>JAJKFI010000001.1:21037159-21074611 GCA_029204185.1 Lerista edwardsae
TGTGTGTGTGTGTGTGTGTGTGTGTGTGTGTGTGTGTGTGTGTGTGTTTGAGCCTGTGAGTCTCTTTGGGACAGTCATCAAATGAAACATTTTTTTATTCTTTTGCCATGTAATTGTGAATATTTTTGTTGAAGAGTCCCCTAGTATTCATAGTTCTGGTTCCTCACTGTCCCACACACACACACACACACACACACACACACACGGCCTCCCGCATCCCATTACCTTTGTTTATGTTGATTACATGCCCCCAAAGTGATAACATGTCTTGCTTTAACAGAAAGCTTATAGCAAGATGAGCAGGCAGGCAGCCTGCAGCCTAGGAGGGAGACCACAGGGAATCGGAAGCAGAAAGTTAACATTCGTTCTTCGTCTCCCTTCTAGGCTGCAGGCTGCTGGCGCTAGCAGGAAGGTATAGCTACTCACTATATGGTCTATCATCCACCACCAAGTTTTGTACATAGGGTGTTGAAGGTCTAGCAATTTAAAAAATCTGTAGCACTCCAGCCTTTGGATAATTCAGGCTACAATGACCTTCAAAGTTTTAATTTTATAATTTTAACTTAGTTTTTCTATTTTTTAATCTCCAAACCAGACAAAAAACTCAAGTTTTAATACTACTGCCTCACAGACATTTGATTTAGAGGGTCTTGGATGAAAGGAAGATACAAAGAAAGGAAGGGAAGGCAGGATAGCAGGTCCTTAATCAATGTAAGCAATCTATGCATCAGTTCAATATGTATACGCCAGATTTGCTGATATGTGTATCCAATGTACACTAAATATTGTGTAAAGGTAAAGGTTTCCCCACGACTGAATGGTCTAGTCGTGACCGACTGTAGGGGGCGGTGCTCATCTCCGTTTCAAAGCCTGTAGAGCCGGCGTTTTTGTCCAAGGACAAGCTTCCGTGGTCATGTGGCCAGCATGACTCTAGGAACGTCGTTACCTTCCCACCGAAGTGGTCCCTATTTATCTACTCACATTTTTTACATGCTTTTGAACTGTTAGGTTGGCAGGAGCTGGGACAAGCAACGGGAGCTCATTCCGTCACGCAGTCTCGAACTCCCAACCTTGCGGTCGAAAGCCCAGCAACAGCGGATTAACTCACTGCGCCACCACGTCCCTGGTAAATATTGTGTAGAGACATCATATTTCCAATTTATGGTCATACATTGGTCACTTAAAATAGCTGAATTGTGACCACTCTCAGAATTATTTGATCTATCATTAAAATAGCATCCTGCAGGGTAGGGCTCCTACAGGAAGTCAAGCCTGATTGCTCCCTAGAAGGACAAATCCTGAAGCTGAAGCTCAAATACTTTGGCCACCTCATGAGAAGAGAGGACTCTTTAGAAAAGACCCTCATGCTGGGAAAGATTGAAGGCAAAAGGAGAAGGGGGCGGCAGAGGATGAGATGGTTAGATAGTGTCACTGAAGCGATGAACAAGAAATTGGGCAAACTCTGGAAGCTAGTGGAGGACATGGAGGCCTGGCGTGCTGTAGTCCATGGGGGCGTGAAGAGTCGGACACGACTTAGCGACTGAACAACAACAGGGTAGGGCAGCTTTGGAGCTCTCCTCCAGGCAACATTTGTTCCCTTGCTCTCTGCGGTAGGTCTCCATGGTCCAAATGGGTTAACTTGGCCCTGCACAGTGATCCCCCCCCCAGGAAGGTGGACAGGATATTGGTGCTGCTGCAGCCTATACTGTCCTCTTCCAAGCCTCGGTCCCACTCCCTGCCCCAGTCTCCTCCTCATTCCTCCCCCTCCCCACCCCATAATGCTGAATTACTGGCTCTAGTAAGAGCAGCTGACTCTGGCAGCAAGACTGTGGCACCATCTGCAAAATGGCAGCCAGTAGGGGACTGTGCGTGCCAACATCCATTTTGCTACAGTAGAACACTGTCGGATCCCCCCACTCTCGGTATGCTGGCCTAATCCCAATTAGGATTGGGCTGTTGTCATTCTAAAGTAAAACAAATTGTAGGTGGGTAACATTCAGAACCATTCCCATGGCAACAGTGTCATGAGAAAAGGTCACACCACCTCTACAACATCCTTTCCTTCTGCTTTGCCAACTGCAACAATATGCTGGGAAATAAAAGGGCATCAAACTGATGGTGCATGTAGAGGGGACTCTAGAACAATAAACTAGAAGGATGTTATTGTTTGCACAATTGGGCATAGGTTTACAGATGCAGGGGTCTTTTTCCTTGTAATTTACATGTGTTATGACCCTGAGGAGAAACAAAGAGTGCTTCTTTCAGTTGGAATAGCCAAACGTTCTTATCTGAAGCTAGAGGATTTATGGCACCCCATCTAATATATGACCTTGTGTATAATGTGAACAGTTACCAAGCATGAATTCCTTCCACTTCCCTAATTTTGTTTTTGTTATAGCATACTCTTCTGTTTTCCCAAGCTTTCCCACAAAGCTTTCATTGCTCTGGTAGCTCCCAATAAATAGGTTGTATATTCTAATTGGACAGGGTTGTATATTCTAAATGGGCCACATTTATTCAACAGATGCAAATCAACAAGGTCAAAAACCTGCAGCAGGTCCTAACTCTCAAATGCTCTTCCCCCTTTAGTGAAGGCACCTACGCTGGAGGAGACAGCAAGCAAGCATCAGTTCCTCCTTCAAGCATTCTCATCCTGACTCAACACTGAGGATCATCTGCTGACAATCTCCATTTCTCAAAGCCAACTCCTGAAGCGGTCGAGGCAGCTGAATGGCACCACCTCCCCCAAGCCAGAAAGCCTTGGAGGTTGACTTGCAATCCAAGATAATCCAGGCAGTCCAGCTAACATCACCAAACCAGACAGCTTCCCAGGAGATCAGTCCTGGATGCCCCACTGACCCTTGCTTACCTCAAGGCATACACCCCAAATCCCTAGTCTTACTACCTGCCCCTCACTACACCTGCCAGTTGTGACCAACCTGCCTGGAAAAACCTACCATGCCCTGGTAATAGATTGGGGGAAGCCCACAGCTCGAGGAATCAGTTGATTAGTGAGCCAATATTGCTTACCTGAAGTTTCCAAGTACAGCTCTCTCAACTTCCACTTTGAGTGGAGCATATCTCACTGATAAGCAACATTTACAAATGCAAGGAGATAAAAACAAAACCCAAATGTTGTTTGCTGTTTATCATTGAGGAGTATCCCTAAACCAGAGTCTGTGACAATAAGCCCTGTTCAGACATTCTTTCATTGTAAGGATGGGATACTGGGAGCACATGTGTTGTTCCTGCACTCAACACCTACACTTTTGTTTTCAGGTCAGAACAGGGTCTTCATTTCTGTTGGCACGGCATGCTTTTGGAATGGATGTGCTATTGAGAATTATGCTTTTTTCAGGGTACCCAGCCAACAGATGGTCTTATAGCATACTATACCTGAATAACTGAATTCTGACCTTCAAATGAATGTGCAAAGATTTGGGACTGGGTACATCTGATCCTGCTCCCCCAGCCACGTAGCAAAAGAGAGAGGCTAATTCACCATGTTTAAGCAAGTCATCTGTTCGTTTCCTAATTCAAGGAAGCATGTTCACAACATTAATGAATTCACGTTGTTTGGTTTTAGTGATTGTATTGATGACAACTAATCATGACATATAATATTTTATTTGGCTCGTCTTTGTGGAGTGCATGAATGGTCACGTTGCTTGTGAATGTTTGAAATTGGATCCCATTTTATTAGTTTAGGTTGGCTTATTCTTAAGTTATATACAAACACAAGATATGGTTTGTTTATTTTAATGAACATTTAGGATCATTTTTAAAAAGGACCTTTTTAATGAATGTTTAGGAGCCAAAAAATAACCTCACAAATGTGGTTTCCTTTGAGGAAAGCATACAGAATATTTTGAACTATTTGTACTGTTTGTAGTTAAGATCATGTTTGCTTATCAATGTAATAACTATAATAGTAATAAGTAGGAATACAGTGGTTCATATTTGGGACCCTAAAGGTCACTATTTGCACAATCCTATGAATGTCCACTAAAGTAAGTCCCATTGAGTTAAATGGGACCTACACCTAGGTAAGTGCATATAAGATTGCAGCCTAAAAGTTCACGAAGCTATGGCAAACGATCCATAGATTTGAGACTCTTGTTATGCTGCCAAAATTATAGTGAATAAGTAATATTATGGATTTTCAGGTAACATCGGAAAGTCAAATTTAAATGGGTAGTAGTTTGCTACAGAAATACCCTTTACTGCTACAGTAAAGCTACTGCTACTGCTACAGTAAATACCCTGTATAGTATTATCTCCATTCAAAAGAATTAGATAGGCAACTGAGTATCTGAGGTTTTATCCCATTTCTGCTAAATGGAACTGTTCTAATATTGCAGCATCATTCCTGCAAATCAATCCAACCAATTGCTATCAATCCAACTAATCAAAGTTTTCCACCATGTGTATCCTTGGCTCAGTAGCTATGTCTGCAATTATCCCTGCACTCTCTTTTCATTGGGAATTAGGGAAGACACAATATGAGTAAGACATCCAGATTGACACTACGTGATTGAGCAGTTAGCCCTCTAAAGGAAGAAATTAAAATTCACTCAGGATAAGTAAGTCCAAGTGAATGTGAACTAAAGGGAGAAGCCCATCATGCCATGTAATATAATTTTAACGACCTTGAAGCTCTGGGACATGTCACTAATACACCAATTTTTTAATGCAAGAACCAAGGAGAGAAACGGTGACTTGTTGAAGGCCACACACAACACGAGATAAAATGTAAATAGGCATTGCCTGCCCATATCAATCTCACTAAGTAGTGGACCGCAGAAATGGTCCAAGCCTATGCTGGCCTTATGCCGGCAGATGTCGAGATCCACCAGCATAAAGCTGGGACTGCAGGTGCTGCAGAGCTCAATTGTTACTGAAGGCACCGAAGCCAGTAGGCCCCACACTGGCAGGGCAGGCCACAGTACCTTCACTGGAGCAGGTAAATCAGCAGTGGGGGTTGTTTAGCGGAGGATCAGGGTGAATCAGGGCAGGGAACAGGCTGGGCCACAGGTAACTCTGGGATGGAATGGAAAGGATCTCGGTGGCAGCTGTGCACACTGAGACCCGATCTTGCCTTCTGGGCCACAAGAGTCTCCTCACACTTATACAGCAAAAGCAGTGGCATAGGTCCAAGGTTTTCATATATGACATTTTGATATGATCAAATAGAAATTAAACAAATACCTTTCTCCAAATTTCCAAGCATTGAGGCCTATTCATTCATTTGTTGGTGTTCAGTCGCTAAGTCGTGTCCGACTCTTTGCGACCCCATGGACCACAGCATGCCAGGCCTCCCTGTCCTCCACTAGCTTCCAGAGTTCGCCCAACTTCATGTTCATCGCTTCGGTGACACTATCCAACCATCTCATCCTCTGCCGCCCCCTTCTCCTTTTGCCTTCCATCTTTCCCAGCATGAGGGTCTTTTCTAAAGAGTCCTCTCTTCTCATCAGGTGGCCAAAGTATTGGAGCTTCAACTTCAGTATTTGATTCATTACTGGAACAGTAATATCTAAGAACAGCATATAGATTATGCTTTGTCATTTCTTAGAATTCAGGGCATATCCTAAATATCTCTGGTTACAAGACAAGCACCTTACATCAGTAGTTCCCAAACTTTTTAGCATGGGGACCCACCTTAAAAAAAATTCATTTTACCAGCCACTCAAGCCTCTGTGGATATAGTGATGATTGGGCAGCATTGCTCCCTCTAAGAAGCAGGTTGTTTAACCCTTGATGCACATCGCCTAATCTGCCTTGTCCATTGCATCAGCCACCAAAAATTAGGCGAGCCACGGCCCCACGGTTTGGGAACTGTGGCCTACATGATCTTTCATTAATTTGGCTAACAGGTGGGATTTCAGGAAGTTGACAATGATAAAACTTTAGGAAACTTTAATGGCTAGATTATTTTATAGATATACTAAATATTTATATTCTCAAGGTTGGAATAAGGAGATATTTCTCTGTCATTCTCTATGCTGCTTCTCACAGTTTACTGAAGCAGATTTATGGGAGTCTAGTTCTATCTCCTTGCCAATGCAGCTGTGCTAAAAAAAACAACATGCATGCTGTATACAGATTGGGATTGAGACAGAAGGGGGATTATTTCACTTTATCCCTCCCTAAGCCTTTCACTCACCAATAGGTCTCTTTGGACCTGCACCAGCTAATTAGCTAATCAAGTCCAAAAAAAAGCTTTTGAATGGAGAAGATAGGATTGGATCCACTTCTCCTGCTGCCTCCCTGTCCTGTCCTCCCCACACCATCACTAAGAGCGCAATCCTAAACTGAAGTTAGGCCGGCATAAACTAAAGCAGCAAAGTTTGGTCAGCACAAGGGCCACAATAAAGCATGTTTAGACTATTCTCCGAGTCAGGGAGGATGGCGCAATTCTGTGTGCTGGCCTCTCTGACTCTGAGAGTGGTCCAAGCGTACTTTACAGTGGCCCTTGTGCTGGCCAAACTTTGCTGGCTTAGTTTATGCCGGCCTAAGTCAGTTTAGGACTGCGCCCTAAGTCTCATCCTTTGCCCCCCCCTCTCTGGACCCACTCCAGCCTTGCTTCTTCTGGCTGGCACATTTGGGTCCTGCAGTGAAGTTGTGCTGCTGCTGTATCTTGCTTCTACACAACGTGTGCACAAAACAGCCACCAACAGTGTCACACACTCCATCAGCAGCCTTTTTTCAACATCAGAAGTCGCTGCCACTATTATAATGGGCCCCATACGACAGCCTAATCTTCAAAAGGATTGGACTGTGGTACTTAGAGGACCTTTTACCAAGATACTACATATATAAGGATCTATAAGTACCATAGCCCAATCTTTTTGAAGATTAGGCTGATGCATGGAGCCCATTAGTAATTAAAATGTCAGACGCGTCTTATTAGATAGTGTCCATGTCATCAATGTGAGCCAATCAAAATTCCTCCTTGCTATCAACTTCTGCAGCTTTGAAACTGTTTTGAAAGATGCTTAAGATTATGGTTTGGGTAAAGGTATCCCTATTTAAACTTCTCCTGTAGTCTCTAAATACCACCATATTTACAATAGTGTGGGTACAAAAGGTAAATAATGTGTCTCTTGCCTGTGCTACAAAGGTGCTGGGGAAAACTGTTCTTTCATTTACATTTCAGTTGTGACAATATTGTGACACTGCTGCTCATCACATATTTCTTATGTAATTCTGTGATATCAGAGGGACAAAGGAAGAGGAGTTTGGTGGAAGTCACATGGTTTGTCACCCATGGAAAGAAAAAAAAAACAAGGTCAGTGGTTTTTCTTTGTTTTTTTGTTTTTTGCAGGGTTGTTGAGGTTTAGTTTGCCTGGAGAATTTTGTGCTTGTGAAAACTGAGAAGATGAGAAACACATTAAACAAGATGACAGCATGTACATTATATGGTGCTGCCTCCCTCACACAACTACACACCCACAAGTCTTTCATAGACTCGAACTCAATGGATGAATTCTCAACCCCATATCTCTCTCTCTCTCTCTCTCTCTCTCTCTCTCTCAATTTGTTAAGATGCTGAAATCTGCTTTGTGTGATTTATGAAGGAACTTGAAGCGATTAGTTTCACAGTGCATGAAAATTCCTCAGGTTCAGAGGGATGTCCAATCTGTTACACCATGAGCTGTTGACTGGATGAGAACATGAGCAGCTCTGAGCCATAAGGAGATTGTGTTGAGTTATTAAACACTTGTGGTAAAGCTGCTTATTGTTAATTCCCCAATGTCCTGCCGAAGTGGTTGGATAAGATCAGATCGGATTAGATCAAAGAGCCTGGGAACCGGCCTTTCGAGCAGATTCGTTTAATCAATAAAGAGGGGAGAGAGAGAGAGCAGCCGTACCAGGATCACAGGAGATTAGGGCAGGGAAAATAAGAAACAACCGATTATTCTTTTTTTTCTCCTTCCCATTTTTTTTTAAAAAAATGTAATTCTACATGTCAAAGTGTGGAGCTTTTTTTTTTTTCCTGTTTCCTAAATTCCTGTAAGAGTATAAAGAGTAGAATAAATGACTCCCTCTAAAATTTCATTATTGAACAGCCAGTTTAGAACCAAGCACTTCCTAATACAGTAATACTTCATAAGTCAAGAGACTGTAAAAGTACTATTAAAGCAATCACTGCTCTAAAATACCTACTGTGAAAAAAAGAGAACTCCTATTAAGGAGCAGCTTTTGCTTAAATGATTCCCTTAAGGAAAAAAAAAAAAGGATAGGTTAATATGCACAAATTCCTACCTACCCTTTAAAGGGAATACAGAGTATCTCCCTATCTTAACTGTAATCTTCCTTTTAGAGTGTGGGGATGTGTGTGTGTGTGGGGGGGGGAATTAGTAAAATCAACCTGATTCTAATCTGGTTGGCTCAGAAATGGGTGCTATGAACTGAAAAGGGACTAATGTCCAAGTAAGTAGGACAACAGGCCAAGAGATGTACACTAATCAAAACAACCGAGATAGTTCATTAGTATAACAGACAGATGTCTATTGCTGGATTATCAATCATTCCTTTGGATGCAATTAAAGCAGAAATACTGATGCAGGCAGCCACTAGTACACAGAGACTCATGCATATACATAATAACATTTTTAAGAAACTAATAGGTGTGGGCAAGTACAACATTAATCATAATGACAGTTGGAAAATAATGAGGAAAAAGGCCAAATATCACTCGTCTCCTTGGTATTGCTGGGAAAATTCCCTTTGATTAACAGTGGGATTTGGCCCAAAATGAATTAGCAATGCAGGTGCCTTCAGAAAAATGATTGGCCTTAATATTATTATAAAAATTACACCTGCTTTAACAGATTATAATTTATATTCAGAATTAAATAAGGATGTGTATCTATAAATCCATTCTATAAAACTTAATTTTCCATCCAGATATGCTGATTACCCCAGGCCCTGCATACCTTTACGATAGTTAATTACTACGGAACGCTTTAACACTATTTTCCAAATCAGCATGCATGCATAAAATGACTGCAATCTAATTTGACATATTATTAGTGATGATTATTGTCATAGATAAATTAGATTGAACAGAAAATAACCTTCATCCTTAGCATGTTTCAGCTCTCAGAATTAATGTGATTTGGTGAACACACATAAATAAAAGTCTGATGAGTCCCCGCTGACTGTGAGGCCTGCTGGTGCTGAAGTGTATCAATTTCATGCAGATGATGAATTCCTTAAGCATTCAATGATAATCATGCTTGATTTGACAAGACTTTCTCATGCTATTTTAGGGTCTTAATTTTCTGTGAAGTTCTGTCAAGTGCTCATCAAGCACCCACTTATCTCCCTATCTTAACCTGGCAGCCAATCACAAGGTTGCCTAACAGTGCCACTACCAAGTACCGAGCTATTAATATTCTGGTCATGTGACTGTCCAAGGAGAGAAGCCAATCAATGGCTGATTAACATTCAGGTCATGTGACTCCCAAGGAGAGTAAATGAGTTACACAGTAAGACATCAAACAAATTTTCATCTTGAAAGAGTGATTGCTTTTTCTGCTGCTGTGATGTTTGTCAAATTCACTCTAGCCTTGTCCAATTAAGCTCCATGAGATGAATTAATAATGAAGAGATGTAAGCACTCTGCCAGCGTGATATCTACGAGTCGAACCAAGGAACGGAGTCTGGTGGAAAAGGAGGGGGAAGGAAACCTGATTGGAAAAAGCCCACATCTGGATAGCTAGAATAATTGCTTTCTAAATGCTGATGCTGTTTTGTAATAGTTTGTTTGTCTGGCAGCTCAGTTGAAAAGGAGTCTTGGGGGGAACATTCAGGCAACTATTTTCTCTTCTCAACACTGGATAATTTTTGCATTCACCAAGTGGCAGGAATTCCGCGGAACCAGGCCATGTGAACACATCTGACAGGTAATGGATTCTGCAGCCATTTGACTTGGGACAAACTGTAAAAATCCACCAATAGTGGGTGGAGACCTTTGTTCTTTAATCCCTTTTGGAAACTTAGTTCAGCTGTGTTCTCCTCACTCATCATTAAATGTGGGGAAGCCTGCCCTGAGCCAAGGAAGGACAATGAATGCACACAACCATATTTCTTGACATAGTGCTTGCAGTGGTCAACTTGAACTTCCATCTCCTGTTGCTTCTCTCTATGGCAATATTTTCAACAGCAACAAGCTGTATCCAGCCACGGGATGAAAGCTTTGCCATGGTTTTAAAAATGAAACCATGAACACCTGCTTACAATTTCTGACTTAACTGAACTTCTGACATGAGAAGCCAGTCCAAACTAAAGGGACTCTCAGGGCACAATCCTAACCTGGGGTTATGCCAGCACAGTTAGGCCAGCAGCGTTGGGCCATCTGTAAAGCATGTTTGGATCACTTTTGGAGTCTTAGAGCCTCTCTGCCAGCACACAGATGTGCACCACCTTCCCTGACTCCAAAAGTGATCCAAACATACTATACGGTGTCCCTTCTGCTGGCCATTTGGCCTAATTTCAGGTTAGGATAGTGCTCTCAGTGTCTCTAGAACATGCAGGCTCTGGTGAATCTCCAGGAAGAGTTCTACAGTTTGTAGAGGAGACACCAAGGATGCTTCTTGATGTCAAGAATGCCTCTTCCTCATCTGACCTTGGGAAAACGAAGCGGGAGTTCTCAATCAACTGTAGAGATCATGATGGCTACACTGGACAAAACTGGGCATCAACTGGAGGTAAATTTTAGGAGTCTTAAAGGAACAAAATAATAACTATCTGATACTTGTGTTCAAATATAGTACAGACTGCTTTTTCCCAAAAAATATTTTCACAAAGTTGTGAGGGAGGCACCATAAAGCACATATTCCGGAGAAGGTGCCAGAGAAAGCTCTTGTATACCCCTCCAAACCGGTGAAGAAAAAGTTTTCAGGGCACAGATAAACTCATGTCAAGCTAGGCCAGTGTGTCAAAAATTTAGAAATGCCTAACTTGATTCTGTTGGCATGTCCCCGCCCCCAACAACAAAAGAGAAACATTTCTTTGCATATTCATTTATTTTTTTTAAAAAAATACAGTTCATGTGAGGTAGGGTGCTATGTATTATATAAAGAAATGTCAAATAATTACAAAAAAATGAAATATAAGTAACACAAACTCAGTTGTTGTCGGGTATCAGTGCACGCTGGCGTGTCACCCAAAACGTCATGGGGCGTCACTGTTGACATGCATGTCATAGATTCACCATCACTGATCTAAGCCATTTAGGGGTTTAAGGATAATAATCAGCATTTTTATTTGCACCTGGAAACTCACTGGCAGCCAATGCAGCTGGAACAACAGGGGTGTAACATGGTCACAAAATCTATTCCCTGTCAACAGGCTTGTAGCCGCATTATTCATTATACAACTTCCAGGATCAGTGGCATTTCTACAGGGAGGGCAAAGCTCTAAGTTTTGCAAGAAGCCTTACCTTGCAATGGAAATCACTCCTCTCCTGCACCATTTTAGCCAATCCTCACAGGGAAAAGCAACATCTTGGCGTTGCTTACTGGCTATAGCAGAAAGGGAGAGGAGGGATTTACATGACAGGGTAAGGCTTCTTGCAGCACTTAGAGCTTTGCCATCCCTGTAGGAACGCCTCTGTCCAGGATCTTCAAGGGCAGCCCCATGTAGAGTGTTGCAGTAATCTAGGAACCAGGTGACCAGATGACTAAGAAATGGACAACCAAAGTCAGGCCTGATTGAATCAAGAATCAAGAATGTAGCTGACCTTATAGGGTCTATATAGGTAAAGGACAGGTTCTAAGGCAGTGGTTCCCAAACTGTGGTCAGGACTCACCAGTGGGTCACGAGCCAATCTCAGGAGGGTCACAAAGCACCTAGAGCAGGCATACTGAACATATGGGAAGATGAGATGCTGGAAAGGGGGAGGGCTATGTGGTTGTTTTGCTTGCGTCAAGGTTGTAAATGGGCTTTTTTTTCTTTTGGATTCACTTTGCTGTTGGAAAATGGCTGAGAAAAACCCCACTTATTGCTGCATTCTCAGGAGAGCAGCAGGCTCTGACATCAAAGTGACGACACTTCCAGCCATGACATCATGTCTGATGGGTCTGGGACAGATTGTCATTCTAAAAAAAGTGGGTCCCGGTGCCAAAATGTTTGAGAACCACTGTTCCAGGGTATGGGCAATGAGGAATATTTTCATATTAAGTATGCAATCTTCCTTAGAAAAGCAAAAAGAAAGTTTCAGGAACAATAATTTATTAACTAATGTTCCTGTATTTTTTCCAACCGGCCTACCACATTTGGTTTGCCACTAAATTAAATTCACAGACAGAAACACAAATGTACATTTAAATGCAATTATAATTCTGTTTAGCAAGGGAATGTGTAATGTGGATTTCTACCCTGGGAAAGCAGAACCCTGAGCCCTATTCAGTTTGAGAGTAAATTGCATTTCCGGGCCGATCCTCTGCTAAATTCTGGTGACATGTTTAGAGCAGAGGCCCTATGACTAATAAAGCTTTCATCCACTCACTGAAAGGAGTTAGTCACCTAATGGATTTCTGGCGATATGAAAGAGAGTGTCAGATCCTACTTATTAAGTTCTAGCATGAAATTAGTTAAATTCCCAAGGCATTCTGAAGCAATATATTCTGGTCGGCTTAACAAGAGTGTTAGAGCATGCCAATTAGCTAGAAATCTGAAATAAACAGTAGTTACAGAGAGTGGAAGCTTATATCTGTAAAGTTAATAACGTTCTTAATGGGGCTTCTTGGTATGGTGGCTCAAGATGCTGGGAGAAAGCAAGATGCAGAACATGCTATATTCCAAAGACCATAAGTCAATTCCCAGAGCCGCTACGCGAGGATTTTAAAAATTGCAAATATGGGAGCAATGATTTTCTGGATGTTGATAGGCAGGGAGAAGGCGGGCGAGGCAGCAGAGAATTAAGTCCTCTATGAGGAAGAGAGTAAAATCAAGGACAGGGTTAGGATGTCAAGGGTTAGCATGTCAATTTCGCTGGTGGCAAGATTTCCAGTTGGCATGCGCAATCTGCACAAAGCCAGCTGCAAAACAGGCTTCAGTCACACAGGTACTGTGACATACATGATCTGCAAAGCACAGTAATGGCAGGTTCCTGCTGTTAATGCATTCTCTTCCAGCTAGTTCACCGTGCGGTGCTGGACTGAGCAGCCTCATCCTGGCCCCAAGCCAGAAAAAGTCTGCCACGACCAAGCCACATCGAAAGCTCACACACAGTAGTTGCAGTTAACTTGTTCCAAAGGTTTGGATGGAACTTGGGCACGGGCACGAGCAGCGCACTCGTACTGCCAGCACTAGACGTTGTGGAAGTGCCAGGTATGTCTTCCATGGCAGCAGCAGCATGGTACCGCCAGCTCTGAGGTAGAGACAGTCGGTGCTGCACCTCAGCACCAGGAAGGCTCACTGCTAGAGCACACAGCAGTAAGTTTTATTGCCAGACAGCAGCAAGCCTTTTTGGGGCGGTGGGGGGGGGAACGTGGGGAGGAGGGCATGGACCCAGGAGGGGGTGGGGAGGGCGGCACACCCTGCCCCTGTATCCTGTGCTCCCTCCTGAGCCACCGAGGCTTACACAGGCCTCCTTGGCTCCATGCCCGCTAAGCTGCCATGACCTTACAGGGGATAAGGGAGAAAGTGGTTCCTTACCCCAAGGAGGCTCCGGCTGCTGTTTTGGCATCTACAGGATACAGAAGTCACCAGTTTGGCACCGAATGGGCACCGAGGCACTATAGGATTGAGCTGCCCTTTACAATTCACTTTAGATGTGGGGGATGCAGGAGGCAGTCAGGCTGGGCTCAGGTCAAGATCCCCCATCCACTGGCTGGCTCCTCTGGCCAGGCTAGCCTCTGAATCCTCAGTACTGTAGTGGGAGCACCAACACACCATCAGAGGGTGGCTGGACAGCCTCAGGAGGTCCCATTGCAGAGCTACTGTACAGCTCCTAGCAACTTGACACCTCTTGAAATACCTTCCCTCTTGGGGAAAGAAAAAAAAAGACTTGAATGTCTCCAGTGCAGCAAATACACAGTGCATTTCTTAAGGAATAATCTGTGCATTCCATAAATACTATAGAAAGTATTACAGGAGATCGGAAATGAGGTTCACTTACAGTAATCATACAAACATTAATATTCTCTGCTATGTTTCCTACTTATCAACATTTTCTTCATGCAAAATATCAGCTCATTAGGCAATAGTTTAACTAGTAGGACACCTGAGCCAAGAAGAATTCAAGTATTCAAAGTGATTAGCTGATTAACCGCGAACATGACAAAAAATTAAAATTGGCCAATATTATTATAAGCCAGTTAATGACACCTTTAAACCAACAGATTACAAGATGTCCAAGTTTCTGTCTGTTTCTTGAAGTGGTTATGAACGGCAAAGTAATTCCCCCCTTTTTTTTCTGCATAACTTTGCATAATTAATCGCTTCTTCCCTGCAATCTATTGTTTGCCATAATTTTTTGTTTCAACAGCTGTTTTCATTAAATTGTAAAGCTCTTTGTGTCTAATCCTTTGAGTTGCCCCATTGATAGCAAGAATGCTCTGAAGCTGGCTTTAGAGGAAGCGAGTCCCTGCCAAGCTGGAAAGCAGTCATGAAGTTACTTGAGAAATAAGGCCTACAGTGGTCGTGGCTGTGTAGCTAATCCATTAGTCTTTTATAAGGACGTTGCTCTGCACCCTTATGGCTAAATTGACCCAACAACCAATCAATGGCTTTATTTGCTGAGTGGCTGTCCCTGAAAGGTCTTCTTGCGGGATCCAAGCAGTAATCAAAGCTTCCATCAGTACCAGGGCACTGATGACAAAAATGGCCAAACTTTCAATGAGGTTGGCTCGATTCCAGTCACACCATTTTGAAGATACAAAGAGGCTGTGTTGTGCGGTGGAATTCATTTTCTTATTTACTTCCTACAGAAACAAGAGCATAATCAGCACTCAGTGCATCGGATCAGACCGCTGAGTTGTTGACAGAAGCTTGGAGAGGCTTGCCAGCTTTCCACATGAAACACAAGCTTTCTTCTAATACACCCCCTACCGTCTGTCTCTCTGCCAATTGTAGCACATCAGAGCGGCCATTGAGATAATGACCGTGAAGTCTCATGATACACTTTGATGAAGTGTAACATTTTTTAAGGGATTTTTGTCTGTGCCAAAGTGATAGAGACAGCTGACTAAAAATCACCCCATCAAAATCACGGCTGAGGAACAGCAGGGAGAGACATGTGTTTCCACCGAGAAGAGGGAGTGCAACTTACAGCCAAACACTTTTCCAGCGACTATCTTCTGCACCACTAGTTTGTTCTTTGGGGTGTTTTTTTTTTTTTTTGTATTTTTTTAAACACACTTTGTCATTTCATAAACATATGCAAATTTCTCAGTAATACAGACTCAGGAAATGTTGATCTCATTCCTCATCAGAAGAATAGGCTGGCATAATGGATTCTTAGATGGGCACCAGGAATTGACTACTACTATAAATATTAATTGCATGCCAAAGGGAATCTATAGTGAAACATACCTCTATTTTGGCATAAATCTTTACACACCACAATCATGCATACACTGAATGCATTGTGTAGGGGAGCTAGATCATGGCCACTGCCCCTGCACAGACAGACTTTACATGCATAACCATTGACTATGAGCAGAGGTATCCTGCTTTTTGCTTAGTTCCTGAACGTGCTGAAGATGCCTCTGTATGTACAACTTGTACATGTGTAGGCTTTATTAACACTTTCAGCTGAATGAACTGTGATGAGGAGCAAAGATAATAATAGTTTGCACTTGCATAGTGTTTTCTGCGTTTGCAAAGTGCTTCACATTTATTATCTTGATGTCCTTACAACAGTTTTATAAAGTAAATGTTCATATCCTCATGTTGCAACTGCATAGCTAAGGCTGAGTGATTCCCTTAAGGCCGACTAGTGAGTTAATGGCAGAGGACTTGGGAAAGTTTGATTCACAGTTCAGTCTCTTTTCTCTGCTACATCAGCTCTTGGATAGCGGGCATGAGTGGGCGATAGCTCTGAAAGCAGACAAGAGAGTGGGCGATAGCTGTGACACCAAGTGAGATCCCAATTTACACACACAGAGACATGCACACACTCAAAGCCCGATCCTCTCCAAGGAATATGCTGGCAGATCTCATGATCTGCCAGTATATCCAACAGTCCACCATTGCAGTTGCCTCTCTGATGCTCCATGTAGAGCATGGTCGCTGGTGGAAAGGCTGAGAAGCTGCACAGTAGCAACAGCGCCCAAGCAGACCACCCATCGCCACACCCATCAGTGAAGGTAGGGGTAGATTGGGGCAGACTGGGGCGGGATCAGGCCAGGCCAGGGGCAAGTTGGGGGAAGAAGTGATATCTGCAGGTTTCTATGCCCCTGTTTCAGGTCTGGTATGCCCCCTTTGGCCTAACAGATTGATGCCAACAAAATACTGTAGCTCACATAGATCTGAGTAGGCCCTCTGGGGACCAGAGGAGCAGGGAGTCTGGAACTGAGCAGTCAGAGTGTTTTCTTTCCTGGCACTTAATTGGAGAGTTCTCTCTTCCCAACCCAGGAGCTTCAGTTCACTCACTCAGGCATCCCTTACACTGAATGAGAGAGCAATCCTATACTATGCCGGCCTAGTAAGGCCAACATAGCAGGGCTGTATCCTAAAGCCCATTAGGAGGCAGCAAAAGCAACGTCCAGAACAAGGGGAGGTTTTCCCCTTGCACCTGCGTAAGCCCCAGTCACCCCTATGGGCCTGCTCAGATCTGCGCCTGATGTCTTGGCCATCCTGTATCACAACCGCCGTCTCCGCCCACTGCACTGCCCAGCTACGCCCCTGGAACGCCTCTGGAAGACCCTCACAGAGACAGAATGCCAAGCTGTGACAAGCTGCAGTACCTGTTGTGGCAGAATGGAGTCACTGTGGAGCTGATTAGCCAGTGTGGCAATGTGTGAGAAGGAGAGAAAAATGGTGGTTTAGACTAGCCTGCCCATGTAAGCCACCTTCAGCATTTGCTTCAGCATGGAAAAGCCTGTATGTATAAAAACAAACACTTGGAATTCAGTCACTCTGTTGTCTAGGAAAAATGCACCCTTCATTCAGTGGCCCATATGCAAAATATGCACAAGCTTATGTCAAAAACTGAAGCCACCTCTAAGGCAGATTTTTGATTTGTGGACTGTGAGTATACATTTTGCTTCTTTTTTTTATTTTTCTGCACAGTTGCAGTTTCATTCAAACTCTGTGTGATTCTAGAATGCATCCACATGCAATCTGGCAAGATCACTATTACATATAGAGATAATGATACAGTACAAAGCTAACCTTAGACCTGAGGATATAAAACAAGGCAAGTCAACTAGTGGGTCAGTAGCAGTGCTATGCTGAACTTCAATCTACTGTAGACTCATACAACTGGATGCAACCCAAAGGAGAATGCAGTCAATTCTGTGTCTTCTGGTAAGAAGGGGATCTAGCAAGGGAAAGAGGGGGCTAAAAGGTCTAGGAGGGTAATACAAACCTCTTACCAAGAAGAAAAACTTGAGGCTAAATTGTAGATCATGTTACTGAGAATGGTTGTGTATATTTGCAAGCATATGTCTACCTAGGTTTTCTGTACCTGTACGGAGTGTAGAGATTTTATAACAAGGGTGGCCAAACTGTGGCTCACGAGCCACATGGAGGTCTTTGACATACAATGCGCAGCTCTAGGAAATACATTGGCTGAACTCCTTTTTACATCACAATTAATTAAAAAGGTAAATATGACACTTTCAAACTTCATAATTGTTTACTGGGTAGAAACTGAGGATCCACTGGATTAAAACACAAGTTTAATGTTCATGGTGAGTAAATATATTTACGAATGTAAATGCTTCTTAAATACTGCAGCTCTGAAACATCTCTCTTATAGCTCTCAAACACATGAAGTTTACTGTATGCAGCTCCTACATTAAGCAAGTTTGGCCACCCCGTTTTATAAGGTTTTGAGAGGTTTGCTGGAGCCAATCAGAGTTAGAACAACCAACATTTTGACTAGTGAACACCTGGGTCAGGTCCTACTCTTGGAGTGGGAGGGGGAGATAGAGAAAATGAGAGAGAGCGTGTCCTTGTACTTTTATAACTTGAATATCTTGTTCACATGTTATGTTCAATGCATATACAACCTGTGTGCAGAGTATGCATGATTGTTTCTCTTTAGACACACCATTATTCAAACATATCTCAGTATGCATTCAGCATGCTCAGTTAACTACATTTTCAAGTGGTCCAGTTCCTGGGTTGACTTCTATATAAATGCATGCACAGTCATTCACATAAATATGTGTACATATGTATAGATACCTATTCACAATGTAATGTGTGAACTAGTCCTTAGGATCGAGACTTCTGTTTCATCTATTGTTTGATGTCGATATGCCTGTCTCTTGTACCTCTGCAGCAAAACTGCATTGTAAATAGTTTGCCAGCCTCCAACAATTCTTTTTACCCCGTTGTTTATATTTTTATTGCCTATTTTATTGTTTTGTTATTTTTATGTACTGTACTTTTTGATTTTCCCCTTCCCATAATTGTAAGCTACCTTGGGCATCTGCCTTGGCAGAGGAAAGGTGGGGTAGAAATATCTTAAATAAATAAATAAATAAATCTGTAGTTTGAGAGACAGAGAGAAGTATGCCTCCCTATGTGACATGATCTTTCCAGGATTAAAAGTCCCAGAGTACCTGAGTTCCTGCCAAGTACAAACAGGAACAGCCATCAGATGTCTTATCAAGAAGAAAAGACAAGCACCAAAATAATCAGAGGCATTATCCAGCTTCAGACAGTAGTCTTCTGCACAGTATCAACGCATGCAAGCAGTAGTGTATTGACTAGCCACAACCCCTGGGCTGATAAGAACATAAGAACATAAGAACATCCCTGCTGGATCAGGCCAAAGGCCCATCTAGTCCAGCTTCCTGTATCTCACAGCGGCCCACCAGGTGCCCCAGGGAGGCATGAGACAACAAGATGCTTGGATCCTATTGCCACTCCCTTGCACCCGGTACTCTGAAGTAGCCTACTACTAATGTAAGGGGGTTGCACAATCCATCATTGCCTATAGCCCACGAAATACTTTTCTTCCAGAAATCTGTCCAATCCCCTCTTAACGGCATCTAGACCAGATGCCATCACCACCTCCTGTGGCAAAGAGTTCCGCAGATTAACTACCCACTGGGTAAAAAAAGTACTTCCTTTTATCTGCTTTAACTCTCCCAACCCTCAGTTTTAGTGGATGCCCCCTGGTTCTGGTGTTTTGAGAGAGGGAAAAGAACATCCCTCTATTGACTCTATCCCTTCCGTGCATTATTTTGTATGTCTCAATCATGTCCCCCCTCAGGCGCCATTTTTCCTAGGCTGAAGAGCCCCAAATGCTGCATACCATGGGCACCCACCCAACACGTGTCAGTGCTGGTCTGTATGGCATTGGTCTTCAACCTTTTTTGTGCCGCGGCCCCAATAAATAAACAACTGAAGTATGACATTTGGGACCCACCACCAATTCCGCCCCCCCCTTCCTGGGTCCTGATCTGTCCCTCCTGCCCCATTTCCCCTTCCACTTTTTGCCTTCACAACAACGCTGTGAGATAGCAACCTGAGCAGGGCCAGTCTTAGGAGCTATGGGACAAGAAAGCAAGAAGAAGCTGTGCAGGGTTATATCAAGAACTCAGGTTTGATAAAGCATGATACAAAACCCTGGAATGCCATGAACAACTAACTTCTGAAGAGGGCTCTTAAGAGCCCAAGAACAAGCAGGCACCAGTGCGGCAGATAAGATTCACATGTCCCAGGGCATAGGTAAGTAAATGAACTAGGGCAGTGGTTCCAAACTGTAGGCTGGGGCCCACTAGTGCATCACGATCCGATTTTTGGTGGGTCGTGAAACTGGCCATCTGTTAGCTGAAAAGGAAACTGTATTGAACCCTATGGAAACGGAAGCTAAGCAGCATGTGCACATTTACTTTTGAGTAGGCAAATATGCCTTGGTCCATTCAAAGGGCAGACTGAGGGGAACATTTATTATGGCATAAGTTCACTCTTATGGCATCAAGTCCCCTTTATCTGATCAGGGAGGATCATGGGGAGCAAATCAGTGACCAGCTTACATGAAAATCAGTGACCAGCGTGCATGAAAGAGTGCACTCTCAGTCATTACTGGGTGAGTACTGAAGACGTTTGCTTCCCCCTATGCTTATACAACAGGCAGAAACCCTTTCCAAATGACAATCAACTCCTGGCAAAACGATTCATTCAGTTTCATGGCAAGCAGGGAATACTCTGAAGCATGAAGTCATGAGATAACATTTACTGTGGATCATCTATGCTCTTATTTGGCATCATGTTTTTTTTTCCCAGCTGAATAGGAAGCATAGATGTTATGATCTAACAATAAGATTGCGGCTAATGTACAGTCCCGTTATCAAGTTTGTGGAATGTTACCGGAAAGGAAGCTTCACTTACTTCCCTGGTGGTTACAACAATGGTCTTTAGCTGCTAGTAAAGACATATGCGTTTCTGAGACATTATTTGCTTTAGGCATTCTCTGAGTTTTATAGTCTAAAGATACTGTTTGAAAAGTAGCATCAGCTGCAATCCCTGGCTATCAACCAGGTCTTGTGGCAACACTCAGTGCTCAGATTACTTCTTCTTGAGCTAGAGTTGCACGTGCATTTATATGAGAAGTTGGTAGCCAAAGAAGGTGACTGCACAATCCTATGCAGAGCCAACCTTAAGCTGATTTACTGAAATTGGGCACTGGCACAGAAAGCAGGTCATGTACTGCCGCAGCCAGGATATCGGTGTTTTGAAGGCCAGTGGGATGAGCGAAGCTTTTGGGGGTTCCCCCGCCCACCCCTGTGTTCCAAAATGGCCTCCCCCACAAAGCAGTTGACAATGACGTCATCACCCCATCACCCCAAGGGCTTGTCTTACCAGAGCTGCAGTCCGATGGCTATATGGTCAGTGGGGGGGAATGGAAAGGGTGTGGGGCCCTGAGGGAATGCCCTGCACTGGGTCCTGCCACTCCTGGGTCCAACCCTGTTCCTATGCATTTCAGATGCAATGGGGGCTTACTCCTGGTTAACTTCAAACTCTGAGCACAAACAGCAGGAGTCCCATACATGCAGCAGTAGCTCCAGGATGCTGCCCCAGAGCAGGCAAAATGGGGGACGGGTGGTTCAAGGTGGGAGGGGGCAGACTGAAGCAGGGAATGGAGCAAGCAGGGGCATTTTGGTGGGGGGGGGGTGGATTCCAGCATGCTACCCCCATTTTCCTGGCCAGATACACTCCTGCCTCTCCTCACTCCTACGCCAACAACAACAACAACAAAAAGCTTTCATAGGTATGAGGAGACCTATTGACAGCCAGGCAGTCTAAGGAGGGGTAAGTAAAAATATTTTTACTTATCTCTCCCAGGCCATGTGGTTCCCCCCCACCATTGGATGCAGTGCACAATCTGTCTATGTACAAGTGCGGCTATGTAGCAAAAGATGGTGGGAGATTGAGTTGGATCACTTAAGAACATAAGAAGAGCCCCATTGGATCAGGCCAAAGGCCCGTCTAGTCCAGCTTCCTGTATCTCACAGTGGCCCACCAGGTGCCTAAGGGAGTTCAGCAGACAACAAGATGCTTGCATCCTGTTGCCACTCCCTTGCACTTGGCATACTGAAGTAAAAGAACCAATGAAATCAATCACTTCTTAGAACCGATGAAATCAATGAGAAAAGTTAGTCATTACTAAGCACCCTTAAAATTAGTAATACAAGTTAGATACGACCAACTTCAGTGCCAATAATTTCAATGGTGCTTGGTTGGGATTCAGATGGATGCAACCAAAAAACTAGTTTCAGAACTTTGCATCAAGGCAGAAATTAAAACTGTGATTTGTTATACATATTTCAGCCAAGATTAGTTATGCCGTATTTCCTGGGGCCTTTAGATGGCATGGAATTCTTAGCCTATCTTAGCCATTTTACTCACATGTCCAGCAAATATAAGTGAGGGTGCAATCCTAACCTGGAGTTAGACCGGCACAGTTGAGCCAGCCAAGTTTGGCTGGCACAAGGGATACTGTAAAGCAGTGATGGGATCAGCTAATCACTTGGGGAAACACTGGGCGGGCAGCAAGAAGGCTGGGCGGGACTTCCGGGTGATTGACAGCCCAGCCGTCTGAGTCCGCCGCCTGCCCGCCTGCTGCACGGGCTGCCCCGGGTGGCTCACCTTGCCGCTGCGCACCCTAGCACCCGGGGGCCCCCACCCATCCCCCCGGTGAGCGGGCGCCCCCTCCGAGGCCAGGGCAGCCCTTGCGGCGGGCGGGCAGGCGGCGGACCCGGACGGACGGGCTGTCAATCACCTGGAAGTCCCGCCCAGCCTTCCTGCTGCCCACCCAGCGTTCCCCCAAGTCGTTAGCTGATCCCATCACTGCTGTAAAGTATATTTGGACCCCTCTCAGAGAGGCCAGCACACAAACGTGCACCATCCTCCCTGACTCACAAAGGGAATACAGCAAGGTATGCAGCTTCTAGGTTGGCTGTTCCCAGCTTTCCACGACCCACGTGGCATCAGGTTGCAACCCACCAAGTGAGTCCCAACCCGCAGCTTAAACAGCACTGTTCTATCCGATACTAGCCCAGCCCACAACACAGATAATAGCCCAGCACTGCCTGGACCCACCAGTGCACTCACTGCTGCTGGTGTGCCGTTGCCGCTTCTGGGTGGTGGGGGGCCAGAATTGGCCTGGCACTGGCACTTATTGCCAGCACTGGAGGTGCTTTGCACTCGTACCACGCACACTGAAGGATTGGGCCCTTCGTTCTCGGCCCGAGATTCCTATTTTCCTAGACCTGAAAAACCTGGCTTGTTTCTGATTCGTCTTACCTCGTTGTTTTGAAATACGTCTTCCTTGCCCAGACCAAACATCCAGATTTAGTTTCTACTCTAATATTGCCTCAAGAGTCACACACTTCTTTCAGAGGAGATTCTGGGCCTTGGAAGAATTTCGTGAGAGATTTATTGGGAAAGATTATGTGGCAGCCCGCATCTGCAAATAATGATTTAGAACGCTGTGGCTCCCTAGACCAGCAGTCCTTAAGTATTCCTGCTGCCTTTTCAGATTTAGTGTGTTGGTGGGAGACGCTCAAAGCCACATTGCAACTGGAGTGGCTGTATTTTACAGGAAGAGACCTCATTTCTAAATAATTCTTGTGTGCATTAAATGAAATTGTTATTCTGAGGAGTCAATTAGACCTGACATAACTCTGTAAACAAGCTCAATACCTCTCAGCAAGTTCTCTTAAATCTCAACTCCTTGAGGAAAGTACAAGTCTCCTGCTCCAGAAAAGGGAATAAAAGCTATTCAAAACGCAGAGCAAATTACTTCTGCCAAGATTAAATTAGTCACAGGAGCTTTGAGTTTTTTTATTATTATTATTTTGCTATTTTCTTCGCTACCATGTGAGTGAGTTTGTTCACTGTAAGCACATATTAAACAGGAGAATAACTCATCAATACAAGCTAACACAGAAGGTGACATCGGTGTGTCTACTGTCTAGGCAGAGCAAGGAAAAAAACTCACTCCATTGACAAAGAAGCCTTATTTAAAAAAACAATGAGCTAATTCAGCTCACTGCCTCTGGCTTATAAAGAGTCAGGGGCATACAGAAAGGCTATCTTCATTGCCTGAACATGCTGTGGGTCAGTGGTAAGTTATTTACTTGCAGAACATTCCAGGCTCAATTTCTGTGTATGGTGCAGAAAAGATGTTTCTCTGAAACCCTGGAGACCAGCATCCAATCAGAGTCAAGGATTCGGAGCTAGAACAACCAATGGTCTGACTTGATATAAGGCAGCTTCCTACGCAAGATGCAACCATATGATACACAGGTGTTTCTTAAGTAGCCCAGATCTTCTTTGAAAGAAATTATGAGAATTTTGATCTACAGTTTACGTATTGCCAACCATAGGCAGCCCCACCCCAAATGCAGGAAATATACTTGAGCTTCAGTCTTCTCCCTTTGAAGAGGAAGTTCTGCTACTGTCAACGAGGAAGGGACAAAGTGGGGAAGCCTGAAGCAAAAGGTAGCGACATTCCTACAGGGGGGCAAACTGCTAAGTTTTGCAGGAGCCTGAGCTCCTGTGTAGCATCGCCCCTCCCCTTTAGAACCATTTGCAGCTTGGAGAACTGGCTCAGAGGCTTTGATCTCGGAGCCATGAATGACTCTGGAGGTGAGGGGGAGGGGCCGTGTTACATAGGAGCTTAGGGTCCTGCAAAACTTAGTGTTCCCGCCCCCAGTAGGAACGCAACTGGCAAAAGGGGTCACCACTAGAGGAAGAGAAATATGATGATGGTGATAAAGAAAACATTTCAATCCCACACTTTCCTCTTTCATCAAGGTTGCTTACAACAAAGGCAAATACATTATAACAAGCTTTAAAAAAGCAGTAATCACATCAATTATCAGTATTTATATCAATTTCAGCAGTGAGGGCTCCCCACCAAATATACCACACCAGTGCATCATAAACAGAACGCTGAATGCTACCATAAAGTCTTTAGCAAACTGAGAACGCAGTCAGTCCTAAACTGGAGTTAGGCCGTCATAAACTAAGCCAGCAAAGTTTGGCCAGCACAAGGGCCACCATAAAGTGTGTTTGGACCACTCTCGGAGTCCGGGGGGATGGCGCACGTCTGCGTGCTGGCTTAGTTTAGGCAGGTTTAATTCAGTTTAGGATTGCGCCCGGAAACAAAGATGGACCCAATCTTATCTCCTGAAGAAGAGATTTCCATAACTTGGGAGCCACCTATCCCCTATCACTGCCTGACACACTTCCATCAGTGGTGGGACATGCAGAAGATTATGTCAGGGGTTGGACAGTTTTATGGAGGGGGAAGCAATCCTTCAGATACTCTGGTCCCAAGCTGTTTAGGACCTTAAAGGATAAAACCAGCACCTTGATTTGCTCTTGGAAAAATACTGGTGACAACCAGTGCAGATGACCCAGTACAGTTGTCAATCAGCAGTCCAGTAGAGCATGCTTGTAGAACTATATGTGTAGTGGATCACTTTCTTCACGAACAACTTTCCATCTTCCAACAATGTTTTTTAAAAAATTTGAACATGCATGTGAATGTCCACATGTACCCACAAAAGGAGGCACTGGCCACTGCCAGTCTGTCACAGATTACTAAAACATTCTGAGCACAATCCTAACCTCTGCTGGAATAGGCAGGCCAGTTGTCCTGCCCCATATCCAGCAAAGAGCTGGGACTGGCTGCAGCACAACCAGAGGCAAGGAGAAACTATTCCCCTTCCCCCAAGTAACACAGCAGTGGCCCAAATGGGGCTACTCGGATCCAAGTAGCCTGTATCAGGGCCAACCAGGCTGGGGCCTGGGGTTAGGATCTGGCCTAAGTGCCAGATCCTGGCTCCACTTCCTTCCAGGGCCAGCTCACCCATGAGTCCGCCTTTCTCTCGCCTTCCCGCCCACTCAGTTCTTCCTTCTCCCAACTCCCCCAAGCTGGCCAACCCAAGCCAGCCTTACCTGTCTCTGGATGCAGTGCAGGGAGGCCACAAGGGAGTTGTGCCGGCCTACCAGGAGGTTTGATTGCGGCCTAAGCCAGACAGATCAGTGTCACAGTGTTTTTCTTTAATGTAAAAAAATAATAATTAAAAATCTTAAACCTAAGAACATAAGAAGAGCCCTGCTGGATCAGGCCAAAGGCCCATCTAGTCCAGCTTCCTGTATCTCACAGCGGCCCACCAAGTGCCCCAGGGAGGCACAAGACAACAAGATGCTTGGATCCTGTTGGCACTCCCTTGCACCCGGTACTCTGAAGTAGCCTACTACTAGTGTAAGGAGGTTGCACAATCCATCATGGCCTATAGCCCACGATGGATTTAAGGGAATATCTTCTGATGGGTTCTTTCATTTAATTCCTGACAAATCACAAGAGCACCACAAAGCAACTTTTTCAAATAGTCACATGGCTCAGCAATAATGTTATTCCAAATTTAATACAACACGTGTTTGCATATAGGTGCAAATAGTTCCGCACCTTTTCTACATGTTTTCTTGCAGTGACTTGTAATTTATTCAAGGCATCAGATTTTACAGGTGCATAATGGCCTCTAAAAATATATCTGACATTCTGTCTTACCTTTGATGGATGGATGACTCAGATGAATAGAAAGAAGGAACCAGGAGATTACCTCTTTAAATGATCACCACTTTGACTCTTTTTTAATCTAATCTGGAATTCCAACCAGGAGAACATATTACTCATATGTCTGGCAAAAATCACTGAGGGCGTAATCCTAACCTGGAGTTAGTCTGGCACAGTTAGGCCAGCAAAGTTTAGCTGGCACAAAGGCATGTTTGGACCACTCTCGGAGTCATGGAGGATGGTGCACGTCTGTGTGCTGGCTTCTCTGACTCCGAGAGTGGTCCAAACATACTTTACAGTATCCCTTGGGCCAGCCAAATTTGGCTGGCCTAACTGTGCCAGTCTAACTCCAGGTTAGGATTGCACCCTGACATGCATTTTGATCTCACAGTTTCTTTCTTAAAAGAAAATTTGTCCAACTGCTTTGAAAGAAATGCCTTAGAATGTATAGACTTATAACTTACGAAAACAAAACAACAATGGCATGAATGGTATGAATAAAGACCTTGACTTCTTCTGATCCTAAAAGATTTAAAAAAATTCCCATCTGTTGATTATTGCTGTAGAAAATATTTGTCTAATTATTGGTATTTGTACACTTATTAGTTTTATCTGAGATCAATATCTGCTCCTAAATTACTAGAATCACTAGAAAAAGAAGTCCTCTTCTGGATCCCCAATGCATTAGTACTCAGTGCACAGTACTTCTGCCTGCATTGGGTACTAATGCTGAAACCAGTTTGAAGGGTTCAGGGGCCAGTGTAGCCAGGCGGGCCTTCTGATGGGCATGGTAACCAGTGGTGTCATTCAAATGATTTAGGAACAGGAACTCACTTTTGATTGGCACTTGCCGGGAACCCGGAACCAGCCACGGAGCCCGTTAGGATCCGGAACGCCCATTCTGGTCCGTTCCCCCTGAATGACATCACTGATGGTAACCAATAACTATACCATCCTAACCTGTCAGGCTCCTGTAAGAGCAGTGGTAGCCAAATGGGTACTGCTGCATCCCACAGGATTGTGGCAGAGGGGGCTGTGGGCCTCCCATACTGGACACCAGCACGATCCTCCAGATAAAGCCCCTGGGTTGAAGCAGTGCCGCGATGCCCCTGGGTGCCCGCAGTGCTGTGATCGCTGCAACGCCATTGGGGCACCCAAAACTGGGCCACTCTCCTTAAGGGGGAATGGCCCAGTTTCAGTTCCCAATAGTGGGTCACAATCCACCCTTTGGGAACCGCCGGTCTAAAACATTATTTTATTAATCAAACATGCTTTAAGAATCCAGGTTCAAATCTTTATATTTTATTTTTACATTAAAACTCAGCTATGTAGAATTAATCCACATTATCTGTCTTCTTTAAAATATTATCCATGTCATCGCTCCAATCACATCTTGAAACTGTTTAAATGAGAATTCTGACTTCACAATGTAATACTATAACCTGTTACTAGGCCACATCCATAGCCCAGGTATTTTCAAAGCATACATTTCGAAAGTGTACATGACTTCAGGACTCTCCTTTTCATCAAAGCCTCATTTGACAGTTCCAACAGAATGATGTTATAATTCTGTCAGTCACCTGTCTAATATGCAAGTGGTTCAATGAAATCATTACCACTGGAACAAGGCATATTCAAATAAAGGGAACTGCTCCATCTAGAGTTCCATCTCGCACACACAAAATTGCTTAATACGCTTAATTATTAACTGTAATAGTTGACAGGCTTCTACCCTTAATCTTTTCTGTTGCCAGGTTTTGTAAGCAACTGAAGAGATGTCAGAACCGCAAAGAGTCTATACATAGGTTCATACAATGTCATATCTGCAGTGCAGGAGCAGATAATTACCATTGCAACATTGACACTGCAATGCCAACCTGACCTGTTGTAAGTAATTTTGCATTGTCGTTCTAAGGAAAGAAATTTCTTCTTGTCTCTATTTGGTAAAGTTTGCTTGTCAACAGCTACTAGGAGGTACATTTGCAGAGTCAGGCTGCTGAGAACTCCCAATTAAAAAGACACAGTCCTTGCAGCTCAGTTTAGGCAGCAGGGGCTGTAAAAAGGCACCAGGAAAATACTTGGGGATGTCCACTGGTCTATGTAATTTACAAGAAGTTCTTATAATCTCTTGACTGCAGCCTCTAAAGAGGAACATTAACAAGAAGACTGCCAGGGCCCAATCCTTTCGAACTTTCCAGCACTGATGCAGCTGCGATGTAGCCTGAGGGAAGGGACCAAACATTCCCTTACTTTGAAGAGGCCTCTGTGACTGCCTCCCGGCAGCCACAGGTTGCAGTGCATGTCCCGTTGGCATGCCCCTTTCTGGCCTCAGTGCAGGAAAGTTGGATAGGATTTGGCCCTGTGATGCGTAATAGGAAGCAAAGCAGCATTCTTCCAAAAGGAGCTCAAGGGAAGGGAGCTCATACTTTTAAAGCGTAAATCCCAGTTGTTGTTGTTGTTGTTGTTGTTGTTCAGTCGCTAAGTCATGTCCGACTCTTCGCGACCCCATGGCCCACAGCACGCCAGGCCTCCCTGTCCTCCACTAGCTTCCAGAGTTCGCCCAATTTCATGTTCATTGCTTCGGTGACACTATCCAACCATCTCATCCTCTGCCGCCCCTTTCTCCTTTTGCCTTCAATCTTTCCCAGCATGAGGGTCTTTTCTAAAGAGTCCTCTTTTCTCATGAGGTTGCCAAAGTATTGGAGCTTCAGCTTCAGGATTTGTCCTTCCAGGGAGCAATCAGGCTTGACTTCCTGTTGGATGGACCGATTGGACCTCCTTGCAGTCCAGGGGACTCTCAAGAGTCTTCTCCAGCACCATAGTTCGAAAGCAAAATCCCAGTAGAGAGCACTAGTCATACAACCCTGCCTATTCTTGTGTAATGCAGGTGGGCTTCCATTATCCATGGTCAAATCTGCGGATTTGAAAACTCGCAGATGCTGACACCCTCCCCCCCGGCTCATCTGAACCCTCCGAACCTGACTGGAGCTAAGCTCAGGTCAAGTCTGGAGGGTTTTTGAGCCTCACAGTGACCACGAATGACCTCTGAATTGCCTTTTTGGCCAAGAAATGTCACTTCCGGTTTTCACTTAAGGGTTTTTATGCCCTTAAAAGGCATTCTGAGACCTGGGAAAGCCCCACGGATAATGAGGGCCCACTGTATATCCAACATCCAACATCAACAGTGACCACAGATGATCTGTTATGATTCCAAGCAACTCCTTCTGTTCAAGCTTTTTGTGAATTGTGCTTTAACTCTTGCGCTTTGACCCCACTGCCACTTCAAACGTAGCATTGTTCACTGATGCAGCATCCAAATACATCAGGCAAGGTCCACTAATCTCAAGCAGATCGTACACTGCTTTTAACAAATCCCCACAACATCTGGAGCTGAGAAATGCAGAAACTCCAGACTGCAAGAACAATGCAGAAAACTCTTACATGGTCCAGTTCTGAAATTCTGGCAATATTGCTGATGTGCTCTTAAATGTAAAAGTTTGAAGTTTCAAAGGATATGGAAAATTCATGCTAGCCCTGATTCCATGAAGCTGCAATCCTATACATGCTTTCATGGGAGCAAGTCCCGTTGAATTTTATGGAACCTTCTTCTGAGTAGTCATGCATAGGATTCTGTTGTGAATCTGTTAGATGCTTACCATTCTTGATGAAGAAAAGCAGGTACTCCTTTTAAACTATTAAAAGGCTTATTAAGTACCTTACAACAGCAGCATGGCTTGTATTTTGATGCTTCTCTGAAAATATTCCCAAAAAGAATCCACAAAACTTTTATTACTGATGGGGCATCTTTTAAGAGTTGCATTGTTGTTACAAATCAACATGCTATTAGAAAAACTGGCACGAATAACTCGGTTTTTAATTACATATTTCCCCTTTGGAAGTTTGCTAATAGATGACTATACTAATATGACCAGGCCTAAGCATACTAGTATCCAATTAGCTACTGAAAAACTTCATCAACATTATTGGAGAGATTCCTACTGTCACTGCTGAATATGCTGTTCAGGTGAGGCGTGTACATTCCAGCATTCACAGGTGAAATTTCAGTGATCATCAGCTGACCTCATCTACACTATATTACATCACTGTCATTCTGGGTAAGATTCTTATCGACAGTTTGGGCTGAACCAGCAAGTTGAAGCATTAAAAAAATTAGGTTTACCTATAATTAAGGTTTATCAGCCATTTTTGACCTCTCCATTCCAGTTCAGATACTATCTTTTAAAAGCAGCTCGACAACTGGTTCAGACACTTTGGCCTGGCTTTAAACAAGTCCAAATTACTGGCTTTGAACCAGTTCAGACATGTATTATTATTATTCATGTATATAATTCATGAACAAAGGTTCGCATAGTCAAAGCTATGGTTTTCCCAGTAGTCATGTATGGCTGTGAGAGCTGGACCGTAAGGAAGGCGGAGCGTCGAAGAATAGATGCTTTTGAATTATGGTGTTGGAGAAGACTCTTGAGAGTCCCCTGGACTGCAAGGAGATCCAATCGGTCAATCCTACAGGAAGTCAAGCCTGATTGCTCCCTGGAAGGACAAATCCTGAAGCTGAAGCTCCAATACTTTGGCCACCTCATGAGAAAAGAGGACTCTTTAGAAAAGACCCTCATGCTGGGAAAGATTGAAGGCAAAAGGAGAAAGGGGCAGCAGAGGATGAGATGGTTGGATAGTGTCACCGAAGCAATGAACATGAAATTATTATTTTTATTTTTATTTATTTATTAGATTTATACCCCGCCTTATTTGCCTAAAGGCGCTCAAGGCGGCTTTACAAAATATAAAAACTAACATTAAAAACACTTCAAAAACAATATAAAAAAACAATACAATAAAACAATTAAAACCACCAACAGTACAATTTAAAAACAAACCCAGTGGATCCTAAAATATAATAAACCAGCCAGCCCGCCAGACCTGTCAACAATTAAAAGCTTTTTGAAATAAAAAGGTCTTCAGCCCCCGCCGGAATGTTAACAGAGAGGGAGCAGTTCTCAATTCTAAGGGGAGGGTATTCCAAAGTTGGGGGGCCACCACCGAGAAGGCCCTCTTCCTAGCCACCACCCCTCTCACTTCTCCTGGTGGCGGCACAGTCAACAGGGCCCCCCCCAGATGATCTAAGAGTACGGGTTGGATTATATGGAAGGAGGCGGTCCCTCAAATACCCCGGACCCGAGCCGTAAAGGGCTTTAAAAGTCAAAACTAACACTTTGAATTGGGCCCGGAACAGAACCGGCAGCCAGTGCAGTCGCCGAAGCAATGGCTCGACAGAGTCAAACCGACATGCTCCAGCAACCACCCGAGCCGCCGCGTTCTGAACTAGTTGTAGTTTCCGGACCGTCTTCAAAGGCAGCCCCACGTAGAGCGCATTGCAATAATCTAATCTAGATGTCACTAGGGCGTGGGTCACTGTGGCCAGGTCCGCACAGCTCAGGTACGGCCGCAGCTGGCGAATCAGCCGAAGCTGAGCAAAGGCTCCCTTGGCCACCGCCGCCACCTGGGGCTCCAGGTGTAGCTGTGGATCCAGGAGAACCCCCAAGCTGCGAACCTGCTCCTTCAGAGGAAGTGCAACCCCATTCAGAGCAGGGCGATAGTCCAGTACCCGAGCTGTGGATTTCCGGACCAAGAGCACCTCTGTCTTATCCGGATTTAATTTCAGCTTGTTCGCCCACATCCAGCCACCAACCGCCTCCAGACAGCGATCCAGGACCTCAACTGCCTCCTCAGAATCAGGGGGAAAGGAGAGATAGAGTTGGGTGTCATCAGCATATTGATGGCACCCCACTCCAAACCCCCGGATGACCTCTCCCAGCGGTTTCATGTAGATGTTAAATAGCATGGGGGATAAGATGGAACCTTGTGGCACCCCAAACCTGAGAGGTCGGGGTGCCGAACAAGCATCCCCCAGCACCACCTTCTGGGATCTGTCAGCCAGGAAGGAGCGGAACCACTTCAAAACAGTGCCTCCAAGCCCCAACCCGGCCAGCCAACCCAGAAGGACACCATGGTCGATGGTGTCGAAAGCCGCCGAGAGGTCCAGCAGGACTAACAGGGTCGCACTTCCCCTGTCCATCCCCCGGCGCAGGTCATCCACCAAGGCGACCAAGGCAGTCTCCGTCCCGAACCCCGGCCTGAAGCCAGATTGGAATGGGTCCAGATAATCCGTTTCCTCCAGAACCCTCTGAAGCTGGGACGCCACCACCCGCTCAATCACCTTGCCCAGAAATGGGATATTGGAGACTGGCCGGAAGTTGTTTAAATTTGTGGGATCCAGGGAGGGCTTCTTCAGGAGGGGGCGAACCATCGCCTGCTTCAAGGCAAGCGGGAACACCCCCTCCCTCAGAGATGAATTCACCACCCTCCCTGTCCACTCGGCCAGCCCTCCCCGGGCAGCTCTAATTAGCCACGCCGGGCAAGGGTCGAGCGGGCAAGCAGCAGGTCTCACGCTCCAGAGAATCCTGTCCACATCCTCAGGCTCTACAAGCTGAAAAGAATCCCAAATCGTAGGACAGACAGGTTCCCCAGGGACATCACTAGATATGCCCACAGCGGCGTCCAAGTCATGCCGGATCTGATCGACCTTGTCTGCAAAATGTTTTGCGAACTCGTCACAGCGAGCCTCCGTGTGCTCCTCCCTACCAGTAAGGGGGGCAAGATGTAAAAGGCTACGGACCACACGGAAGAGCTCAGCCGGACGGTTCTCTGCAGACGCAATGGTGGCAGATAAGTATGCCCTCTTAGCTACCACCACTGCTCTAGAATAAGCTTTTAAATGGGCCCTCGCCCGTGTCCGGTCAGATTCGGCACGAGTCTTTCGCCACCGACGCTCTAGTCGTCTGCCCTGCCGCTTCATCATTCGCAGCTCCTCAGAGAACCAAGGAGCCGCTCTGATTCTGCGACTGGGCAGAGGACGCTCAGGAGCGATCTCATCCAGAGCCCTGGCCATCTCCGTATTCCAGAGGTCGACCAGGGCAGCGGGTGGATCTCCAACTCTGGCAGCAGGAAAATCCCCCAGAGCCCTCAGGAATCCATTCGGATCCATCAGCCTCCGAGGGCGGATCATAGAATGCGATCCCCCGCCATTGCAGAGGTGAGAAGCTGCAACAAGCCTAAATCCCACCAGACAGTGATCTGTCCATGACAAAGGAGTGATCTCAATATCCTCCACCTCCAGATCACCATCAACCTGTCCAGCTGTAAACACCAGGTCCAACGTGTGTCCCGCATCATGCGTCGGGGCAGAAATTCTTTGAGACAGACCCATGGTTGCCATGGAGGCCATGAAATCCTGAGCCGCAGGTGTTCCCGGGGCCTCGGCATGGACATTGAAGTCCCCCAACACCAAAAGGCGGGGGGACTCCAACACCACGCTCGAGACCAGCTCCGTCAGCTCAGGCAGGGAGACTGCTGGGCAGCAAGGCGGGCGGTACACCAGCAGAATCCCTGTTCTGTCTCGCCCCTCCAACACAACACGAAGGCACTCAAACCTGGTGGACTGCTGAACAGGGTATCTGGTGAGACAGATGAAGTCCCGATAGACCATTGCAACCCCGCCTCCCCGCCCCTGTAGTCGTGGCTGCTGAAGTACCCGGAAACCTGGTGGACAAATCTGGGAAAGATTAACCCCTCCCAGCTCATCCAGCCAGGTCTCCATGATACATACCAGGTCGGCTTTCTCCTCCAAGATTAAATCATGGATTGAGGAGGTCTTGTTATTCACCAACCTGGCATTCAGAAGCAGCAGCTTCAGACTCAGGGGACTGTTGCCAGGATTTCCAAGGGTCAGAGGGATGAGGGGAGGGCCAGAAAGAGGGACAGTCTGTCTACGACTGACCCTCCTTCTCCTGTGACGTCCGGCCCAACCCCCACCGCCATACCTTCCGTAACCCGTAACTCTACTGATGGTGGCCTCCCTCCCCTCCCCTGAGCTCCCTCGAGATGTCAGACACATAATTCCGGCAGGAGCGACCTACAAGCCAACCACCAGCACAGATACAAAAAACTAAAACACAGGCACACATACACATACACTCCCCACTAACAACCAATGCAGCAGCCCTCACCCCCCTCACACTGAGGCTTGGGCTGCTGCAGGCCTCTGCCTCTCTCTCACCGAGGCAAAGGCCTCACTCCTTCCCTGCCCCCCTCTCACAGAGGCAGGGACAACCTTCCTCTCTCCTGGCCAGACTCTCACTCTGGCCAGGAGATCTCAAGCATACAATCACTCACTCAGTTAAAAGGCTGGGGTTGGCTTGTTGACAGGTGATCAGGCCCCAAAAATAAAGGCATAGCTGGAGCGTGACGATCCACAGGACGATGAACCAGGAGGCAACCCGGACACAGCAACAGCAGCAGATGGTGTAGGCTCCCGGCTCCGCTCCCCAGGCGAAGAGCCACGGGCAAAGAGCCCTTTGGCTCTTGCCCTTCGGCTCACGCCTCTGGCAAGCCAAAGGCTTAAGATGGTCCACACTTGCCTGGGGAGAAAAGCCAAATGGTGAAATTGGGCGAACTCAGAAGCTAGTGGAGGACAGGGAGGCCTGGTGTGCTGTGGTCAATGGGGTTGTGAAGAGTCGGACATGACTTAGCGACTGAACAACAACAACATATAATACTGAACTAACTTACTTGCAATGGAGCTCTGCAATGCTTCCTCTGTAAAATGAAGAGGATAATCATATCACTTTGTAAACAGATTTCTTATTTCTTGTTTGCTTTAATTTCTAAATAAGGTCTTCTCTCTCTCTCTCTCACCACCACATCAAAACATACCCTTTTGAGGAACAATACTAGAATGGCTGCATGAAGGAAATACAACAAACGCTCAGCCTTATTCAAGAATCTCTCCCACTGAGGTCTTGTTGCTGAAAAACTACCTGAGAGTGGGCAGGCCTCTCCTTGAGCATGAGGAGGCCTACTAATCCTGGACCCCTAACTACTACTTTCCTGCTCTTCCTTTTCATCTCTTCAAAATGACTCACAAAAAAATACAATTTCTTCAAACAGAGTCTGAGCAGAGAAGAGCTCTGACCACTCCTCAGAAGATTCTCTTGAGAGACGGATAGTTGATCTGGTTTTCAAACTGTTACTAAGGCCTGGCCCAAACTGAACTGGAACCTGAAACAGAGGCAATGTTTATTATTCCTTTTTTCTTTTTGTGTGACCCACACTCCTGTTTTCTCCTGCCTCCTGCTCCTGCTTGTGACCAGTGTCACTTCCTCCATCATCTTCCTGGCTCTTTTGTTCAAACAGGCAGCCTTTTCTAGGCTACAGCTGCCCAGTCTAGAAAGGGAGAACAGTGAAGGTGATGGGAGGATATGGTATAAGAGGAAAACGTAGGTCCCCCTGTTATCATGATTCTCTTTGCATACACACACAGCCCAGTCCTAACTTATCTCCCCACCCTCACTGATGCACCCACCATTGGAGCATGGCGAAGGTGCCCTACACCTACTTGCCCTACTCCTTCCATGACGCAGCCAGTTCTTGCTTGCTTGTTTCCCTTCCGTTATGGAAAGAGAGCAAGGTGAGCAGGAGGAGAATGGAAGTTGCGGCCTAGGAGGAAGGAGGTCACTACCATTGCTGTGATTTATTTTTCACTTCCCTTTGCTTCTCTTGTGCAGGAAGAGGATCACAGCAGGCAGGACGGCTAGCAGGGTAAGTTAGTTTGGTGGCAATCCAAAAGGAGGCAGTAGTCAGGGTATGGGTGTGTGCAGTGATGTCATCTGGTAATGAAGAATGAGAACGCTGGGCGGGACTTTCCGCGGCGGCCCTGGCCTCGGCGGGGCACCTGCTCTCCGGGGGGGGATGGGTGGGGGGCGCACCGGGTGCCTGAGCGAGCAGCAGTGGGGTGCGCCAACCGGGGGCAGCCCCCCCCCCCCGAGGCCAGGGCAGCCACAGAACGGAACGGATGGGCTGCCAATCACGCGTAAGTCCTGCCCAGAGTTCCCGTTCTTCATTACCAGATGACATCACTGGGTGTGTGTCACCACCTCCTCTGACACCCAGAATGACTCAAAGAGACTGCTTTCCCCAGCCTCATGAATAGGCTGGCCCTGCAGTTACCAGTTTACAGGGTAATCCTATGTCCCAGCGGGGCTTGCTAAGCTGGTGTGAGCTGTCGTAAAAGCTCTGTAAAGCAAAGGAGCAAGCAGCACCAGCATGTGTCCATCCACCAAGGATGGATCTGAGCCCCTGGCCACTGGCCAAATTTCACACTGAGCAGCATAAGGACTAGAAGAGGATGGCAGGGGACACTTCAGAAGTGGGGAAGGGCAAGCCCAGAAGAAGGCAGGATCAGCAGAGGCCTCTTTTTCTCCCGGGCCAGTCTTTCACTAGGCCATTCATGCATCTGCCAGCTATATAGGTGGAGGAGATCTGAGTAGCCCCAATGGGCAGGCTGGGGCGTTACTCAGGGTAAGGGGAAAAATCCCCTTACCCTGAGGAGACCTCCAGCTACCTCCTAACCTTCACTGGATACACTGTAGGCCATGTGCTGGCTCCACTAACATTGGAGAGGATTGGGCTGGGGTGTTTTGTTTTTTTTAATCTTTAGGGGATTGGTTCATGTTGGGGTACAGGCTCAAGGTAACCAAGAAATTCAAGTTCATATTCAGGTTTGGGTGATCGGGGGAAAAAACAGGAAACAGGAAAAAAAAAAACAGGAAACAGGGAAACAAACTGTTTCTGACCCAGTTTTTGAGGATTTGGTTTGACTCCTGGGAATGAATATCAGCACTGTAGCTGGGGTGGGGTGGGGAAATGTTAAGTACTGCAGGCACTGCAATGTGGTGTGTTAGCACTCCCTTCCACTCAAGGTCAGAGCCATTCCAGGCAGTGACTGCAACATGCAAGCATGTGCCAAACCAAAAGCTAGTGGCTGTCATTGCTCTGATGGCGAGTGGAAGGAGCTGCAGACATGGTGTGTTGCAACACCTTCAGTACTTACTGTTCCCCCTCCCTCCAGCCAAGCTCCTAAACCTCATAATTGGCAGACTGTGCTACTGGACGTAGGTTTATTACCTATCTACCCAGGTAAGACATTCAGGTTATACCCTTAGCTATAGTTCTTGCTTCTTCTAACTCTATATCAGAGACTACAAGCATAAAGCATGAAGTTTGCATTTTGTTTTCTGTGGTTAATTGTTACTTTTATTATTATTATTATTATTATTATTATTATTATTATTATTATTATTATTATTATT
>JAJKFI010000001.1:21074621-21092902 GCA_029204185.1 Lerista edwardsae
TTATTATTATTATTATTATTATTATTATTATTATTATTATTATTATTCAGGGTGGGGGGAGATGTTTGACAGACAAAGATAAGATATTCCTCAACAGGAAACAACTTGTTATCAGGCCTTGTGCCTTTCAACTGTTTAATTCAGTACTCCCACTTTGTCACTGTTTCCTTGAATCTCTTTACTCTCCATAAAAATGTCTCCTTGTCTATTAAGTTCATTTATACAATTTGCAGTGATAGTTTGGTTTAATTTACTCCAGATGTTGGCTGTGCTTTCAGTGAAATAGCTATGCCTTCAGATCCTTGTTTTCTCTTCCTTTCCTAATTAAGTGAAGTTATATCAAATGTCTATAAATATGTCTACTTACAGTTTGTTTATCTAATCAGAAACTCTAGTTGTTGTTTTTGTTGATTTTTTAAAAAGGTTTTTGGTTTTAAGTTTCTGGTCCTGAATTTACAACTTTACTTCCAATTGATTTACAGTATAAGAAATCTATAATATTAATTAGCAACAATGTGAAAAAAACGTAGCCTCCATATTCAGAGAAGTTTTCTTTGGTTACCAGATGCTGGATAAGCAACAAGAAATGGCTATTCCATGGTGTACATATTTGACATCCAATGAAATTTAATACTTGATGTCAGTATTTCATACACGACTTCACATTTTGAATTTAATATTTGTTGGTATTAGACAGTTGTATTTTGAAAGCTGACCTGGATTGTTGTGGAGTGATTGTATTTTGAATGGTGACATGGAATAATAATCTATATATATAAAGAAGAGCGTATGTGTGTGTGTATGTATGTGTGTATGTTTGTTCCACATAGGCTCCGCAACGCCTGGACCGATTCGCGCCAAACTCGGCACGCGGGTGCCTTGGCCCCCCCGAAACCATCGCTGCGTGGTCTTGGAACGGATCGCGCCCCCACGGGCGCGGGTACAAGCGAATTTGTGGTTCTCTATGGACGGCTATGGGCTGAGCCGAACATTCCGAGGCTCTGGTCATGTCATGATGAGATGCAAATGACATGCAAATGACATGCAGAATCTTCAGGCAGCAACTGAACTCTTGACAGTTGAAGACAAACAGCAGCAAACAGGTTTCACGCAGGCAAACCGATACAATGTGTTCTGTGGACATGTGGGCGGTCCCTGCTTGGCAGTGGACAGTTGGCACAAGGTGCTGTGGCTGTTGAAAGTTTACTTTCTCTCTGAAAGTTTACTTTCACTGTGTAATGTAAGGCAATTGGGCAGGTGCAACCAAAGGCTACAAAGATGAAACAACAGCGTACACAGGAAACACCTGAGGGGGAAAAAAAAAAAAACTTGCAACGCTACGTCACAGAGCTGCTACATCTAGAGCAACAGAAACAGTACAGCAGCGTGACAAGACTCCACGATAAGAGAGACAGAGCTGCTACATCTAGAGCAACACAAACAGTACAGCAGCGTCACAAACAACTACAGGATATGAAACAGAGGGCTACTACACCTAGAGCAACAGAAACAGTACAGCAGCAGGGATGGGACATATCAACACCCGAGCACACATGTGAGTGGGGGTGGGGTCAGGGATGGGACATATAAAGACCCGGGCACACATGTGAGTGGGGGTGGGGTCAGGGATGGGACATATCAACACCCGGGCACACATGTGAGTGGGGGTGGGGTCAGGGATGGGACATATCAAGACCCGGGCACACATGTGAATGGGGGTGGGGTCAGGGATGGGACATATCAAGACCCGGGCACACATGTGAGTGGGGGTGGGCTCAAGGGATGGGACATATAAAGACCCGGGCACACATGTGAGTGGGGGTGGGTCAGGGATGGGACATATCAACACCGGGGCACACATGTGAGTGGGGGTGGGGTCAGGGATGGGACATATAAACACCTGGGCACACATGTGAGGGGGGGGGGGGCAGGGATGGGACATATAAATGGGCCATCTGTATGCCTGGTGAGTAGCTGGGGGTCGGGGATGGCACCTATAAACACCCGGGCGAAGCCGGGTACATAAAAGCTAGTATTCAATATTTAATGGTACTGGATAGCAGACAGGAGACAGCGGTACAATACTGCCCGTGCTTCTGTTGCAAAAGGTGCCATAATGCATCTCCAGCACCAGTGGCAAGCCATTACCACTGGCGCTGGGCAACTGAAGGGCCAATGCCGGCCCTGCGCTGCCCAGTGGCTGCACTGCAAGCTGGTGAGGGGCGAGTGCACTGGCTGCCGGCACTGCAGCCTTTTTGGGCAGGGCACGAGGGTTTCCTGGGCTGGGAAAGGACAGAGCAGGGGTGGGACCAGCAGCAACCTTCATCTCTGGATCCCAACCTCCATATAGGGCCACTGTCCTGCACAGAGGCGAGTAGACCCATTCCCTGAGAAGCGCCCTTACCCCGGAGGAAAGGGACGAGCATCCCCTCCTTCTGGGGAGCCTCTGTTGCCAGATGGATGCAGCGGTAGCCACTTGGCCACATTGCTGTCGCGGGCAGTAGGGCAGCTCAGGATTGGGCTGCCCATCATATAGTCCAATAAGGTCTTGATTATTTGCATCTCTATGCTGTTCATTGTTTTGAACTCCTAGTAGGAGAGATTAGGCGGGACTCCTGCCCACCTAAAAAGTTTCAAAATAAACAAATATTTGATAGGTGTCATAGTTGTCAGGCATATTATGTTCACTATCATCATAACAGTATGTGAATGAAGACATAGAATTGCCTTCAATACACTCTGGTTTTTATATGAATTCCACTAATTCAGGGGTCCCCAAACTCCTTACTATTGCGATCCACCTTGTCATCCATTCCTTGGACACAAGCCAGCAAAATAGCTGGTGTGGATCTGAGGATATCCGTAGACAGCCAGAAGACCTTCCAGGGGTCGGCCTTTTACTTACCTCTGGTAGGCGTTCTGGTTGTCCCCTCCCACCATAACATGCAGTGCACAATCTGTTGGCATGGTCGCATGCTTCAGTGTGGCATGCAGGGAGGTAATGTACTGCAACCAGTGCTTGGGGCAGTGATGTCACATTTGTCCCCTGTCCCACAGTAAGCCCCAGCAACCGCTATGGAGCAACTTGAACCTGCGCCAGAACAATCACTGGCATAAGTCTGCGTTGCTCTGTGCAGGCGGATCAGGTCCAGAAGGGAGTTGGGATTCAGATGCACCGATGCCAATCCTGCTCCCTTCCTAGCCTGAGCCACCCTCCACTTCGCCCCGTCACCCCTCACCTGTTCTGCCCACACCTGCCCTGTTCAACCAGCTACACATCTCCTTCCACTCCTCCTTGCATGGGCATACCTGCTCCAGCTTTTGGCCTGTCAGCATGCCGGAGACCACAGTAGCCTCCCCGCTGATGCACTCGCTATACTCATCAGTGGAGGCTACATTACAACAGCTGTAAACTTCTGCCGGCGCAATAGTAGTTATGCAAGTAGGGGAGGGGATAGGATTGGGCCTATAGGTAGAGGTGGATGAAAATAGTTCTTTTTCTTTTCTTTTCTTTTTCTTTTTGCAGATTTCTGTTTTTAAAAGTTGGAGGTGCAGAAAGCAGTGTTACATGTTTTTATTCCAAGGGTGCATTTTTATAAATTATAATTATAAACTATAATCACTTTAAAAGTGTACTAGGTAGGTGATACAGGTGCTATAGTCTCAGCAGATGCAGACACATGCATGTAGTGGTGTTAGAGACCTAGGTAGAGGGGTTGTGTGTTCTTATTTTGTTATCACTGACAACCCCCCACCTCATAGGGTTGTTGTAAAGATAAGATTAATGCAATAACACGTGAAGCCCTATACAAAGTGCAAACCTATGAATGTCTACTCAAAAGTCCCAGTGTGTTTTGTGGGGATCTCAGGTAATTGTGTATATAAGGTTGCGTCCTTCATAGCATTATATTTTAGAAGTTAATTTCCACTCCAGTTTGCAAGACATCACTGGATATTTTTTTTCTTCTGCTAATTTTGTGTTTGTGTTGTTATTTTAAAAAGAAAACCCATTATATAAAGAGATATACACATTTTGGATTTCCTGTCCAATCCATTGAAGAAATGAAATCCATTTTGGATTTTCACTTTATTCATACATTGATTGGCAGGGAGTGTTGGCAAACCTTATACCGTTTAAATACTGTGGTAGTCAAATTACAAAGAGTTATAGATAGATAGATAGATAGATAGATAGATAGATAGATAGATAGATAGATAGATAGATAGATAGATAGATAGATAGATACTTTTCATTTAGCAAATAATGTTATGCTATAGTCATGCAATCTAATATCAATAAGCACAGGAATTCCCAGGCTGCTTTTTCCTCCATAAAATGTTTCTCCCTTTCAGTATTAACTTCCTCAGCTTAAACAAGTCATTCTTTGGCCTTCCAGGCACCTGTTACAAACAAAAATGTAAACTCATCTATTTAAGCATCTTGCCTTTGACAGTGGTCCCTTCCAGTTGCTTTAGAGGAAATGTATAGCCACGTAAGGCCTTAATAAATTATCCCATAAATTACACCAGTTCCTGCCACTCACTTTCAGCTTCGAATCATCTAGTGTTTCATGACAGACCCAGGAAAAGAATGTACGTCTGGCCATCTTACTTAAATACAACTGATATTTTGGTTGTTCCATTTATTTAGCTTCTGTGAATTTGTTGAATGTCGAACTTCTGATGGAAGCCAATGGCCACCCGCCTTTCAGAGGAAACCCTTCATCTCTTTGAGAAAACTAATGACAATTCCCATGAGTAATCAGCGAGGAGTTATATTCACATTGTTAGTAATGTGACACTGTCTAACTGAAAAAAAAATTGAACTTTATGGGAACAGTGCTTAGCCTCATAACCACTGGACCTTAAGAGTGTTATTTTTATAACCTTGGCAGAGGCATCAAAAGCCTCTGTGCAAGTCAACTGTGCATACAGTCCTAGACTTAAATAAGTCATACTTTCCACTGACAGTAAATCACTCTACAGTTGTATTTTCAGTAATGCATAGCAGTAGTGAGTCAGAAGTATACACATATCCCTTCCATATTTTATTAGTAATATGTCATATATTTAGTAAACACTCGTGAGTTTGAAGTTTTGCCATAATCAGCTCACATGAAACACTTGCGTTCATGAAAACTATTCCTGAAATAAATGGGTCATCCACTAATGCAGTATGTTTAGTCTGACTATGCCAGTGATGTCCAAACTATGTGCTGGATGTACTAGTCTCCTGCAAGGGGTCTGAAGGAAAGGTGCCTTGAAAGTAAACCACCATAGTAGAGGAATCCACCCTCTTATGCTCATTAGAGAGGGGCTCTCCCTTGAAATTTTAAAATTACAGCCTATGTGCTTTTGTTTAGCGCTATGCTGAAAGTTCTTAGCTAAGAATCTTCAACTCAAAGGAGGGGCAAAATGAGGTCAAAACCACCCTCCCAGATTCTTTGGTTGACACTGCCTGTTTCACAGCAGTGTATCTCCTGGTAACCATGCATTCTCCCAGAAGCCCATGAAAATAAAAGTACATGATCACATTGCATTACCCTTACTGGGGCTTCTGGAAAAAAAAATAGTAGTCACCAGCCTGCGGCAATTGCACTGCTGAGTTCAGTCCACACTCCTAATTGTACCCCCAACCCAAAAACCCAATAACACCCCCTGTGACTGGGATGGCAAAACTGGAGGGGGATATATTATGTCATACAGAGCTCCAGTCTTGGCATCTGTGATGGTTCCATTCCTGGAACCCTGCAGATACCAAGACCCATGATAAAGAAATCCGCAGTTCAAGACATCCAAGCCTCCAAACACAACCAGAGGGTTTCCTGAGGCTTGGGGAGGCCATGCACAGCTTTCTTGGCCTTCAGAATTCCTTCTAAAGGCAAAAAATGGTCACTTCCATGGGTGGGTGGGGGAACCAGAAGGGACATTTTTATGCCTTTAAAAGGCATTCTGAGCGCTGGGGAAGTCCAACTTCCTGTATCTCACAGTGGCCCACCAGATGCATCAGGGCAGTGGCACGCCCAGTGCACACTCTGCTCAGGGGCTCAGTTGATGCTCTGCACCCCTAGCGGCACCTCCCCACCTCCCTCTGCTCATTGACACGCCCTCCCGGCATACCAGGCTTCATTTCAGAGCCATACACCTCTTCGATAGGCGAGGGACGTCATCGCCACCTTCAGCCCACCCCAGGAGCTCTGTGCCCCCCCGCCCAATAGTAGGCCCGCAACTGCCTTAGAGAGCGCACAGGACAAGATACTTGCATCTTGTTGCCATTTCCCTGCATTCTGAGCTAGCCTACTTCCAAAATAAGGCTTTAATAAAATAAAAATGGAAAATAAAAACATGTTTGTGGATGGAACTGAAGCGCAATGTAGTGTAAACACTGATTTTCAACAGTCTCCCAGTGGTTTTGTCTTTGAAATATTCAGCAACATATTTTTGAAGCCAAGCAGCTCCACACACAGATAGGCAGCGTGAAAGAATATGGAAAACAAATTGACAGCTATTGTTTCAGCCACCCGTTGACCATTATCACTTTTTGATATTCATTAAAGTTATGCATGGAAAAAATGATGGCTCAGTTCTGCTCGATGAGCTCAGAAGAACAGGAAAACTGCCGCAGAATTAACAGCAGGCTGCATGGCTGTATTTATCTGTCCAACACAGTTTGTCTCATTTCATATTTAGTGACTCATACCAGTGAGCTAGCCAACAGCAGTAATACTTTTTAGAACCTCAGTTGTATACTGAGGAGGAGGAGGAAGAAAGCTATGTACTGGGGTACCTTCTAAGCCAGGGGTGTCAAACTCATTTTATGCCAGGGGACACTTCCAATTCATGGCACTTGCCAAGGTGTCCCATGACCCTGCTGTGGCCTGCCCCCTTGCTTGCCTGCCCAAGGTCTGGAGTTCCAGGGCAGGTCCCCCACCCATCCAAACACAACCACTCCGTTTTTTTCTGAAGACCAGAAGTGAGGTTTTAAGGCATTCCATAGCTTCACAACATCATTCTGAGGGTTAGAGAGACCATGCGCAACATGCCCAGCATTCAGAACACTCTCCAGACATGATCAGAGTGGTTGCATTCAGAGGAACATGAGGCCAGAAGAAGGTGTTCCGTGGACCATACCCAGGCCATGGGCTGTATGTTTGACACGTCATTTGTGGTTGGTGAGGTTCATGCAAAGCGTACATCAGTGCAACAGTTCTAGTCATTCATGTGTACAATGCACATGTACACAGTACACAGTTTTCTTATGTGTATGTTTTGAACGGTGGCATCATGAGGGTTGTTGTTACCTGGGGTGGTAATTCCTGGTGTCGCCCCCTGGTGTCATCTTAAATATAATAATGTAATGATCAATAACATTAAATAAATAATATCTATTTATTATTCACGTAACACTAACTAAACTAATTCATGTAACACCTAACTAAACACCATCTAACACCTAACGAATCAGTAACCAACACAAAACCAGTGGCAAACTTGATGACACACAACTGAACAGGAGTTTTAGTATTGGCTCTGATACATGGAAAGAAGAGCTGAGTCATTGGTTCCCTGCTGTGTCATAACAACACCTCATTGACTCCCAGAACAATCCATATTATTAGTCATTTTTGAGTTTAAAAAAAATCACTTTTTGTTACATAAGGCAGTTGTGTTTTCTTTTTCTGGTTATTTTGCTATAACCTTTGATACAGCTAATTCCAAACAGTTTGCTCCATTACTTTCTGCATTGTATTACATTACTTTATTACATAATGTAATGATGTATTACATTAATACATTTTCTTTATTAATAATATTTATGGTATTATTCATAAATATAAATTTTCAAAAAGGTTTCCAAAGGTTCAAAAAGGTCATTACTAGTGTCACCGTTTGAGGCTGTCAGCTGGTGCCATCTGCTCACATGCCCCCTAGTGACACCACTGATTTCAGATAAACACTGTATGCCAAATGAAAGTCCTTCAATCAATCAATCAATCAATCAATCAATCAATCAATCAATCAATCAATCAATCAACAGTATTTATATACTGCTTTTCAACACAAAGTGGTTTACAGGCAAATAAAATAATAATAAAGTTAAAAGGCTCCCTGTCCCAGAAGGGCTCGCAATCTAAAACAAATGCAGAACACCATCAGCAACAGCCACTAGATAAGACACTGTGCAGGGGTGAAGAGGGACAATTACTCACATCCCAAATGCCTTTGCAGGCGCCCACCTGTTCTCTCTGCTTCTGAAGTCAGGGAATGCGCCGGCTACCTGGGTGCCTTCAGGCCTGGCTGGGCGAAATTGCCCCAGCCGTCCCTGGAGGAGTGCGTGTGTTCCTTTCACTTCCTGAGTCGGAAGGCGAGAGGCATGCACCAGCTACATGGGTGTCTCCAGGACCGGCTAGCACGAAATGGTCCTGGCCGCCCCAGAAGGAGCCCGCACATTCCCTTCACTTCCCAAGTCGGGGAGCAAGGAGGATGCATCATTTGGAGGGGGGGGGTCGCCACTGCCGCAGCCCACACACGACCCTCACTTTGTGACATCCTGACATAACAACATGTGACGTCATGACGTCACGCAGTGTGCCTGGGCCGTGGAAAATCCCAGTACGCCTCTGCCTTTTACAGCACAGCAGGGAGCAGGCATCATGGCCCCAGCGCCAGCGGTGGGCTGAGGTTAAGGATTCACCATTGGGCGGGAGTTGGGGGTACTTTTATTACCAATACCACCATTTTCTTTCTCCGCTGCACTTTACCACTACTTTTGGGGGTGACTCTTAGTGTGTGGCTCCTGGACTGAGCGTGTTTTAATTCTGGCGCAACAATGCTTTCTTTTCCTTTTACCACGGCTGTGGGATAGGACTACTTTGGGGGTTGTTCTTTCTGCATGGCTGATGGTGTTTTAATTCTGGGGTGACAATGCTTTGCGTAAGACTCTCGCATGACTGTATTCATAAGAGTTTTGTATGCCTGTGTTTATGTATTACCAAGCTGGTTGGGAGACCCAGGGATCATTCCTAATGTCTTCTGTAATAAATAATGTATGGTCAGAAGAGAGCGGTTGGAAGTTACAGTCAGGGATCTTCTGATAACTAAAATAAATTTCCCATTAAGTTGCTCAGAGTTTTATGACAAAATTAAAAAGAATTTCTCAGAAAATGTTACTGGCTATAGCCAACAGTCAGGAGAGTTGCTGCCAGTGTTGCTGCTGCCATGTAAGTCGCATGTGGCAATGATGGCAGGCCAGACTATTGCCTCTCCCAGCAGTGGCTAGCCCGGTGCTGCTGCACAAAACTGGGAAAGAATTTCAAACTGGGTGGGACACTGGGACACCATCACCAAACCAGGACAATCCCAGTCGAACCGGGACACCTGGGAAGCCTGTCCATATCTGGGCTGTGTGACACAACAATACAAATACAATGCAGAACACAACCCTCCCCCCCCCTTTTACAGGAAAATTTTTTAGACACCATTAAAATCTCCAGAACTGCATTTAATAATCTCCTGGAAATTAATTCTGACTCCTGGAGACATTCAAGTTAATTTTGGAAGGGTAAAAACATTCATTTTACGAAAGAATTAATATCAAACATTTCAGATCTAGCTAGATCACATAGGCAAGTCACTTGCCAGAGCTTAACTACAGGTTTTTTGTGTGAGGCTAGAATGGGGCTGAGGGAATGACATGGCACTTAGAAGGGAATCAAATCTAAATGTATCCAAATTGGCAGGAAGAGGACACTGAGGACAAATTTCAGCATAAAGGCTCACTAGGCCAGGCCTCCTTTTCTTTATCAATAATGCCTTTCAGAATAGGGACCAGGCCTGTTGCAAAGGAATGGGGGGGGGGATAGAATTACTGTACACCTTTTCTTCCTAAAATGGCAGCTGTTTCCTATACAGAGTCAGCCAATCAGAAGAAAGTGGTATCACCCCTGCTGCTGCCATCATACCTGCACCACCAGGGGATCCGAGAGCCACTCGCACATTTGTGGGGCCTCCATCCATTTGCACCACCAGCCCTGCAGTGCGTGACAGCGGCATGCTGTTTATAACTCTGTAAGAGGATTTAGGGTGGCAGATGTGAATATCTGCCGCCATACAACCTCCATAAGATTGGGCGGTTAATTCAACATTCACATACTGCCTTTCCAAAGAACCCTCAGGATACTGAACAATCAACACATTATTCCTAGAAATCACTGTAACAGTAATTGTACTATGAATTATTATTATAATAGTAATCACTTACTAAATCATAGTGAAATGCATCCTAAAAACAAATGCCATACATCCTGATTCAAGGACAAATCTCCATGGGTGGGTACAGGGTTCCCTTCAACGCATGGACTTGCTAGTGAGAATGCAGCGGACTGCTGCATGGGAGAAAAGGTCCACCCACAAACCACACCTGGCAATTTAATGAGGCACAGTCTCAGCATATACATGTTGGTACATGCACACATGCATAATATAATAGATCAGTGCTGCAAAGGGCCAACAAATTAAATCCTATACAGCCTCATCAGTTGCAGGTAAAGGGGACATGAGAAGAGCCTTGCAGTGCTGATCTACTGTTGTGAAGACAGGAGATGAAGCTGTCTTTGCTGTTAACAGCTGAAGCAGTCCCTGGTGTTGTTGGGGTGTTTATTTTTTTTTATTTTTTTGCCTGCTCAACTATAGTACACTACTGTAATTGCCTTTCCCATTCCTTTTTTCATTTGCCTTCCCTAATGCACGATATAGCCATCATAGGCAATATGGAAGTATTTGTGCTATTACTTAGTTTTGTAATGCACCTTCTCCCAAGAGATCGTGGCAGCTGCATCATTATTTTCAGTTTTACACAGAAAAAGAAAATGGAAATTAAGTGAATGCTTGTACTTTAAGAAATTTACATGATTATTACTTTTTAAAAATACTGTATATATACTTATTTATTCCACTCAGGCCAAACTGTGCATTGCCTTAAATGCATTGTTTTGACCCTGTATGTGTTTGGTTTCTGAAAGTTAAACAGCAGCTGTAATGTGTGTGTGTGTGTGTGTGTGTGTGTGTGTGTGTGTGTGTGTGTGTGCATGTGTGCGCGCGCATGTGTCTTTCCTATCAAGGTCTTGACACAAATTGTGCTTCTCATCGCCCAATCCTATCCTTCCCCCACCTTCAGCCTGCATCTTTGTGCAGTGAATTGCCAGGAGCTTGCTTTGCCTGCCTGCTGTTGAGGCTTCCCCTTGTGACCTGTCCCAGTTTTTCCCCTGGCAAAAGGGATCCTTCCTGCTGGTAGATGCCTCCACAGGAACATACATTCTGGTGCAGGGGTTCCAAGCTTGTCTATGTTGTTGCCCCTTCCTTTTCATCCGTCACACTGTAGCTCCTGTAGTGGGTGGGGAGGGTATGGCATCCTTGTGTCATGTAGGGTGCAATCCTAACTTGCAGTAGAAATATTTTCCCTGTACCCCGTGTTGGGCCCCAGCCATCCCTATGGAGCTACTTGGGTCTGCAACAGCGAATTTGCTGACACAAATCCCAACGGCCTGAGTCATGCCACTTGGGACAGGGGCTGGGATTCAGACTGAGTTCCCACAGCTGGTCCACCAGCACCCCAAGATCACTCTCCTGATCTGTCACCATTAGCTCAAAACCCATTCACCATTCGCCTATCATGGATAGGATTGGGCCATGAGATATTGTCAGAGTTTTCTGTTTCCTGGGCATTCCTTTTTCCACAACAATCTACTAAAATCAGCAGAATTCCATTTTCGATTACTCTCCTGATCCTGATTTTAAAAGGAAACATTTCATTCATAGCTATTAATTTATAAACTTACTTGATCTTCCTCCTCCTGTTTCCCCTGTCTCCTCCTCCTCCTCCTCCTCCTCCTCTTCACACAGCATTCATAACAGCCTTCAAGCCAACTACTGAATCTTCCTTGATGGCTGGAAAGCAGTGTTTAGACAGGATGAAGGATTCCATGGAAATGTAATCTAATCTTATTGTCTGCTGTGTAAGAAATGGCCTGATGTGAACTGTAATAAGACCACTGGAAATCATGTTTCTCTTGCAGGGAACTTTCTCTAGCTATAGCACATGCCATCACTCAGAGCGCTTCAATAATATTTCTTCAGTGATATAGGCCAACTTTCAAAATCAGGGTTACCATCAGAGTGGTCATCAGCAGAAGTTCTTTTAAATGTAAATTCCACATTTGTAGTAGACAGTTGCAACAGCCACTGCAATTTGGATTTCCAGGGTTTATTATAATTGAACTAGAATACTAGACCCACTGAGGTTCAAAAGTTGAACAAATTATTCCTCAGGTTTTCATTGTTGTAGTTTCCTTCAGACAAATACCTCCTAATTATATTTAGGACGTGGGAGGCGTCCAAAATTTAATAGTTTTGTCTGCTTTCAAAGTACAGAGAGGCTGAGGATGCTGACAAGACGTAGGCTAGGATCCAAAGCTTCTCTGGGCTCCAGTGGGTCATGGAGATCTGTGCAAGTGAATTGACATTATCCTCTTAAATATCAGAGAATTCTGGGAATGTAAATTTCTGCTGCATCCAAAGGTTTTCTTTCTCTAATGCAAGGAGTCCTTCGTCTGAAGGAAGTCTTAGGGGCCGGATCCTATCCAATTTTATAGCACTGATACAGCTGCAATGCAGCCACACGGTAAAGGAACAAGCATTGCTTTATCTTGAGGAGGCCTCTATGACTGCCCCCACCACCAAAGGATGCAGCACATGTGCCATTGGCATGGCTGCAGCAGGTTGAAATGTTGGATATACATGTTTTACATAATATTCAGTCTAACCTTTTGCAGTATGTTGCTCCATCATCAAAAGCTTCTTCCATTTAAAGAAGGGAACTGCACTTAGACAAGAACTTCTGCTGGTTGAAGAACTGCTTGTGGAAGAACTCCTAGTGGAAGCACACGTCTCATTCTGCAACCATCATTCTGATGATGGAGCAGTGCTCAGCAGTGCTTTTATTATTATTATTATTAGTATTATTTTAAAAAACACTATTGCATGCGAAGAATCTGTTTCTAATCTTTGCCATGTCATGGAAAATTCATCATGATGACTAGATCATCGTGTGGGGGCTACTGCATTAGAAACCTACTCAGAAGAAGAATCATGTTTGTTTTGAATAATTTGGGGCTGTATCCACACACACAATAATGGCTTCTCCATCAAATAATTAATAGCGACGCCAGCACACTAAACACTTCAGAATGAGGACTATGTGTGGTACTCATTGCCTGGTAATTCGGAATACCAGGCTAATAACAAGTGCTTGCTTTTATTTTGCTTGCTCATTTTAGCTGCTTGGAGTGTAATTGTCCTCATCTTAATCAATTAGCCTCCTGATAGTGGGGGAGAAACAATGATTGAGCATCCGCAGGTGCCTGCAGGCCTTCATCCAACATTTAGCTACCAGCCATCTGACCTCCTTGGCAAGGTAGTCTTGTGCTTCTCAGTCTGTTTATTCACAGGCATGACAAATGCTTCTGTGGCGGTTCTGAGTATCTGTGTCCAGAGATACCCAAGCAAGCTGGAGCTTTGCAAAAGACTAAGGTCAGAAATACATATGGTGGCATTCGATGGGATAGATTTTAGCTGCAAGGGCCACAAACAGAAATTGAATTTTAGTTGCGTGTCCAAGCTGCAGAGTTAAAAAGAAGAAGATAATTTGCAGGTCACAGAGGGGCAGCCCTCAGTTTTCCTGTATAGATGCAGCCATGCTAATGGGGTGCACACTGCATCCTCTGGGGGAGTTTCAGGTCCCAGAGTCTGCCTCAAGGTAAGCCCTGGTGGGTCTGCTTCAGTGTGTCCCCGACCGGGGGGATGTGACACCCCCCCCAGGACAGACATGGGTGTTTTGTTTGTGAGATGGGATCCCCTTAAGGAGTGTAGCAGACCACGGATCTATAGCTGTCATTAGTATAGCACTTCCAAGTTTAGTGCCAGCTGCCAACACTGCTGAGCACAAGGAAGTAAAAACTGGTTTTTTACTTACCTGTGTTCGGTGACCACAATGGCAGTAGACCCTGGAAGTTCCATACTAACAGCAGCTACAAGTCCCTGGTTGGGTCATCATAACCCTCCTTAAGAAGACCAAGGAGTTGGTGGTCTACTTAGACCTACATTAGCTACTTCACTAGCCCCTGGGCCGGCCTTAAGCCAATGTGACGAATGTCATTACAGGGTCCTCACACTGAGGGAGGCCCTGCACCAGCACAGCGAGCATATCACCTGATGCTGCATGAACTCTATGAACTGATCTCTATGAACTGTCGGTCAGTGCGGTGAGCAGATCACTTACCTTGGGCCCTCCCATCTGCCCCTGCCTCCAAACATCCCAAAATGGGCCTCCTGGAAACAGTTGGCAGTGATGTCATCATGTCACCACCAACTACTTCCAGGTGCTGTGCATGGCTCTGCAAGCATTTTTCTTGGTGAGTGGGGGGGGGGCTGTGCAGAGGATAGGAGGCCTGGCGGGAATGCCTCGCAGTGGGCCCCGCTGCTCCTGGAACTGGCCCTGACTAGCTCAAGTCCAAGAGGATACAGGAAGGCAGACTGAGGCCAGGAAGGGGGATAGGATATTGGAGGCAACCAACGCCTGGCCCTGCCTTTACAATTAATAGGAGCGAAGTGAAGCCAGGGGGCGGGCTTGGCGGCCATGTTGTTAGACCAGACCATGGGACCAGACCCATGTGTCAGCCATATTGTTAGACCAGACCCATGGCTTCAAGAATATGACGTCATGCCTTCTCCAGTGTATAAAAGCTTCTTGGAGGCAACGTTTGATTGATTGATTGATGTTTGACTGTTGATTGATTGTTTCCACTGATACCACATCCCTGCCTCAGTCTGCCCCACCCTACCCTGGTCTTCATGCTCCAAGCCCCATTCCCCTTATCTCTCTCCCACAGACCCTGTCATTGACTTACCAGCGCTGGGAGTAATTGGCAAGCCGCTGGCCCGTGGCCATGGCTGCTCACCACTTGTGGCAGTTGCCCAGCCATGCTGAGTGGCAAGTCACCATTTGCAAAAGCTTTAAGGGTGCAATCCTTAACTTTGTGAACTTTTTGTTGAAAAGCAGTGTACAAATACACATAAATGCCTTGTGACGGCCCAGGAGTATTGCAAAAGCACCATGATGCGTGTTTGCAATGCTCTTGAAGTCAGGGAGGCCTGTTATGTACATGGACGTGCTGCATCCTCTCTGATTCTAAGGATGGTCCAAACATGCTTTACCAAGCCTTGCCAACTCACCTGAGCCAGCACAAGGGACTTGTGCCAACCTAACTCCAGGTTAGGATTGCGCCCTAAAGGACCTTGCACTTTTGGAACACTAGTTCCAGCAGCACAAGTCTCCCATAGGATTGAGCCATTAATCAGAGTCTTTGGCCTCACAGTGTCTTTTGAATTTGAAATGGTGCTCTGGCCACTTCTTTTTTTTTTTTTTTTTTTTTTGCATTCTTAGCATTGTACACAGATGAATGAAGACTTTAGCCTGTTAAAGCAAACTTTCCTTGCACGCAGAGGAAAAAAAATGGAAATAGGTCCACATTTCTGTTGACTGCCAACACATTCTGTGGATTAATTCCCGCTAAAACTAATTGTTGGGCTGTTTCAGTCTCATCTAGTACCATTCACGCGAAGTACAATACAAACCCCTTTGCCAAAACCCTTTCAAAACTGGGTCATTCCCAAAAAAATATGTATTGTGGTGGCTTGGAAAGCAAAGCAGATCCAGCATCCATCCCCTGGAGCTATTCTGGCTTATTTTGTTTGGCTTGGCAGGGGTAAAGGATAAAACATGAAGGAGAAGAAAACTTGCCAATCTGTGTTTGGAGGAGACCATAATGGCAGGCAGTAAACTTGTTTGTCATTGCTCGTTCATTGAAAATGAATTTGTTCCTATGGTAACTGATATTCCCCCATCCAACAGGATCAAGGTGCTGATGCAGCTTGACACTCAAGGATATGAGTGATGTTCAGGGCACAGAGTCAAGTATCATGTGCATTATTGGATTGGGGCATAAAGAACGGAGTTGGTATTGCAGTAATGAGAAATAAAGGAGGCCACTCACCCTTCTCCGGTGTTTAAGTATAATAGCACCATTATTGTTATTCGGTTATTCCCCAGTATATGTTCTCAGAGAAACCAGGGATACAGTTTACCTGGCTTTTCTGCATATAAAATATTCTATTTAAAAATTATAGGTTGCATACCAATTTAATGCTTCCGCACCCTGTCCTCCTTAATGTCCTGCACGTATACCCCAGTCTTGCAGGTCAAGGGAAATTTGGAATTATGTGGACTATGAAGTAGAGGGAGCATCCGAAAACCAAGTGGAGGTGCCTTCGAGAATAGAACTGCATGTGCAGAAGGTTCCTCTCTCTACATGTCAACCTACCTTATGGGTCAGACCATTGGCCTATTTGGTTTAGGGCGCAATCCTAACCGGGAGTTAGGCCAGCATGGTTCGGCCAGCAAAGATTGGCTGGCACAAGGGACACCGTAAAGTATGTTTGGACCACTCTCAGAGTCAGAGGCCAGCACACAGACAAGCACCGTCCTCCCTGATGCTGAGAATGGTCCAAATGTGCTTTATGGTTTTTCACTGGAAGTGCCCTCTGGAAATGTCCAGGGGAGGCCTTCTGAGGCCTGGAGAGGCTTCCTGCACCTCTGAACACTAAAAGGCACTTCCAATTGCACCAGGGAAGTCCTGTGAGGACCAACCATATATTTGATTGTCCATGGAAATTGGCATCTGTGGGGGGGTCGTGAGACAAATCTCCTGCGGATACCAAGGGCTCACTGAGAATTCCCCCTGAGAACTGGGCAAAGAGGTTTTACCACTTTTAAAGTGGTAGCTCTCTTATGTAATGAGGCAAAGCAACTGTTTCTGCAGCAATTGGCCGGTCATTGCCAGAAGATGGGGTGATAGCCATTAGCTTGGATAGCTTTAAAAGAAGATTTGGCAAATTAATGGAGGATAGGTCTATCAGTGGCCACAAATCATGATGGCTATGCAGCAGTGTTTCTAAATACTAGTCATAGAGCTGAATTCTTCAACCTGTGGGTCGCAACGCCAATGGGGTTGCGAAGCCTCAGTTTGGGGGTCATGGCAACTGTTCAAAACATGAAGGCTTGGGTCCAATCCAATAATGGTACTTCCTTAGCAAAACTGACTTCTTGATATAGTCCTGCACAACCTCCCTTTACAATCTTGCTCCCCAGCTCCTAGGGAAGACCCTGCTCAGGCTACTACCTCTCAGGGTGGTTATGAAGGCACAAGAGGTAGGGGAAATAGGGTGGGTGGGAGCAGGGATGGGTGGATTGGGGTCCAGGGAGGGAGGGTGGGATCAGCAGTGGGTCCTGAGTCTCATTATTCATTTATTTATTGTGATGGTGGCACAAAAAAATTTGAAGACCACTGCTGTAGAGGAATATTAATAGGAGGGAAGGATGTCGTCCATCCTGCTTGTAGACATCCCAGAGACAGCCAGTGGGCCACTGTAGGCAACAGGATGTTGGACTGGATAGGCCTTTGGACTGATCCAGTATGGCTTGTCTTATGTTCTTACATCTCTAGTCATCCCAGCAGAATGTCTGCTCAATCAGGGGTGTAGCTAAAGAAGTGTAGGGGTGAAATTGCACCAGGCAATAGGTTTTCAGCTTGACACTAGTGACCAACTTATGCAAACCTTGGTATGTATGAATAATACCATTGGAAACGTAGTTTAATGCAGAATGAAATGAAAGAAACCAGAGTGCAATATTTTTTATCAAAAGTTATGGCCAAAAAATGAAACTATAACTTGACATGTGAAAATTGCGATTTGTAGGAATAATACTGTCATGTTATATATCATTCAATTTGGAAGTTCATGCAGAATACAATGAAACAAACTGGAGTGTAATACCTTCATTCTGTCAAAAGTTACGGCCAACCATCCCCCCCCCCGAGAACAAAGACAGCTTGGGGACAAGCCTTCTCTGTAGCAGCTCCACAAATACGGAATTCCCTTCCAGAAGAATTAAGGCTCTCTCTCTCATGGCCTCTCACACACACTCTCATGGCCTTTCGGAGAGGGCTCAAATCATACCTATCTCGTCTGGCCTTTGGATGATGGTTGGCTGTCTGCCGTCTGTCCCTCTGATGTGCCTCCAGAATTCTGCCATAGTTTATTTACCCCTGGTCAAGTGTGTGTGTGTGTGTGTGTGTGTGTGTGTGTGTGTGTGTGTGTGTGTGTGT
>JAJKFI010000001.1:21092912-21104482 GCA_029204185.1 Lerista edwardsae
TGTGTGTGTGTGTGTGTGTGTGTGTGTGTGTGTGTGTGTGTGTGTGTTTCTTTTTCTTCCATCCTCCAAAGGGCCTGATGAAGAAAACTGGGCCTTGCATAATTTTTGAACTCTCGCTGTGTTCCTGTTAAATGTTAAATGTTTTTTGTTTTACTTATTGTGGTTACATTGTACTTTGTTGTTCTCTGTAATCAGCCTTGGGCACATGCTTCGGCCTGGAAAAGGTGGGATAAGTTCTTCAATAAATAAATAACTGTATATCATAACAGGAAGTGACATCACTTCCAGGGCAACATTTTGCCCTCTGCACTAGGCTACACTTTCATTAATTATACCCCTGTTCTCAATGGCTGTTGGCTAGTATCTCGTATCTTTTTATTGTTGTTGTCAGAGATTGGCAGCTCTGTTGGGATAGAGACCCATCTTTTCATTCCTTTTGCTTTGCATACAGCTTCGTGAACTGTTGTCATTGTCGTTGTTGTCGAAAAGCAGTATAGAAATATTATAACTATAACCTTAAGTACGTAGCGACACCATGTGCAACGTCCCCCTAAGGTCCTACAGATGTGGCAACCAGAAAAGATGAGGCTTTCACCTCCATGGATTTCAAAAGGGAAAGTGGTGACATGCATGCATGTGCTTTTCACAATTGATGTAGTGCACATGAACTTTGCACTCGAATGTCTTCAATTGTGTGAGAAGCTGCTGATAGTCTCTCGTCTCTGGAAAACTCATCAAAAACTTTGCTTATGTTTCTTTCCAAGTAAAAAGGAAAACCCTGCACAGTGCCAAGATTCAGTTATTACCAATTTCAGTAGTTCCCACCCACCTCTTTTGATTGCTTGTAAGGTTTTTGTAAAGGGAAAATAAATTGCATCAATTCAAGGAGCTTTTCGTTTGCACTAAAATGTTATCACAAGCCATTTACCTTCCCATCATCATTCCTGTATATGGGAATGGTTGAAAAAGATACAGTATGTTACGGAACTCTGCCAACATTCAGCTCTTCTCTTTGTTTGTCCCAACCCTCTCTATGCCAGCTTTACAATCACCTCCTGCCAGATTTCAGCTTTGAAAATTAACATATTTTGTATATGACATATGTTTGAAATTAGCAGGAAATGCAGCCAAGAGCTAGAAATTAACCAGGAGAAAAGTTTTTATCAAACATTTGGGAGCCAGGGAAGACTTCTGTTGGCTTCGAACATTAGGATACACAATTGTCTCTTAAATTAATGCAATATGTATCGCCTAGAAACTGACAGCACAATACTGCCTGCCTGTGAGTATGCATCTGCTCTTCCATTTTAGCTAAAATGGTACATTTGTGTGCATGTGAGCTCTGTGTGAATATACTGTGAGTATTCACACACACACACACACACACACACACACACAGAGAGAGAGAGAGAGAGAGAGAGAGAGAGAGAGAGAGAGAGACAGAGAGAGAGAGAGAGAACTATGAATTTTCTTCTTATATCTGTTGCTCAAATGTTCTTGATATTTACACATGTGCTCCAAAAAGTGTTCTGCTGAGTAAGTAGCGTGCTTGTGCAACACATAGGTATTAAAGACGTCACCATCGGCAGTAATGGCATTTCAACTCATCTTCTTAGCTGATGATTTGCAAAATATGTGTAGACAAGGCCCTGATCCTTTCCCAGTCATTGCATGTATCTATTATGCAAGCCAGGATTTATGAGCACAAGTCCCATTATAAATGATACTTTGGGGCCTGATACTATGCAGCATTTGTACTGCAGGCCTGAGTCCTGATTCCGTTGTAAACCATGATCCTATTTAGTGATGTCGCAGTCACTTTCCTCCGTTGGAGCAGTGTGTAGGATTGCCAGAAATTCTTCTTTCCCATTGTTTTCCCCTAGCCTCCTGCCTCATTTCAATTATGTATTTTCTTCCAGCATTGAGTGATAGCGTAGATGTGTTGGTTTCCAGTGGGTAAGATAAAATTACAGTCTACATCGTACAGAACAAAATTACTTCTGAGTAAAATAAATAGCACCATTTTCAAACACCTCTAAGTGACATGTAAAGTTAGTATAACTAACTGAGATCAATCACTAGTTATGGTAGCCCACAGGACAGCCTTGTTGCTCAGAGTCAGTTTACTTTTGACAAACGGATGCTGGGGATTAACAACAGGAGACAGGCATTATTCTCAACAGGACTTGCTTGTGTACCTCCCCAGAGCATCTGCTTGGTTACCATCAGTGACAAAATTCTAAGCTAGCTTGAGTATCAATTTAACCCACTGTGGGAATTGCTATGATCAACCATGTGAGGGCTCTGAATGGCCCAATTTCAGGCCAATCAAATGCAGGGTCAGGTTGGGAGGGCCAGCTTGAGCTCTTCTAGCTGTGCCAGTTTCTGTATGGAGGTTTACTTCCATGTGGAGAGCTAGCTACAGCTGTGGGTAGCCCGCCCTTCACCACAGCATGGCCTTGCCCAGATGGGGATTTTGCAGAATCAGTCAAATCGGACTGGAAAGCTGTGCTCATTGCCACCCGCCATCATGGCCCACAGTCCAGAGGCTGTGGACCTAAGGGAGGGCAAAGCTCCAAGTTTTGCAAGAAGCCTTACCCTGCAGTGGAAATCACTCCTCTCCTGCACCGTTTTAGCCAATCCTCACAGGGAAAAGCAACATCTTGGCGTTGCTTACTGGCTACAGCAGCAAGGGAGAGGAGGGATTTACATGACAGGGTAAGGCTTCTTGCAACACTTAGAGCTTTGCCCTCCCTGTAGATCCTCCTCTGCCACAGTCACCCACTTTGTGGCAGCAGAGGTTGGCCAACAGCCTCATTCTTCCACTCTCTTTGCCACTAGGCACCAACTTGGAGTGGGAGCAGGCTCCAGAGACCTCTGCATAATTTTGAGGCTTTCTAAGAGACTGTTCCATCAGCCAGTTGGGAGGGCAGGGCGAAAGTGGAAATACAGCACAAGCCTAGATTTACATGACATCTCTTCTGTCTCCTGCCCATTCCACTAGCCAATGGGCTTTCTGTAAGGTTCTGAGAATAACTCAAGCATTTGGAAGACTGGCTAGAGAAAGGAAAAGGAAAAGTCAAGACAAGAAGTCTCAATAATGGCAGACCTTCCCACTTCATTTTATCCCCATAGGTGAGAGGGAGAAGAGGAGCAGTTGTTACTGCCAACTCCTGGTAAGCTGGAGAGGTGCACAAGGTGGCATCTGGGGGGGGCGTGGCCTAGTCATGCCTCTGGGTTGACCACATAACTAGCGGTGGCTCAGTTTGGCTCCTAAGGCAGCCATATGATATATAGATAACTCACATGGGCTTTGGATTTTGAAGGATTCTGTCGATTTTAGACAGTAGCATTATCTGCATTCATTTGGCAAATGATTTTTTTTATAGTTACATTGGAAACATCTAAAAAGCAACATTGAATCTGTCGGATTGCATGAGAAGAACGAGCCCAACGGGTGTTTTAATTTCAATGTTCTGCCTCTCTCTTCGGTGGCCATTAATTCTCACAGATCATGAGCAGCTGTTAGACCCAAACAAGCTGGGAATTGCTCTTCTGAGTACCCAACTAGAGCACTTGTTCATTGACTCAAGAGTGAGATATAAGGCAACAATTTAGGTTACTTGATATCAGTCTTTTCTTTTGCCTACTTTATTATAAATAGCTCTAGCAAATGACTTGGAGATTGTAAACCAATCAGGGAGGCTGCCTGTCACCTGCTTATTCCATACAGCACTTTATTCCCAGTTTATGTTAAAAAATCATCCTATATAAAGACATCATTCAATAGTATATGTAGTGCTGACAAACATATCCCTCACTTCAGTGCTGACTGTGCAGAGCACTGTCTTCTGAAATAGGATGAAGGCACCAGGCCAGGATAAGATCAACAACTTATGTCCGATGGCTTAAGGATTTTTGAACTGGCCCATTTTATTTCAGGAATTGTGCCCCAGATGTCGTTTGGTGCACCTCCTCTCCCAGTTAGCTATTCTCAATTGACAGGAGTCATATGCTTGCCTTCATAGCAGGTTGTGCGTCCATCCCTTCAGAGCGGGGTGAATCTGGGGGGCTGGCAGCTCGGAGACAGGCCCTCTGATCTCAGGCGGACTCTTGGCGGCAGGAAAAAAGATGGTGGGAGGCAAGCAGTTTAGGGTAAAGGCGATTTAATCTACTCAAGGCCTTTACATTCATGAGTCCCAAGCCCCCCTTAGTCTCAGTCCAGTCGGGGTCCTGCCCCAGTTCCTCTCACCAAGAGCATCCGCCCTGGGGGGTTCTCATGCAGAGGCGTGTCGGTTGCGCTGGGTTCCTCCGGTCTGTGGTGGTCTCTGAGCAGGCGGCCTGTCGTCATGGGGTCTAGCCGATGGTATAGCGGGGGGCGGTCTTGGTGCGGGCGCCCCTTGGAGCGGGCTACCGGCTCGGGCACCCGCTGGTGTGTCACTTCCGAGGGGGGGGTCCTTCTGCCCCCTGGAGGCTGCTCAGGGGGTGCCTCGCCTGCTGCACGGTGCCCCTCGTTCGGGCACCCCCTAGATCCGGCAGGTCAGGTCCGCTCGCCTGACCTCTTCCCCTGCTGGCCCCAACCAGCTCCAAGTAGTAGCTATAGAGCCCGTAAGGAGAGGGAGGTGGCCGACCTCCCAGGTGAGTCTCCTCGCCCACCGCCAGCCGCAGGAGAGAGCGTTCCCTCCCGCAGCCAGCTGGCCGCCTTATGAGCTCCCTGGCCAGTCGGGGCAGGTCCACCCCTTCCGGGGCCAAATCTTGTCGGAACTCTCGCAAGAGTTCTGACAAGATCGGGAGCTCACGTGAGGCCGGGCTGCGTGCCTGCGCGGTCAGCCCAGGCCTTGCGCTGCCAGCTCCCTCGGCGCCCTGGCCTCTTGGGGCTGCTGCAGGGTCAAGGAAGCCGGCCAGAGGGCTGCCGTGGCTCGGCCCAGGCTCCTCAGCCTGGCACGCCGCTCCCCCTTCGCGAGATTGAGCGGCGCGAGCTCGCTGCTGAGCCGCGGCTCCAGACTGGGGGCGGGTCGGCCGGCCAGCCCCAGCAGCTGCGGCCAGGCTAGCCCGACTCCCTGAGGCTCCTGGTGGGGGCGCACTCCCCGGGGGGTGCCCCCTGCCCCCGGACGCCCGCTCCGGTCGACACAGATACAAGCAACAGTGATCTGAGAAATGCAATCTGCATGTTAGCAGGAACAGCTTCAGTGCCCCTCGTGTCGCATTGCCCCTGTTTTCACAACTGCTCTTTCTTATGTTTCTTCCTTTTGTGCAAGAAGAAGACAAAGCAATGATTCCAGAAATGGAATCCAGTCTTGTTCATGAGAGCCCTGATGGATCAGACCAAAGGTCCACCTAGTCCACAGGGATCAACAAGTTCTCTTTGGAAAGGCCATCCTTCTGTGGCTTCCTTGCAACTGGAAGTCATCAGCATATTGTCGCATACCTCGGAAGTGGGAGAGACACTAGGACCAGTACCCATTGCAAAATGTGTTCATATCTAACCCCCCTTTTGGTCTATGGAGGCCAGTGGCAACAGTGAATTCCACACCTGGATTTAGAGCGCAATCCTAACCTGGAGTTAAGCTGGCACAAGTTAGGCCAGCAAAGTGCTGCATCCTGTAGTAGGGAGGGCAATCACGGAGGCCTCCTCAAGATAAGGGAATGTGGAGCCAAACTTTGCTGGCCTAACTATGCCAGCCTAACAGTAGGTTAGGATTATGCCCTTAATTGATTAAGGACCCGACTCTAACCAACTTTCCAGCACTGACATAGCTGTGCCAATGGGACATCCTGTGCTGCATCCTGCAGTGGAATATTACTCACAGAGGCCTCCTCAAGGTAATGTTTGTTCCCTTACCATTGCCCTGACCCCTGTGCTGGAATGTTGGTTAGGATTGCACCTCAAATTTCATTAATTAATTTCGGGCTGTAGCAGATGCACTGCAACCAGATGTCCATCATGGAAAGTCTCCACTTACCATTTTGTGGAAGGGCTCTCCATTGCTAGTTTGTCTTTTAATGGTGTATTATTGCTGTACAAAATGCACCAATTGCTGTGCTCTCATTGCACTAATTGCTGTACCAATGCACAGATGATGTATCAGGGAGAAAGGGGCGCCGGACAGTGGACACCTGCACTGATGTGATTGTAGTGGAAGATCTTCAGGATCCAAAGGACAACATAGTAGAAGACACCATCTGTTTATAACTTCCTGGGCCGTAATTGATTTTTTAAAAAGCAGTTTATCATGTAGTCTTCAGCATTGTGATTTTTTTACTCTGGATGCCCGAGCTTTCCATTGCAATTTAAAAACTAATTTTCACATGAATGTTTGTGTGTACTTGTAACGTAACTTAAGACCCATATATCATTGTCGGTGGTGGTGGTGGTGGTGGTGGGGAAATCAAGTCACGTACCAGGCCTGTTTATTTGCTCTAAAATGGATATTCCGTGGATTCCAACCATTCTGTAACTTGTATGTGTGTGGAAAAGCACAAAGGGCCACCAGGATGAGAAGATGAGATCTGGCCTTCACCGAACAGAGCAGAGCACATCATTCTGGCACATATTCATGCTGACAACACAACAGTCCAAATAAAGATACTTCTGGCATTTAAAATTTAAGCAGCGTGTTTAGCAACAGATCTCTCTTTTTTTCCCAGAAGCGTAGAATCACTCACTGTGCATTTTTGCTAATGTATCACAGTGGTTCCTGATATATTATGCAAGCTGTAGTTTACTGTACTTCCTGATCTTAAATAGCAATCTGAAGTTTGGGCTTCCATTCATTCCGTTCCCTTTCCTACTCACAGAGATTCATCATTTCACAGGGGGCCTTAATCAAGACAAATTCTACCAACAACAGTAGGCACACATTTGTTGCTATGCGTGGTGTGTTTCATCTCACCCAGAGTCATTTCCAATGGCTATAATTTCAGCATTACATCATGCCTGTCATGTGGGCACTCTCTCTCCAAAGCCTGGCTAACTTTCCAGTTCTTCCTGTTCTCACCCCCGGCCAGCCGACAAAAAGATAAGGAAACGTGTGCATCTGTTCCGATGCATCCATCATGCATTCTGCCTTGCATGCTCGGTTGGTTTTGCACATGTACTACAGTAAATTCAAGATGGGTCTTGGGCAAGTTATGAAAAGCAGAATGAGATTCCAGAAGATGTTGGCCCAGATTCATAAACAAGGATGTGTTTTACTCATTCTGCACCATAACTCATATTGAATTTATTTAAATGTTTGATTCGGATACTACAACAAAATGGTGACAAGCAGCTCACAAGCCACCCAGGGGTTGTTACAAACAAATGGTTATGAGCTCATGCTTGACCAAGTCAGCTATGGAACATCTCCAAGAGTTTCCAGTGAGGTCTCATAGGAACTTGTGAACCAGAAGCATCTGCAAACAGCTTTCAACATGTTTAGTGCACATCTCGGCTACATTTCCATTACCATTCTCTCAGGCTCGCGTGGTCTATGATGAACAGAGACCCCTTATGGGAGCAAAGTTATCTGACTCATTTTTTATGAGGAGGACAGAGCTGGATTTCAGATTTTAGCAGGGGAATTAATGTCTCCGTAACGGCCCACTTTTGAATATATTCAAGAGCAAAAAGCCATGCATTATATGGCAATTGGTTGCAGTTACTTTTTTTTATATAGCAAGGCCTCATAGTCATTTCATTTCAAGTTGTTTTGTTATAACGTTGATGGGGGGAAAAGTCCTGGCTGAAGGACTGAACATTGAACATTGTCTGTGTGACATTTGCGCGTTCTCCCTATGTCTTCATGGGTGTTCTCTGGCCTGGAAATCTCTCATTCATGTCAATGTTTAATATTAAAAGTGTTTGAGGTCTTTATTTAGACCAGTGATTTCCAACCTGAACAAAGGTTAGGGAACCACTAAGTTGTTGCGGGCAGTGATAGGGGTGGCCACTCGGCAGCAATGGCACTTCCACCTGGATTGCACCACCACCAAGAAAAACAGGATATTCCCATTTACCAGAGGAGTCATTGCAGACATCTGGAGGGTGCGCCCCCCCCAAAAAAAGCTTGCTCTGTGTGCCTCCCTGTGCCTCTGAATGGCTCCCTGAAGCAGTTGTGACCCACTTTTGGTTTCGTGATGAATACCAGATGTGGGTTGCGATTGCTTCAAGGAGCTGTCCAGAAGCAGAGGGAAGCAATGCAGTGTGCCACACACCCCTGAACCCCCCCCCCCCAGAAGACTGCCACACCCCTCTGGTAAGTGGGAACCCCCTTTTTATTGTGGAGGTGGTGCGATCCAGGAAGTGCCATTGCCGCCGTGTCCTCTGTCACTGCTGTTGTTACTCCTCTGAAAGGGAATGCAGTGGACACCGTTGACCCTGGGCGGTCACAACCTCAGGTTGGAAACCACTGATTTAGAAGTTGGTGATGTTTTTGTAGGAAGCAATATGCTGTAGGAACTTAACTATTGTTTCCATATGTGAATTAACCTACAGTAGAATTGGTTTTGTTATAAGTCGTTTCGCTTAAAGTTGCAGCTTCCAAGAACCCATCGGCCACTTTTAAGTAAGGATTTGCTGTTTCTCACAATAACTGTGGGCTGGTTCAAACGATATTTCTATGTACTGCCCTCTCCCCTTATGTACCAGCATCTGTGTTTAATTGCTTGCAGGGAGAGGGGGATTGGTTCAATTGAACTACCACTCTGGACGTATTTCAAATAGTATTTGTATGTGTAGAGCAGCCATTTTCAACCACTGTGCTGTGGCACATAGGTCTGCCACGAATGGTCCCCAGGAATTTGAGAGAAGGTCATGTATTAGTAGGGCCATTTGTGGGAGCCACCCACTGGCAGTGCTGTGTGCCTTGTCGATTGGGAAACAACTGGTGGTGTGCCTTGACCATTATAGTGCCTTGCCAATGTGCCATGAGATGAAAAAGGTTGAAAATAACTGGTGTAGAGTGTACCACATCTGAACAATCCCCACATGATTACTTGGACATGAGGGAAGGGGCCAGGACAAACATGCTTATGTGAGGTCCTGTGACCATCACCACACTTGCAACACTGAATTTCATACATTAACTCATTATATTTCAGCAGTGATTCTCAAATGTTTTAGACTGAGACCCACTTTTTAGAATGGAACTTGTGTCAGGACTTACCAGAAGTGATGTTATTAAACTGGAGGCGATGTCATGGCCAGAAGTGACATCATTAAGCAGGAAGTGCTGTCACTGTGACATAATAAATGACACTCCTTAAGTGCAAACTGGCACTTCTTGGACTATATCAATGGCACAACCATGAAAAATACGTAACAGAAAGCAAGATTAGAACAAAATATTATGTAAAAGCACTGGACTAAAAACAATTTTAAAAAACCCTCACTAGAAAATTCACGTGGTTACCACTCACAAAAGGAATAAAGCAAGAGTAAGGTATACAGCTCCTAAGGTGGCTGCTCCCATGGTTCTGTGACCCAACAAGTGGGTCCTGACCACAGTTTGAGAAACACTGTTACAATATGCATTGTGTGGGTTTGGGCTAGACAAAGTATTGTCTAAACTAGCATTCCAAAAATGTTATCAATACATGGCAAACAATCCCCTTTCATTAATTACACCAAGAGAAAACAGAGGGCATTATGTCCTTGGCATTGACATCTTGTAGGTCCATTGAAATGCTGAATAGAAAACACGCTTGTTGTTTAAAGAGTCACTCAGGCTGCAGAAACCATGAACTGATCAAAACTATCGATGTCCCAAAGCATTGCATGTGGACAACGAGACACAGGGGACAGCCAGGCCTGATGCTATCCATGTCCCTACAGAAGAGTGCAGTGAGAATTCCCAGCACTGAATTCAGAAGGGAGATGAATGATGCCAAAAAAGGGAATTAAATGCAAAGATTCTAAATCCTGCAGAGGGCATCGTTTATTCAAGAGGTTGCTAAGGCTCTGCTGCCTGTTGTGCTCCTTCCACTTCCTTTCCTCCTTCCAGTAAGCTCCTGTGCTGCTGGCCCCTTTCACTATAGCAGAAAATTTTTCCTCCTGCAAGAAAGTGGCTGGCTGCCAACTGGCCCTCTTAAGCACCTGGATTTCGAGTGCAATCCTAACCTGGAGTTAGGTCAGCAAAGTTTGGCCAACACAAGGGCCACCATAAAGCACGTTTGGACCACTCTCGGCGTCAGGGAGGATGGCGCATGCTTCACATGTATTATCTAGTTGTTATGCCTGCAACAACCCTCTAAGGCAAAGGTTTCCAAAGTATGCATCACAATGCCTTGGAGTGTCATGGCACACTTGCAAAAGCACCGTGAGGTGGCCCCTCCAACCTGTTCCACCAGGTAGTCCAGGTATTCCCTCCAACCTGTTCCACCAGGTGTTCCACCTGTTCTACCATCTTGGATCTCATGAGATTTTGTGAGATCAAGATGGTGGCACCCAAATCTCACAAGATTTGAATGCTGCCATCTTGAATCTCATGAAATTTTGTGAAATTTGGGCAAATTTTGCAAGATTTTGCGAGATCCATAAAGGTGGCATTTTAGAGCAGCACCAATGCTATCCTCTGCTGCATTCCACAGTCCAGCTAGGTACAGGCAGCAGAAGGAGTCAGAAAAGACATTTTTACTCATCTACTCCACCACTCCCTGGTCCCCAATGAGCCTACTTAGATCAATGCCAGTGCTTTTTTCTGGGATAAATCTGGTAGGTCCAAGGGGGCATAGGACTGGGCTGTAAAAGTTGGGAAATCCACTTTGGAACAGTTGTGGCCTTCAAGCAGGAAGTTTTCAGGGGACAACGTTCTTGAGGAACATTGTTAGGAACTACAACCACTTCAAGGTGACACCTTGAATCAACACACCAAATTGGACTCTGTCCCAATCATGGGTGACACCTAAAACAGTGGCAGCCTCTTCCAGTTCTTCTAGGAAGCCCTGGGGTGGGGGGGGAATGTAGATGAAAACAAATCCTAAATACTGATTTTATGCTGTGCAGGTTACACTAGTTTACAGGAGCAGAAAGTAGGTGAATTGCTTAGAGCTAAATGCACTGTGGTCAAGGATAATTGACGATAATCGGAAGGTCATAAGAGGCAAGGCCTGTTGGAAAGTGGAAGAGACAATGAATCTAAGAACTTTGAGAACAGGAATGGCATTTTCAGGAAGATCATTTTCAGCATCTCCATTCACTCCCTGGCAGAGGAAGCTCCTTCCTAGAAATACCTTGTTTCCTAATATGCTTTTTTATTTTGGAATCATTTCAGAATGTGATGGCTCAAGAGTGGTGGAACAACAAAAGTGGAGGACTGCTGATATCGAGTTTCTTTTTAGTGCCTTCGCTTCCTTAGCCAGAGAAGTGGGGGGAAATTTTTTTTTTAAATCAAATTACAGAAAACTTTCATGAGCATAAGGATCCTTTTCTTTTATAAACTGTCGATATTAGTGTCCTATGATCTGGCAGTTTTCCCAGCTCAAAAGCTGCTAATGGGCATCATCCTAATAAAAATGCCCTGATCTTATCTTTAATGAGTTAAATCTGTCAGGACTGGTCAAGGTCTGACCCAGGCCTAGAGTCTCTGTTC
>JAJKFI010000001.1:21109482-21165340 GCA_029204185.1 Lerista edwardsae
CAAAGCCCTCAAGTCTGGGAGTGCTACACTAACCAAATCTCAACAAAATCCAGGGGTCACTGCAAGAATGCCATATTTAATAGAGGTCTTAAAGCACCGCACTAAATAAATACCTTTTATCTCCAAACTCTAAGACCTACATTTTTAATTGCTGAAATAAGTGGCTTCTGCTTGAATGGATTTTGTCAGATATGCAAAGATGTGGTTGGGTTTATTACTCAGTGCAAGTAGAAGGTGTTGCCAAATCACAAATGGGAAGACCCCATGGGTGTGCATGATCAATGATGCATTTTACAACTCCCTGGCTGAGTCCGGTGGTCCTATTAGTCTTTTCCTCCCAGTATCTTGCTCTGAAGCAATTCTTCAAGCTTCATGATATGTTCATATTAAGCTACTTAATATGTTATCCATAGCTGTGGCATAGCATGTAGATGTCTTTTGGGTTCCAGCAAGCTGTCTACCACAGTGCCTTCTAGAGCAGTGACTCTCAACAGTACCTTGTAACTTATCACAAAGGGTGATTTTACATGCATAGTCGTCATGACGTTTTCACTGCCGATTTCTTTATATTAGTGGGATGATAAAGAGGCAGTGACCCAGGCCTGTGGCATTATATACCACAGAGTAGCCTGTGCTCGAACGTGCATGTTGCCACACTCAAGGCCAAATATCTCTTTTTGTATTCCAGGGTGCATATCTGGGTGCTAAATAAACCAGCACCCTGACTTTCTCAATATTGGGAACAGCTGTTGGGGCACAACACAAGACATTCTTGTGTATGTCTACTTGATGAGGTGTCATATATTTTGCTCAGATATATATACCTGGATATATATATAGGGCTAATCCTTCCATGCGGATACTCTGGGCAATGGATGATCAGGCAGCAGGGGAGGCAATAGCACCTGCCTGGTCTTGTAACACCTGCCCAATCAACTCCATCTGCCCCACGATCCCTTCCTCTGGCTGGCTGACCATCTCCACTACTCCTTCCCCTGGTTGATTGAAGCAGGCAGGGGCAAGGTGAGGAAGATGTGACCTGCTAGCTGGAGAAGGAGGTGGCAGTGTTGTTGGTGGCTCTAGGCAGGTAGACAGATGGGGCACCTTTCCTCAAGCATCCAGGGGCCTTGCAGTCACTGATCAAAAGTAAACCTTGCTGTATATAAAACTTTACTGCAACAAAGGACAGTGTGGATTGTCTGTCTGTATACCTGTATCCAAGAGGACATCCCTAATCACGTGTGTGTGGTCCACAAGGTATTTTGGGAAGTAGGTGTCTGATCACATAAATGCTATCCTACTGTGATTATGATGCCAGCATCCTGTTTATATGCCTGCATTTCGCATGTTTCTTCCCTTTCCCTTATTCTGACCTTGCATCTCAACGGACACTGCTCTATCCTAATTCCTGACCTGGTTCTCACATCAGTTTGTTTAGCAAAATTTTCCGCCGCCTGAGCAAATCCTGGAGATCCATCAAAACTGACTCACTCCAGGAGGACATAAACATAAACATAGTCCAACGTAACTATCCTCTTGTTTCACAGGGGCAGCGTTTCAAAAGAAAAGGTCACCACTGGAAAACTATGTTCGGCCTCCAGGATGTGGCAAATATGAGCACATTCAGAAGAAAGAGTGCCCTCATGCAAAAGAGGTGAAAAGGTAGCCTTGAGGTCATGTTACTGTATCAAATGTCACAAGCCAACCTGGTCTGGGGAAGAGCACTACAATTTGTACTGCCAGCCATTGTTACAAAGAGCTTCCTTCTCCCTCCCAACATGCCAAGACCAAGAGAGCATGACAGAAGGATACGTCGTTGTATTATCAAAACTCTCGGTGGCTGTGTTAGCCCAATGGAAGAAAATTCCACAATCCAAGGTCTGTCAATGCTTAAATTATGACCAGCCAAAAGTAACAAAGGAAAAAACAGCAAGCTTTCAAGAACTGATGAAGAACTTACGGAGTTCTTCATCAGGCAAGATGTTAAGCAACAGCAACGAGGGTATATATTAGAGTTATCCGAATACCTTGCAGTCTACAACAGTTGAGAGATTTGCTGCAGATTTGAATCATTCCCAGAAAGATTTCATCATATTACAGTATATTAAGGGTTGGTATCTGTGCAATCAGATATCAGGTATTAATTCAATCAGGGAAATGATCTGATAGTAAGGAAGGGCAAAAGACAAACTATGCTCCGGGTAGGAGGTGTGGAGTGATGGCTGACCTGCTGGTATTGCCTGAAGCTAAGCAGGAGAATCTGTGGTCTTGTTTTTGGATGGAAGATGGAATGCCAGGTTGTGACAAGCTGCAGGACCTGTTGCGGCAAAACGGAGTCACTGTGGAGCTGATTAGCCAGTGTGGGAATGCGTGAGAAGGCCAGCTGGCAAAAGAACAGAGTACAACCTTGAGGATCTGAGTAGCCTTGATTTACAATTGCCTGCTGAAGCTCGATGGTGCACAACTAGAGGAAGGAGCCACATTGTGAGGCTACATCTGGGACGGAGAATTCGATGAATCACAGAATACTGTATATCTGGGTTTAAAAAAAAAAACATTGAAAAATGGTGGCCTGCCCATGTAAGCCACCTTGGGCATTTGCTTCAGCATGGGAAAGGTAGGATATAAATTCTTCAGATAAATAAATAAATGTGGACTATTGGCCAGTTTGTAGTAAATCAGCTCATGCTGAGCTCTGGTTGTTAAATTTCTTGCCATGATTGAGGCACTGAATGAACATTTGCCTTTCCAGTAAGGCAGTTCTGCTTAAGCAGAAGATTTAAAGCTCAGGATAACTAAATAGTAACTAATTGTGGGCGCCATCCTAAACTGGAGTTAGGCCAGCACAGTTAGGCCAGCAAAGTTTGGCCGGCCCAAGGGACACTAAACCCTTGTGGACCACTCTTGGGGTCAGAGAGGCCAGTACACAGATGTGTGCCATCCTCCCTGCCTCCAAGAGTAGTCCAAATGTGCTTTACGGTTTCCCTTGTGCCGGACAAACTTTGCTGGCCTAACTGTGCCAGCCTAACTCCAGGTTAGGATCGCTCTCTGTGTCTCAACTGTGAAACCACAAGTTCTCTAGATTTTTTTGAGGGGAGGGCAAGAAAGTAGGCCACACAATACTGAAGCCAGCCCTTCCCTACCTTAAGTTCTTGAGACTTTTGTTCCCTGGTGGTTTTCCCTGATAATAGTTACATTAGTTATTCTTTTTATAGATCAATCTAAATCTATAAATAAGAAATATTAGCACAGGTCAACTGAAGTTAATAGCCAATTTAAGATTCTGTTACTCAATTGCTTCTCAATTAAGTATAAGTTGGCTACTGTTATGATGCCATGAATCCTTTCCTAGACAGAATATTGCAAGTTGTGAAAAGCATGACTGAAGTTGGAAGATACACATACAGGTGGCTTCTTCTTATCCGTGGGTTCAGAAGCCCCAAATGTGACTCACAACACCAAAACCAGGGGACATTCGCTAAAACTGAGTGTTGGGAGAGTTAAAAGGAAATACTTTTTACCCAGCAGGTAATTAATCTGTGGAACTCTTTGCCACAGGAGGTGGTGATGGCATCTGGCTTAGATGCCTTTAAAAGGGGACTGGACAGATTTCTGGAAGACAAACATCGTGGGCTACAGGCCATGATGGGTTGTGCAACCTCCTTACATTAGTAGTAGGCTACTTCAGAGTGCCAGGTGCAAGGGAGTGGCAACAGGATGCAAGCATCTTGTTGTCTTGTGTGCTCCCTGGGGTACCTGGTGGGCCGCTGTGAGATACAAGAAGCTGGACTAGATGAGCCTTTGGCCTGATCCAGCAGGGCTCTTCTTATGTTCTTATGTAGATTCTGAACCTGCGATGAAAGGCCCCACCTGACCTCCTGGCTGCAACTGGAAGCACCTCAGAAAAGCCCCAGAGGTGTCTGAAAGGCCTTTCGGAGAAACCTTTTCAGACCTCAGGCCATTTCCAGATGTGACCAGAAGACATGTAAGGTGCGGACCCCAGGTAAAGATCCAGACCCCCAGATTTGGTTATGCATCGGTTTAAGTTATTCAGCACCAGTTTATGGAGCTTCTCCTATTGTTCTTTATCTTTATGGTACGTAACCAGCGACGGGATCTACAAATGACCTGGGGGAACGCTGGGCGGGACTTAGGCAGGACATCCGGGTGATTGGCAGCCCGTCCGCGGCGATCCGCAGCTGCCCTGGCCTTGGGGGGCTCCTGCTCGTTGCGGAGGACTGGTGAGGGTCGCACCGGATGCCTGGGTGAGCAGCGGTGGGGTGCGCTAACCGGGGGCAGCCCCCCCCCGAGGCCAGGACAGCTGTAGAATGCTGTGGACGGGCAGCCAATCACACGGAAGCCCTGCGTAAGTCCCGCCCAGCGTTCCCCCAGGTCGTTTGTAGATCCCATCGCTGTACGTAACTATGATAAAGCTTTGGGCCACAGAGAAATGCATCTGTGTATTATATTCAGGCACAGTCCTAACCTGGAGTTAGGCTGACAGAAGTCCCTTGTGCCAGCCCAGGAGTATCACAAACATGCTGTAAACATTCTCTAACAGCGCAATCCTAAGCAGTGCTGGATCAGGCAGGCCGGTGGGCCTGTGCTGTATCCAGTGCTGCTTTCAGGGAGGCTTTAGCCTCCCTGGCGCAAAGGCATGTTTGTGCCCTTGCACACAGGGAGGCATTAGCCTCCCCTATGGACTCCTCGAATCTGCACATGCTCAGTAGCAGGCGCAGATCTGAGGAGACAGTGCTGTCAGAATTGGGGCCATGCAACCCGGGGGAAGGGTTCAGGATTCAGCTATAAGGCCAAATCCCAAGCCCAGCCCCCTCCCCGGGCTGGCATGCCTGCCGGCCCACCCACCATCTACCCAGAAACCCCCACTCCCTCCCTCACCCTACCCACACCCTCCTATCCCTCCCTCCCGGCTCGTCATGCCTCTGCGCCAGCCACATAGCGTCACATAGCATCAACACTACATACAGGGCTGGATTGTGCCCTGAGTCAGGCACACAGACGTGCACTGTCTTCCCTGACTCCAAGAGTGGTCCAAACGCACTGTATAGTGTGTTTGCATCACTCCTGGGCCAGCACAAGGGACCTGTGCCAGCCTAACTACTAGTTAGGATTGCATCCTCATTGGCGTCTCTCTCTCTCTCTCTCTCTTTCTCTCTCTCTCTCTCTCTCTCTCTGTGTGTGTGTGTGTGTGTGTGTGTGTGTGTGTGTGTGTGTGTGTGTGTGTGTGTGAAAAAGAAACATAAGGAAAACGTGCATATAGGCATGCCCCATTATCTGCCGGGGTTCCGTTCCAGACCCCCACCCCACCCCTGGGCAACCTGAAACCATGTGGTTTTTCTGCAACAAGGTTAAAAAAAGGAGATTTGTTTAATGTTTCCCCATCTTTTTAATAGGTGTCCCAGTATCCATGGGGCCTGTGGATAGCTGAAACTGTGGATTCTGAATCAGTGGATATCGGGGCACGCCTGTACCTCTTTTGTACTTCTTCGGTACCAGTCATGGCTTGCCACAACCCCAAAGTGCTGCACAAACATAAATCAAGACAGAAATTTCTTGGTGGAACAGAAAAATAAATTCTTCTAATTAGAGTTCTGTGATGTTCTACCAACAGCATTGTCAAACCAGCTGTAATGTGTGCAGAGCTCCGAGTTTTTATTCATGCATGCCAGCCTCGCGCAAATATAACAGAAAGAGAATATAAAAATAAGTTAACGCTCAGAGCCAAACCTGTTAAATTAGTTAACCAAATTACATTAAATCCTCCATCTGTTTGTTACATTATCCTGACAACGATAGCGGTAAAGCAAATTTGCTGACTGGTTTATTGAGTGTGCCACTTGTTCAAAAGAGAAAATTAAAACAAAGTTATCCCCTGCAGTACATATTATTTGTACTCTAATGTTATATTTACACAGATCCTGTTTTTCTTGGAACGGCTGCATATTTAATCATTGTGTTATTTCGGGATGACTTTTAAAGCACACCCTTCCCTCCACAGTCATACAGCAATTGTCACTGAATCATAATCACTAATGCTGTTTACAGGGAACAAGCGTAAAACACAGCTTTCCGTAGGCTTTGCCTAGGGGGTTCCTCAAATGAGGACATTCATTGTCCAGGTTGCACAGACGTCTTACAGTAATAAACCTTCCTCTGCATGCAGGGCTGGCTAAAAAAAGATACTTCCGCACATATCTAATTTCATACAAATGCACATCTCATAGGGAGCAAGACTGTCAAGAGGGCCACCGTCCTCTATTGACGAATGAAGCACACTCCCTATTTAAGCATTGCAGTATATTAATCATAGGCAGTTTGATCCTAACCTGCTCTGGAACAGGCAGGCCAGCTTGCCTGCATGGTATTCAGCATAGGGTTGGAGATGGCTTCAGTGCAATTCGGAGTTACCCTGTGTGAAACAGCAGGCACCCCAATAGGACTACTTGGATCTGCGCCAGCAAAATTGCTAGTGCAGATCTAAGCAACCGGTGTAAGGCAAACCAGTTCTGGATGCAGCCTAAGTTGCCCAGGCTAGTCCCACCCCTTTCTGGGTTGGTCTGCCCACTGGTCCAACTTCCCCCACTCTGATCCACTCTTGTTCCGCTCTCCCCCCACCCTCCCCACCCCCCTGCACCAGTCTCCCTCAGTCAACCAATACTCACCTCCACGGGCCCAGAATCTGGTGCGGGGAGGCCGGCATGCATCCATGCGCCAGCCTTCCTAACTCTGAAGTAGGTGCAAACATGCCATAAGGCATGTTTGCGATAATCCCGAGGTGGTCGAATGGACTTGTACCAGCCCAAAGAGCGCTCAGGATTGCACTCTTATCTAAGATGGCCTGGACCATTGCAACGACCCAGAACACAATTGCTCTAATCTAGAGATTGTCATCCATGGGGTGTTGTGTGTGGCTAATACTGTGCATTAGACAACCACTTGCAGTCATGCTTATTATAGATTGATGTTCCCATTTGTATAAAGAGACAAATGGAATATATGCTTCTCTACTGTTGTTCCTTTACAATTTCTTTCTAGTTTGTTTCTCAGAAGTTGGGCCCATCGGGACCTTAGTAGAAAGAAAGAGGGGAGAAGGTGGAGGAGAAGCAATGAGGGAAGAGAGGGAAGGCAAAGGAAGCAAGAGTTGTGACAGAGTTTGGACTGGTCTGTATAATGGTTAGGTGGAACCTGAGATTCTGCAGATCACATGATTAGGTGCCAGAAATGGGAAGACTGTGTGCAACTTCCAGTCCCACACAGGAAGTCCCACCTTTAAGAGGACCAGCCAGAGTGTTTTATTTATTTTAGGGTGCAGTCCTAACCTGAAGTTAGGTTGACACAGTTAGGCCAGCAAAATTTGGCTGCCACAAGGGACACCGTAACGTATGTTCGGACCACTTTTGGAGTCAGAGAGACCAGCGCACAAACGTGTGCATCCTACTTGACTCTGAGAGTGGTCTAAAGGCGCTTTACACTGGCCCTTGTGACAGCCAAACTTTGCTGGCCTAATTGTGCCATCCTCATTTCAAGTTAAAATTGTGCCATTACTTATTTAAAATATTTATTTTTTATCTTCCATAAAATGAAGCAGAAAATGTCTGAACTGGCTCCTTAAAAATAAAAAACCAACTTGTTGTTGTCCAAGCCAGGGCTGTAGTGACCTTCTCACAAGGAACGAGATCTCAAAATTATCTATCCAGTGTCTGGTTGCCAAGGTCAACATTTTTATTCTCCCAGGGCTTTTTAGTTGTTTTCATTGTGCTTTAGCTAGCTGCTTTTTTAACATTGTTATGCTGACTGTTTTGTGGTTTCAGTTGTTTAAACTGCCTTAAGAAATTTGTTGAAACGTGGTATATAAAAACTTTGAAGAAATCATAACCTTAATTGCAGTGCTCTGCATAAGTAGCCACTGCAGATAAACTGCTTATTCACAGGCACATACACATGCTGAAAGGAGAACACAAAATGTGTCCTTTTTTGTCTGTGCACCCAGCAACATGTGCACACGTGCAATGCACCTATACAGTGGGCCAACTAGATGTTGGATCAGATCATACATCTCGGTTTAACCCATTGGCCTCAGTAGGGCTGGCTCCAGTTTGCTGGGGGCCTAGGGCAGAATTCACTTGCCCCTCATGGGGTCTCCGCCCACTCTCAGATGATTTAGTCAGCACTACAACTGGCTGGTACGGAGGGTTCAAGGGTCAGCTTGGCCCAGGTATTCCTTACTATGCACCAATTGCTTTCCAGGAGCCTAACCACATGTTCGGGGGGGGGGGGGAGGCAAGCTGAGCTCCAATCCTAAAGTCATGCAGGTGGAGCAACATTCTGTGGCAGAGGATTAGTCTTTGAGGAGGAAGGGGACTCAGATTGGTGTCAGGCTTGTGCCTCAGCACATGATGATAGGCTAGAGACCACCAATGGCTGGAGAAACAGAAAAATGCTGTCTGTAATCCCAAATGTAAAATGGGTTTGGTAAGCCATTATATCTTCTCATAGCAGGCGGCCACAAAGGACATGTTTTATTTATTTTAGTAACTATATTTAACTGTAAAAGGGGACTGGACAAATTTGTGGAAAAGAGGTCTCTCACTGGCAGTAGCATCCCTAGAGGAGGGTGAGATGCTACATTTTGCAAGGCACCTTATCTTGCTGTGTTAACTGCTCCTCTCCCTTGCCATTGTAGCCATTCCTGTGGCGCAAGCAACAAAGAGACGCCTCTGCGTTGCGTTTGCAGCTTGGAGTGGCTATGACGGTGAGGGAGAGGAGTGGTTTACATGGTAAAGTAAGGTGCCTTGCAAAACTTAGGACCCTCTACTGCTCATTGACAACTAGTCAGGACAGCTCTGTGTTCCCTCCAGGATGAGGAGCAGCATGCCCAAGAATCTGAGTTGTAGTGGGAGAGGAATATGTCTTCCTCTCTTGCTTGTGGGCTTCCCAGTGGGCCGCTGTGGCTGGACAATATGGGTTTTTCCATAGGGAGAGAGTATCGGGGGTGGGAATTGGTGAAAGTTGGTCCCCAGTGTGTAAATGAAAGTCATTGAAGTCAACCCCTGCTAACTGGGCCAGAGGCACTTTTTCAAGTGGAGTTCCTCTTATATTTAGCAGGGGGAGAGTAATTGTCCCTATTCACCCAGCACAGTGCCTTTTCTAGTGGCTGCTGCTGCTGGTGTTCTGCATTTTTTAGATTGTGAGCCCTTTTGGGACAGGGAGCCATTTAACTGTATTATTATTTGCCTGTAAAACGCTTTGTGAACCTTGTGTTGAAAAGCGGTATATAAATACTTTTGATTGATTGATTGATTGATTGATTGATTGATTGATTGATTGATTGATTGATTGAAGAACAACTTAAGGTACAAGTTCATTCAGGGTGGAATCCTAATCTGGAGTTAGGCTGGCACAGTTAGGCCAGCAAAGTTTGGCTGTCTCAAGGGCCACCTTGAACAAGGTTTGGCTATCTCAAGCACATTTGAACCACTCTCGGAGGAAGGATGGCGCACATCTGTGTGCTGACCTCTCTGACTCTGAGGGCGCAATCCTATGCAATCCTTATGGCCAAATCCTGAGCCCGCCTCATGGATGGGCTGGCATGCCTGCCGGCACGCCCATCACCCACCCACCGCCCGCTCACTGCCCACCCAGAAACGTCCTCCCCCCCTTTCCAAAAAGGCGCCTCCTTGCGCCAGCCGGCTTGCCATAGCGCCAAGGTGGGAGTGTCAATCGGTGTCCCTGCATCGGCACTAATGGTGTGGCGCCAACACAATGATGTTGCATCAACACCACGCCCCCTATAGGATGGTGCTGCCCAAGTGGTCCAGACATACTTAACAGTGTCCCTTGTGCCAGCCAAACTTTGCTGGCCTGATGGTGTTGGCCTAACTCCAGGTTAGGTTTGCACCCTCAGTTAGTGAATCGAACTCTGGGCTGGATTGTGGCCATCCACGGGACATAAAGAGCTAAAAAAAATGCATCTCCCCACATCCACTGAAAGCCTGCTTACATTTTTTAAAAGTCTAAATACTAGCTCCACATTTTAATCAGGGTTATGTGTAAGAGAAAACTTGATTGGCCAGCTTTTGTTTTCCTTTCCACTTTGTTAACACGGAGTATAACTGCAATCAATGCAGTACGAGGAGAGTGTGAACTTGACCTGCTTTGGGGAGAGAAGCCAACTAACTGGGCAATCTCCTCCACTTTGTTTACTTGGAAGTAAATCCTTTTCATTTCACTGACATGTATTTGCAAGTCTGCATGATTAGGACAGTGCCTTTAATTTCTCAACCGGACAGATGCAGGCAGTCCATTTCTGAGTGGGTTTGTGGCAAGGCATGTTGTGGCTGCTATCACGCCACCTGCACAAACAACTTTCCCTATGCAGCCTGCCCTCAAAGATCTTTCCCAGGCTTCACAGCAGAGAACAATGTGGCCATTTCCTTTCCAACACAATAGAAGCCAGTATATATAACCAGGAAGCAATGTTCAATGTGAAGGCTTTGGTTGGAATTACGGCATTATCTAGGGAAGATTTTTGCAAAGGAAAGGCGTTAAGAGTGGGTGTGCATGAAATAGGGGCAAGGAAATAGTAATGCAGGGAAAAAGACAAAAGTACTTTTCTTGAACCTTTTTGTTTATATTCATCGTAATTTTTTTCCAAAAATATTTGAAGTAGAGTAGGGGTCCGTGAATGCATCAGCATCTTCTAGTAGTAGTTAACCATTAGTTAATCAGGAACTATTTAAATTAAGTGTGCAATCATGAGAGGCAGATGCAGAGGCAGATCTAAGGGAGGGCAAAGCTCTAAGTTTTGCAAGAAGCCTTACCTTGCAGTGGAAATCCCTTCTCTCCTGCACAGTTGTAGCCAATCCTCACAGGGAACAGCAACATCTTGGTGTTATGTTGCTTACTGGCTACAGCAGCAAGGGAGAGGAGGGATTTACATGACAGGGTAAGGCTCCTTGCAACACTTAGAGCTTTGCCCTCCCTGTAGAAACGCCTCTGGGCAGATGGACCAGCACAAGTCCCTTGCGCTGACCTAGGAAGGTTGCCAACGTCCCAAAGCTACTGGGATAGCGCGAGCAGTTGTACTGGACCGCGGAGACGACCAGTGAGTAGGGGAAGTGCTGGCTGAGTTTTGTGGGCGCAGAGGGTTAGGAGGGCAGAACAAGGGTGGGGAAAGGGCTGGCCCACCCTAGAGAGAGGGATGTGGATCCTGCACTTAGGCCAAATCCTAACCCACATTCCGGCCTGGTTGGGCCTGGTCCAGGCTGCTTGGATTTGCAACAGCGATTTCGCTGGCGCAGATCCAAATAGCTGCATGGGGTGGCTGGGGCTTACTCCGGGGTAAAGGGAAAATATCCCCTTACCCTGAGGTGACCTCCAGCTGTCTCCTAACCTGTGTTGGATATGCCGTAGGCCAGCTGTGTATAGGGTTGGGCTGCCCGAGGGCTTACTCGTTTTCAACCAAAGTTTTCACAAAGCAAAAGAAATGAAATTATGATTCTTTATGTAAAGTAGGCGATTCATCTTTAAAAATGTGTGCGCGCACACCCGCACATGTAAGGGACACCAGCAAACAGCCGCTGGAAAAGGTGTGGTGCTGGGGTGAATAGAGGGAGCTGCTCTTCTTCTGCTAAATACAGGAGAACTTAAAAGATGCCCTTTTCCTCCTGGAGGGGAATTCCAGGCTTATAACCCAAACCAGTCTTGTGTTCTGGCAGGGCAGTGCTCTTTGCAGCCACATGAAAGGCAGCCTGAAGTAGTGCGCAAATGGTGAGAGGTGTGGCACATGCAGCAATGGCTTCCAGAGGCTCAGCCACTTTCAGTAGGTTGGCGGTGGAGTAGGTCTTGGGCATGGAGGGGAGGGGAGGGAATGGGATTGATAGCAGCACTAGTCTGCATGAGGATCCTATCCCTTATTTTCCAATCCGCCTGCCCCTTTCTTCAGACATGAATTTGTTCTTGGCCAGTTTCATAGCTGGTGTGGGTCCATGGAGACCCAGAGGCTACCAGGAAGCCTACACAGAGTTAAGTTGAAAATATTTTTACTGGAAGGCCTCCTGATCGTGCTGCTATCATTGGATGCTGCATGTGCTTGTCAGTGTGGCTGCTTAATTGATATGGGGGGGGGGGTTAGACTCGGAATCATAGGCTGCAATCCTATACAGTGTATATAGTACAGTATGCACTAACCTGGGAGCAATTCAACTGAATATAATGAGACTTATTTCTGAGTAGACATCCTCAGTGAGTAGGCTGAGTAGTGCTCAGTGAAGAGTGGGCCATATTCTGACACAAGTCAATACTTTGGTGCTGTCCTAATGAGGCTATCCATGTCTCAGGAGAGAGTAGATAAGTGAATGTGGACTCTTGGACTCTCAATCCTAACCTGGAGTTAGGCCGGCACAGTTAGGCCAGCAAAGTTTCGCCAGCACAAGGAGCACCATAAAGCACGTTTGGACCACTCTTGGAGTCAGGGAGGATGGCACATGTCTGTGTGCCGGCATATCTAATTTGTGTCATCAGGACCAATATCTTGTTAACCTTTTTTGCTGAAAAGCAGTAGATAAATACTGCTAATATTTTAATATATTAATTAATATTAATATATTAATAATAGTGAACTCCCTCAAGCTAGTGCCTCAATTAAGCATCCCAATGCTTTCAAGAAACCCTTTTTATTTGAAAGGAGTGTACAGTATTGGGGAAAACAACCTGGGACCTTGCGGACGATGGTCAAACGATTTACCCCAAATCCGCCGGCAAGGTTGCTGATGCAGTCGGGCCCATTAATAACGTGTGGAAAGTCATGTTTCTGCAAGCGTTTCATCATATGCCAAGGCAGCTGCTAGTGCGGTAGCTGCAATCTGCAGCAAATTAGATGGCAGTTAAAGTGAGATTTTCCACAATCAAGAACAAAGCAGGACCAGTTAGTATGAGGACAGCTTGTTCTTGTTGCTAATGTGCTTAAAAACTTGCTGTGCATAATGTGAAACAGCTCCCGTGCAAGGATGCTGACTTGGGTTTCTGCGGTCTAGGGCTAAATCAAAACCAAATGGAGAGGGCTGAAGACGATGGTGACAAATTAGATACTGACGTCTTCTGCTTCAGCAACGGAGATTATGCTCTTTTTTTTCAGGCTTACTATTGATTTAAAAGTTAATTTCCCACAATATTAAAATTCTTAATGGAAGACAGCTGACCGAAATCTGGAGTTTCCAACCAGCTATCTGCTGCAGGAAAGCTAGCAAAAAAAAAAAGGCACTGTACATCCTATACAAATTATTTAAAGATGTATTAAAGCTTTATAGAAAATATTGTTGAGTGCCTCCTTAATGGGTGACTGAACGAAATCTCAAGAGCTTTAAATGCTGCATCCCTTCCTCTGCCCTGTCTCTACCAGCTGGATAAAGCAAGAATAATATTGCACCCAGGGTATGACTGGTACTCATGGGGTCCATACTCCCTCCTCTAACTAGTAGAAACAACTGAGAGCACAATCCTAACCTGGAGTTTGGCCAGCACAATTAGGCCAGCAAAGTTTGGTTGTCACAAGGGACACTGTAAAGTATGTTTGGACCACTCTCGGAGTTAGAGAGGCCAGCACACAGATGTGTGCCATCCTCCCTGGCTCTGAGAGTGGTCCAAATGCGCTTTATGTTGACCCAGGTGCTGGTCAAACTTTGCTGGTCTAACTGTGCCGGCCTAACTCCAGGTTAGGATTGCTCTGAAAGAGCCTGGATGTATGGCTATTTTGTAAAGAAGGTACAACTGTGTGTCTATGTTCTGTCTTACTTTTAAAGGTCCTGTAGATAACAGGCACACACAGCCAGCGGCATCATCCTGCTCACCCGTTCCTCCCGCCCAGCATTCCGGCTGCATGACGCCGCTGCACATAGCCTACTGATATACAATTTCTGAAGCCATTCAGGTATAGCCTCAACCACATAAGTGATGGTTTTCAGAGATGTGCCAACATGTCTCAGGTGTGTGTGCGCGCGCGTGTGTGTGTGTGTGTGTGTGTGTGTGTGTGTGTGTGTGTGCATGTGTGTGTGTGTGTGTGTGTGTGTGATACAATATTGTTGCTGCTTTCTTTAGTCACTTGCCATCTGAAAAGCCGAATTCAATACTATTTCTGCAGCCATTTCTGTGGGCATCTCATCTGAATATATCAAGATCATTTCTGTGCTTTGGCTTAAACATCTGATCCAACAACTTGGATTTTTTTTTTCATTTTGGCTTTCAGTTTCTCACAGCACAAGCCTGTGCATGTCTACTTGGAAGTAAGTCCCACTGTGTTCAGTGAGACTTACAGCACAATCCTATGCATGTCTACTCAGAAGTTAGTGCCACTGGAGTCAATGGGACTTACTCCCAGGAAACTGTGTCAAGGATTTCAGCCTCAGTCTTGTACAGTGGTAACAGAATCCTGAAGAATGAGTTTGCATAAAGAAGCAAGCATCATTCAACTCACATTGTCATGTATCTAACCTGTGAGAGTCTCCAATAATGTCCCTTTCAACATAATCACAAATTTGCTCAAAGGCTTTCTTTCAGGTTTCATATGATTGTCACTGGTTTTGTTTGCTTTGGGGTTTCCATCACCCTTGACAGTTATGGTACCCTTCTGACAACCAGATCAATGTCTTGAATGTGGCACAATAAGTGGTAATTCTGTTTTGTATGTGAAACTTCTTTTCTGGATGCATCTTTTGATACACATTTCTTTACACATTCACCTTTTTTTTCTAGAAAAACACGTGTGCCATCAATTACAAAATCTACACTTACCGGAGGCAAGCAACACCATTGATAGGGTATCTGTTCTATGTCTTCCTGATGTAGGAGGCAAGGGATCGTTTGTCTCTTCAACTGAATGCTATCTCTTTTTGACAGATTTGATACATCTGATAGCACCTTCCATTAACACGGTTACAGTCAATCCTCATTATCCACTAGGGTTAGGTTCCTGGAAATCCTTGCAGATAGCAAACTCGCAGATAATGAATCATTTAGCCTAAGGGATCAACGGGGTTTAGGTGCAAGGGGGCCCTTATATGCCATCAGAAGAATCCAGCAGACACCCTCAGGAAGCCAACAGAGTGCAGCAGGAAGGGTCAAAGATCTCTCAATGCTTCAGAGACCTTCCAGAGACTGTAAGGATCTTCAGAATGGCACCTGTCACCAACATGGTCCCTTTGAACATGGCTGGCAGAGGTCAGCACTGGTCACAGGCAGTGGCATCCCTACAGGGGAGTGGAGCTCTTATTGCAAGGAGCCTTACTTTGCCATAAAAGTTGCTCCTTTCCCACACCACTTTAGCCAATCCTCAGGGGGTAAAGCAACATCTTTGCATTGCTTACTGGCTACAGCGGCAAGGGAGAGGAGCTATTTACACGGGAGGGTAAGGCTCCTTGCAAAACGTAGAGCTCCACCCTCCCTCTAGGGACTCCACTGGTCACAGGTGCTATTCTGCAGGTCCCTGCAGCCTTCAGAAGGTCTTTGCATAGTGGGTAATGAGGACACTGGTGCAGATAATGAGGAAAGTAGCAATCCTGCCCCTTACAGATAAGCGAGGTCACAGATAGAGAGGTCGCATATAAGAGCACTGACTGTATCTAGTTCTGAGACCATTTCATTGCGATTATCAAACTGAGAGTTGGGATTCTCACATATTTGCTTAACATGAAAGACTTCTGGATGAACTGCATGAAGTGAGAGGCTTGATCACTGCATCAAATTTGTTCTTGCAATTGTGGTCCATGCCGATTTTGTTCACACCAGTGCTGTGATGATGCATCTTCTTCAACCTTAAGAACTTCAGAGTGCATTACTCTCCCATAGTCCTCAAGTTTGAAATAATCAAAATGAGTGTATGATGTATGAGCAACCATGAACATTGTCTAAGAGCAATGGATGAATGAATGTGTAGGAATATAGTCCAGCCTCAGATTAGCTCTTAATTGGTTCTTATGACACTCACTGTATGATGTCATCATAAATGAAATTAGCAATTACTAGGTGGCAAGCAATTACACTTTACATGTCTGTGTTATAAGCTCCTGCTCATGTTTTTATGTTCTTGAGAAATTCCCTACAAATCTTTGGAATAGTCTTTCTTTCCACCCCTTCCAAGAAATAATGAAGTCCTCATTTGAGAGCAAAGGGTGTCAAACACATCGCACACTGTACTTGATCATATGGCATTAATTCCCAAATGGCAGAGATTCCCTCAAGGACTGAAATTTCTTGGCTAGGGAAATCACAAAGAAAAAAGCATGAGCAGAGGGTCAGAAGCAAAAGGTATAGTCAGGAATCAGGACTGGGCTGAGGCTAAGGGAACTCAAGGCCCAATCCCATCCCACTTTCTAATGCTGATACAGCTGTGCCAATGTGTGCGGCATCCTGCACTGAAGAGCAGTCACAGAGGCCTCCTACTCAGAATGCACAGAATGCAGCCCCTATTGCATTCCAGCTCTGGAAAGTTGGATAAAATTGGGCCCTCCCTATAACTAATAGCAGGCGAGAGGCACGGTGGGGTCATGCAGTACATGCCCAGACAAGGCAGGGGAGACTGGGCAGCGCATGAAAAGGCATGATGCAACAGAGAGAAGAGAGAAAAAAAGAAGCTGGTGTTCCTATAACAAGTTGCTGGGACTATTGGGTTGGCTTGGAAATGCAGACTTTGTAAGGCCGAGGGTAAGGTGACCTCATTCAGGCTGGGTCAGCTGACTGCATTGTCTCCCAACCCCAGCCCAACAGCCAGATCAGCCCTCTGGAAGATGTTTATCCAGCCTTTGACAAGTGGTGGCCCCATTATTGTTGTTGTTGTTGTTGTTTTGTTTTGTTTTGTTTTTTATTTAATTTATACCCCAACTTTCTGCCCGAAAGCACTCAATGCAGCTTACAACAATTAAAATATGGTGAAATCATTGAGTGAGATAGTTAAAAACAATAGTTAAAACCATATTAAAACAATTAAAATTTAAAACAGCCAATTCCATGGATCATAAAATATACAAAAACAGAGTAAAAAGAGAATGCAAAAAACCAGCCAGCCTGTCAACAACTAAAAGCCTGCTGAAACAAAAAGGTCTTCAGCCCCTGCCAAAATACTGCCAAAGAGGGAGCAGTTCTCAACTCTAAGGGGAGGGTATTCCAAAGTTGGGGGGCCACCACCGAGACGGCTCTATTCCTGGCCGCCATCCCTCTCACCTCTCCTGGTGGCCCATCCCACAGCAACCTCAGTATTCACAATAAATCCTGTGCAACCTCAGTATTCACTGGAGTTCTGTTCCAGAGCCTTCCACAGATACTGGGGTCATCATTTAAATGCCCTTATATATGGTATGATGTGGCCCTCGTGCTGAAAGGTTTGGAGACCTCTGCCCTAAAGGATGCGCTTTCTCTAGAATATTTTCTTTGAACTTAAGGAACCAGGGACTGACCACAGAGAACCACAGCTGAAATGCCACACAGTCTAAGAGGCCAGGTTTGTCAACATGAAGTAGGACAATTGGAGGGGGGGGAGAGCTGTGGCATCTTTGCGAACTTCCACCTGTGTTATCCAGCCTCTCAGAACACTACTAAAGTGTGGGAGTATTATTTCTTGGTCTGCAAAGGTTTTTGGGTGCCGGGTGATTGGTTTTATTGTTCTACAAAATGTTTATACCCTCTTTATATCATTATCTTTATGAGGAACCTCGCGGATTATTTATTGCAGATGGTTTTTAATTATCTTAATGGCTTTGCTTGATATGGAATTGGCACTTTGAGGGACCTGGTAGGCCCAAAAGCAGCCTAACACGTCAATATTGTTGTAGGAAAGCATGACTGGGAGTGGAACACCTGCAGCCACCCAGAGCATTAAATGTGTATGATGACAGCTCCGAGATCAGAGGCATAGGTGTTTTTTTTTCCTTCCAGTAAGTAAGAAGATTTAACATGTATTTAAGACCCTGCTTAACTGTATGAATCCATCCGACTCGCCGGATCCCTCTACAGCAGGGGTAGGCAGCCTATGGTCCACAGGCAGGATCTGGCCCGCCATTCTAAGTCATCTGGCCTGCACAGCGCTCAGCTTAGGCAAAGCCTCCCACTCAATTTGCCGCCCGTTGGACAGGGACCCCCTGCTGGCACATGGCAAATTGGGCGGGTGACTTTGCCTCCCAAGCCAAGCTTAGCCCAGCCGCTTCTGGGAGCTCGTTGATGACATGATGACATCAGCACTGAACATCGGCACCCAAAAGGTTGCCAGCCCCTCCTCTGCAGGGTTATGGGTTATGGCCCCCCTTTTCTCTCCCCAAACAAAAATATACAAAAATGTGAAGCCTAATCTCTTGTGAGATGTCTGGGTACAACTGACAAACTGACCTGACCAAAGCAGAGCTGAATGTAAACTCTAAATATTGCTACAAGGAACAGGCCTTGGTTTGAATCTTTTTGTTTTTCATCTACAGTATCTTATTACAGAGGAATTCCCAACCACGAAGAACATTTTTTTCCTTTTGAGTTCGACTCTTCTAGGGAAAGAAAAACTTTGAAGCCTTTGAACTGGACTCTTTCTAGGGGAACGACCGTACTTTTAAACAATAGTGCTTAAAACTTTTGACATCTACCTAAGAAGAAAAAGCCGGCATCAAGATTTCTCTGTTTTCTGCCACTGCCCACAGCTAAACTTGATTTCCAAGGTCGTCTTGCATGACCTTTCAGAAGGGAGTCACTGCTAATGACAAAATAAGTAGTGGGATGCATTGGAAGCCCTTTGACTTCAAAGTAGCCTTCATGTTCATCCCTGGGTGCTTTCTTTTCGAGAGCACTTCCTTCGATGATTCTTAGGGATTTCTCTCAAGATCACAGAAAGAGGAGCCCTGCGGGATGAGACTGAGGGCCCATCAAGCCCAGCATATAGCTTCAAACAAGAGATGAGTCACAAGATCACACCAATACTGATTTGGAATAGAGTTGTTCTTTCTGGCCTTTTTCAAAGAGTTCTCAGAAAACACTTTGGCTGTTCTTTCCCAAGAACTATTGGAAATCTCAGAAAGACCTGACCCATTCCAAATGCTTTCATGCCATCTCTGCACAGTTTCCCATACTTTCCTTCAGCAAGTTCCCCACTTGTGAATCCTCAAATCCACTTCCCGTGTGTGTGTGTGTGTGTGTGTGTGAGAGAGAGAGAGAGAGGGGGGGGAAGCTGCTCTTTGGGCCTTCATGAACCTGGAAGCTTTACCAGCAAGACATTTCCAGATTAATGATCTCTGGAAATGGTAGTTTGCCAGGTTTTCTGGGGACCCAACCCTTTCCAATTTTCCAGGGCTGATGCAGCCACAATGCAGCCTTGAATTAAGGGAACAAATGTTCTCTTACCTTGAGTAGTGCTCTGTGACTGCACACCACCACCACCACCACCACCACCACCACAGGATGCTGCACAAGATATTTTTATTCCTGGGCCTCCAGGATTTCCCAACATTATGTTGTATTGTGAAAGAGAAATCTACAGAAATAGCCTAGAGTTGGAAGACCTGTCCAGAAGTCCAGGCACAATACAATCCTCAGGAGTCTTTGTGCGAGGAATGTCCTGTTAGTAATGCCTTGAAATATAATGTCAACCTAAGGGCGCAATCCTAACCAATTTTCCAGCACTGACATCGTAGTGCCAAAGGGGCATGTGCTGCATCCGGCAGTGAAGCAGTTGCCACAGAGGCCTCCTCAAGGTAAGGGAATGTTTGTTCCCTTACCTCGTAGCTGCATTGCTCTTACTCCAGTGCTGGAAAATTGGTTAGGATTGCACCCTAAGCTTCACTGCTCTCCTTTGTGCACATCTCCCCCCCCCCTCTGAATGTTATCAGAAGGTAAGTTTAGCTTCTATTCGAAGTAACATCAGAAAAAAAGAAAGGTAGTAGGGAGAGCTTGAAATGGATTGCAGAATGTTGTCACCAACTATAAAGAAGGTGCATTATTTCTGAACTGGAGAGAGGGGCCTTCTTGCTCCATCCAGTTCACACACTTGGAACTTCGCTATTTCCATTAGATGAGAACAAAGTTGGGTTGCAGCTCTCTATCCTGCCTACGAGCATCACTGGTAGTGCAATCCTAACCTGGAGTTAGGCTGGCACAGTTAGGCCAGCAATGTTTGGCCAGCACAAGGGCCACTGTAAAGCTCGTTTGGACCACTCTCAGAGTCAGGGAGGATGGCAGGGGGCAGAGCGGAGCGCCGACGGAGTTGACGAGTAGGCGGGCGAATGGGCGGGGCCAGCCGTAATCCTAGGAACAGGTACTCGCGTACCCCCGCGTACCCCCTACATGACATCACTGCATCTAGTCCTTTTGAAGTATCTGGGATGCCTGGCTTTTTTCCTATTTTGATAGTATAAATATCATCGCAAAATGTACGCTGTTTCTAGTAAAGCTGCTTTTTGTAGTTAGCTGATGATATTACTATTAGTATTACTACTAATTATAATATAATATAATATACTATTGGTAGTAGTAATACTAATAATAATACTTATTCCATCAACTAATTACAAAAAAAGCAGCTTTCCTGGAAACAGCATACATTTTGCAATATTTATAATATCAAAACATCCATATTTGAATATCAATATTCAAAATGTGATGATGATGAAGGTGACGTCTTTCGTGGAGAGTGCTATTGTAACCAACTTTAATATACATCTGTTGAAACCAATAAAATCAACAGCCTACTTTCCACCTAATTAACAGTGCAATCATTTGCATGTCTATTCACAAGTAAGCCCCATTCTGTTAAAAGGGTCTGAGTTCCAGATTACTATGACTCTCCCTGCAGCCACAATGCAGTCCCAAAGGAAATAAACCTGGAGAAGGCCTGCTTTACCTGGAGAAGGCCTCCGTCACTGTCCCCCCACAGCAGGATGCAGCGCATGTCCCATGGCTGCATCAGCACTGAAAAGTGGGATAGGATTGGGCCCAGATACCCTGCTCCTTGTCCTCTCATCCTGTGATATATGGAGGATGGGGATGAAAGGGAGGGTCATCTTGTCAGTGGTACCCAAATTGTGGAACTCTCTGCCTCCAGAGATCCAGCTTAGCACATCACTGGGTCATGGCAAGCCATATTATTTTTGCTGCGTGTGTTATATGAACATCATGTCTAACTTTGTTCTGGTTTGTTGAACCTTCTGCTGTTTGAGTGGGCTTTTTGTTGTTGTTGCTGTTTATTATTGTTGATAATCATAAGTTTATTGCACTGTATAATTGTTATTATATTCTTGTTTTATACCTGAATTTATGCTCTAAAGGTGTTATAGGACTGGAAGATGTGTACTGGAAGTATAGTCCAACTACGACCATCCTTGAACCATTCTGACCTGGCCATAGTGGTCCAGGCGTTAGTGATTTCAAGGCTGGACTACTGTAACTCACTGTATGTAGGACTTCCCTTGAGAACAGTTTGGAAGCTACAGTTAGTACAAAATGCAGCAGCCCGGGTGGTTACAGGGGCTAAACGGTTCGACTCAGTAGGCCCACTCCTTCAGCGGCTACAGTGGCTACCCATTCACTTCCGATTTCAACTTAAGATGATGGTACTGACCTTCAAGGCCCTTCATGACTTGGGTCCAGCCTACCTAAAGGACCTCCTTCTCCCATACATCATCATCATCATCATCATCATCATCATCATCATCATCATACTTGTATTTATATACTGCCTTTCTTAGGTCACCAAGCGGCTTCCCTGCTCCCACCAGAGAAGCAGTTGACTACCATACATACCAGCTCATCCTCTTAGATCATCTAAAGGGGCTCTCCTTCAAATGCCCCTCTGTCCCAAGCTAAAGGGATGGCAGCCCAGGGGCGAGCCTTCTCTGAAGCGGCTCCACAAATATGAAATTCCCTTCCAGAAGAATTAAGGACTAAACACGCCCTCATGGCCTTTCAGAGAGGGCTCAAAGCATACCTACTTCCTCTGGCCTTTGGATGATTGTTGGCTGTTTACCCTCTATCCTTCTGGTATACTGTCTTAGTTGTTCACTCCCCTGGCCAATTGACACTTCCCCTGCAATTTTTTTTCCTCACCCTCCAAATTGACCTGTTATGGAGAATTGGGTCTAGTTTCCATTCTTGTACACTATCTGTGTTCCTGTTAATGTTCAATGTTGTTGTTATGTTAATGTGTTTTTACTTATTGTGGTTACATTGTATTTTGTTTGTTCTCTGTAAGCTGCCTTGGGCATTTGCTTCGGCATGGGAAAGGCAGGGTATAAATTCTTTAAATAAATAAATAATAAATAATAAAAATATATATTTATTAGTATTATAAATTTATTGATAAATATACATAAATGCACAATTTCTTGTTGAAAATAAGAACATTCTCAAACCAGGATATTGAGGAAAAGGCTGAAGAAGATGGAAGAGTCATTGTATGTATCACTAGTCACTTTGCACCAATTATTAATGCTGTGTTCCATGCATTATGTAAAGTAAAGGTATAATCCACTGGCGTAGCTAATGAAAATGTAGTTCGGTGCAAAATAACACCCCAGAAGTGATGCTACAACAGGAAGTGACATCACAGTTGTATTTCATTTTCTTGGGTTTTTTGGCCATAACTTTTGATCGAATGATTACACTCCAATTTGTTTCAATTCATTCTGTATGAAATTCCACATCAAATGATATGGAACATGATAGTATTATTCCTAAAAACTGCTATTTTAACAAATCACGATTTTAGCATGACAGTTATTTTTAACTTTTTCTATTTTGGGGCCATAATGTTTGATAGAGAAAAGATATTACACTCCCATTTGTTTTATTGCATTCTGCATTAAATTCCATATCGAATGGTATATAACATGATCGTTTTATTCATTTATACCAAGATTTTCACCGTTCTGGCCACTAGCATCAAGCTCAGCTTATTGCCCCCCTAAAGCTTGTTGCCCGGTGCAACTGCACCCCCCTGCACTTCTTTAGCTATGCCCGTGGTATAATCCCAGCCATGCGGATGGAGTTTCTACAAAAAAAAGGCTTTTTATTGAGACTTCATTGTAAAATTTGTTGACATTAGTCATTCTGGCTTCTCAGGAAAAGATAAAAAGGCCTAATTGGGTGTTGTCAACCATGAGATGGCAAATTCAAAGTTTGCACCATCTAACGGTGGATTTTGAAGTGGCTGGCGTTTTGTTTTGTGTATGTGTGTGTGTTTTAATCCACACTGCTGTATATTTGAACGTGCAAATTACATAGATCAAAAGAACATGGTTAACTGGCTTCGCCAAGTGGGTGAGGATTTACTGGGGTCCTAAATACAGCTGCAGCGGCTTGAACAAAATCTTTGGAGCAAAAGGGCATTGGTTCTTCTTCAAGCTTTAGTACACCTTCCAAGCAGTGAATGAAGACAATTTGCGAGATCCCACCTGTGGAGATAAATGCCTGTACCCTAGGACGGCAGCAAAATATTACGGAAAAACCGGCAAGGGAGGATGAACCTTTTGAACCGTCAAGTGGTTTCTCACAGCGCACCTACCGCACCTCGTCCTTCCCAGGAAGGCCTTTCAATCAGGCCAGCTTTGATCAACCCCTCAATTCGCAGTTTTATTTATTGGAGGCACAATATGACTAAGAGGCATTGCGGATTTCAGCACAAAATGAAGTTGTTTGAAATGAAGAGCCAGAGAGACAGCGGGCTTCATCCGACTGCATATTGTTACACAGTAAATTAAACTTGTGAGCCTCCGAGATTGGCTTCGTGCTGATGTTCCTGCTGTATGGAAAATCACATGCTTTCAATTTTTTTTCCCCCATCTTCTAACAGATGACAGTAATAAGAACTAAAATCACTCAAGTCAGCATATGAAAGGAAACTGTCTCCCTTTTTTCATGTTTAAATAAAAAGGCATCTCTTCATACCATCTGCTGAGGTACAATAATGTTTTGTAACAGGGTGTTTTTTTTTTTATTACTGGAAGCATTTTAAAAAGGCATTACGTGTGCCCGTCTTTTCTAGAAGTCAGAGAATTCTTGCACTTCTCTGCCTGGTGCACGGCAAAGACTCACGTAATTAATTTGGGTGTTTCTTTCAATTGCACCTTCCCAACGCAACTGATTTGGAGCGCGTGAAAAGGTCGTGCAAAATGGAAAGCGGGAAGGTTTGCAGAAGGCAGAAAAAAAATGATACAGCTTTGTCACAAGAATAATGAACCATGGGACTGATTTACTGACATTTAATAATTTGCTATGGTAATTAGATGACTTTTGCTATCCCACTTACTGCCCTTGTCATTTCGTTTGATCATACTTCCTTCAGAAGCCACCACCAAACAATTAGCGTTTGATAGCACAGTCCTAGTCAATGGGTAGCCCCAACACCCTGGGCTACTAAATCTCAAAGTGTTCACCAGCAAGCAAATCACTTCTCTGGAGCTCAGTTAGAGATAATACGCATGTTTGCCATGCCTCATGGTGTTTTGGTCTTATTGCATCACGTTTCTGTTCAGTTCTAAGTCACATCACAGTTCTAAGTCACATCATATGCAGCAGGGGTGCTAACAGCGTAACCCTATTCAGCCGGGGCTGCAGCTGCCCCAACAGCCGTTCTACTGAATTCAGCACCTGCGGGATGGTGCCGGCCTTCTCGTCAACACTGCCTACACCGGAGTCTTTGCAAATGTGTTTTATGGCACGTTTGTCACAGCTAGCGCCGGCGTAGCAATTGCTGGGCCAGCGCTAGCCCTGATGAGGATCGAGATGTGAGCCTCCTGCTTTTCCCCTGCATTACCCATGTCCTGAATTCTGCGATGATCGGCAAGAGTGGGGGGTTTCTCTGGAGTGCTCTCATAGCCTGGCAGTCATTTGTAACACTACTACGTCGTTCTGTTCCACCGCCAGAATGGCCGCTCTCACAGCTGAAAAAAAAGATGGAAACAAAACACGTTGGAACTTCTACTTCAACAACATTGTACTGTTGGGTTGAACACATATGGCAGTAATTCCTGTCTGCTCATGTAACCCCTGCTAACTGAGCAAAGAAACACCTTTTAAAGTAGCGTCCTCTTATACTTATATTAGCAGGAGGACAGCAACTGTCACTTTTCACTCCAACGTAGCATCTTTTCCAATAACTCTTGCTGGTGCCTCTTTTGTATATTTTATTACATACTGTGATCCCTTTGGGGATAAGGAATTATTTATTGGTTTATTTTACCACGTAAAAAGTTTTGTGAACCACTCTTATTGAAAAGCGGCAGACGACGACGATGATGATGTATCCATTGTCAGCCTAGCATCCATTACCTCTCAGGCTGAGTATGCTCTACTTTCACCCACACGTTCTTGTTTCCCAGAGCTGGGGGAGTAGTTATGTTGGCTACGTTCCACTTCACACAGTGTCTCTATCTTCTCTGTATTGTTTGGGTTCCTTGTCTGCCCCAGCCATTCCTCTATTAGCTAGATGATTGTGCCTGAAGGCCAGATAGCGAGTACACGTTTGGTACTTGCATGCGTGTTTTTCATTCCTAAACTGCAGCCAGGGGATCCAATTGGATGAGCGCTGTAGCACGGAGAAAGAGCTAATTTCATGCATCTATGGCCCAATCCTATTCTTTCACCCCGATGGTGCAGTGGCACCAAAATGGCTACCGCTGCATCTTATGAGGGGCAGTTGCAGAGGTCTCCCCTGTGTAAGAGGAACAATTGTTACCTTACCCAGGAGTAAGCCTCTGCAGCACAGGTGGGTCTACTCAGATCTGTGCCTGCTGGTCTGTGTGGCCCCATGCTGTGGTATTGAGTCGGAGAAGGGGGTTAGGATTTCGTGGTTTTCACCTCCACCAAACCTGCCACCTTCCTGGACCTGTTCAAAGGTCCTGTTGGAAGGTCTACCCCCTCCCCACCCTATTTCACCCTTGCCTACCTCCGCTCCATGTTTCCACCACCCCCTTCCCACTGATTTACCTGCTCTGGTGAGTGGTGGCAGATGTAACAATGTGAGCAGGACAGCACAGGCCTTCCTGCTAGCACTCTCAGCAGCATGCTGAGCAGTGCACTGTTTGAGCACCTTTTACAATGGGTGCTGATTGGTTTAAGGAAGGCAGCACCAGCCCAGGAGGAATCCCACCAGGGAGCAGCAAGCATAGGATTAGGCTGTTGTACACAGGGCACAGTCCTAACCCGGAGTTAGGCCGGCACAGTTAGGCCAGCAAAGCTTGGCTGGCACAAGGGCCACTGTAAAGCATATCTGGACCACTCTTGGAGTCAGGGAGGATGGCGTATGTCTGTGTGCTGGCCTCTCCGACTCCGAGAGTGGTCCAAACACAAGTGTCCCTTCTGTCAGCCAAACTTTGCTGGCCTAACTGTGCTGGCCTAACTTCAGGTTAGGATTGCGCCCTCAATGTAATCTAGTACATATTTATATATCAGAATCAGTGAAACAAATATTAGAACCCAGGCAGATTTCCAAATGACCAAATTTTGAATTTATGCAAACTTTCATTGCAGCTCTCATTTGAGAAAAAAAGGCTGGTTGACAGCTAGTTTCTGAAGCAAGTTTCTGGAACAAGTAGCCACTATAACAGCCAGAACACTGACGCTTTTCCTCCTCATCTTTCTAACTGCTTCATGGCTGCATTCTCTCAGTCGAAGGGCTTTCTTTATTGAACTTGGCAGAATGTTGCCTAGGTGTCGGAAACACAGCTGAAGATGCAGAAACCATGGTGGCCAGAATTTCTTTGAACATCCTGCTGCGTACTGGAGTGCAGTGCAAACGTAACCACAAAACCACACTGTCGTTACAGCGACTGCTGTGATAATCTTTTGAGAAGTAGTATGAATGTGGTGCTATTTTCCTATCCTCTCCAAGGTCTCTCTCAATGTTAATGGGTTGATGTTGCTTAGTTTGGCTGGCGTGGCTCGAAGACTCCTGCTGGCAAAGTCAATTTCACTCAGCGAGACATTCAATCCCCGAGTCTCTCCTCTCCCTTGGTTTTGGAAACACTGCCATCATTCAGTATTCATTCATACTTTTTCATGTTTGGGAAAAAAAGGGGAGGTCACTTTTAAATAATTTATAGTGCTATTATACAATTAATGTTTTATGCCGCAGCACCGCAGTCGTCATATGATGAAAGCACTTTCAACAACCCTCTGCTCCTGGACCGAGAAAGAAATGCAAAGAGTGAAACGTTAAGCGGTATCAAAAGGTGCTTCACACTAGACTTTGTTGAGATCAAAGACGGACGGTATGTTCATTTAAATGCTAGCTAATCATACCAGAATATGTAGAAAGCATAAAGGGTTATAGTAGCTGTTCTCTTTTCCAAGTCATAGTCAACATAAACAGGAAGGACAATGCTTGTGTGCCTGTTGGGGGGGGGGACTGTCAGCGCTGCCGGCCAAGGGCCGCATGCCCCCGCAGTAGCCGACATTGGGGTATTGTGGGAGGTAGCAACTGGAGCTGACACCAGGTGTGTCTGGGCTCTCTTAAGCCCTCCAGTCTGTTGAGGGACCTAGTAGCCTCTGAGATAGGCAAGGGGGAGAGGATTCCTTCACCCACTGGTGCCGTTCCCTTGGGAAGGCCTGTGGGCCAGGATCCTGGCTGTGTTGGGCACGCCAAGTAAGCGGAGCCCCAGACCAGATCCCCAAAATGGACATTGGCCAAAGTGTTCTGAATCCCATCTTCTTTCATTCTTGATTCAGCCTTGGAACTATAGTATTGGAGCAATGTGCCTGTCACATTATCTGAGAGGGTCACTTGGAGGACTTGGTTGAAAAATGGTACAGAATTATTCTTATTCTTCTCATATAGGTGGCCCTTCTTATCCACAGGGGTTCTGATACCAGATACCAATATCCACGGGTATTCAATCCTGGTGATTTGGGCTACCCTCACCCACCAAACCTGACTGGAGCTGAGCTGTGGTCAGGTCCGAAAGGTTTTCTCAGGCCCATTCCTGCTGGTGCACGGCCGCCCGTAGCCTCTGAGGACTTCAGAATTTGGGACAAAAAAAAGTTACTTCTGGTTTCAGAGAAGTAACAGTTTAAAGCCTTATTAGGCTTCCCCCCTGAAACAGGCATTCTGAGATCCGCAGAGGCCCCAGATGGCCGTACACTGCCTCTGCAGACCTCAGAAAACCTGCTGGAGGCAACTGGTGACAGCTCTGGTCACCTTTGGAGGGATCAGGTGGATCCGTCCCCTGCAGGTTTGGGCCTTCCAGGTTCTGAAATCTGTGTGTCCTGAATCCACGGATATTGGTGTGCCCGCCTGTAATAATAAATAGTAATAATAATTTTTCAAAGAAAATGACATAGAAATAAATTTCAAATTCCCCCCTGTTTCAAGCCCAAATCCATCAAGAAATGAAAGTCAAATTATCAAAGTGGCCCTTACCACTTTGAAAAAGAAAAGGAACAAGAAAAAGCAGAGGCATCAGCTTCTTTATGTGAGACATTTTCCTGTGTCTATTTTCTACCTCTTTGTCATTCAAAACAACAACAACAACAAGTTCAGGACAGAGCAGGGGAGTGTCATTCTGACTTTCCATTTCAGGTGCAAAAACATTTGAGCTTGGAATTGAGAATTACAACATATGGAATGGGCCTGGGAAGGTATGGGACCAGTCTCTTAGGCAGGATCCTAACCCCCCTCCTAAGAAGCCTGGTATCGCCCCAGGCTGCTTGGATCTGTGCCAGAGATTTTGCTGGCACAGATCCAAGTAGGCTGATTGTGATGGCTGGGGCATTACTTGGGGTAAGGGCACATAAGCCACCTTATTCCGAGTTGCACTCCAGCCACCTCCAACCCTAAGTTGGAACAGCGCAGACCAGCTGGCCGGTCTGTTCTAGCGCAGGATAGGATTGGGATGTTAAGCACCCAAATTTGAATGAACCTAGAGAAGCCTTTAGATGCTCCCAGCATTACAGCATTCCTTCCTGAGAGAGACAGCAGGACCTCTCCCTTTTTGCAGAGCAGAGAGCCTGCTTTCCCCTGAAAACCAAGATGGGAGTTCAGACTGCATGCATGTTGGAAAGGGTGGTGGTCTGTAACAAAGTTTAGGCCCACAATTCTCAAGCTACTAAGGCAGTGGCAATGAATTTGCATATGATCTTTTCATTAATGTATTCATGCCATTATCCTACTGCCTTCCTTAGCATTAAATGCTGAAAAGTGGAGAGAAGAGGCGCTGATGGAGGAAATGCTCATTGAATGTCTTAAGACACAGAATATGTACAATCATGTTTATCTCCCCCTTGTACTTGTCAATCACAAGCAAGTATGTGCACACTGAAGCCATCAGCCAGTTGCTGTATCTGCACAGTTGTCTTACACGTCCATGGAACAGCTTTTCAAAAATTTGAACTCCCTTGGTATGTTTTGAGAAAGGATTTAAAAGATGAAAGGGTACTACTGTAATTTTATTGGAGAGAAAAGGTTTGATTCCATCTTGGTCAATGCTGTAATGGAAAGAAATCTAATTCTAGCTCTAAGGCCCTACCTTCAGTTCAGGTCAGTTCTACTGGTTTCAAAGACTTTGGGCACCTCCCTCAACACTTCCAATGTCAGGTGGTAAACTGCTTTGGAAAGGGATAGGACTTTCAAAAGCAGTTTTTGATATTAAGAGGTCAATCCTATTAGGCCTCTGTGCCTCTGGAACACTAGTGGTGCACATTATAGAGTGCACATTGCACTCTAGTGGTGCAATGTGCTTGAAGGCAGTTGCAAAAGCCAACTCACCACAGAGTGTGGTTGTGCCGCCGCAAGTGGCAAGCAGCCACAGCCATGCACCAGTGAAGGCAGCAACATCTCTCACGCTGATACATCAATGCAGGGAGCAGGCAGGGGGTTCTAATAAAATGAGGACATTTTCATTTACACTGCAATAAGTTGGCTGAAGGTTGGCTCATTAAATATTTGGACCCTATGAACCAACACAGGTGGAAAAATGGTACAGCTGCCAACTGGATACTGAAAACTAGGGAAGTGCTGGAGAGGATGCATAAGAGTCTTGCAATTAAATCAGCTCTTTTGAAGGCACTTGCCTTTTATTGCTAGAGCACTTAAGCCTTCCTTTCAGGGATTAATTTTTTTTCCTGGTTTTAGTGGAGCCAAATTAATTATTTTACTGCTTATCTTCAATCTACACCTCAAGGTCAGTGTATGTCTGTCAGCATTCAACTGGGTAAATGATCCTTTATTCATAAGACTGCAACCCTGCTGAAGTCTTTTCTTAGTATGTCTAGTCTATTAATCCAGTTGCTAATTGACTCTTTAATGATGCAGTGAGAAAGCAAAGAAAATCTGAAGATCTGAAAGGGCACTGAGAAAAGCACGGTAGCTAAGCCATCCTCTCTGCACACTGATGAAACAGATTTCTATAAAGAGAAAATCTAGGGGCACAAAGGAGGCAGAAAGAAAAGCTCCTGAACAGTATGCATTCCTATCAGTAGTTAGATCTCAGGGCATGTTTCCACACTGAATGTTAGGAGACGGGAGAAAAAGTACTGAGTTAACAGAGTTCAATGTAATGTCATCAAATGGCAGCACCGTATGACTGAAGACAAAAAGACCTTTGAAAAGTAGGATCGCCACATAGGAATCATAGGGTTAGAATTAGACAATCAGTGCCACACATTACCAATTCACGCACATGTAGCAGTGTATTCACAGTCACAAACTGCACCAGTTTGAAAAAATGTACAATGCAACCCAAATGTAATCCTAACTCCTCATCCAAACATAAAAACATTGACTTTTTTAAAAAAGAATCTGAAACACTCTGCAGACAGCATATCCACTGTACCAGTGGTTCTCAAAAATTTTAACACCGGAACTCACTTTTCAGAATGACCATCTGTCCAAGACTCACCAGAAGTGATTTCATGGCCAGAAGTGCCATCATTGTGATTCTTGAGCCTGCTGCTTTCCTGAGAATGCAGCAATAAGTTGGGTTGTTTCTCAGCCATTTTCCAATAGCAAAGTGAATCAGAAAGAAAAAAGCCTATGGACAACCTCAACATGAGCAAAACAACCACATGGCCCTCCCCCTTTCCAGCATCCCATCTTCCCAATCTTCCCAATCTGGCTGCTTTCAGTGCCTTGAGACCCACTTGAAATTGGCTCGCAACCCACTGGTGAGTCCAGACCCACAGTTTGGGACCCGCTGCACTATAGTTTATAGGAAGTGCAAAACAAATGTGCCTCTCTGGAAGAAACAAAAGCTCAGAATTTACATTACAGAGATGTCCCATCTCACTAACCAAATAGCTGTTTTTGCCAAAGAGGATCACATATTCCATAATTTTTCTGCAGTACCTTTTGGCTTACTGAAGTCAGTGATTTGTTAAACCATCTGCATGTTCCTACAACAAAGCAGATTGTGTGAAATCCACCATTCATTCAGAGCCACAAGTCCGATCTCGTGAACTTACAGGCCAATCCAATGTAAATCCTCACACCGTGATGCAGCAGCACCCCCGCATGGGCCGCGCTGCATCCTGTGAGGGATTTTTGTCGGCTGGAGGTCTCCTCGAGGTAAGCAAAGATGTATCCCTTTGCCCTGGGGTAAGCTCCAGCAGATGCAGTGTGTCAAGTCTGACCTGTGCCAACATCACTGGCACAAGTCTGTGTTGATCTGTACAGCAGATCAGGAAGAAAGCGGGGTTTAGATACGGTGCACACTGGCCTACTGATCCTGCACCCATCCCTACCTGTTGCCCTCTATTTTGCCCTCCCCTGCTTTGTTCAAACCGGCGCTAGACTTCCCTTCTCTGGTGGGCCTCCCGATTATTGCTGGCACCAGCGAGGAGGCTCTGGCTTTCCCACCAGCACTCCTGGGCCTTGCACAGTTGCAGAGCATTTTATGATGCTTGTGCCCCAGCGTGTGCCAGCAGAACACACATTGTGCCACCGCAAGCCCTCATTAGGATGGGGCCGTGAAACGCCTTTGCTCATTTCCCCCCCCCCAAGTACTACTCACCTCCCTTTGTCCATTCCCTGCGTTGCCTTTTGAATGTAAAACGTACCTTTGTTGGAACCTACAGTGGATTGAAAAATTCTCGTCGGCATTCACAGCATTCACATGTGACACATTCCAGACAAAAAGGGGGTCTTGATGTCACTCGTGGAAAGAAAAAAGAAAGGGGGGAAAAGCTCTTTCTTTTAATATGACTTAAAACCTAGGAGGGTGAACATACTATGCTGTGTGACAAAGACTCACTTTGTACAGTTAGCCATTCATTTGCTAGAGCTATGACACACTATCAGGGTTCTGTTCTAAATGATGCTGAAGAATCTATGGAAGGATTAAAAGACGTTCCTCCCATACCACCCACAGCTTCCCGCTCTCATTGTTGCTGAGAAGAAAGGGAAAGGAAACCAACAGAAACCAATTATGTGTCTGAGACAGATCAAACTGGTACTTCCTTTGAATCCGGCTCTCCAACTACTTCTTCCCACTATTTGTTCCTGGGTCCACTTCTGTAGTGCCATTCTATTAAAACCCTGACCGCTCTTTTTTTCCCTCCCTCAATGAGCGACTATTACTTCCTTTTTAAAAGCCAGCGACCGCATCATTTTTCTCCCCCCTCCATTTTCACAGAATGCTCGTCACGGCGAAGCCTTTCCACAGCTAAGCCACCCACAAACACGCCACAAATATTTGTTTATTGGAAAAGTCAAAACGTGGCGAGGGCAGCAAAACTGAAATGTGTCTCATTAACAAGACGGTTTGAAAGGGCTGTGGTTGAACTCTGGCAAAGCCCCCTGGTAGTACAATGCTGAAGTGTTTGGGAAGTCATCAACCAGCCCTTCAAGATCAAAAACACATGATATAACCACAAGCTGCACTTTATGAAATCTGAAACTCTAGCATGAAGAGTGGTCTAATTTAATCCATGTGGCTCCATGCGTTTGATGTTAATAGACCCATTCTTGCTGTGTGGGAACGCAATATGGCCTTTCATAAAAGGCTGGCCATGCCCTGCCAAATCGTTTATCCTTGGGGACTAATTCTATTCATAATTACGCTTGAGAATTCATGGATTCCATAAGGTCTTCTGGTGTCTTTTGCACATCCCTTACGAAGAGATCATGAATGGCAAGCTTCAAATTCTTTCCTACCTTCAGGGATAAGCGTAAGGCCCTGGAGTCAGTCTGGTCATGCACATAGTTACTGGGAATGGGGGACAAAAATACAGTCACAGGGTATACATGGCACAACACTGTATCTCAGCAACATGGTGACTCCGGACCCTCAACTCTCGTTTGAGCAAATGGCCTGGTAAAAGTGTTTATAAACTCTCTTTAATTGGCTCGCCTAAAGTTTTTTTCCTCCCATTCCCTCCTCCATGTGCATGTATTTTCCCCTTGGGAATGTTGTGGTTCAGGAACACAGCAGGTAATTAGATCACCAACTCTGAGTTTTTCAGCAGGCTTTACTACCCTGATACATTGGCCCTTTAAACAGATCTAATTCAAATTGTTAAAACCCTTTAATACAGTGATGGGATCAGCTAATGACTCGGGGGAATGCTGGGCGGGCAGCAGGAAGGCTGGGCGGGACTTCTGGGTGATTGACAGCTTGTCCGTCCGGGTCCACCACCCGCCCGCCCGCCGCACGGGCTGCCCCCGGGTGGCGCGCCCCACCGCTGTGCGCCCTGGCACCCGGGGGCCCTCACCCATCCCCCCCCGGCGAGCAGGCACCCCCTCCGAGGCCAGGGCAGCCTGTGCAGTGGGCGGGCAGGCGGCGGACCTGGATGGACATGCTGTCAATCACCCAGAAGTCCCGCCCAGTCTTCCTGCTGCCCGCCCAGAGTTCCCCTGAGTCGTTAGCTGATCCCATCACTGCTTTAACAGTATGCCTTTTAGCAAAAGGCCTGCATTGCAACACAGCACCCACAGGCAGGTGCTGAGGGACCACTGCCTCATGGCACCCAGTGCTGGCTCCTTCCTACCTCCCCCCCCCGGAACGGAATGGCTGAGTAGACCCACTCTTTTTGCCTTGACAGTACAGCAGTGAGTGGAGATGGCCCAACAATGTAGGATCATTGTTCCTATCAACAATGTTCACCCAAGGCCCCTCATTAAGATGCTCCAACCAGGCCATGCTTCAGATATGCTAGTCCTACACAACTTGTGACCCACCAAGCCAAACCCTTTCCACAAATCATGTGTGGAACCTTCCTGATTTTGCTGCCTGCCTGTAGAAACAAGGGCTGGCAAGCATCTATTTACAGGTTGAGCCTAATTATTGAAATTCGGCTCAACCTGAAGCCTCCAAGGGCAACCAGAGCTGGGTGGTCTCGGTGGGCCTTACAATGGCTGTTTGGCCAAAATAAAACATTCCAATTCTCCAGGGAAACCAGAAGGCATTAAAAAGGTTTTGGGTCTGGATGGTAAGGAGAGAAATCCCCCTTTCTGAGCTCTGCCAACGCTGTGTGCAAAGGCGCAGAGCATTGTCAGGGCTCAGAAAGCCCCCCCCCCCCCGGAAATAATGCCAGAGGGTGGGTTGGGGGAATCCACTGTAAAGTATGCTTGTAAAGTATGACACCGTAAAGTATACTTGGACCACTCTTGGAGTCAGAGAGGCCAGCACACAGGCGGGCACCATCCTCTCTGACTCCAACGGTGGTCCAAACACACTTTACAGTGTCCCTTGTGCCAGCCAAACTTTGCTGGCCTTACTCCAGGTTAGGATTGTGCTCTCAGTGCCTGCATTGAGGATTTCCTGACCAGGAGGACTCTTTTCAGGATTCAGACTTAATCTATTGGCTTTCATCCATACCTCAACTGCTTCCAGACAGCGCCCCAGGACGTCCATAGCTTCTTCACCTTGAGAGAGAGAATTCTTCACAAACTTCCCCAGCAGTTTCATGTACATGTTGAAAAGCATGGGGGATAGAAAAGAACCCTACATCACCCCAAACTGTAAAGTCCAGAGTGCTATGTAGGTGTCCCCCAGCATTACGATTTGTGACATGTCAGCCAGTACGGAGTGGAACCAGTGCAGAGCAGTGCCCTTTAGCCCCAGCCTAGCCAGTCAATCCAGAAGAATACCATGGTCTATTAATTCACAATGCTTAGCTGGTGGGCTTTATTTATCTTGGTGGATCGCAATGTGCGGACATCGAACATAGGCCTTTAGGATTATTATTTGAACTCCAAGGGTGTCAGTGAATCATCTTAGATTGTGTCAGAAGATTCAGCAGAGCAGCATATAAGGCAATAAAATATTTCTCAAATGGTCGTAAGAAAGCCAACTCTCCAGGAGTCTTCAGGAGTCTGCTAGAATCTGCAGTACTCATCTGTGGACCAATGAGAACAATCTGGGAGAGCTTCAAGCCCGCCCCCCATCACCTGCCTTTCTCTACTCATTCTTGAGCTTCTGTCCCTCTTTATTGCAGGCAATTGTACGGGTGGAGGGAGCAGAAGAGATATCACCACTAGCTATGCACTGGCACTCTTCCCCAGCATCTGGTAATGGGCAGGGAGCACAAGGCAAAGGAGAGTAGGCAAAGCAGAGGATCTGGAGGGGAAGACTCGATAGCCGGCTGCAGGGAGGTGGTTAAGGAGGCTCAAAGGTACCAACAAAGATGAGAGGGCAGGGGCAGTGCAGGGCTCTAAGCAACTTGGCACTCAGTCCCCTGAGTCAATACCCCCCCCCTACCCAATGTCCTCTTTTGATTACTATATATGCGCCATTCCTGTTGTATTTACATTGTGGGTGGGGGCAGTTCAGATGGCGCACCCCCACACTGTGAAGTGAACAGGATACCAGAAAGGCAAGTTCTTAGTCCCCCCTTCTTATTGCATAGTAAACAGGGCCACTGGATGATCTAATCCAAGCCAGTCCAACGCAGGCCACAAGCAAACATGTGGTCAGCAGATTGCCTGTGCTCACCTACACTTTGCTATCGTTCTTCATCTTGTTTATGGAATGAGACTCTGTTGTCAATGGAAGGGCGATGTCCTTGAGTGATACTGCTGACAGGCGATCTCGCGCATTTCATTGACCATTCCACTGGACATTTTGACATGGCTCCAGCGCATAACTGATACAAATGCAATCAAAGAACTGGGAAATGCACAGATAGTAACAAACTAGGTTTCTTGCCATATATGCGCACTGTCGAGTTTTCTTCATTGAAGATTTGGGGATTAATTAAAGCTACAATTCTATGCACACGTACCTGGGAGTAAGTCCTATTGAACTCAGTGGGGTTTATTTCTGAGTAAACATGTAAAGGTTTGCACTATAAGGCTCCCTTTTAGTTTCTTTCTACTGAACCAATCCATAAAGGGGTAGTTACTAGACTACTGATCTCTCTCTCTCACACACCCCCAAGTAGAAATTAACATCCGTTTCACACAGGCCACCAAAATACAACAGCATGCAGCCTTTAGTGAATTATAACCTGAGGGACTAGAAGTCCAATCTTATGGGTCGTGCTATTGCAAAAAGTCCCCTCTCAATTAATGCGTTAAATGAAACCAGGCTTTTTGACATCCAGCCTCTTCCCAAAGCCACACTTTGAGCAGAGCATTTCCAATCTTGTAAATATTTGAACACACACAACCACAGTGTTCAGGCATTCACTCCAGGAAACCTACTCTTCATTAGATATTTAACAGACCACTGGAAATGGCCTCGGCTTGATGACTTACCCCCGCCGCAGCCATCACACCATTGTGGCGCCTCGGGCTGAGAGCTGGCACGCCAGCGTTGACACTTCCAGGAACACACTGATGCTCACAGCAAAGTTCCCTGCACAGGCACCAGACGGCTGTGACGACTCACAGTAGATAATGTGCTGCATTAGACTTGAGAGGGAGTTGTGAGCGAGCGAGCCTTGTTGGCTTCAAGAGGACTTTTCTGTGAGTAATTGTCAGGGTCCATGAGAGAGGAGGAATAGGGGATAAATTGGATCTAGGCCTGGGGTCGAAAGGGGGCCTGGGAATTTCCTGGATCTTACACTTTCCAGTCTCACCTGGACTCCCTGCCTGCAGCCCTCACTGCATGGCCTCTGTTGCTGCCAGTGCCCTGCCAGCTTGGGCCTGGCCTCCTGCAAGGCATGCTGGTGGAGAAACTGCAGCCCATGTGACAGCTATTGCTGCCCCAAGCCACATACACCAGCTGAGGATGCTCATTAAACACAGGTTCAAATCCAGGAGGAAACTGGCCTACCAGGCAGGTAGACCTGGGCTCTGAAGCCTTTTCCAGCTGCTTTGTCTGTTCCATCCTGTCCCATTTCACTCTTCCCCTTACACCTGTCACTATCCGCCCTCACCCTGTTTTGCCCCTTCCCTCCTTTGGGAAGGGACCCAAAGAAACTTTGTACCCTGTCACCCCGTCCCCCGCCCGGATGCCGCAGCTGACGATCAAGGCACTTACTGGGCGGAGGCTGAGGGGGTCCGAACAGCCGGAGCCAGGCCTCTCTGGGGCTCCAGCACAGTCGTGCCAGCCGGGGGGGGCCCGCCGCAGCGTGGTGCGGCAGAGCGCAGCTCGCCCCAGCTGCGCCAAGGGGACACACAGAGCTCCCCCCCCCCGGCACCTGCAGTCTCTACGAGCGAGGTGCAGGGACTGCCACAGGCTGGGGGGAGGAGCTCCCAGGACAGCCGGAAGCTGGGGAGGTCGAGATCTCACGAGATCTCGGCCCCCAACGAGACAGGAAGGGGCGGGCTCTAGCTGGCCAATCGGCCAGCTCATAATGAGCCCAGGCTGGACCGAGGGAGATCGATACTCTGGGCTTGGCAGAGCGCGGAGGGGAGAAGCTCCCTTGGGGGTCTGGTGCCCTCCTCCCTGTCCCGTGCACTTGGGAGGGACAGAGAACGACCCACTGGCCCAGGGATTAGCCCCAGGGCACTGGGGGCAAGGAGGCACAAGGGTGGGGGTGCTGAGCCCGAGCCACTCCCCACCTGGTGCCCCCGGGGGACCTGCCAGCCCGAACAGCTGGGTCCCTCATAAGTGGGTGAGCCCCAAGACAGCGGCCCAAGGGGCCAGGGCAAAACCCCAGCCAGGCCCCCATTCGGGGCCGGATGAGCCCTTTGCCTGCCCCCTAAGAACCACCCAGGGCCACCCAGAACCAGAGCACCCCGACAGCATGCCCAGAACCAAAGACCGCTGGACATCCAGGGACACATGCTGCACCACCTGGCGGGGCCAAGCGAAGGACGGCAGCGCCGGAGCTCTTGTTAAGACTTGGGGGGGGCTTGTGGGTACCGGAGTGCCCGTGACGTAATGCGGAACCCATGAATGTAAAGGCCCTCACCAAAGTAAACCGGCTGAGGCGAAGCTATTTCCAGGCCTCCCATGTCTCTGTCCTGTGACCGTCCGGCGCGGCGCCCAGATCCCGCCCCATGCCCCCCGTCCCCCGTCGAGGGAGGCCCGGTCGAGGGTGCCGTCACATACCCCCTGATATGATTGCCCTTAGAGGCCTGATAATTCTGCATAGGATTGCTGCCGTGGTCCAAATCTGTTACTCTTTCCCCCGCTCCCATTATTTGAGGCTAAACAATGCATTTGCACATCATCCCGATATACAACTTGTATTTGCAGACTTTTGTGTGCACCCCCCTGCCTGGCTTCTTGGTCAAAACAATCCTGACCTTGTAGTATTTGAGAAGCTGGATTCTTGTATTTGCCATTTGGGTACATGTTCACTTTTATCCACTAGGAGCTAAACCAAAACAGCCAGGCTAGCTATTACTGCTCTGCTTTCACAGCTCCTACAGTTTACACTTAATTTATGGAACCTTAAGAGAATACCTGAAAAAATGCTATAAATAACTCATCAGGTAACCTAAAGAAAATTCCCTAATTGATTCACTTAACTAACGTGGCTTCAAACAGCCAAGCTGCATATAAATCCCTTCAAAGAGGAGTTTGTAATTGAGATGCCAAAAGGTATTTAACCATAGTCTTGAGTGCCCAGTATTTTGATACTTGAGAGTACAATCCCACACTGGAAATGGTCTCTTATGTTGCAAGTCTTTTCCCTGGGTTGTGCTTTATATTTAGCCATGGGAACAAAAGCAAAAGGAGATTTAGGATAAGCAAATGGAAACACTGGAGAAGCACAAATGATTTTTTTTTAAAGTAGTGGTTGAATTTAGAGCAGAGCACTTGAATAAGAGAATATTACATCTTTGATCGCAAAATTGAGGGGAGCAGGAGGAGGAAGTTTAGATGAAAGGAGAATCACAATCAAAGAAAATAAAACAGGAGTGTATTATGTATATATAAAAGATTCACTTAGAGGAACAGATTAGGTTGCAACATAAACATGAACACTATACAACACTATACAAAGTCAACACTATACAATGAGAATACTGTGCTCTTGGTTTGTGAAGCACTATTCAGCTTGTGATTTTGTGGTCCTTGACAAAGCTGGCTGTTGCCTTTATTACAAGAGTGTGAAAGAAAGAAACTCAAATGCCAATGATAATTTACAGCAGGTGTAGAAACTGGTGCTGATCCAACTCAATTAGGCTGCGATCCCTGTGCTCACATGTTGACAACTCAATCCTGTTCAGCGCTGGTGCAGCAGGGTTAGTGCTGAAATTGGGCGGGCTGGAGGTCTCCTCAGTGCAAGGGTCTCTTGTTGAGCCCCAAACTGCCCAATGGGGGATCTATGCCAGCAAAATTGCTGGTGCAAATCCAAGAAGCCCGTGTAGAGCTTGCAGGCCCAGGGCAGGGGTTAGGATATGGTGGAGGCATTCTCTGCCATTCCCATCCCCCTCCTGGGCCTGAACTGCCCCCTAATTTTTGACTTCACTGAAGGCGCAATCCTAAACTGAGTTAAGCCAGCATAAGCTAAGCCAGCAAAGTTTGGCCAGCACAAGGACCACCGTAAAATGTTTGGACCCCTCTCGGAGTCAGAGAGGCCAGCACACAGACATGAGCCACCCTCCCTGACTCCGAGAGTAGTCCAAACACGCTTTATGGTGGCCCTTGTGCTGGCCAAAGTTTGCTGACTTAGCTTATGCCAGCCTAACTCCAGTTTAGGATTGCACTCTCAGACTCTCCAAAGAAACCAATGTGAAGACTATTTTTTAATTGCGCAGGAAGGTAGCGTAGACCAGTTGTTCTCAAACATTTTAGACAGGGACCCACTTTTTAGAACGGCACTAGTGTTGGGACCCACCAAAAGTGATGTCATAAACCTAGAAGTGATGTCATAGTCGGAAGTTACATAATCAAGCAGGAAGCGCCACCATTGTGATGTAGTCAAATGACACTCCTGGAATACAAACTGTCATTCCTGGACTGCAGCAATTGCACAACCATGAAACATCTCTGACAGAAAGTAAGATTACCATATACAATCGTGTGTAAGTAGAGAAATTTATGCCTAGAAACTGTCTAGAAAAACCTATCATCGACTTATATTCAGGGGAATACAGTAAATGCCTTCAGTCACATGATGGGTGGAGCAAGGCCAGCTGTTTCTGAATGCTCCTCAAACCAGGAAGCTGCAGAGCCTTTTCAGCATGCTCAGAAGCAGCTCAGGAAAATGGAGTCCTATGGAAAGTGAAACCAAGCCACACTTTGTGTTTACTCATGAGTAGGCAGCCGTGCTATGCTGCATCAGAAAGGGCAGGCCGAGAGGAATGCAACACCGCCAGAATGTTCCCGATCCAATGAATGTAGGCCCCAAAAAACATTTGAGAAGGAAGTCCCTCCCTCTAAGGTGAGAAGTATTGAGCCTTATGGAAAGCGAAACTGGGCTACACGTTTGTGTTTATTCATGAGTAAGCAAGAGTTTACTGCAACATGTGAGCTGAATTCAGCAGGGCTCTGCAACCTCATGGTGTGGAGATTGTGCTCTCATTTGTTCCAGACAGCTGCGATACTGTGCAAACTGGGGGTGGAAGAAACCAGCTCTTTTATTACTCCTGAGTTGTTCCAGGCAGGTATGCCTAATCAGTCCTAGCCTTGAGCATTTTAATGGGTAGCTTCTATGTCAGTGTATCTGCTCTCAAACAAGTTTGAGGGGACCATGGTTTGATCGTTGCTTGCTATGTTGCTGTTTTATTTTGTTTCTCCCTGCGCTTTAATAAATAGGTACACTGTACAGTTCTTGGGTAACAATTACTGGTGGATCATTTGTCAGAATCTGGTGTTGGGTAAAATCAGACAAAATTATCTAATTCAAAGAATTGCAGATACCCCTAAGTTTTACCCCCAACTTATCCATGGGGCATGGCAAATACCATGATTTTTCGCTTAAAACATGCCCTCGACTTATCCATGACATCGACTTATACACGATTATATATAGTAGGTAAAAATATTATGTAACAGCACTGAACTAAATTTTTTTTTAAAAACCCTCACTTGAAAATTCAAACAGTTAACATTCGCAAAAGGAATACAGCAAGAGTACCGTCTGCAGCTTCCAAGATGGCTGCTCCCAGCTTTCCATGACCCATCTGCCATCAGGTCACAACCCACCAAGTTGGTCCCGACCAACAGTTTGAATAACATTGGCACAGACAATTCAATGAGCCAACTTAATGCACAGGACTAGTCATTCAACCTCTAAATCATGTGGCTATTGGCAGTGATGTCATGCAGGGGATACGCGGGGGTACGCGAGTACCGGTTTCTAGGATTATGGCTGGCCCCGCCCATTCGCCCGCCCACTCGTCAACTCCGCCCCCTGCAACGTTTGAATTTCCTGCATGTTTGAGTTGCCTGCATGTTCTCAGAGCCAGGCAGGCAGGCAGGCAGCGAGCAGAGCCTTGCCTTGCCTTGCCTTGCCACTGAAAAATGAGCTGCTCTGGGGTTTTGGAACTGTTGGGTCACTTTAACATGATGCCAGGCCTCCTTAACATGTTCTGGGGGTGCTGTGGAATACTGTTGCAACTGTTGGGTCAGTTTAAAATCGTCTGAGGCCTCAAAAAGGGCTTTTTTCATGTCCCTTCCTGCCACGACATCACTTCCGGCTTATGACGTCACTTCCGGTGGGCGGGTCCCAACATGTGCCAATCAAAAGTGAGTACCGGTTCTTAAATCATTTAGATGACACCCCTGGCTATTGGGTATTTCACAGCATTAACCAACAGATTGCATAACCTCTCATGCATGCTGTAGAATATGAGATGGCTGGAGTGGATATTTTTAAAGGTACTAACACATATTCTTCATTAGACACATGCATGATGGGTCTCTAGAGCCAATTTCACATGGCACTTACGTTGCTGCTGCTGCTGCACCTTCTTCCACAACCATCAGAGGAGTACAACCATCATTGTACTCATTGTAATAGCATATATTTGGTTTCAAAAGAGTTGCTTTCTGCTTTATAGACCTCAAGAGCAAGATTCAGAAATGTATATGACAGGCTAACAGGCATTTTTAGGCCTATCCTACTCTGATATCAACTTCATGATTTAGGAGCCATTGAGTAAAGCTCCTTTTTACACTACCTAGGACAAGTCGGAAGCTTCTGTGGGTTGACTTGCAGGCCACAATATGGCTCCTTCCCAGGCTACCACTGCTCCAGCTTTTGGGACAAATGAAGCTGGTGTGAGAAGGAACCATGTCATGGACACATCACATGTGGTCCAGAATTTCCAACATTTTCTGAGTAGCACAGGAAGACGCTGGGCTGCAGCATTTCCTACGGCGCAAGGGGAATGTAAGAACAGGGCCTTAGTGTCACGATGAGAATATGATAAATTTACCTAAAACATTTAAAACATAAATTTACCTAAAATTGGAAGGCAATTCTTTCAAGACTGAAGAGCATGCCAATGGAACATTAGTGTCTGCTAATTTTTCTACAGAAAATGAAACATTCTGTTATAGAGATATACTTCCATATGTTGCAACCCATTCCCACCAGATAGTCTCTCTCAGTTGAATGTGTAAATTCTGTTGCTCTTTAAAAGGGGGAACTTGATAGTGATACTTGGGGGAAAATGCAGAATCTGTTCCTGAGGGCTCTATCACCAGTGGTATGAGTGTACTGCTGGCTCCAGGTGTCATAAACATGTTATAAAGTGCATTTACAGCACCCAGAGAGTAGAGGGCGCTTGTGATGGGGCCAGTGCTAGTTGTCGCTATTTCTCAGCACAGGCGGAGCAGCTGGTGCTCCAGAAATGCTGGCCACCGATAAGGCCCACCTGGACAGGTGGAAGGTGGGGAGCAGACGGAACTGGGCAGGCAAGGGGATAGCCTGTGTATTGGGAGGGACTGACGGTGACTTCCACTACCAGATTGTATTGCCTACATTGGGCTGGATGGCCCAATATGGGGCCCCCAGAGTTGAGGAGACCCATTGGCACTGCAACAGTATTACTTGGGGTAAGACGGAAAACACACCCTAAGAAGATTCCAGCAGTGGCCTTGGTGGCCTTCGGATGCAGCAGTAGCCATTTTAGCATCGCTGTTCCTCCAGAAGCCACCAACATTAGGATTGGGCTGGCATATACCGAATTGACTAGTTGCTCAAATTTATGGAAGGGTAAATATTTTTCCACATTAACTTACAGAATCTCTAATTTGTAAATCTCTGCTTGTCAAGTATGAACATTCTACCAATCTGTCTACTGACTACACTAATATGGAAAGGACAATATTAACATCTTCCCACTTCCAACCAATCACACTATTGCAAAGAATGTGATTTCACTTGCTTCATGCCATTTTGTCCTAAAAACGATTAGGGGATATGACAGGTGGTAAGAGGGGCTTTAATCTCCCTCTCTCCCACACAAAGAACAGCTGTGGGGACTGATACATCTCTTTAATTGCCAACTATATTTTGAATGGAATCTTTTTCAAGGGAATATTTAACTGGTATCTCAACCAGACTACTTCCAACAACTAGAATCCCTTCATGTGTGCTATTTTCCAAGGAGAAATGGCTTTCTTTGGCACCAGAGAAAATTCCCCCCCCTTGGAAAATAGTATGCATTGTTGGGCAGGGTGATCCAGATTGGGACCGCAGAGGTGAGGTACAGAGAAAGCTCTCCTACCCAGCCCCATTGCAAGTCCGAACAACGAGGGGGCCCAAGCCAGCTGCTGTGGGCCAAGGAAAATGGAAAAGTACATCAAGGCCAGTAATGCATTCATCACCCCAGATAGTTTGATCCAGAAGTTCACGCTCATCCTGGGAAATGTTTATCCTTCTTCAAGGCCGAAGCAGAAACCAGCACATGGTCAACAATTCTCTTCTCCCAAATGTCGTGCAAATATTGGCTTTGTCCTTAAGATCAGCAGCAGATTGACAAAAGCTAGTGGAGGACAGGGAGGCCTGGTGTGCTGTGGTCCATGGAGTCGCGAAGAGTCAGACATGGTTTAGTGACTGAACAACAACTGCAAATACCAGCATACCTTTGCAATTCCTTTCCTCTTTACATAGTCTTCCATCTTGTCTATACTGCTGAGCTAACTTTAAGAGAGCAACATGTTGGCTTATAAAAGAATGCCATAACTAGGGTCTCTCTCTCTCTCTCTCTCTCTCTCTCTCTCCTAACCATTCCTGCTTTTGTGTGTGTGTGTGAGTGAGTGAGTGAGTGAGAGAGAGAGAGAGAGAGAGAGAGAGAGAGAGAGAGAGAGAGAGAGTTAGGCCAGCAAAGTTTGGCCAGCACAAGGGACACTGTGAAGTATGTTTGGACCCAGAACCGTAACAAATGAAAATTGGGCCTGGAGCAAGAAAGTATTTGGCGCCCTCCATTCTCAAAACTCACCAGCCACTTGTGGTTCCAAACAGGAGTTGCAATGATGTCATGGCACCGCCCACTTCCTGATTTGAAGGCTCTCTCTGGCAAAGAGTTTATCCCTCACTTACCCCAACCCTTACTTTAATCCTGAGCCCTTTAGACAGGCAAACAAGCCAGACCAATCACAGCAGGGGAGAAGGCACTCAAAAAGTGTAAGCTCTACCTACCTGGGAGTACTACCTGGGAGTAAGCCCCATTGATTATAATGAGACTTACTTCTGAGTAGACATGGCTAGGTTGGGTTTCTCAGAGTCAAAACACCTTCCCCACTTCATCTGCCTGCCTTCCTGATTACTCTTCAGATTCCCCGTCCTAAGGGGTTAAATTAAGAGCCTGTGGCTGCGATTACTCAGTTTTCTCCTTCCCTTGTGACCAGCTTCAGCCTCCGCCCCCACCTCAGTATTAGCATTTTGACTCCCGTTTTTCCTGCCTCCCCCCCCCCCCGAAAATGCTGCTGAGGCAACAGAGAAGCAGAGGGCGGAGCCTGGCGGAGCAGAGAGGGGCGCAATTTTTTAAATACTGTAATTTGTGTTTTTAATCTGTAAAAATTGCACCCATCCTTTTCATTGTGTTTTATTCCGCCTGGAGCGGGGGCTTCTCTGGTTCACTTCTGTTTGGACCACTCAGCACACAGATGTGCGCCATTCTCCCTGACTCCAAGAGTGGTCCAAATGAGCTTTATGGTGGAAACTTCTGTTGGCCAAACTTTACCGGCTTAGTTTATGCTGGTCTAACTCCAATTTAGGATTGAGTGTGTGTGTGTGTGTGTGTGTGTGTGTGTGTGTGTGTGTGTGTGTGTGAGAGAGAGAGAGAGAGAGAGAGAGAGAGAGAGAGAGAGATCAGAAATAGCCATCTCTTTAAATTTCTATGTAATTACTAAAATTCATTTTCATGTTTTTATGAGCGAGTAGGTTATCTGGACTTTGTTCTGTATGCTTCCTTTAACATTTGCTTCGATATCTGAATATTTCCTTTCTTTCATTTCAATCCAATTTCCATGACTCAAAACCGTGTGTTCAGCTAGAATATGGTAATGGAGGCAATTATGTCATTGAGAACGCAGCTCTGCGCTCAGGTTAAGGTTTCACACCTGGGTGTCATTATTCTCTTCCATATCAATTCATTATTTAAGGACTTATTATTTGAAAGGTCTCACTGTGCTCCGGCAATTAGAGTCACCGAGATTTCGTCTGCATTAAGTATATTTATTTTGCTTTCCTAGCTTTTAATGCCAGAATCATTAATGCCATTCTCATGTAGCAGTTACCAGCCACTTTTACACTGCCAATACTGTCCACTTTCCATCTAACCCATCACTGGAAAAGAAAACACCCCAAAAGCACATTATTAAATGCGTATGTGTTGCACACAGGTATATATACAAAAAGTACAATGAAGTTCCATTAAAATCCATGGGATTTTTGTCATTGTCTCCAAATAGATGCAGATTGCTTCAGGACAAAGCTGTATAGAACAATGCTATAAAGGCATGATTTTATTCATTTTAGGGTTCTGCTTTATTGATAGGTGGCATAGAATTTCTATTCCTGAAGCGAACATGGTGCAGATATCAATATCGCATGAAATATCATAAAATAGATCCCATTCTGAAGATAAGAAATTGAGTTCCTCCAGCTTTCTGAGAACAAAGCAAATAAACCACAGTTAATTGAGGTATCTATGAGATCTTATCAAACCAGAGATATCATATTTAGATAACAAAGTTTACAGGATTCATCCAAGGTCAGAGAAAATGTGCTACAACATTCTATTTCCGCTCCCATGAATCATCTGATTTTTATTTATAAGGTGAATATTTTACTTATCCTCATTTCATTTTTTCCCCCTCTAAAACAGTTTTGGTTCACATTATCTTCCCTTACTAAAACTGCACAGTATATATGGGTTGGCTGGGGGAGGGGATACTGCCAACATCCAAGGATAGCTAGTCAAATGCCAAGAATACAGTTATGATTGACAGAGCCAATGGAAGCATAGGTAGGATCAATTATGTGAGCTGCTCCAGAAATCTGGGATGTCTTACCATTCCACTAAAGAAGTAACACAATAATTACTTTTCTTGGCTTTAATTAGCTATTCCAGAGATTGTCAAACTTTATAATAGCAACCCCCTCCAAGGATTGTTCCAATAGTGATTTTTTTTCTGTATACTCAGGCATTCCAATCCATGCGCTTGCAGAAAAATAAAACAATGCACCTCACTTCTGATGTTACCATGTACACAATTTTCATACTCTGTAAGTATTTCTGTGTAGCAAAATAATCAGATATAAAGTGGCACTTAAGGAAGAAGGGCTTATTCAAACGAAGCTAATACAAGAATGAAAGTGTGTAGAAGAGTTCTACTTTTTTAATGAATGAAAATAACTCTCTGTAGAAACCCACAAGCATGATTTGCAAAAGGTAAAAAATTCAAGTATTATTAATTTCAGTGGGGAAGAGTTAATCCCCATTAACTTTCCCACAGAAGTGATTGGGGCTTAAAAGTGCTTTGGTGATTAGATTGTACCAATGGCCAATTCTACTATTTAAGAAACTATAGGTAGGTTACAATGAGATGTTTCTTTTCCCCGGTTGTACAGTGTTTAATGTCTATGTATTTATCCATTCTTCCCTATTCCTCTTCCAATCCTTCCTTCTGCCTGATCTGAACCTTGTTTAGCAGTTACCCATATTTCTGGGAAAGGGGCCATCTTAACTGAAGTTGCAATTTAACCAAATTCCGCTTGTCAAACTAACGACTGGAAAACATTTCTTTCCATCACATTTCTGATGGGAAACTATGCATTTATGAACATGTATCAGACTGACATATTAACCATTTCTTGCATGTAATTATTTGAAGGGTTTAGAAGAAGCTCTTGAAAATCTACCTCATTTTTTGTTATTTGTAAATAAACATGTTTTGAGGAATAATTAATTAAAAATGTATGCAGCTGTCTTTAATTTGCAAAAGAAAAACTGAGCACTTCCTTAATAAGGAGGATTCAGGGTCGCTACAGTGGCTGTTTCATTCAGTTAGGCCCCAATCCTATCCCCCACCATTTATACAGCACCAAGGAAAAACCAGCTGCATCTCATCTCATGGGGAAGGGGAAACTAAGCGGCCTAGGAGAGGTAAGTTAACCTTTTTAAAACTTACTTCCCAGTAGGTCACCTGACTGCCAGTGGATCTTCTCAGACTCCATATTTAATTCCATGGAGCCCCAAGGGGTGGGTCTAGACTAGGAAAGGCGGATCAGAACTTGATGGGTGCAACTCCTCCCACGCACCCCCTGCCTGGCCCAGTGCCTGTCACAATCCTTCTATGAACCACCAGTCACGGGGTTGGGCAAGTGATGTTTTTCTTTAAGAAAAGATCTTGGTTGCTCAGTAGAAGCGGGTTTGAGACCATTCAGGTGTGATTAATTGGTAAGCTGGTGTTATGTGTTTAGTTGTCGGCTGACTCAGTAATGGATATGATTGGTTGTTCCACACAGAGGTGGGATTAGGATAATAAAACCTGGGTGTGTTCTTACAAGGAGAAGCAGAAACCTAGAGATCAGAATGCTTGAGGCTATTGTGCTAGGAGGCACACTCAGTAGACTGGGACCATCATATCTTAGGGAGACATACCTGTCTCCAGAAAGACTTCCTGTCTTTTAAGATCTTCCTTGGAGACCTTGCTTCAGAATCCTCAATTGCAGGAACCATCAAGAGTATAAAGCAAGGCCTCTTTGTTATGGCCCTAAGTTTGCAAAATTTCCTTTCTGAGAGGAAACTTTTCAGCAAACCTTTCAGAGTAGGGTAAAAACTGTTTGGTAATTTAAATTGACGTGGTTTGTTTTGATAGCCATTTTGAGGGTTTTTTTTGTCAATTTGGTTGTTGCTCTTGCAATACTTCAAGTGACGCAAGCTTCTGTGAGGGGATATCAAATATTTAAACTCCAGAATAAATGAAGAGCTGCCACTGGGAAATTCTATAACAGTTTCACAATTTAAACAGCTGGCTAAGATCAATGGCAAAAAGAGTTCTGTTACATTCAGGGAATCCAGTCCTGCGATAACAAAAATCAATAAATTCTCAAGAACATAAACCAAATGATTTGCCAATGGGTTTGTTTGTGCTAATTGGCAAATTGGTTTTGCTCTAAAAACGAGGGATAGATTGCCTTTTCTTTCTTGGAAACTTTTCTTTGAACTATTGCTAATTGCTGTGAAGAACACTTAACACATCAACTATTTACTAATCTAAGGTTATCCCTTCCAATTTGTCATGTTTAGTCTTAAAAAGAGCAGTCTTAGTCTTTTGATAGTTTAGTCTTAAAAATATGTGGTATAAGCAATGCTGTATGAAATCAAGAAACTTTTACCACTGACAGTGCTATCCAAACCCCCGCCCTGAGCCAGCCCGGTCTGGTCGCAAATGTGCCATAAAGCACATTTGTGCCAGTTTGGAGGGAGTTAGGCCAGTGCACAGATGTGTGCTGGCCTCTGTGTTCTGCCTCCCAGACCCAGAAGCCCAGAGGTAAGGCTGGCCTTTCAAGGCCAACACAGGGAATTCTGGCAGACAGCAGGAGGTGGAATGGGGTGGGGGAAAGGTGGACAGGGTGAAGGGCAGAGAACATGCAGGTCAGTGAGCAGGCGGGCCTGGGGAGGATGTGGAGGCAGGATCTGGCCTTTGGGTGGGAACCTAACTTCCATTCCCGGCTTCTTGTTGTTGTTCAGTCGCTAAGTCATGTCCGACTCTTCGCGACCCCATGGACCACAGCACGCCAGGCCTCCCTGTCCTCCACTAGCTTCCGGAGTTCGCTTTGGTGACACTGTCTAACCATCTCAGCCTCTGCCGCCCCCTTCTCCTTTTGCCTTCGATCTTTCCCAGCGTGAGGGTCTTTTCTAAAGAGTCCTCTCTTCTCATCAGGTGGCCAAAGTACTTGAGCTTCAGCTTCAGGACTTGTCCTTCCAAGGAGCAATCAGGCTTGATTTGATTTGTCCCGGCCTGGGCAGCCCCAATTTGGCCAGTTGGAGTTGCGCCTCCCATTTTGGTGGCATGGTTCCGAGTAGCCACATTGGGGCTACTGCGCACTACCCAGGTGAAGGGAAATATTTTCCCCCTTTTCCTGGGTAGTGCAGCAGCACCTCCAAGCCCCAGGCTGGATGTGGGGCAGGTGGGCTAGCCTGCCCCTTCCAGCCCAGCGTTTGAATTGCGCTGTGATGGAAGTTTTTTGAAATGGTTCCATTTAGGTTGATCTAGGCTCGCTTTTCTGACTGATCATTTAATAGCAAGTGAGATCAAAGTGTCTCAAAAAAGATGTTGCTCCTTGTAAGCAATAAACATGAAAAGGGGGGGGAGACAAAAAGAGAGAGAGAGAATGCACATGTGTTTAAGGCAGAAAAAGCCCAGACTCCATGCTATTAATATAACATTGGACAGCAACTATAAATAATTGACAGTTGTCATCTATCTGTTTCTTGGTTATTCATTGGCTGAGAGTTGTTCTTTTATATTGGTGCTATCTAATCTTGTTACATCACTTGCACTACTCAACTCAAACATTAATATGTCTGCGTCTGACATGCGAGATACCCTGACTTCTCAGACATATCACACACTCCTGAACTGCACCAGTAAAGAGCAATGTAATTGTCATTGGCAGACAGAAATATTATAGCCAGACAGAACAGTGTAAATAATAGAAAGGTGAATCTTCAATATGGCATGAAGAAATCACCATAATTAGAGAGATCTTTTCAATCGCACCCACCGTACAGTACATCATCCCTGAATGGGAGAGCTGCGTTCAGCACGGCAACACCTGCACTCTTTTAATTATATATCACACTGCTACAGAGCAGGTGTGTGGGTCACAGCGACGAAATTTGCCAGATTGTATGTAAGCATTTTAGTGTTCTGCTTTTAATGCTAGTTTTAAACACCTGTAAAAGTGGGTGGCACAGCAATTTTGCTGAGAATATAATACAGGCACATACTTCAAGACTAAGCACTTAATTGTCATAGCTTACTGATGTACTGACAACCTAAGGGCAAAGCAACCCTCTACCCTATTTATAGGGTTATCTCTAACCCTATTTAGAGCAGCCCTATAAAGGTGGGACTTCAGATATTTGTCTTCTCTTCTACACAATAGTTAAAGGTAAAGGCACTCTGTCCCCCTTGTATCTGGTAACCCTAGCCATTAAGCATCATGCATAGATTGAGCCTAAAGTTGACTTTAGCCAGTACAGAGTGAAAGCCAACTATCAAATGTGGACTCTTCATACAACCTCTAAACAAGTAATGTGATGGTGGTCCGGAGAACTTGCATGTAAGGCACATGACAGTGGCCATTATTGCAGAACAGTATTGAGAGCACTTGGCATTGAGATGTGCCAGTGCATTGCAATGCTTGTCTGGGACTGTTACATTTCTGCCACAGTAAATGCTGTCATTTACTAATAAATGTCATGAGAATGAGGATGCCATATTATATTTTATCAAAAGCATTCAGCTGACCTTGAGATCTCCTAGTAAGTATCAGAATTTGTTGAAATTTCCTACCGGTTTTCCAAAACCTAAAGAATTAACAGTAGGCCTCAGCTTTCACTGAATTTGCTGTGCAACATGTTTATGCCAAAATATTATATTAAAATACACAACGTACACATCACTTTGCCACCATAGTGAGAAAATTTAGTCCAATAATTTGCCTTTATTCAAAAATACAGTTTCTTAACTATTCTGATGCATTATGTTGAAATAGTAGATGACCCTCAGCACACCATATTTTTCTGGACTTTGAATAAAACTAACAGTTTGAGGCAAATACTTAAGAGATATATATTTATGGACAAATGATATGTTACACTAGTTTTTCAAACTCCCCTGCATCTTCATTCAGAATGTATATTGTTCAGAATTATATTGTTGTGAGCCTTGATACTGCACTATGGAATATACCAATTTATCCTAAAAGCTTATAATAAGGGAAGTTCCTTGAGGCACCCATTTCTCAGAATGTATACAAAATACTAATTTAGCAGCAAGTTTCAGAAATCTCTGCAGCAGCCAGGAAATTGAACTACTCTGCACCACGCAAAACTTTGTGCTTAGCCTCTCTCTCCCTCTCCCTCTCTCACAATAAATGAAAGCTCAAAGAGGACTACATATGTATCTGTTGACATCTCAAGATGTGGACATTTTCTTTGGTTTTGAAAGATAGATCCCAGTATGCTTTGTACAGCCTGGTATCAACTTGTCAAATGGGATGTTTGTATTAATAAGCCTTACAGAGGAGGTATGCTGCTAGTTATTTCTTGCTTACTTCACTCATGGCCTGAAAGACATTTTGCTGGAACTGAGGAGCAATTCATTGTGGTTGCTAAGTAACTACAGAAAGTGTGGGCAGGCCTGGGCCGTGACCAAGGTATCCTAATGGCCGAGCCTGTTTCTGGACCATGATGGCCGCAACAAATGGCTACGTTTTGTTACTTCTTAATACAAGTTGTGCCGTTTAACCACAATACATCCTTAAACAAGTTAAATTAGGCTTTTTGAAAAGCTGCACCCCACACCTCAAGTAATAACTGCAAAGCAATGCCAGTGTGACCCAATTCCAGAATAAATTAGCTGTGGACTGCAACCTAAGGTCTGGCCAAACAGTTCCCGTGCACCAATGCTTAAATTATGGTGGAGGGCAGAGGGGGCCTGGACCCTGCTAATGTTTGTGTCAGACTCCATAGCTCCTGTTAGAAGGTTACTGGAGCCATAAGAACCATGGGGGATGGGGAGAGAGAGTTGGAAGATGTCTGGTGGATTCTCCTCTACCTTTTCTCCCATAGTTCAAGTTTCTCCCCCCTTTCAAAAGAAAAACTCTTCTTCCCTTCACAGAAGAGCTGATTCCAACCTTCTAGATTCCAAAAGAATCCTTGTGGCTGACCCTAAACCAAGAGAAATTCTTTAGCTTGTGTAATACATACAGAAGCTCCTCTTCATACTTTAATGCCACAAAACTTCAGAGGCTACAGACTGTGGGTGCAATCAGTGGTGGCATCCAAATGATTTAAGAACAGGAACTCACTTTTGATTGGCACGTGTCAGGACCCGCCCACCGGAAGTGACGTCATAAGCCGGAGGCTGGCGGAGCCCAGGTCTACCTGCAGCTGGTTCCTAGCCAGCGACATCAGCGACGAGTGGGCGGAGCCAGCCGGTTCTGTACAGCGCCTGGTGCCTACAGAACAGAAAGCGAAGAATTCCCCCCTCCCCAATTGCAGCTCCAATAGCGATGGGGACAGTCTCCCAAAGAAGCCTCATACCCAGAGCGCCAGTGAAACGCTCTGGACTGGAGAGTCAGCGGCGAAAGCCTTTGCTTGGTCTTTATGGCTAGGCGAGGTGGAGTTATTCAAAATTGCCAGGGAAGTTGAAAATTGGCACGGGGGCAGCAGCCTCGAAGCCAAGGCTGGCTGAGCAGAATGAGGCAGGAACCTGTGGAAGGGGCTGAGGGGCGGCACCACTCCGGACGGCACCCTTGGGCGCTTCCCCACACCAAAGCCCGCTTACGCCTGGCACGTCAGGAGGGCAGCTTCAAAGAGTTCCAGCTCCCCTCCATCCCCTCCGGGGGCCCCCTCGATTCACCACCGCACCCCCAGGATGCCCCTTCTCCCCAGTGGGCTGCAGACTTACCAGAGTGGCTGCTGACTCCACATGTGTGGCTGGAGGGAGCGAGGAAGGGGGCTATGCAGGACAGGACTTCCCCACTGCAGCCCTTCCCCCTTCGCCCCTTTAAGAATCCGGAGTTGCTCTCTTTAACCTTCTGAGTGCCGGCCAAGAAGGTTAGATGACAGGAGACGACATGATGTCATTTTCTTGAAGCCATGGGTATACAAATATGGCTGACTCAGATCTTTCCCGCCAAGGAGGAGGATTGCCGCGAATTCACGAATAAAAATCTCCCTGCACATGTGTAAAAGTTAATCTCAACGTCTTTAATCATGCCTGCGTGTTCTGCATACGGGTGTGTGAATCGCTGTCAGAAAAATGGGATTTAATTTCCATGGAAAGATTCATGTATTCAAATTACATCGGTTCAATAAAACTACAATTCACTGAAATAGTGCATTTTTTTGAAGCTGTGTAATTTCTTGTTGTTCCTAGCAGTCTTATTCACCATTTTCTGACACCTACTGTTAATGGTCTAGAAGGAGAAAAAAAAATATTTCCCCCCCTCCTTTTTTTCCTCTTCCCATTTACACTTTTTTCCCACCTTCCATTTTCTACTGTAATATTTTCAAAATTCTGAACATTAACAGAATTTGTTTTGTTGGGGGGGGGGGTGAGTGTAGAAGTTTTTTAAAAAAAATCTTAATAGTCTAGAAGTAAAAAAGAATTACTCTCATATTGACAACTACTTGTGTTATGAAGAGATTTTAATGTAATTTTCCTACTGTAATACTTACGAAATTCTGAACATTAACAGACATTTTTTTATGGGGCATGACCGTTTTATTTTTGCTTGTGTAGATTTCAAAAAATAAGTCTGTCAAAACAGTGCAATCTGAGTTTAAATAGACAGCAAGTAGCATTTCGTCAGGTATGTTCAGTAATATAATTATGAGAAATTTAACCTTGTAATTGCATATTAAATCATAATAAGGTTACCAATAATGTTTCTACACGATCACATGTTTTTATTTTCGTAAGTTTTTATTTTTATTCAATCCTAAACAGTATGAGCAAAGCAATCTGAAATGCTTGGAATGAGGAATGTTTTGAGTATGCCAACATGGCTGCTAAGCCCGCCCCCTGGCTTCATTTCGCTCCTATTTCTTCTTAAGGCGTGTCATCTCCTGTAATCTAACCTTCTTGGTGCCGGCCAACCAAGAAGAAAAGCTCTTAGCAGAGGAATCGGGAGGGGGAGGGGGGAAGCGCCGCAGAGTGAAGTGGGCGTAGTCAGCCCTAATTTTAACAAGTGAAACTGAGTTCCCCCGCATTCCCCCTGCATGACATCACTGGGTGCAATCCTAACCTATAGTTAGGCCAGCAAAGTTTGGCCAGCCTGAGGGACTCTGTAAAGTATATTTGGACTACTCTCTGAGTCAGCCAGATGCGCACCATCCTCCCTGACTCCAAGAGTGGTCCAAACATGCTTTACGGTGGCTCTTGTGCCAGCCAAACTTCGCTGGCCTAACTGCCGGCGTAACTCCAGGTTAGTATTGTGCTTTATGTCTTATTCGCATCTCATAGTGTAGCGCATCATTGTGTAGGTCATAATATTACTTGTAATGCAACACCTGATATACTGTAGCTCTGCACTGCAGTAAGTCTTCTGCAGTAAGTACACAAGTTTTGTTTTTTTTAAATGAGTTTATTCTTTTAAAAAGCCTCCTGGATAAGCCTCCGGTGCCAGAATGGGTCTACTCTGACCTACATCATTGAGTTCACTGGCTGAAGTGTAAATGGACCCAGGAAGGCAGATTGAGGCCTGGACGGAGTATAAGATATGGCAGTGCTGCTGCTGCTGATACCGCCCCCTTTTTAGCCTTCATTCCACTCCTGTTCCATCCCATTGCCTCCTTCCCACCCACGCTCTGACACACCAGCACCATGGGATATGATGAATCTGCTGGCAACTGCCTGCCATGTGCTGCTCACCACCTGCAGTGATGGCCTGGCTGATCCTGACAACAGTATGTTTTTACAACCACCATTAAGCACCTTATCCCGCTGGAACACTAGTTCTGGTGGCATAAGGCCTCTATAGTATTGGGCTGTAAGGCATCCACAGGCTGCAAAGTGTTGAGGAGTGCCCATCTCTGCCCACTCATCTTCATTGATCCTTCTTCTCCCTCTCACTGGAAAGAAGTAGGAAAGGAAGAGGGGCAGGGCGGAAGAAAAAGTACAGAGGAAATGATGCTCTTTCCCACCACTCTCGTCTCCTCCACACTTCCTCTTCTCTGTCCCCTCTTCCTTTGCCAATTAAGATGGTAGGAAGAGGAGAGGCTGGTACCTCACCAAGTAAGGGGCAGCAGCATTTGGCACACTGGTACACAACCTCAAATGCCAACAGGTCTTGAGCCACACGTGTGTGTGTGTGTGTGTGTGTGTGTGTGTGTGTGTGTGTGTGTGTG
>JAJKFI010000001.1:21165350-21204042 GCA_029204185.1 Lerista edwardsae
GTGTGTGTGTGTGTGTGTGTGTGTGTGTGTGTGTGTGTGTGTGTGTGTGTGACACATACACACAGGGCGCAATCCTAAGCAGCGCCAGACTGGCGGGGCCGACGAGCCAGCGCCATATGCAATGCTGCTTAGGAGAGGCTTGAGCCTCCCCGTGGCAAGGGAACGTGCGCTCCCTTACCGTAAGGGAGGCTCCAGCCTCCCCTATGCGCTCCTCAATCCAGAGCGACCACACGGTTTTAAGAAATATTGATAAATTTGATGATAATGAAATTGCTAAAATATTTGATTAATAAACAAAAGTGGTGGTTTTGGGATGAAAATGTAACTGAAAATGAATAGAGATGATTTGATCAGACACTATAAAATAGTTTGAAATTATATAATCCTACTTAGATTAGAGTATTGGTAGATTTTTGAATTTATTATAAGATAAATATTGATAGATTAATGTTATAGTTAAATATTAGCCCAATGGAGGAGTGTACGTTTTAACAGTAAAGGTAGGATGTTAAATAGACAATAAGCCAGAGACGGAAAGGGATAAATGCATTTTTAAATAGTAATTCATTTTAAAATAAGATATGAAGATATTAGACATCATTTTATGACTGGACCAAACTGGTTTTTTTTTTCTAAAATTATTTGATGAAATGGTAAGATATAAGAGATAACAGAAATGCAATTAAACTTAAGGAGATGATGTATACACTCTACTGAGATTATATTTTAACTGAACTATTAGAATATAGAAATGTATGTTAAATAGTTATAGAAAATTGTAGGACATTGTAGATTATTATATTTTAGGCCGTAGTTTTTCCTCATTTGTTCTTTATTTTCTCTTGCAATTGTTGTTTTTGGTGTATGTATATGCCTTAAGAGGAGAAACTGCTTTGTTATTTAGCAAAGAGTAAGCAATTGAATATAAGAGATTATGTTCACATGCCATTGAAATACTGTAATTGAATTGTAGATCATAAGGAATATATGAGGTTGCAGTATGGTGATTGACAGATGTAGATGTAGAAGAAAGTTATTGTAGATGATTACAATATATAATCAATGGTGGTATTGATTTTAATTTTATTATTATTACTATTTGCCATTTAATTTTATTATTATTACTATTTGCCTGTAAACCACTTTGTGAACTTCGTGTTGAAAAGCGGTATATAATTACCTGTTGATTGATTGTTGATTGATTGATTGTAACCCTCCACTATTTACCTATTGTGTAAACCTTTGTCTCCCCTATACCTATCTTAAATCTTTTCCCTGTCCCATAACTAAAAGAAATAAAAAAAATATTTACTCAGAGAGACCGTGCTGCCCAGTCGTATGGCCACCTCCCAAGCCCGTCCTCTCCCCGCCCACAATCTCTTCTCACCGCCAATCCTGCTGTGTCAGCGCTCTTCTCCTTGCATCGATGCAACGGGTACAATAGGATTGCGCTGACACACAATTCTAGAACAAAAACACCAAGGAATTAATGATGAAGTCTCAATCCATACCATGCCTCTAAGTTCATATAGTCAGTGGGCTATTTTATTTATTTATTTTTCCTTCAACTCCTGTGTCTGTCCCACATTTCACGGCATGTTTGACTCTTTGGTGAGCTTTCAAAAGCCATTTTCAATGCAACTAGGACAAGATGAGGAAGATGCTGAGCCATGGGGGTGGAGGAAAATAAATCAAAAGTCGCATTGTGTGCCTGTAAACCTACCAGTGTCTAAAGTAGCTCTCTGAATTGTGGTCAAAAACTCTATTCCTGCCTCGATGTCATGCCATTCATGTGACTTCCATGTGAAGTTTCTCAACACATTTATTCCTACACGCAAGCATATTGTGATTAAAAATGTGAAAACTATTCCGAGAGAAAGAACAGTTTGCACAAATGCTACCCTGATGACATGCAAATATATGCAAATAATATTTTGGGATGCCGGATCTGACAGCCCAACTTGGAAATATAGCTTGTCACAGCCTCTGCATCTGCAACAAGAACAGAGCATATTATGAACCATATCAATGCTAGAGTGTTTCCTTGAAGGATTTGATTATCCCATATTACTAATTATCATAGTTATTACCACAGCAAGGACTGCTTCTCACATAGCTTTGGAAGGAGTGTTCAAACAGGCAGTTTCTGTCTGGGTTAAGAGATATGCTGTCTCCAAAGCCATGCCTTCAAAGACACCCAGCATTATCTCCACAAATACATGGGGGCAAGGGGAATATGTGCTCCACATCCGCCCATGCACACGGACAGACTTGTTTTTTAGCACAAAAATTCTTCTGCATACAACTACAATTCTGATATAAGGCTATCAAGAGATGTTGCTGTGGCTGAACATGAAGGAATTCTTGCCCTAGCCAAAGGAGAGATTGGAGCGCAAGTCAAACATAAGGCGCATTTGTGCCGACTTCGGTGGCAGCAAGGTACGCTGACCCATGAGTGGTGCTGTAGATGGGTATGTGCTAGTTGACTTCGGTTGGTGTGGGGATTTGGGAGGGCAGAAGGAAGGCAGAACAAAGCGGGGAGGGCAGGCCAAGGGGCGGGCGAGACTGGGAAGATGGTGGTGCCAGGAACAGGCATTTAGGCCGGATCCTAACCCCTGTCCCAGATGGCCTGGCTTCACTCTGGGCTGCTTGGATTTGCACCACTGATTTCAGTGGTGCAGATCCGAGTAGCCCCATTTAAGTCACTGCAGCATTATCCGAGGTAAGGGAAATAGATTACCGTTGCTCCAAGTTGCACTGCAGCCTTTCCAGCCCTGCCCTGGATATGGCACATAACAGGTCAGTCAGCCTGCCTGTTCCAGGACACCATTAGGATTGGGCTGTGGGAGTGAGCAATGGTGCAGTCGCACCAGAGAGAATATGGCAGGCACATCAATGCAATATTCACAACAGCCAGACAGAGCTCCTGACATAGAACCACCCAGTGGTTTTGCCACCCATCTGCTTAAGGACAATTCGACATAACACGGGGAAGGATGTGAAGACTAAACTGTGAAGGCAACATCGGGACTGAGGATTCGCTGAATCATAGAATATTTGTAAAAATCCCATTGAGAAATGGTGGTTTACAGTAGACTAGCCTGCCCATGTAAGCCACCTTGGGCATTTGCTTTGGCATGGAAGAGGCAAGGTATATATTCTTCAAATAAATAAATAAATGTGGGGTTGCATCCTGTTAAAGGGGAACCCCGCCATATCAACATGCATGCACATACAGACTACTGGCCATAATTATCCAGAAAATTTTTAACTGGGGGCTTCAAATACCTTGCTTCCTGTATCAGGGTTCATTAGCATTCCCACCATGCCATTTTCAAATCACATGCTCTAGTCAGACAGAAAGTTAAAATACAGCTATTCTGCGACAGAGAGCTATAGTGGTGTTCTTTAAAGTGTCTGTGGAACAGAGCATTTTATTTCAGTTTTATTAGATCGACATTTGTTGCCTATTTTATGGGCCAATCTTATCTGAGCCTTGTGCAGCCAGAATTTGCACTGTGGCACAAAATCAGCCACTTTCCCTTTCATGGATCACTGCCTTGTCATGGTGAAGGGGCTTGAGTAGCTCAATGAAGCTGTGAGCTATGCCATGTAATGTAGGAGTACCCAAGATGGACAGGTCATAGTAGAGAGTTCTGACTAAACGTGATCCGCTGGAGAAGGAAATGGCAACCCACTCCAGTACTCTTGCCAAGAAAACCCCATGGATTACAGTACAAAAAGGCTAAACAATATGACACTGGAAGATGAGCCCTTCAGGTCGGAAGGTGTCCATTATGCTACTGGGGAAGAGCAGAACATGAGTACTAGTAGCTCCAGAAAGAGTGAAGTAGCTGGGCCAAAACTGAAAGGAAGCTCAGCTGTGGATGTGTCTGGAAGTGAAAAGAAAGTATGATGCTGCAAAGAACAATACTGCATAGGAACCTGGAACGTCAGATCTATGAATCAAGGTAAACTAGATGTGGTCAAACGCGAGATGTCAAGACTGAACATCGACATCATGGGAGTTAGTGAACTTCACTAACATGAACAGGAATGGGAGAATTTAATTCAGATGACCATTACATCTACTATTGTGGGCAGGAATCCCTTTGAAGAAATGGAGTAGACTTCATAGTGAACAAGAGAGTGGGAACAGCAGTACTGGGGTATAACCTCAACAATGATAGAATGATTTCAATTCGGATCCAAGGCAAACCTTTCAACATCACAGTAATCCAAGTCTACGCCCCAACCACTGGTGCTGAAGAAGAAGTTGACCGTTTCTATGAAGACCTAGAACAGCTTCTAGAATTAACACCCAAAAAAGATGTCCTTCTCATCATGGGGGATTGGAATGCTAAAGTAGGCAGTCAAGAGGTAATAGGAATAACAGGCAAGTTTGGTCTTGGAGTACAAAATGAAGCAGGGCAAAGACTGATAGAGTTTTGTCAGGAGAACACATTAGTCATAGCAAACACCCTTTTCCAGCAACACAAACAGTAACTGTACACATGGACTTCACCAGACGGTCTACACCGAAATCAGATTGATTACATTCTTTGCAGCCAAAGATGGAGAAGTTCTATATAGGCAGTAAAAACAAGGCCTGGAGCTGACTGTGGCTCAGATCATGAGCTTCTTATTGCAAAATTCAAGCTTAAACTGAAAAAAGTAGGGAAAACCACTAGGCCCTCCACATATGACCTAAATCAGATCCCATACGAATATACAGTGGAGGTGACAAATAGATTTAGGGGCTTAGATTTGGTAGACAGAGTGCCTGAAGAACTTTGGACGGAGGTCTGTAACATTGTACAGGAAGCAGCAACTAGAATCATCCCGAAGAGAAAGAAATGCAACAAGGCAAAGTGGCTATCTGACGAGGCTTTACAAATACGTAGTTGAGGAAAGAAGGGAAGCAAAAAGCAAGGGCAAAGGGGAAAGATATACCCAACTGAATGCAGATTTCCAGAGAACAGCAAGGAGAGATAGGAAGGTCTTCTTAAATGAGCAATGCAAAGAAATAGATGAAAACAATAGAATGGGAAAGACTAGAGAACTTTTCAAGAAAATTGGAGATGTCAAAGCAATTTCATGCTAAGGTAGGCACAATAAAGGACAAGAACGGCAAGGACCTAATAGAAGCAGATGAGATTAAGAATAGGTGTCTAGAGTACACAGAGGAACTATATAAGGCCGATCTCAATGTTCCTGATAACCACAATGGTGTGGTCACTGAGCTCGAACCTGACATCCTGGAGTGTGAAGTCAAGTGGGCTTTAGAAAGCATCACTAACAACAAAGCTAGGGGAGGTGACAGCATTCCAGCTGAGTTACTCAAAATCTTAAAAGATGATGCTGTCAAAGTGCTGCACTCCATATGCCAGCAAATTTGGAAAACGCAACAGTGGCCACAAGACTGGAAAAGATCAGTTTACATTCCAATCCCAAAGAAGGGCAATGCCAAAGATTATTCAAACTACCGCAACATTGCACTCATTTCACATGCTAGCAAGGTAATGCTCAAAATCCTACAAGCTAGGATTCAACAATATGTGAATCGAGAACTACCAGATGTACAAGCTGGTTTCCGAAGAGGCAGAGGAACTAGAGATCAAATTGCCAGCATTCGCTGGATCATGGAGAAAGCAAGAGAGTTTCAGAAAAACATCTACTTCTGCTTCATTGACTATGCCAAAGCCTTTGATTGTGTGGATCACAACAAACTGTGGCAAGTTCTTGAAGAGATGGGAGTACCAGACCACCTGATCTGCCTTCTGAGAGACCTGTATGCGGGCCAGGAAGCAACAGGTAGAACTGGACATGGAACAACTGATTGGTTTAAAATTGGGAAAGGAGTACGACAAGGCTGTATACTGTCACCCTGCTTATTTAACTTATATGCAGAGTACATCATGAGAAGGCCTGGGCTGGATGATTCACAAGCTGGAATCAGGATTGCTGGGAGAAATATCAACAACCTCAGATATGCAGACAATACCACTCTAATGGCAGAAAGTGAGGAAGACCTCAAGAACCTTCTGATGAGGGTGAAAGAGGAGAGTGCCAAAATTGGCTTGAAGCTCAACATTAAAAAACTAAGATCATGGCAACCACTCCCATCACTTCCTGGCAAATAGAAGGGGAAGACATGGAAGCAGTGTCAGAGTTTATTTTCCTGGACTCCAAGATCACTGCAGATGGTGACTGCAGCCATGAAATTAAAAGACGTTTGCTTCTTGGGAGGAAAGCTATGGCAAACCTAGACAGCTTAGTAAACAGCCGAGACATCACCCTGCCAATAAAGGTTCGCATAGTCAAAGCGATGGTTTTCCCAGTAGCAATGTATGGCTGTGAGAGCTGGACCATACGAAAGGCAGAGCGCAGAAGAATAGATGCTTTCGAATTATGGTGTTGGAGAAGACTCTTGAGAGTCCCCTGGACTGCAAGGAGATCCAATCGGTCAATCCTACAGGAAGTCAAGCCTAATTGCTCCCTGGAAGGACAAATCCTGAAGCTGAAGCTCCAATACTTTGGCCACCTGATGAGAAGAGAGGACAGTTTAGAAAAGACCCTCATGCTGGGAAAGATTGAAGGCAAAAGGAGAAGGGGGTGGCAGAGGATGAGATGGTTAGATAGTGTCACCGAAGCGATGAACATGAAATTGGGCGAACTCCAGAAGCTAGTGGAGGACAGGGAGGCCTGGCGTACTGTGGTCCATGGGGTCGCAAAGAGTTGGACATGACTTAGCGACTGAACAACAACAACAACAACAACAACATCAGCAAGTGGCCAGAGGTGTGATGTGCATGCGAGCAGCTGCCAGAAGCGATGCTGATATCAATAAGTTGGCAGTGGGAGTGGGAAAGGGGAGATTTGGTGGTGTTCTGGAGCAGGGAGTGGGCTGGAGAAGGTGGAGCTGGTGGCAAAGGTGCATGCCCAATTTTATCCCCAATTTTCTAGCCTGCCTGCGCCCTTTCATCTTCTTGAACATATGCCAGCTACATAGCTGGCATGGGCCAAGGAGAAGACCCTTAGGCAGCCAGAGTAAAAAGTACTTCTTGTTAGCCTTATGATTACCTCCCCCATCATAGCATGCTGTACCCACCCCATTGACATAGCAGAAGGCTTGAGTAGTTCAAGTGATTGGCGAATGGAATGCAGGCTCAGGTGGCACCTACGAAGTCCAATTATTTGCCCTAAATTTGGTACCTGCATAGTGTAAGGGCCATCGCATCAGCATCTGGCAAGGATATGTGTGTAATTCTTTGCTCTTCAATTGGCCAGGTAGTATACTACCAGCGCTGCTTTTGCCTTTGTTTCTTCTTCAGTGTTCCAGGCACACAATGCCAGTGCAACAAACCATGGCTTTGTCTTGCCAAATTATCCTTGGCAACTTTCACGAACTGTTCAGCCAAAAAAGTGTGTGTTGACATCTCTTTCGGCTCAGCCCGTCATATTGGCAAGGCACCTGATTCTGTGCCTTGCCTCTGTGGCAGCTCAGTTGCTGGACATTATTTTGAAAGCAATGCACAACTTTATTCTAAAAGCAGAAGAGACCTGAACTTGTGATGTGAAAACCGGAAGTGCGCTTCTAACGCAAATCGCAGCTTTTCACTGCATCAGAGGGGACCTGCAGAGGGGGCTGGGAAACCTTCCCAACTCCCCCTAGGTAAGCTAAAATCCCCCTGGGTGCCTGCAATGTTGCAATCACTGCTCCTTCGTCAGGCTTCCCCCCTCTGCTCCAAACCCCGCTCCCACAAGCACTTACTTTGTCTCCCAAAGTCTGAGTAGAACTGGGAACCACTGCCCTATGCACTTGCCTGAGAATTAGCCTCACTGTCACAGTGGAACCTGAGTAAGGATTGCATTGTAACACCACCAAAAAGCCTGCTTTCATCTTTCCACCACGACAAGCTAAACAGGGCTACCAAAACAGCATATTCAACACTCGGCTTGATGCTGCCATACACACAGCATTAGCAGGCCCACGAGTTCTGCATCCAGGTCCCTACCCGCATAGCATCCAACAGTCCAATTCTGTTAAGTAGTCAGTCGTCAGCTGGTTTCTGGAACCCACACCCACAAGCATGTGACCCCTGCTTGGTGCCATTTTTAAATTGATCCTAAATCTTGGATACTCTTGGGAGGTCGGGTCCACTGTTCTTTCTTCCACAGTTGCCAGGGTTCAGGTCAAGGGTTTGTGCCACGTCGGTGAATATTCTTTCTGGAGTTGTCAGTTCTCCGTTTCATAAGAGCGTTTAAGTGACCGAGTCAGCGACTGATAATCCAGCAGCTTTGTGCAGCTCTCGCCGATGCAAGCCACCTTCGCAAAACACCTGGGATTCTATCAACCAAAGGCCATTGCATTCTGAAGTGTGTTAAAAGACAGAGAGGGAAGGGAGAGAGGGAGAGTCTGCTTCTCATTTTTTTCCCTCCCCTTTATGTTGCTGCTCCCCCTTTTGACCTCTACCTTTTCCAAAGATCACAGCTCTGATTACCTTTTTATAGCATGCGAAGCCTCTTTCCCCCCAAAGCGAGCTGAGAGAGAGGAAACACGATTTGACCCTGGAGCTGACTCCAAGGCTGTGCTTCAGGAATCACAGCTGGCTTGGTCCTTGAGCTTCAGACACAGGTCTGCAATCCTTTACCCTTTGATAGCCTCTTTGCTTTGACTTCCCGGAACAAAAGGAACACAATTGAAAGCTTCTCCTTACCCATAAGCCCTGCCTGAGTTCCATGGGCAAGAAGTCACCATTTGTTTTGGTTGTTACGGATGAGGAACAGGAAGTGTCCCATGGGGGGGGGGGTGAGGGATGGGGGGTATCTTTCCGGTGAGCAATGAAATTATTTCTGTGTGTGACAAAGAAAATAAGAATCCCCTGAAAGAGTAATAAGCAATAAACACAGCTGAAAGCAAACAGTTGCCTGGCTATTTCTTGGGTTAATCGGGGCAAAACAGCCTGTCACCCAGAGCTTCTCGAAATGTGAATGTCGGCATTCGAAAACAGAGCCAGGCTCAATTGGAGGGGGAGCGGAGGCAGACGACTCTGGCGCAAGCAGCCCCAGCAACCGACTTTGTGTGTTGACTTTCTGTTTGCGAGATATATAGTCAGCATTTCTAATGAATCTGCTGGAAGCGGCTGGAATATTATGATTTATAGCACCTTCCCACTCTCTATCATAGCATTTTATTAGATGGATGGGAAGCCAGTAGTAATGAGGTTAAGAATGAGAAAACATCCATCAAGCGCCACTACGTCTTCTCGGGAAGGCAACCCGCTATCTCGTATGTCACAGGCACTGATCTGGGTCACGATGATATAAAATGTGTGATTAAAACCAAGCATTTGACACCCTGTAATAGGCATCTAGTTAAAAAATAGCTGCAGTGTTCCCGACTTTTAATTAAGCCCCACTCGTAAATATGCGCCATGGTAAATATACAGCAGAATGGGGTTGTTTATATTCCCCCACATAACAATTACCTCCAGAATGGACCCTTTATTTCACTACATGATGTTATTAGGCATGAGAGGGTCGAAAATACAAATGTTAAGCCAGTGATGTCAAGCAGGCTCCTTTCACGATACCTTGCGCTCTCCCCCACGTCTAAGTTCCATCTTTGCAGTTATCCATCTAAAATAAAACATCCTTAATCATCCTTAAGGGACGTGGTGGTGCAGTGGGCTTTAATTCGCTGTTGCTGGGCTTTCCAACCGGAAGGTTGGGAGTTCAAGACTGCGTGACGGAGTGAGCTCCCGTTGCTTGTCCCAGCTCCTGCCAACCTAGCAGTTTGAAAGCACCTAAATGCAAGTAGATAAATAGGGACCACTTCGGTGGGAAGATAATGGCGTTCCGTGCGCTACGACCACATGACCACGGAAGCTTGTCCTTGGACAAATGCCGGCTCTACTGGCTTTGAAATGGAGATGAGCACCGCCCCCTACAGTCGGTCACGACTAGACCATTCGGTCATGGGGAAACCTTTACCTTTTTAATCATCCTCAACAATCCTTCACTGTGCTTCTGATTGCATCTGTAATAAAGGGGATGAGGCTCACCTCTTAAAGGTAGAGCAGTCAAATGCTACACATGTCACAGCATCCCCCTCTTCTTTTTCATGGGACTTTTTTTTGGTGGTGATGTATTTTAGAATGTTAGCATTGTATAGATGTTTGCGGAAATGTTTAGGCCTTCATCTGTGGTACGTTTACTAACCATCATCATTGATTTCAATAGGAATCACAAATAAGAGTATTTAAAGATGAGTCCCATAGAGTCCCCCATGATCTTAAATTGGTGTGTGTTGACAGCGGGAAGTGGAAGCTGGATGCATTATGAGCTCTCCCAACCCAATCTGTCAAAAGGGTCTGAAATATTATAGACCTACCTGACAGAATTGCCATAGGTGCATTTAAGAGGATATTTTGAATACTATTTTAAGAGAAAATTGACATAAATATTAAGTCATTGTTTTTACAAAAATGTCTGTACATGGATAATCTGACTGTAATCAGAACAGAAAACATGCTATATTCTAATTCAGATGTCTCCAGACTTTTCAGTAGGAAGGACACATCTTTTATGTTACAGATTCTCAGGGACTGACAAAAAAATCAGTTTTATGAAGGAAGGAAATTTAAATGAATAAGTTTTACTTGGATCTTTTTTGTAACCAGCATGATACGATTCAGAAAAAAGAGAAATGTGACATTTACAAGGAAACAATGCCATGCTGAAACTTAAAATGATATGTAATGAGTAAAAATGCCAAATATTTTAAGTTGCTGTGGGCTGGATAAAATCTTGTGGTGAGCCAGACATGGCCCCCGGGCCATAATTTAGAGACTCCTGTTCTAGATTTATGAAAGTGACATGCTAATCTTTGTCTGAAGCTGGTGAAGGTTCAGATGGTGGAACATGCCATGAGGCTTGATGGCATGCAACCAAAGGAGAACCACACTGGGAAGGCGACATCTGGCCCTGAGGACTGGCAGATCACAAGAATACTGTAGATTTGTAAAAACCCCATTGACAATATGGCGGTTTAGACTAGCCTGCTCATGTAAGACGCCTTGGGCATTTGCTTCAGCATGGGAAAGGCAGGGTATAAATTCTTCAAATAAATACATAAATAAATACAAATACTTTCCATATGTATAGAGAGGTAAAACTCTTTTCCTGACATCTGGTATTGTGTGTGAAAGTTGTTGTTTTTTAATGGACCATCCAATTATGTGTTGCCCCTACCTGACATCTCAGGTGGACTGTTTACCACCTCAGTGATAACAAGGCCTAGGTGCCTATTCAAGATAAGGAAGAACCAAGTTCATATTACTTGACGAATCTGGCTTACACCTGACCACAGAAAAGGCGACAATTTCTAGCGACAATGTTAAACCAGTGCTCAATCAAAACGAAATTGCTTACAACACTGTTTGTTTCTCAGTAAATTGCCCACACTGTTGTCTGACCTGGGCCTATTTTTGCCAGGAAGTACCTGCATTCAAAATAGAACTTCTGTGGTTCTCCACAGAGCAACCATTGGTTTTCCATGAGAGCTCCAGGCGGAAGTGCCAGCTTCTAAAGAGACACAAGGGTGCAGGATACGTTCAGATGAACAATTGAGATATTGCTACTCTGCTTTCTGAGGCTATCAGCACACTCCTACACAAGCCTACTAAGCAATAAGTCCCATTGTAGGTTCCTAGGTGCCTTTAAAAGGGAATGGTCAGATTTGTGGAGGAAAAGTCCACAGTGGGCTATAGGCCGTGATGGGTTGTACAACTTCCTTACATTAGTAGTGCTGTAGACTACTTCAGAATGCCAGGTGCAGGGAGCGGCAAGAGGATGCAGGCATCTTGGGCATCTCATGGGCTCCCTGAGGCACCTGGTGGGCCACTGTAAGACAGAGGAAGCTGGACTAGATGGGCCTTTGGCCTGATCCAGCAGGACTCTTCTTATGTTCTTATTATAGTCAATGCAGCTCATTCCGACAAACGCATGCGTAGGATTGCAGCACAAGAGATCCTAATGAGTCTGGATCTACATTCAAGAGCCTGGATCTCCTGAAGTGAGCAGAGAACATACTGGAATCTTTGGGGAGAAGCAAAATCTCATCCCATGCAGTCTTGGATTCCCTTGCCAGGAGGACTCTCTTACGTTGCACAGGAGGCAATCTTCCTTACTCAAAACACCCATAGTTCTCCCTTCACCCAACCCTTGTTTTGTTTCCAAAGGTTCCCTACTAGCTGCCCTTGTAAGCTGTGATGAACAGGACTACTCTGACAAAGATGGTGCCTCACTGTGCTTTACTCTCTCCTCTGGCACAAAAATAAATAAATCTTTCTTATTGATTTGATTGGGCATTTAAAAAAATGCCACAAGGTTGCCATCCTGCATAGAATAGCTGTCAGTGTGTAATTTCAAATTGCTGGTGTCACTTGCTATGGTCCAGTCTGGTGTAAGTGAAGAAAATGCTTTCCCCTGCAGCAGAAAAAAGGTGGGGGAAAGGTGTTAGAGATATAATCAACTCTATGCTAAATATAAAAATAATACTGTAACATAATGTTGAAATACCAACATGGAGGAAATTTGCCAGCAAGCATATACTTGTGCCGTTGCCAGATGCCAGTTGCAAGCCCTCCAGTGCAATTATTTTAAATATATATTTTAGATTATAGTAATAACTGTAACTGACAACTGAGCAGTGGAACAAGTTACAGCAATGCCTGCTTATTATGCTTTCCATTGCTTAGACAAGAGACAAAAACAGCCGCTGGCCTGATGGATATGTTACAGTGGGTGAATACTCTGACCTAGTCTCATCAGTCATTTCCAGGGTAAACTAGGCTGTGTTTATCATGTCAGACTCACAGGGGTCATCAATGTCACTTCCAGCAGCCATGCAAAAGAAGTACTGCTGTCTGTGAGACAAGAGAAGTCAAGAAGAAAGAGAGACAATGTCATTTGGGCCTTATTAGTTCTACAGACAGTGAAATTCTTCTTTCAATTTTTTTTTTTTTTTTTAGGAGAGGAGAGGTCTTCGGGAGTTTTCACTAAAATGACAGTAAAAGCACCTGCATTCCTTCTCCTTTTCCTTTCCTGGGCACCTGTGTCAAACTGTAATGTAGCCTGGAATGTGTAGGAACCCAGTTTTGTTAATTGGCCCAAGAGAAATAAGGTAGTGGAATTTCAAGCTTGGTATGCTTTGTGTGGGACGTGGTGGTGCAGCAAGTTAATCCGCTGTTGCTGGGCTTTCAACCACAAGGTTGGGAGTTCGAGACTGCGCTACGGAGTGAGCTCCCGTTGCTTGTCCCAGCTCCTGCCAACCTAGCAGTTCGAAAGCACCTAAAATGCAAGTAGATAAATAGGGACCACTTCAGTGGGAAGGTAACGGCGTTCCGTGGAGTCATGCCGGCCACATGACCACGGAAGCTTGTCCTCGGACAAAAATGCTGGCTCTACAGGCTTTGAAACGGAGATGAGCATCGCCCCCTACAGTTGGTCACGACTAGACCATTCGGTCGTGGGGAAACCTTTACCTTTTTATGCTTTGTGTGTCACCTGTGAAAATAAGTGCCCCAGCTGAAGTTCCTCATGGACCATTTCAGCCATAAACATGTTTACAGATTAGGAAATTGTGGGAGTGTCCTCAAGGCTGCTGAGAGCTGGCATTGGGCCTGGGGCAAGATGCCTGATTGCCCCCCTCTTCCTAAATTTTGTAATAAATTTGTTTCGTACTAAATAATTTGTTTTGTCACTGCCCAGCCCCCCTGGAAGCCTGGGCCTTATGGATTTTGCCCCCTGCCCCCCTCTCTTCAAGGCTGAGGGCACAATCTTAACCTAGAGTTAGGCCAGCATAGTTGGGCCAGCAAAGTTTGACTGGCACAAGAGACACCTTAAAGTATGTTTGGACCACTCTTGGAGTCAAAGAGGCCAGCACACAGACGTGCGTCATCCTCCCTGACTCCGAGAGTGGTCCAAACACATTTTACAGTGGCCCTTGTGCTGGCCAAACTTTACTGGCCTAACTCCAGGTTAGGATGCACACTGAGTGTCCTCTCCTACACTGACTGTAGGGGAATGTAGCAATGATGGAAGTATATTCCATCACAGTTGAATATACGGGTACTTCAGGACGCAATCCTAACCCACTTTCTAGCACTGACATAGCACTGGCAAGTTCTGCATTCTGGAACAGTAGCCATGGAGGCCTCCTCAAGGTAAGGGAATGTTTGTTCCCTCTCCTTGGAGCGGCATTGCCTTTACCCCAGTGCTGGAAGGTTGGTTAGGATTGCACCCTCAGTTATAAACTGGGGTGATGCACTTCAGCTGACGTAGAAATAAAAATCACTCATGAAATCATTATTAGGTCTATTAAGACAATGTGACTTTGACATTTGGTTCAGCAACTCTTTCAGACTTTTTCCTTGGTGCTTTATATTTCAAAGGCTACATAAATTCACCAGTACAAGATGACTGACGTTTTCCTTCCTTGCAAATGTTACGGTATTTTGAAATTGAAGATTTTACTAGCAGTTCAATCCTAAATGAATCCCATCCCCCACCCCACCGATGCAACCATGCCACTAGAGCATGTACTGCAACCTGTAGGTGGGCAGTTGTGATAATCTCCTCCAGGTAAGAGAACATTTGTTCCAGTGATAACCTTCCACACAGTTCAGGAACCACTGATTTAGTACTTACAATATTTGGGCAATTACAGGTACCACCCAACCAATCTTGGATTTTATACAAGAGAAGTTGAAGGGATAGCAGTATCCCTATAATGTTTGAATGCATACATTTAAACAAGACTTTTGACCCTGAATAAACCTCACATCGTGATACTTACCTAATATACTGATCTAAGGCTCTTGTCCTGTTCAGCTGAGGTTCAGCTGAGGTCCACTGGGAGGCAAGACCAGAGTGACACTGGTGAGCTAGGGTGGGTTGCATGGTACAAGGGGATGTCATTCAACTTGACTGTAGGAATGCACACTTACAACTGTTCCCACATTGGAACCAGAATGAAGTTTCTAAAATATTAAAAAAATATTTTCTAAAAAAATATTTCTCAGAAAATCTTTCAAATTGTCCCAAAAAAAATTTCAAAAAAAGATCTCTTTTGATTGTTCCTATTTTAGAGCGCAATCCTAACCTGGTCAACTTAGGACTTAGGTCAACACAGTTAGGCCAGCAAAGTTTGGCCGGCACAAGGGATGACGTAAAGTATGTTTGGACCACTCTCGGAATTAAAGAGGCCAGCACACAGATGTGCACCATCCTCCCTGACTCCAAGAGTGGTCCAAGCGTTCTTTATGGTGTCCCTTGTGCTGGCCAAACCTTGCTGGCCTAACTGTGCTGGCCTAACTCCAGGTTAGGATTGCTCCATCAATCATGTAACACCCCCTTTATATGAAACATTTCCAGTTGAGATAATATGCCCCAAACCTAAACATTTAAATGGATAGTATATTTACTTCAGGTGATAATTTCCCTTTTATTATCATTTCTATACAGTACCTGCAGTTGCATCTGAGAAAAAAAACAGTTTTAATCCCAAAGAATTATTTTTCAATCCTGAGATTGCTCACAAGAATGAGCAACTGAGTAGTCCAAGAAATTTTGGGAAAAGAAAATTGTTTAATAAAGTTCAGCTTTAAAAAATGCCACTGAAGAGGCAGAACAAGAACTAAAGTATGATTGACTGTTGCATTTAATTCAGTACTACTTGCATAGAAACCAGAAAGTAAAAGAGGTATTTTGAATAGCAGGAATTTAATTTTGTACAGCAAGTATTACGAGCAAAGACTTATCTGTGGGATATTAAATTGCGGTTACTTTTTAACCATATAAAAAGCACTGAAAGACCATATAAACCTATTTAATAGTCCCATCCAAATGAGGGCGTAATCCTGAACTGCGCTGCATCCAGGACGCCACGTGGCCCGAATTGGGGCCATGCGGCCTGAGGACAGGAGCTTGGATGCGGCTGCATCCCAACTCCACCCCCTCCCCAGGCCGGCATGCCTCCCAGTATTGTAAACGTTGCACCTCTTACGCTCTATGTAATTATGATTCCAGATAGCGTGGTTTTGTTTATATGACACGGGGCGAGGTGGGGGGAGGACATCACCGAACAAAATGATTCAGAGGCCATGTTTTCACTTGCTCAAAGTCAACAAGCTCCAGCAATAAATCTGTCAAATTGTATTTAATGTACTCACATATACTCACCTTGAAGTATACTACAGTTCTGGGCAGCCACTTATCATCACTAGCTACTTGGTGAAAGATTGGATTCTAATGCTTCCAATGATATTTATTTATTTAAGGATTTTGATCCTGCTCACTACAAAAGAATAAAATAATTACCCAATAATTAAAACATTGAAATCTCTCTCTCTCTCTCTCTCTCTCTCTCTCTCTCACACACACACACACACACACACACACACACACACACACACACACAGAGAGAGAGAGAGAGAGAGAGAGAGAGAGAGAGAGAGGAATAGAAGAATTTATATCATGTTATCTTCCTGTTAGCAACTTTTAGATCTATATGAACTCACTATTAGGGTGAAAAGATTCATCAATTTCCAATGATGGCAAGATTTGTTGGTGATTGGCATTTGCACATTTGCCCATGTTGCCAAAATAACCAGAACTCTACTTGCACTGTATTAGTAAAAGTTGAAAAGAAAGGCTGACTAGCTAATCGTCCTTGGCAATTTGAAGCACAAGATCCACCTTTTCCATGGGGAGATTTGAACTTGATAAATCGGGTGGCTGAATCAACTGTTTCAGACTGTACTGAGGAATGAGTGTTTTCTCTTGGGTAAGGGAGTTGCAACATAAGATGGCAAACTTACGGGTCACCTTGACCCTTGAAAAGAGTGATTTATTATGCTGGAGTTTATTACACAAGCATTTTAGAGGAATAAATTACAGGCTCCTATTGCTGTGTTAATACTGCTGTGACATGGCTGCACTTGTATCCTGTTTCGTCAACATCTTTTGTGCAACGCCTATCAAGCTCCTCCTGGCAGGGGTTCATTAATGCTTTCACGAAAGGTCAACACCACCTACCAGATGTAAAACTTTTGTTAGTCTTGGACTGTTTACTTAATACTAGTGTTGAGCTCAGCTCCTGTTGGGAGACATGAATATGTCGGCTTTTGACTGAGAACAGGTGCTAGCAAAAAAAAGAAAAAAAAGATCCATATTGGTATTCAGAGACCATCTAAAATAGCCATAAAGCATGTCCATGACCTCGTTTCACCAAGCCAGTTCGCTTGCCAGGGTTTTCTGGGTGTGAATGTAATCTCCCCATATTATGATGGCAAAAGCTGAAAATAAAGGCTGATTGACTTCTGGGTGGTGTTAATGCTTCAGCATTTAAGCAATGAGAATTTATAGATAGGCGCTCTATCATTAACAGGGTGGACCATCTAGATTCAGCGACTAGTTTGCTTTTCCCCTTCTAGAATTTTATTATCTGGGAAAAAAATTTCAAGGGAACACAACCTAATGCCTGCGGTCCCAGTCCATGTAGGTTTGTGCAGGAGATATTGCTGGCACAGGTCCTAGTAGATCCCTCTGCCACAGAGGCCTCAGGCCCAATCCTGAGGCCCTTATCGCTGGCAGCATGTGTTGTGAAGCACATCCATGACACCACACCACTTGCACTGGGGCAGCGCTGAGTTGGAGCCTGGCCCCAACATGAGGGGACAGAAAGGTCAGCAGCACCCACCGCCATTATGCCTGTTTGGGGCGAGGGGAGGTGGGAACGAGGAAGAACTGGGTGGGCGAGGGGAAAAGTGGGCCTGGACCCAGCAATGGGACCCCACCTCAAACCAGGCAGCTCAACACAGGGCTGCTCGATTCACCACCAGTGGTGAGTCAAGGAGCCCCACTGTGGGTGGGTAGCAGAGCTCTCCCCAGGGGATGAATGTCCCCTTCTCCCAAGGAGACCCCAATTTGGCCACCGCTGTGGCCAGGCAGCTCAGGATTGGGCTGCCCCTCTGTAAGGGAACAAATCCTCCCTCACCCAGATGCCTTCTGGGATTGCCTTTCCCCACAGGAGGTCTCCAGTGGCACACCTGGCATTCCTCAGAACGGTCGTCCCTTTGCACAGTGCCATAGCTGATGCGAAATAGGTACCCATATGCAAAGACTGATTGATGTAGCCTGTGGCTCAGCTGCTTTGTACAAATGCAGACAATGGGACGATCTCTTCCTTTGCTCGACAGTGAGACTTGGGTTAAGTGTCACTGTCCTGACGAAACGTCTCTCAGTGCCATTGTGTTTATTCCTTTGCACAGAAAAGTTAAACAATGGGGTATGTCCTGCACGCGCTCTTCAACCATTGAGATATTGAATTCTGATCTTTAATAAACCAACAGTGATTTGCTGCACTGCTTCTGTTTGCTTAGTTAAGCTCCGTTGGCATAAGAAAAGGCGCACATAATTTAATCAGATTGCTTTTTTCATTTTATTTTTTATTAATGCAGCAAGCAGGTTCTGAGCACAGTGATGTCTTGCAGTGCTCACAAGTAGAACATCCTTTCCTTATCAGAACTATGGAAGGATGAGAGCAGCAAATGCCGCACGACTATATTGCAATGAGGGCATCAATATGGATGCTTCTTATTTGAGGTTGAATTCACCTTGTCTAGTAACAATGAGGAAGCTGCTTCCACTTGACTAAGTGCCTGAGAGGGCAATCCTAAGAGGGCAATCAGAGAGGCCACCTCACAGACATGCACCATCCTCCCTGACTCCGAGAGTGGTCCAAACGTGCTTTACGGTGGCCCTTATGCCAGCCAAACCTTGCTGGCCTAACTATGCCAGCCTAACTCCAGGTTAGGATGGCTCCCTGAATTGCTTGAGACCAAACAGGGCCTAGTGAATGGGTTATTTTAATAGCACCTAGCCAGAGTGAGGATTATGTGGAAAGGACCCGCACAACCTAACTTCCTCAAGGAAGGATTTTGAAATATGTCATGGCAAGTATTGTAGGCCCAAAGTTTATGACAGACCAGAAGCTCCAGGGTTAGGCTGAAAGGATTCTTTGTATTTGGGAAGCCAGGGAAGGGATTTGATCAGGGAACAGGGAAAGGGGGCAGTCAACCTTTCTTCTAGGCACCGTTTTCCAGATTTAAGGGCTGAATCCTATTGAGCCGCTACACTGCCAGAACATACATTTTTATGTCACGGTGCAATTTATGGTGCTCACAATTTGTGGGAGCCGCCATTCACCACCACTGCAAGCAGCAAGTGGTCACGGCCATGCATCAGCGGACCCACAAAAAGCCATGGCACTAGTAAGTCAGGGATTGGGCTGCATGGGGCAGAGCTGGATGGAAAGGGTGAGCGTTGAGGCCTGGAGGAAGTGGTATCACTGGCAGTGGGACCACTGATATCCTATCCCCCTTTCCAGCCTTGACCCACCTTCCTAGGGATACACAGATTTGCACCAATCACTGGTGCACATCTGAGTAGACCAGGGTAGTCCAACTTTAGACTGCCCCGGATATATGACCATTGCGTGGCTCTTGATTGGGGCAACATAGGCCAACCCAGAAGTAATTGGGGGGGGGGTAGTGTGGTTTCACCACCAATTACTTCTGTGTTCATGTTGGACCACTATGGAGTAGGCCCATTTGGGCAGCAGGGGTTTACCCCCAGGCAAGGCATCAAATGTTCCCTTATCAGAAGACCTCCTGGACAGCGCACACTGTGTTGTATACACTCCAGTGGCACAACTACATAGGCGGGGGGGGGGGCGGGTAGACAGGATTGGGCTATGAGGCAGCTATTTACCCCACAGGAGACAACATACAATATTGCAGAGTGTTGGTGGCTTAGCTAATTAAAGTGTAACCTGGTGCCAAGGGCAAAATTATGCCCTGGAAGTGACATTATTATAGGAAATTGTTTGTTTGTTTGTTTGTTTGTTTGTTTGTTTGTTGTTGTTGTTGTTGTTGTTGTTGTTGTTGTTATATCCCCCCTTCCTGCCCCATGGGCACACAAGGCAGCTTACAACATTAAAATACAATAAAATCACAATTTGATCATAAAAAACAATCATTAAGAACAATATTAAAATTATTAAAATTTAAAACAACAAGCCCCATGGATCCTAAAATATACAAAGAGAGTATAAAAAACCAGCCAGCCTATCAACAATTAAAAGCTTGATGAAATAAGAAGGTCTTCAGCCCCCGCCAAAATATTGCCAAAGAGGGAGCAGTTCTCAATTCTAAGGGGAGGGTATTCCAAAGTCGGGGGGCCACCACCAAGAAGGCCTTATTCCTGGCCGCCATCCCTCTCACCTCTCCTGGGGGCAGCACAGTCAAAAGGCCCCCCCCAGATGACCTAAGAGTCTGGGCAGGATTGTATGGGAGGAGGCGGTCCCTCAAATACCCTGGACCCGAGCCGTAAAGGGCTTTAAAGGTCAAAACTAGCACTTTGAATCGGGCTCGGAAAGGAACCGGCAGCCAGTGTAGTCACTGAAGCAACGGCTCGACAGAGTCAAACTGATGTGCCCCAGTAACCACCCAATCAGCCGCATTCTGTACTAGTTGTAATTTCCGGACCGTCTTCAAAGGCAACCCCACGTAGAGCGCATTGCAATAATCTAATCTGGATGTCACTAGGGCATGGGTCACTGTGGCCAGGTCCGGCAACTCAGGTATGGTCACAGCTGGCAAATCAGCCGAAGCTGAGCAAAGGCTCTCCTGGCCACCGCTGCCACCTGGGAATCCAGGCGCAGCTGCGGATCCAGGAGAAACCCCAAACTGCGGACCTGCTCCTTCAGAGGGAGTGCAACCCCATTCAGAGCAGGGTGATAGTCCAATACCCGAACTGTGGATTTCTGAACCAGAAGCACCTCTGTCCTATCCAGATTTAATTTCAGCTTGTTCACCCACATCCAGCCCCCAACTGCCTCCAGACAACGATCCAGGACCTCAACCACCTCCTCAGAATCAGGGGGAAAGGAGAAATAAAGTTGGGTGTCATCAGCATATTGATGGCACCCCACCCCAAACCCCCGGATGACCTCTCCCAGCAGCTTCATGTAGATGTTAAATAGCATGGGGCATAAGATGGAAATTGCGGCACCCCAAACGTAAGAGGCTGGGGTGCCAAACAAGCATCCCTCAGCACCAACCTTCTGGGATCTGTCAGCCAGGAAGGAACAGAACCACTGCAGAACAGTGCCTCCAAGCCCCAACCCGGCCAGCCGACCCAGAAGGACACCATGGTCGATGGTGTCGAAAGCTACCAAGAGGTCCAACAGGACTAACAGGGACTCACTCCCCCTGTCCATTCCCCGGCGAAGGTCATCAACCAAGGCAGTCTCCGTCCCGAACCCCGGCCTGAAGCCAGATTGGAATGGGTCCAGATAATCTGTTTCCTCGGATGACATCACTGCCAGAAGTGACAGCACACATGGGCTTTTAAAAAAGGTGAACAATGGGGAGAAACCCACATCTTCCCTCCAGCTGCGTGTCCTCACCTGCTGTCAACCCCTAACAGTGGCATACTTAGGTCATTTGACGCTGGGGACCCATTAATGTTTAACATCCTCCCATATGACAAAATCATTCATTCACTGATATTTTTCACATTTTTATACTATACTTCTTCCAGGGAGCTCAAAGTGGTGTGCATGCTTCCTCCCTTTCTTTAGTCTACTTTAAAAGTTTTCTAAGCCAGTGATTTTTACATGGTAGTTGTCATGTTATTGTTTTCAGGTTTTTTGGCCATAAGCTTTGGTAGAATAATTATGCATGCATTCTGCATGACGTTCCATATCGAATGGTGTATAACATGACGTATTATTCCTAAAAACCATGATTTTATCAAACCACAATTTTTTACGACAGTTGTATTTTTGTTTTCTGTTTTTTCTGTTTTTTTTATAGCTTTTGATAGAGTAAAGATATTACGCTCTGGTTTGTTTCGTTGAATTCTGCATTAAATGACCTTTTCAATAATACATAACATGATGGTATTATTCAAACATACCAAGGTTTTCACAATTTTGGCCACTAGTGTCAAGCTCAGCTTGTTGCTCCCTAAAGCTTGTTGCCCGGTGCATTTGTACCCCCCTGCACTTCTTTAGCTACACTGTTGGTGTCTGTATGCAAATAGAAAATTAATGGGGCAAGGCAATTAGTTTGGGCAATGGTGTTGGGGATTGGATTAAGCGCCCCTCCTGCAGTATGGCTTTCCTGATCCAATTCACCTTCTCTACCCCCAGCACCATGGCAACTTTGAACTAAAAAACAAAACTGAGATGAAAGGAGAGATCGACAAGTGTTTGGGTCTTAATTTCTCTTTATCTCACTTACCCTCTCCCAAAGCTCCCCCCTCCCAAAGATGTTCACACCAGAGAGTGTCACCTGCTCCACTCTCCTCAAGCAATGTTCCCATCCACTCAATCTCCTCTCATTTCATTCTCTTGTCAGATTGGCTTCTGTGCCACTCTCACAAGTCAGGCTGCTCTCTCACTAAAGTCGCTAATGACATTTTACAGAGTTGCGGTAAATAATTCAGGTCCAATGTTAATAATGCACGGCAGAGGAAGAAAGGCATTATGAGGGATAGCCAAAAGGGAGAAGATAAGTGTTCAGCAAGGATATGAAACAAAGCTGAGAGATAAACGAAAGTCCTCCTCCTCCACCACAGCATGTTCACCAAAGAAAGAGCATGAATGACAGAATGAAACCACCAGGTGGAAAGGCAAGGCACCATTGCCATTTGTATGGCAAAGGGGAAAACAATCAATAGGGCTTTTAAAAGACACATCCAGTGGAGGGCGTAAGTGTGTGCATGCGTGTGCACACATCAGAAGTACATAGTGACAATGAATGTTTTTTAAAAATTACGCTAGATATTTAGCGTGCAATCCTAATCTGGCTTTAGGCCAGCATAGTTAGGCCAGCAAAGTTTGGCTGGCACAAAGGACACTGTAAAGTATGTTTGGACCACTCTCAGAGTCAAGGAGGATGGCTCACGTCTGTGTTTTGGCCTCTCTGACTCCGAGAGTGGTCCAAACTCTCGTGCTTGGCAAGCACCTGCGCATTTCAATATCTGTCTGGATTGACTCGCACAGTGAGCGGGAAGGGCCACTTACAGAGCATGCTGTGGGCGCCTGCAGTACTTACTGTTTTATCCCCCCTCTAGCTGCACCTCTGGGCCTGTGTGTAGCTGGGTCTCTGACACATCTAAAGGAACTCCTCATCTTAGCAATTTTATTGAGTGCTCCAAACTCGCTTTATGGTGGCCCTTGTGACAGCCAAACTTTGCAAGCCTAACTGAACTGGCCTAACTCCAGGTTAGGATTGTGCCCATACTGTGCTGTTGTAAGGTTATAGCAAATAAATAAAAGTGAAGCACTTTACACTAAAAAAGTATTATACACATGCTAAATATTATTAGTTTGAATTGGACGTATTTTTGGCCCTAGAGAACATATTTTGAAATATTACATTTACTCTATTTAAAAAGCTGCATAATTTTTGTACCTCAAAACGATGAATATGTTTTACCAAGTGTTCTACCTTGTAATTTCAAACATTTGATAGCACTGGGTCATTTGTGAACTGCCATTGCATGGAATAAGGGCAGGGCATATTGGTTTTGTTCCAACAAATATTGTAATGCATATTTTGCCACCAGCAGACACTGATTAATGAGATAATTTTCTAATGTTACCAGTAAGACAGAGGCAAGATGCCAACTGGGAAAGTCCTCATTTGCAGCTCAGTCTCTTAGGCGTATCTCTACGCCAGCAAGCAGATCAATCAATCAATCAATCAATCAAATCTATATGCTGCTTTTCAACACAAATTCACAAAGCGGTTTACAGGCAAATAATAAAGTTAAATGGCTCCCTGTCCCAAAAGGGCTCACAATCTAAAAGTAAAAAAATAAAAAAAAGCAGAACCCCACCAGCAAAAGCCACTAGAAAAGACACTGTGCAGGGGTGAATAGGGATAAATACTCTCCCCCTGCTAAATATAAGAGGAACACACTTGAAAAAAGTGCCTCTTGCCCAGTTGTCTGTTTGGGATTTGGGCAAAAGTCTGCTGCTGATTTCACAGGTCCAACGAAATGGTGTGTAGTAGTAGCACAGCTAGAGGCTGACAAATTGGTAAGTACTACAGGCGCTGCAATGTGCTGTGTAGGTGGGTCCCTCCCACTCACTGTTGGAGCCATTCCAGGCCGCAATGGCAATTCACAGGAGACACCATTGGGCTTGGCACATTTCAATATCTGTCTGGATTGACTCCCACAGTGAGCAGGAAGGGCCACTTACAGAGTATGCTGTGGGCGCTTGCAGTACTGTTTTATCCCCCTCTAGCTGCGCCTCTGGGCCTGTGTGTAGCTGGGTCTATGACACATTTGAAGGAACTCCTCATTTTAGCAATTTTATTGAAGCCCTTTGAATATGACATATCCACGTGGATGGGATTAAGATTACACCTGAAAGGTAGGTGGGCCAGATAACAGCCTCTAACATAAGAAGAGAATAGAATGTAGCATATGCCCCATTGGGCATGTTCAGTGCGGAACCCATGTTCAGTGCTGAACCCATGCTCAGTGCTGGAAAGTGGGTTAGGATTGCGCACTCAATCATATCCCCCTTCAGGCGCCTTTTTTCTAGACGGAAGAGCCCCAAACGCTATAGCCTTTCCTTATAAGGGAGATGCCCCAGCCCCATAAACATTTTTGTTGCTCACTTCTGCACCTTTTCTAGTTCCACTATAAGTCCTTTTTGAGATGTGGAGTACACAAGTGTAACTGTACACAATACTCGAGATGTGGCCTCACCATTGATTTGTACAATGACATAATAGTATTGGCCATTTTATTCTCAAACCCGTTTCTAATGATCCTGAGAATGGAATTGGCCTTCTTCACCACACTCTGGGTCAACACTATCATCGAGCTGTCCACCAACACCCCTTGATCTCTCTGCTGATCTGTTGCAGACAGCTCAGTATCCATTAGCCTACATTAGTTTTGATTTTTTGCCCCAATGTGCATCACTTTACACTTGTCTATATTGAAATACATATGCCATATTGCTGCTCATTCCCCAGTTTGAAGAGATCCTTTTGGAGCTCTTCATAATCCCTTTTGGTTTTCACCACCTGGAAAAGTTTAGTATCATCTGCAAATTTGGCCACCTTATTGCTTAAGTTGTCTCCAAGTCATTTATGAACAAGTTGAAAAGTACCGGTCCCAAGACAGATCCTTGGGGCACTCCGTTCTTCCCCTCTCTATTGTGAAAATTGTTCATTGATCCCCACTCTCTGTTCCCTGGTCCTCAGCCAGTTCTTTATCCCTAAGAGGACATACCCTCTTATCCCCTGACTGTCGAGTTTTCTCAGCCACCTTTGGTGAGGGACCATGCCCAACACCTTCTGAAAATTTAGATATAATATCCAGCGGTTTGCTTGCATCCAGATGCCTGCTAACCTTTTCAAAGAATTCTAACAATTCATGAGGCAGGACTTAGCCTTACAGAAGCCATGCTGATTCTCCTTCAGCAAGATTTGTTCTTCTATGTTTTAAAATTTTCTCTTTGATGAGGCTTTCTATCATCTTATCCAAAAAAGACATTAGGCTGACCAGCCTCTAATTTCCTGGGTTCCCTCACCATCTTTTTTTTACAGATTGGTGTGACGTTTGCTGTCCTCCAATCCTCTGGTACCATGGCAGCTTAAGGGACAGGTTGTACTGTATATTGAAGTTAGGATATCAGCAACTTCATTCTTCATTCTTGATAACTCCTGGGTGGATATAATCTGGGCCCAGTGACTTATTGATCTGTAATTTGTAGCTACCTCCCTATCCTCTGTGCAGTCATCTTAAGGCCTGCACATATAGTATGTGCATGTAATTTGTATGTGTATAGGGTCTGTCCAGTTATTCAGAGGAACACATGAAAGTCAGGGAGTGTGGTAAGCAGGTGCAATCCCACCCCCACCCATGCATTTATATCCATAGATATGATGATGCATGATGTTCAACATTCTTGCCTGGAAGCTATTATCATGCCATAACTATCAATGTGGATTCCTTAATTACCGCACAATGTTTGGAAATGAATATTTGAATATGCTTCAAAACGGCGCATATGCAAATCAAGTCCGTGCTGCATGTCACCTGGAGAAGAGCCTCTTTAATTAATTTGTGACACTACTTTTGTTTTGTCACATTTTGCCTGCCTGCCTGCCAGAAAGGTTCGGAAGAAAAAGTGCGGGGTGGGAGGGGAGAGAGTTTCCAATAATTGCATTTCAATCCCAAGTCATTATAGAACAAGACTTCAGCACCAGCAGGAAAGGTTAAATATTTTTAAAATGCAAACAAGATGAATCTTTAAAAGGCTTCCCAAGAATCTTGGAGCCAGAAAGCCCTTTTACCATCCACTGGCAGTTCCCTTAACAAAAGATGCTCTTACGTTATGCAGGCTTCTCATTTGTCAGTTCAGAGATTTTGCTGTCTCTTCTGCTGCACACGCTGTATAATTTAAGGTGACTCATTGTACAGGAAAGTTCACCTTCCATTAAAATGTTTTCTTTAGTAAGCACTCTCCAGCAAGTGCTGGAGTGTAAACATGAGTAGCGACGAATCCGAACATTTATTAAATACTGATGAATATTTCAATACCTCGGGGAGAGCAATTCACAGCTCAATCATTCAGGCCATTTTAAGTGCAGCACAGGACAATTCCACTACATCTTCCATTAATATTTTATGGCCCATTTTATTCTGTTTACCTTTTTGGTTAATATATAATTTAAACCTCTTCTATCCAAAAGGAAAGGGGGTGGAGGAGACGAGAAAGAAGAGAACAACTGTTAGCCTGCTTTTAACAAATCTCTGGTGAGAGCTTCCAGTTCATTGAAAATTCATTGCAAAGAATTGTATTTAATACTGGGAAGGCAAACCTCAGGTATTCGAGTCAAACGCGGATGCAAGTGTGTTGTACAACACGATCCCATGCATTTTTTGGGATCTGAGCGACAGTCATCCTTGCCTGGCAATCACTAAGCAAAAAAATAGCAGAAGAGACTGTGATGGGGCATTATTACATCATGCCCAAGAGAAGGATAGATGTACTCCAATCAACAGTGGGGTACTGTGTCTTGCCCTTTTAACCTGGCCTTATCACTGCACATTCAGGGAGTGTGTGCAGGGAACTGGTTGCACTGTGGCACAGAGTCTTCTTTGTAGTGTGCAACACTCACCACGATTTGGAGGAAAGGCAATTCAAGGAGGGAATGTTCCTTCTCCTTCCCAGCAGCACTAAGCCATAAAAGATGCATGACTTTTAGAATATGCATCAGATAGTTCTCAGTAAAATCTATGCCGTAAAATATAGTTAGTGAGAACTGGGTGAGGTGCGCTCTAAAGAACGTACCCTTGTTCTTGGGCTATCGTTTGCCTCTTGCGTGCCAATCTGCATTGCTACAATTGAGAATCTGACCCGCTATATACAAGTGCTGCAATAGTTTGGCTTGGCAGATAATAAGAAAAAGACAATGGAACTCGGGCAACATTAACCTCCTTATGTAGACAAACCTCCCCCGCCCTGCCCCATTTTTATAAGACAGTGTTCTTCAGCCTTGGAATCGGGATGCCAGTGGGGTTGTGAAGCTTCAGTTATGGGGTTGTGGCTACTTATGGGAATGAAAAAGGTTGAAGACCACTAGACTGGGTAAAAAGGGAGGCATTTGATGTACCCCTTCAGGCACCAGGAGATGGTGTCCCAGTCCTGCTCAGATTCTTAGAGATTGTACTAAAATAGCTTTCACTAGTGCCTGACTTCATGGTAACATTTTCTGTTCTCTCTAATAAGAATATTACATCACAGTGAACAGTGCTGGGAGTCGGGAGTGGGCGGTCATGGGGTAGGGTTGGCGGGAAGGGTCCTGGGAGGGGGCAGTGACAATAGGGTCCCCACTCTCCTGCTTCATTTATATATTTGGGTCATGGCATGAAAAACGTTGAGGACCATTGCTGGAAGAGAATTAGTGGGAAGAACATTCCAAACTGGCCCTCAATTTGGATGGTTTGGTATAATTGGTTAAATAGTAATAAATATTGGTTAAGTTTCTGTGGGCATTTGCTTCGGCATGGGAAAGGCGGGATATACATCTTTTAAATAAATAAATAAATAAATAAATAAATAAATAATACTGATTTAAAGGAGAGGAGGATGACCAGCCAAGCAACTAAGTGTTGGATTGACCTTTTTATCACCATACATCATGGCTTACCAAGCTTTTAATGACATAACTGGGCCCAGCACATTTACGGTAATCAAGTTCATGTTCTTGCACCCATTTGTCCAATACGTAAGTGTTGAAAAGCAGTATATAAATATTGATTGATTGATTGATTGATTGATTGATTGATTGATTGATTGATTGATTGATTGGGGCATACCAGGTCTTCCCCTCCCCGTTTCCTTCCCAGCTGATGAGCAGCAGAGGAATAATATGAAGCAAGAACTATTTGTATTCTATGTAGATGGCTTGGGGGAGGATTCGGAGAGCCCCCAGAGTGGAAGTGCTTTTGTTCATTCAAGGGATACCCCAAATTCTCCTAATTCCTGCCTTCAGGTGCAGCTCCCCCACATACACATCATTTCAAAGCATCTCTGGAACCTCAGAAGGAGTTTTTCAGTGGGCAGCAATGAACCGCCGTTGGAAGAAGGTAATGGGAAAGTTCTGATACATGGACAGAACTCCATTCATGCTTCTTTGGATCAAGAGAAAGTGTAATGGGTGTTTCTGGCAGGACAAACTTTGTTCCACATAAGATTTCTGGAAAACAACAACAGTGCATTTCATATCAATGCTTCAATCCTAAATAAAAATAGACATGAGTCTGCAAAAAATTACTCTTTATATTTTCACACACACACACACACACACACACAGAGAGAGAGAGAGAGAGAGAGAGAGAGAGAGAGAGAGAGAGAGAGAGAACACAATCCTAAGCAGTGCCGGACTAGGGACGCTGACGGGCCAGTGCCATATCCGATGCTGCTTAGGAGAGTCTGGAGCCTCTCCACAGCAAGGAAGCGTTCACTCCCTTACCGTAGGGGAAGCTTCCCTTACCATAGGGGAAACTCCAGCCTCCCCTATTTGCTCCTCGGATCTGCACCCGCTAAATCGTGGATGCAGATCCGAGGAGACCGTGTGGCCCAAATCGGGGCTGCGCGGCCTCCCTGATGGTCTTAGGATATGGCTGTTTGGCTGTCGCCTGAGCCCGCCCATGCCCTGCCCTCCCCCCACCAATTCCCGTCCTGGAACGGGATGGTTCCTCCCTCGCGCCAACTGGCTTCGGTCGGCGCAAGAAAGGCTCCCCATCAGCGCTCTGAAGCTGACGCTACTCATAGCGTAGGCTTCAGAATGTTAACACCAATGCAGGGGTGCTGCTCGGCACCCCTGCGTCAGCGCTAATGACATAGCACTGATGCAACAAAGTTGTGTCAGCGCTACATCCGTTATAGAATGGCGCTCACACACACACACACACTCACACACACAGAGATAGCACAATCTTAACCTGAAGTTAGTCTGGCATAGGTAGGCCAGCAAAGTTTGGCCGGTACAAAGGCCACCTTAAAGCGTGTTTGGACCACGTTCTGAGTCAGAGAGGCCAGCACACAGATGTGCACCATCCTCCCTCATTCGAGAGTGGTCCAAACGCACTTTATGATGGCCCTTGTGCTAGCCAAACTTTCCTGGCCTAACTTTGCGAGACTAACTCCAGGTTAAGATTGTGTGCGCATGTGCGCACACACACACACACACACACACACACACACACACTATAATAAAGAAAGCACACTCAGTATTGGAAAGTGCCATTCTTTAAAGTTACCTCAGATGCCAGCCATGGGACAGGCAGCAGAACAGCTACCTGGGGCAAGGGGGGGGGGCTTGCCTCCTTTGGTTCCATCTCTGCTACCCCCATCCCACAGAAGCTGTTCTCAGGGAATTGAAAAAGAATTGCAAAATTTGATCTTGTATGAATATCTAGAATTTTGCCATGACTGAACATATATTGGTTTTACATCCCATGTTATTAAATGCTTTAAAAGCATATTCTTCTGTGCCGCCCAACACCCACTATACTAGAACTGAGGCAGTTCTGTAATATAGCCAATTTATTACCTCTCCATTTTTGCTTTTCATTTGATTGGCGAGGGACAGGTGAGTCTTTTTATTTAAAATTTGCATTGAGTGAACAAAAGCCTTGATTTTGCCAGTCTTTCACCCACATGCTTTAAAAGGCATGAATATATCCCCTGAATACTACAGGGCTATTCAAAAGAGACTCAGGAAAATGAAGCATGTATGTGAGTGTTTGAAGGGCCTGTGTCTAATGCAGAAGGCATTCAAGGAAGATGGAGAGAATATACCCATTGATATAGTGCCAAAGACTGAACAAGCTATTATGCAAAGGCAATGCTACCGTCAATGAGTTCTAGTGAACTGCTATCCGTTTTTCAGCTTCCTCTGTAAAATATACATATATCTAAATAAGAGTTCAGTACAAATGAGGATAGATCAGTATAACAATCGTATCCAAGCAAATAAGTGAATAAATAAAATGAAGCTATCCTGCATTATTAGGGCAATTTAACTCCGCTTTCAGGCAGCCCAAACCTGAACTGCCCAGCTGCCATAGGAGCAGTGGTAACAAACTGGCTACTGATGCATCCAGCAGCAACCAGGCAGGAGCTGGGGACTGATGGTTGAGCTGCTGGTACTGCCTGAAGCTAAGCAGGAGAATCTGTGGTCTATTTTTGGATGGGAGACAGACTGCCAGGCTGTGACAAGCTGCAGGACCTGTTGTGGCAGAACAGAGTCACTGTGGAGCCGATCAGCCAGTGCGGGAATGTGATGAACGGAGTCCAACCTTGAGGACCTGTCCAGGCTGGACTTACCATCACCTGCTGAAGCTCGATGGCACACAGCCAGGGAGAGAACCACACTGTGAAGGCTACATCTGGGACTGAGGATTTGGTGAATCGCAGAATATATATTTGTAAAAACCCCATTGAAAAATAGTGGATTAGACTAGCCTGTCCATGTAAGCCGCCTTGGGCATTTGCTTCAGCATGGGAAAGGCGGGGTATAAATTCGTCAAAAGAAATAAAAGGGAAAGGAAAGCCCCGCAGCTCTCAGTGGGGCTCCTCAGCTCACCAGCTATTCCACCGGGATAAATTGAGCAGCACCATGTTGGGCTGCCTGGGTGAGGCATAGCAAGGGAATAAAATCTGGGGTGGAAGCAACTGCCAGGTCCCACTCCTTCATAAACCCAATCCTTCCTCCTGCCTCCCCCCAACCCAAATGGGCTTACTGGTGGCTGGTGCTGCTAGACCGCTGTCCATTCTTCCATTTGTGTTGGGGCCAGTGGAGTGCTGCCCCAGCATGAGCCGTAAGGTGTTGTGGACATGCTTTATGGCATGTTCACAACACTTTTAGCCAGTGGTACATACCGCCGGGGAGAACAGGCTCAGGGTTCACCCAATGCTTTGGCAGTGTGTCCCAATTTCACCTTTCTTGGCCTACCCTTTCCCCCCATAGAATTCCTTATCTTACCTTCTGCGGCCTCCTTCTGTCTCTCCCTCCCAGAGCCTTGGCAGAAGCAGTGGCGCTGAAAGGGTGATGCTGGGAAAACCCAATTCTCACATGGGCGGGATAAAGAGCTTCCATAGGCCATATCCACCTGTGGGCATTATGTTTAACACTCCTAGAGTGTAATCCTAATCTGGATTTAGGCCAGCACAGTTAAGCCAGCAAAATCTGGCCGGCACAAGGGCAACCGTAAAGCATGTTTGGACCAATCTCGGAGTCCAGGATGATGGGGCACGTCTCTGTGCTGGCCTCTCTGACTCCGAGAGTGATCCAAATATGGTGTCCCTTGTGCTGGCCAAACTTTGCTGGTCTAACTGTACTGGCCTAACTCCAGGTTAGGATTGCGCTCTTACTCTAGGACCTCACATTATCTGAAGTGTAGCATTCAGGTGAGAACTGTATTCACAGAAGATGAAACGTGACCACTTGAAATGCAGGACAAAAACATTTCCGATCTGAGACAGAGTTGCCAACTGTGACTGAAGATATATTCCAGGAGATTTTTTTTTTTATCTCAACATGTCAACTTGGAAATTCCTGAAGGCCCTGTTAAAATCTTCAGAATTGCTTTCAGTAGTCACCAGGAGATTGATGCTGATTCCTGGAGACTCCAGATCAACCTGGAGGGTTGCCAAGGGTCAATGAGAATCCAGAGTCCATGAAATACATGTTTGCAGTGTATGTGAAAATAATAGATAAATACTTGAGGCAGGAAAATGGACTCAGCCGAAGTCAACAGGGATGTTGTTTCCTGACGTGAAGTACACAAAGATAAAGATCTAACATAAACAAATGAAACCTGCTCTAGGGAATTTTATTCCAATGGAAAAAGATTGTGCAAAACTGGACTGTGTTAAAGAGCAATTGTAAGCCCAGATTCATTTGCTACACCTCCTCATAAACCATTCCTGATCACCTATTTCTCAATCTCTTCTCAAGTGGCCTACGCATATAATGGTTCCTCTTTGGCTGTTCATTCTGCACTGGTTCCCAAAAGGGTTGCCAACCCTCCACAGGATTAGCCAAAAATTTCCAGGAATCGGCATGAATCTCCAAGTCAGCACTCAATAGGGGAAGGCTTGTACACAATGTAGCCATGCTAAATCAGACCATTTATCCATCTGGTTTAGTGTTGTTGATGCTGACTATTGTTCCCCTGCCCTACATGATGGCTACAGGCACTAGGATTGACCAACTTTCAGAGCACAATCCTAAACTGGAGTTAGGCCGGCATAAACTAAGACAGCAAAGTTTGGCCAGTGCAAGGGCCACCATAAAACGTGTTTGGACTTCTCTCAGAGTCAGGGAGGATGGCGCACGTCTGTGTGCTGGCCTCTCTGACTCTGAGAGTGGTCCAAACCATGGCCCTTGTGCTGGCCAAACTTTTCTGGCTTCGTTTATGCTGGCCTAACCAGTTTGGGATTGCGCCCTCAACCAGAGAATGGCCATTGCCATTACATGTCTACATGCACTACTTCACTCCCTACCCACAGTGGATCTGGAGACAGAGATTATAGTTGTGGTGGCTGGAAGTGACTACAGTTGGCCCTCAACATCCCAGAACCCCCACAGATGCAGAAACCCATGGATAATTGAATCCACAAGTCTCGGCTGTCAACTGACTGCTGGACATGACTGGAAGTACCTTCTGTGCACAGCCTCTCTGGGCCTCAGATCACCTCCAGCTGCTTCCAGTTGCAACTGAAGGTCAGGTGAGGGCCCAGATCAGTGGTTTCAGTTATCTGCAGGTTTTGGCATGCATGAGGAAGGGGTTCCGATTATGGAACCTCAGCAGATGCCAAGGATCTACTGTACTCACTTCCAGCCACCGCAACTGTAATCTATGCCTCCACAGAGCATTTCCGGCTAAACAGGAAGTGCCTGCCAGAAGGCTCCATCAGGCCTTTGGAGTTGTGGGGAGGTCACATGTGACGTCCCCAAGACTCAGGAGACCTCTCAGGCATGGCCTCTTGTCCCACCCGGGAGGTCCCCTAAGGTCCACCAATGGGGGCTTGCGATCCACGTTGAGTCAAATCCATAGATCGCAAAGTTGCAGATGATCAGGACCCACTGTAATCTGTCCTCGGCTGTGTTCATGATAAAGTTCATGATAAAGATGCATTTTGTGTGTTTTCTTTGTGTATTCTAGTTTGGCTGATTTCTAAATAACTGAGCAAGGAAAAGAGGAGCTTGCTATGATTTCTGACATCAGGTCTGCTGATAACTGTAATTTAATTCATCCACTTGATCTCAAGCATGTGATGAAATATAATTAAGACCATGTACAGTATATTCTCTGTCTCTATGTTTGTTGGTGGGAAATACCAGCTAAATCAACACATGGTTTTTTAAAGGAATTATATAGCTATTTCAAATATGAATATTTTCTAATGAGGTTATTTTCTGGTTTTAAATGTGAGCCTATTCTTTATATTTCATTCTGACAAAGAAGGTTAAACACATCAATGACTTGCATATACAAACAAAACTAACTAAAATTCTAAAGAGCTTATTCTTGTTTGCCTAAGATGCTGTTTATATATCAAAAATGTAGCTGTAATTACTTGGTTTAGTTTACAAATGTGCTCAGCTCAAAATGCTTGACTGACTTATGAGCTGACCACCATTTCTTTCAGCAGATTTTCTTTAGCTCCGAATGGGAAATAATATTTGGAGCGTTCTCAGCAAAACCAGGTGTTGAGGAGGCCCACGATCAAGCGTTTACTTTCAATGGAACTCTTTTTGTATATGTGAACTATACAACGAAACCATCAAACCAAACAGCCTTTTTTGGGAGGGGGGTATGTGCTCTGTGTGGGTCAATCAATTTACTCAACAGTTTGAATCTTGCAAATACAGTATCTCAGTGTTATTCAAACTGTGGGTCGGGACCCACTTGGTGGGTCGGGACCTGATGTCAGGTGGGTTGCAGAAAGCTGGGAGCAGCCATCTTGGAAACTGTAGATCTTACTCTGGTTATATTCCTTTTGTGAGTGTTAACAGTTTGAATTTTCAAGTGCGGAGTTTTTTTTCTAATTTTGTTTTTAGTTCAGCTTTTACATAATATTTTGTCCTAATCTTGCTTTCTGTCAGGGATGTTTCATGGTTGTACAATTGCAGCAGTCCAAGAACGCCAATTTACATTTCAGGAGTGTCACTTTATTATGTTTTATTATGCTTGATAGTGTCACTTCCTGCCACAACATTCCTGCCAGGTTAATGACACCACTTCTGGTGGGTCCCAACATGAATGCCATTCTAAAAAGTGGGTTCCAGTCTAAAAAGTTTGAATACGACTGCAGTAACTTATCTGGTTGTAGCAGTGGTGGTCCCCGAGGGAGGGGGAACCAAAGCACAAAGTTTTTTAGGCACCTGAACACCTGTGTAAAGCCTTGTAAAGCCCGTGTAAAGCCCGTGAATCCTCTCCCCCTTGCCTTTAGAGCCATTCACAGCTGTAGGAGCAAAGCAGAGGCCTTCTGGGCCCTATGTACATGAGCCCTGGGAGCTCCACCTCCTCCCTGCTCAGAGACTGGGCCTGCCTGCTACTCCCATTTTGCACATTTAGGGTGAAAGGGGGTTGGGAAGGCGGCTGCCAGACACATAGATCAAGCCATGTTCTTCTCCCACTGTCCCATCAAGAGTACAGGCCTCAGGTCCTTTTCTGGCTGGGAAAGGCACACATAGCATTCTCTCCTGACAGGGGCTGACAGCACTTGTATTCCCAGTACTGCCCCAGGGACAGACAACTGCTAAGAGACATTGATACAAACTGGAATAATGTAATGTATAGGCTTGCTTTCTTAAAAAAAAAAAAAAAGGAATGAAATGAAGGGCCCACACTGCCTCGGACACAGCTGCCAGTACCTTCCCTTGGCCCTAAAGTAAGTGTTCGGAGCAACCTAGGGCCAGGAGAAGCGGAGGCACTGGCCAGGGGCGTAGCTAATGAAAGTGTAGCCCAGTGCAGACAGCCAAAATGTTGCCCGAAGTAATATCACAATAAGATGTGACATCGCAGTTGTATTTTGTTTTCAGTTTTTTTGACCATAACGTTTGACAGACGTTATTACACTCTGTTTTGTTTCATTGCATTCTGCATTAAATTACCTTTCCAATGAAGCTGAATGAGCAGAAGCTGCTTATCAGCCAGTAGGAAGGCAAATTGTGTGGCCAGAAAGAAGACTACACCATGAAAGTACCATCTGTATGTTGTATGTTGTTCTTGAAAGATAGAACTTCCTTGTAATTTGTAAAAACCTTTGAGTTTATGAATAAAGCCTGCCTATGTAAACTGCCTTGAGTTAAAGTCAGAGGAGAAATCTAATGACCTAAAGAAAGGCGGTATATAAATACGAGCATGATGATGATGATGATGATGATGATGATAATGTATAATTATGAATTATAATTTGAATTATGGTGTTGGAGAAGACTCTTGAGAATCCCCTGGACTGCAAGGAGATCCAATTGGTCAATCCTCCAGGAAGTCAAGCCTAATTGCTCCCTGGAAGGACAAATCCTGAAACTGAAGCTCCAATACTTTGGCCACCTCCTGAGAAGAGAGGACTCTTTAGAAAAGACCCTCATGCTGGGAAAGATTGAAGGCAAAAGGAGAAGGGGGCGGCAGAGGATGAGATGGTTAGATAGTGTCACCGAAGCGATGAACATGAAATTGGGTGAACTCCGGAAGCTAGTGGAGGACAGGGAGGCCTGGCGTGCTGTGGTCCATGGGGTCGTGAAGAGTCGAACACAACTTGTGACTGAACAACAACAACAACAACATGATGGTATTATTCATAGATACCATGGTTGTCACCATTTTGGCCACTAATTTCATGCTCAGCTTGTTGCCCCCCGTAAAGTTTATAGCCCGGTGCAATTGCACCCGCCTTCACTTCTTTAGCTACGCCTCTGGCACTGGCAGCAGTGAGGATGGAGGTAAATCAAGCCCTGATCTCTTGGGCACATTTACATGTGATCAAGGCTTGGTTTGCATGCAAGAAACTAACCTGAGTATTAAGAGACCTGAGAAACTAAAGCAGTTCCACGCATAGTAAAACTGACTTTTATTAAAAGCTTTACTAGAACATAGAGAGAACTGCAGGCATTACTGGAGAAATGGAGGGAGAACAGCAACCCCCCCCCCCAAATTAACAACAAACTCCCCCTACTGGTAGAGACTGACCATACTAAGTGGCTCAGTTGCTCCTGGCGGACCTCAGTATTTCAAGCTTCTTTCATTTTTCTTTACCTCTGTGCCTAAGGCTTGGAAAATGCCTTCCCACAACTTACCTCCAACCCCACAAAACACTCTCTGCCTTTTACTTATGGGTCTTGATGCGGGCTTTTGTTAGTCCCCAATATTCTTCTCCAAGCTGGAGCTCGGAGAAACCTATTGGCACCTTGATCAAGAAATTTGATCAAGAATCTTGATCAATATAAAGGCACCTTGATCAAGAACCTGACAGCCCAATCCTATTGGAGATGTCTGTCTCCTTTACCACCACCATTACACACCTTGAACTTGCACTTGCTGAACAGCAGGCATAGATCCAAGGAGACCCATGGCAGCAGTGCAGGCTTTCCCCAGGGTAAGTGAACAAAGTTCACTTACGTCAAGGAGACCTTTCTAACTACTGCCCCCCCCTTTTTAGGATATAGCACACGCTCCATTGATGTGGCAGCATTGGCAGAGGGGGATTTGGGTAGGTTTAGAAGTAGAGATACGTGCTGTAAGGCAGAATGCAGACACAATCACAGAAGGTTCCTTGGTGCAATCTGCTTGATGAGTGACTACAGGAAAGGACATTGTGTTCTAGTGCGCCTGTTATCTATTGTATTTTCTGTTTGCTACTCACACAGACTGGGAATTTACAGCCAGGGCTAATTTGGTCACATCTGAAGCCTTGCCTGACAAGGTAAGCTCATATTATAGAGTGATCCCTTCTCAAACAGAGACCTTGTTAGTTAGATTACGGGTAGATTGGCTCCATATGACAGCTTGTTTGCCAAAGGTGGACCAGCTTCATTTCCAATCCAGACAGATTCCAATCCTCATTGGAAGAACATTGTATGTATATAATGATGTCTCTTTAAAAAATAATAAATACATTGTCACAAAGTTCACACAACCTTCTTTCCTTGGTTTTCTTTGCTGTTGACTTTTTTTTCTCTGAAGGAGAACAGCAGAAAGCGTGTACCTTGGAGTGAGACAGCTAATTTTGTTATGGATGAACACAGTGTTGTGACAAAACAGTGGCACAGCTGTCATAACAGCTGTCACACATTAATCACGACACTGACAAATAGCATAATTACTTTATCTGGTATTCCTAGCATGCATCCTTAGTATGCACTGCCTCAGTGTAGGCGTATCAACCATGCTTTAATTAAAAAGACATCAATATAGGTTAGACAGACAAGGGCTAAGAGACGTGGCGACAAAATGGAAATAATGTTATTTATAGGCTTGCTTTTTTAGCAATAGGGTGGGGGGAATATCTAAAGAGCAATTGCTTAGCAGAGGATGTAATGCGAATGGGCTGTTCCTTAACGAGCCTCCTTTTTGATGTGTAAGCTGCTCGCGCACTGAGCAACTGTCACAGGTGTGCTTGTGACCCAGCGATGCATTATTGAGCAGGTGGCTTTGCATACCTTAAATTATCACACTGATCCAGTATCCCCTTGAAGATTTTCTTTGAAAAACGAAAAGGAATGGAATCACCATTACTCTTCGGTGATTATAGTCATGGCGTAGCATTGGAACTGACATCTGTGTGCAGAATGGATTGGGTTATATACCGAGCTGGAATGTGAAGACCTGCTCATAGGAAAGGGTGTGGGAGGAGGGTTAGTTAAGAAAAAAAAAAGATAACCAAGGCCCAAGCTACGCATTACAAAGAACTAATGAGTTTGGGTTATGCTTTTTATTTTGCCAGGGTTTTTTAAGGGGTGTGTGTGTGTGTGTGTGTGTGTGTGTGTGTGTGTGTGTGTGTGTG
>JAJKFI010000001.1:21208237-21244352 GCA_029204185.1 Lerista edwardsae
CACACACACACACACACACACACACACACACACACACACACACACACGCTTCCAAGTTGATGGGCCTGCTGAAGATGCTTTCTGCCTGCATATCACTTGTTTGATCAAGAACTACATACCCAGATCAGCTGCATCACCAAATGTGCATTTATGTATGGCTGCTGTCATTGGCCCGGCCTCATTTTTTTAACCAACATGCAGTTAGATGCACTTTTGGAAGCACAAATACATTTGAACATAGTGCACAAAAGGCACATACCATTCACCTGACAATGTTATCAATCTTCTCTTCTTAGCAACCTAACTCCCAACTTTAGCTGATGAAGGTCCGCATCCACCAGCAACTTACTACTGCCAACATTTGCTGCATGCCCAGCACTCAATCCCTACCAGCTTGGAGTGAGGATTGGGGGAGCAGTGGCAATCCTAGCTTTTTTTTTCACCCTGGGGCAAGCCTTCCAAAGCCATCCCAGGATGCAAAAAAGCCACCCCTACCGGAAATGGTAGTGACATGATGATGTCACCTCAGTTACTTCTGGGACACTTTCCCCCTCCGTATATGTGTGATTCACAGCTATCTGCTCAGCGGGCAGCCACTGGTTTCCCTTCTCCCAGGGGGAAAAGGGAAGCTGGCAGCTACCCTACAAACAAGGGTGATGTTTGCGCCGCACAACTGCAACTAGCATTGGCGCAGCTGCCCACTCAGAGGGGAGGGAGGAGGAAGGAAGCTGGTGGCTGCCCTATAAGCATCGGCACAGTGCTGGAGGAGGAGGAGGACAGCCAGACCCCGGAGCATCAGAGAAAGGCTCAGCACTTCTAAAGGAGCACCAAGTGGGGGAAAGGTTTTGCTGCCCCCCTCCCACATGGCACTCAGGGCATTTGCACCCGTTCACCACCCCAGGTCCACAACTGTGGGGGAGTTTTTTTAAAGCAGGATTTTCTTGCACTCCTTACAGCCCTTCCTATCTATAGAGACCTCTCTATCACTTCCTTTCTACTATTTCAGCGCCCAGAGGCGGATCTAAGGGGGGGGGGCAAATCTTTTTTGCAAGAAGCCTTACCTTGCAGTGGAAAACACTCCTCTCCTGCACTGTTCTAGCCAATCCTCACAGGGAACAGCAACATCTTGGCGTTGCTTACTGGCTACAGCAGCAAGGGAAAAGAGGGATTTACATGACAGGGTAAGGCTTCTTGCAAAACTTACAGATTTGCCCCCCCTTAGATCCGCCTCTGTCAGCGCCTATAGATGGATGGATCTCTCCATTTCTGTTCCATGCCCAGCTCTGACCAATTTCCTTGGATTTCCATCCTGCTCTTTTCTGCCACAAACCATCCCTAGAAAACCTCTGGACTGAAATATGTAATTTTTACCAAGTATTTTCACACTTTTCCTACTCAGACAGCTGGTGTGCTATGTTTCAAATGACACATTTAAATATGCATTCCCTCCCCCCCCCCCAAATGTACAGAATCCATAGAGATGTCTGTATTTTACAACATCTGAGCCAAAAATCTGGAGAACAGAAAGGTGAGCAATCTGGTGTTCAGTTGTGAATTGTGGCAAAAGAGGAACAATCCCCATCAAATTGCATGTGATGCAGGATGATACGTCATCAGATTTCTCAGTGTCTTTTTTAAAGTTTTAAAAGCAGCCAGAGGGAGGGACCAAATTGACTCAAGAAGGTGAATGTAATGGACTGCTAAAAGCTGTTAATTTTCATCAGGGGAAGTCAGCAGCTTTTTTAGGAGTCAGGACCGTTTTGATTGGAGATGTGGGGTAAACGCATTATCATCCCCCCTCCCTGGTGCTGTCTTGATCCATTCCAGGTCCTTTCCTTCCAAGAGGCTTGCCTCCATTCTTCACCCTTCCACCACCCAGTGGGACTAACCTGTCCCAGCAGTTGTCAGGCTAGATATGGCACCGTGAAATACTGCAGTGGCTGTGATCCTGCAAATACTTACAACCCATGGGTTCCAACTGCGCAAACCCTGTGGGTTGTAAGTGTTTGTGTGATCACAGTAATGGCAGCAAAGACTCTGGTAGGGCTGTTCTGCCTCACCTGCCACACTGCACATCGCTGATAAGTAAGGTTGCTCAAGTTGATCAGAGGCACAGACACAATTTAACTAGAGATATGAACAAACATCTAAATGAGTCTGGATTGGACCTGCTGTACACTGTGATGATGTATTGAAGCTTATTTCCAAAGTTGCTTCCTATAGTGTGTGTCTGTTATGATTCCACCACCATCGTGTCACGCCACCGTGTCTGTTTACACTGCTGTGAAGTTGGCTGCAAATCAGGTCCTTTTGTTCCACGTTCTTGGACTATGTACCAGGGCCTGGAGAGAGCAGAGTCAATGATGTCAAAATGGCACAAGCTCAAACCTTCATCTCTCTCTCTTTGCCAACCAAATTCACACTCCGCATGTTAGTTCCGGCAGTTTGGCGAGCGATGAGCCTGAGCAAACCGTGCAGCTTTGCTCAACTCTGCCTTTATGATCATCTTTAACAGTGTAGGTCTTGTTTGAAGCCTCCAAGAGCCTCAGAGATTCGCCATATCAAGCTCTTTAAAAGGACCGTGGCAGCTTTGCAATATGGAACTTGGGTATGTCCTATCCCATTTAATACCCAAGCAGGAGAGAGTTAATAAGGAAATCCTTCCCTTCTCTTTGTTTGTCACAGACTCCTCCATAACACTTGGCTTTCCCTAACAATGAGAATCAGCAGGCTTATAGTGTAACGACTAGCAGCAACCGATTGTAGTTATTTCCTTGGGTAAGAGGTTTATTATTTATCTCCCCTGATGCAGTGCCCATGTGGCAGAATTGATATTGAGCAGCTGGACGGATCACACCCCGGAGCCACATCTGCAGCTATATAGATCAACACTACTTTCATTGCCTTCGTGCCAAGGAAGTTTATCTTCTGTCAGTGAGATTTACTACTCCTGACGTTGTGAATGGTTAAGGAGTCCCCCTGCCTCCTTCCTGCTCTTTATTTGGTTTTCCGACTGTATTAATGTAATCTAGGACTGATTGTGAACAGCTTATTAGTTAAGCATTTGTTTATTTTTTCTCTAATTGATAGGGATTTTCAGGGTGGCTTTGCAAGAGGCCTGGTGAGGTGGGAAAACAGCAGTAGACTGCTGAAGCCAGAGGGAATAATTACAAAGAAGGATTTTTTATTTTGGGGGGGGGGCGGGGGACATCTAGAAGATAGAACAGTAAGAAATGCCTCCTCATTATAAACACCTGGCACATATGTGCTCCGTATGGATTGCTGCGTTTGGACAGCGATGGCATTTCATTGTGTTTTACGCGGGGACTGTTGGATCAGCGTGTAATCATTGTGCTTACTTCTAAGGTGCAAAAAAATCCCTCCCTCTAAAGGTCAAGACAGACAGGATGCAAGATGGCTCATTAGTCCTCTCCTCCTCCTTTCATGTATTAAAATTGCAGCTGCACAAGGCCTGATCAGCGTTGCATCTGCAGCACACAGGGAGGGAGGTTTAACCCCTTCTGATGCACATCCCGAGCTGCTATCAAGCCCAAGATGGAAGCTTCATTTGGGGTCTCCTCCCTCTACACTGTTGGTCCAGATGCTGATTGTTCCCCCCCCCCCATGGCTGCTGATTTACTGAAACAAAATGTACCAACCAGGATCTGGCTGGGCATATGCCGAGGGGCTATGCCATTAAAGGACCCATGCCTGTGCCCTGCATGCCCTACTGGTGCCCCACCACCTAGAAAGCATCTCAGTGCATAATCAGTCCATCCTCCTTCCCTGGCACAGTTTAAAATTCCCAGATGCTCAGCTCTGCTTCCCCCTTCCCATCAACCAAAAGCTGTAGAAAACCAAAATGGCCAATAGGAGAGGAAGAGACACCTGTTGCAGACAAAGTTCTCCTTCACATTCTGTCCAGTTTCTAACCCTAACCCACGAAGGCAAAAGCGCCTGGGGTCGCTGATCATGACATGGCCCTACTTCTTGACATGCTTCTTATCTCATGTCAGACTATATACTGTAATTTCCCACTTTTTATTTTATTTTATTTTTCAGAAGTCAATCATATTAACCATCGGTTGGCACTAGAAGTCATTTATGAATGGCTTTTTGAATCAAAAGGGCATGCATTCCAAGCTTATTATTATTGCAAGTAAATTCATAGTCTGAAAAATTATTATTTTATTTGGAGAATTTATATCACGCCTTTCCCATGCCAAAGCAAATGCCCAAATGTGGCTTACATGGGCAGCTAGTCTAAACCACCATTTCTCAATGGTTTGTTTTTTTTACAAGTATATAGTTTTCTGTGATATGGGAATAGCTATATGCGCACACACATACCTAATCCTAAACTGAATGAGGCCAGCATAAGCTAAACCAGCAAAGTTTGGCCAGCACAAGGGCCACCATAAAGTATGTTTGGACCACTCTTGGAGTCAAAGAGGCCAGCACACAGACATGAGCCATCTTCCTTGACTCCAAGAGTAGTCTTTATGGTGGCCATTGTGCTGGCCAAACTTTGCTGGCTTAGTTTATGCTGGCCTAACTCCAGTTTAGGATTGCACTCTAAATGTGTGTATGTGTGTGTGTGTCTATTTCTATGCTAGTAGTAATGCTTGTGTCACCGCACAAGTGCTAGGCATAACTATTGAATATTTTGCTAAAATAAGCAACAGGGCTTGTAGGCTGTAGCCGTCAGCTTTCCTAAGTGCTCCTCCAGCCAATTCAATCCAAACGGCACATATAACCTTTCTTGCAAAGTATCCTTTCCAGTGCCCCAAGGGTTTTAGATTTTGCCTCTCAAGTACATAACCAGGACATTATTTGAATTGCATTAGCAGAGTCCACCACTGATTTGTCGGAGAGAATTAAGCAATCATTGCTGGCATGATAGAAGCACTTCTTCTCATACTTGGAGTTCAATTATGGCACATTCTTAATCACAGGTGGCTTGCATTACTGTCTGGCTTTTTTCAAGTGCTCTCTGTCTTTCAGAGGTTGGAACGGAATGTTGTAAAATATTCTGAATAATGGCAGAGCTGTGTTTTGCATGTTGTAGAACTCGTTATGGCGAGTCTTCATGCATAATAACAGTGCAAAGTGGCCCACTGATTTTTCTCCTTTTTTTTTTTTGCATCTGCATAAGTATAGTACATGGGACATTGCTAATAAAGTGGATGTCAAGTCACCTACTCACCTTAGGAAAAGGTTACCTCTTTATTTTAAGTACCCCATCAATCATGGCGAATTAGCATGGCATTCTATGTGGAAAGTACTGATCATTATAAATTCATGTGGTATTCATGAGGATGTCAGATGTATACCCAGAGGACTTTATCTGTTCAAAAGGAAGCCTTACACATGACCTGTCCCCAGTCTTTCCTGCATATGTCACTGCCTTGAAGCTACATAAGACATATGAATCCTGGACTGTATAATCTTCTTTGTGCGGCAGGCAGCACAAAAGGCAACAGAAACCATCAATCAGAGACATCTTGCTCTAAGAATGACAGATGACAGCCACTATTTGCCACTTTAGCTTTCTCTTCTGTATGAGGAGACCTCACAGAGCTCAGCTAATCACATGCCTCTATCTATATCTCTATCTATATGCCTCTATAACAGCAGTCTCTCTCTCTCTCTCTCTCTCACACACACACACACACACAAACACACATAGCAGGAATGCATTTAGCCACAAGTAGGCACTCTCTTCCTTACTTGTTCCATGAGCTCACTCTGTCTGCTCTCCTTGAATACCACAATAGCCTGAAGCAGTTCTTAAATTAATTCCAGAATTGGATTGCGCACTCTTTGGCACAGTAACTTGTATTTGCATAATTGCCTCTTCATTTCCCCCTCTCTCAGAGCACAACCTAAATTGCGCTGGATTGGTGAGGCTGGTGGGCCTGAGCCAAATCCAGCGCACCTTAGGTGTGCTGGGGAGCCTCCACGGGGCAAAGGCACATTTGTCCCCTTGCTCCAGGGAGGCTCCGGCTGCCCCATGGGGTTCTTTGGATCTGTGCTGCTATTTGGCAAGCGCAGGACCAAGGAAGCCGCACAGGCCAAATCGGGGCCACACGGCCTCCCGACAGGACCTTGGATGCGGCCTAACGGCCACATCCCAACCCCATCCCCTCTCTGGGTTGGCCCGCCCCTCAGCCCGTCCACCCCCACCCAGTTCTTCCCACCCACCAGGTCTCCCTCCTCCCAGAACTGGCTTTGCGCCAGCCAAGGCACAAAGGGAGATTCTCCGTCAGCACTCTCAGGCCAGCGCTTCTGGTAGCCAGCGGTGTTATGCTGCCGGAACACTGAGCGGGACATCCGGGTGATCGACAGCCCGCCCGTCGCGTTCCAGAGCGTTACGCCGTTTGTGTAACATACGCAAGCGGCGTAATTGGTTACGCAAATGGCATAACGCTCCAGAACGCGACAGGCGGGCTGTCGATCACCCGGATGTCCCGCCCAGCGTTCCGGCAGCATAACACCGCTGCTGATAGCGTCGGCGCTAGTGACATAACGCCAACACAACAACGTTGCGTCAGTGCTACATGGGTGTGTGGATTGTGTTCTCTCTCTCTCTCTCTCTCTCTCTCTCTCTCTCTCTCTCTCTCTCTCTCTCTCTCTCTCTCTCTCATGTTGATGAAACCCTGGTTCAGGGAAATTTTATGTAGTCCTCCCTATCCCTGCATCAAGATTTTCTTTTTGAGCAATGTTTTTTCTGAAGTACGAATATATTCCCACCACACACAAATGATGGAACCAGGGACTGTCTGCATACAAAGCACTTCCTCTACCATTGAGCTCTTTTCCGTTGCCTGCAGAGCTGTTATTGCGGTCTGCGTTACGATTATGATCGCGATGTAACCATGGTTTGATTATCTTACTCCAACGATTGCACTGCAACCTTGACAGGAAAGAACATTCACAGCATGGTCATATTACTAATATTTCAAGGGAAAGGCGTTTTCCAAGGAAACGAGCAACACAAGAACAGCTGTTGAAGGTTTACCTTGAGAAAGTCACATAAGCAGAAATAATTGAGAAATGGACATGACAAATATCCCACAACTCTTCCTGTCAGTAATTAAATCATGTAGTTCCCTTGTGAAAGAGAACAGCCATGTCATATATCTCATGCATTTTTACAACTTTTATACAGTATTATGTGTATATTGTCCCTAGTGAGGAAGAACCAGTTCGGACTTGGAAAAACTCATTTTTGCTACGTTGAAACCATCCAGGGCTTTTCATTTTTCCGAGTCTGAACTAGTAGTTCCTGACAGATGCTGCAATTTCTTGTTCCAGAGGCTGGCTGACCTGGGGAGGAGGGTGGAGCTTGGATGCAGCCGTTAGGCCACATCCAAACACCTGGCCTGGGCCTTTGCGACTGCAATTTGGGCTGTGCCGTGTGCTCAGACGGCAGGTGCAGATCCAAGTAGCCCATTGAGGCGGCTGCTGCCTACCCTCGGGCAAGGGGACAAACGTGCCCCATGGAGGCTCCAGCCTGCTCCCAAGCTGTGCTGGATACAGTGCAAGCCCACCAGCATGCCTGTTTCAATGCACTTTAGGATTGCGCCCTCAGAGAGCTTCCACCACCACCACCACCTGGGAATTGGTTCCATTGTAGTACAGCATTTACTGTTTAAACATTTTGCATGATGTTCAACCAAAATCTACCCTCTTGTAAATTAATCCCATTAGATCTAGCCCTACTTTCAGGGACATAAGAGAATATGTCTGTATCCTGTATGACTTCTTTTCAGATATTTGAAGAGTGGTATGATGTTCTCCACCAGGGTCAATACATGTTGTTCCAGACCCTTTACTATTTTTGTTGCCCTCTTCCAAACCCTTTCCAATTTGTCTGCATCCCTCTTAAAATGTGGCACGCAGACCTGGGCACAGTACTCAGGGTGAGATCTGACTGACTAGCTATATGAATGACTTCCAATATTTCAAGTGAACAGTTGCATCAGGGACCAAATTGCACACTGTAACTTGTTGCCTCCTGCAACTCATTGCAAATTTTATTTCTGTCTGCTGCAAAACTTGGAGGAACAAGGTCATTTCATGACATTTAACATCAGACATCCAGCTTCAAGTTCAGAACTGGTCAGCAATAACATTCATTAGTAATTACGTGTAATTTTTCTAAAGCAATATCTACTGCATTAAATGAGAAACCTAAGACGATTCAATGAAAACTATGAATTAAAAGGCTACTACTATCCCATTCAAAAGCATTTGAACAAAAGGACCTCCAATAAAAAAAATTAATTGAAAAATGAGGAAAAAAACTGGAAAAGAAAATGAAAGGGAAAGGAAATTACTGCATGTTACTATAACTGGGGACAGATTGTATCATAGGATTATTAGAATTTGGAGGAAAACATTATTATTTTCTAAATTGAATTGGATTATTTATTACTGTTCTAAAAGTATTGAACACAAAGAAGATTTCGAGCAAATATTAGATTAGACTGGGAAATAATGTATATGAGAGAAGTGGTTCTGAGATAAATCTCTATATAAACATTACAAATATTAAATTCCCCTTCACATAGCTCCAATCTGATAAGACAAACCTTACATTTTGTACCAGCACTATACACGGGTAGTGCTCCTGAAGCAAAAGTGGGTCAATTCCTGCTGCCTGAAACACTGATTCAATATATGATGTGTAGGAGCAGAGTTTTTCCAGCAATTGTATATAAACTTCTCTTTTGAGGGGAACGTCAAGGCCAGAGGAATACTAAAATTAAGTACACCACACTGCAAGATCCCAGGCAAATTGTGGCATTAGTTATTGGTGACCTTCTAACACAGATTTCTTGCCACACCAGTCATGGTGGCCAATGCTTAAAAACATCAAAAGTTATTGTTCCGAGGACAGGTCAGACACCTCATTAATTGGGAAGTGTCTCAAAATCAGTCCCAAAGCAAAAGTGGGAGGACTTAAAGTATCACGTTGTTGTTGTTCAGTTGCTAAGTCGTGTCTGACTCTTCGCGACCCCATGGCCCACAGCGCGCCAGGCCTCCCTGTCCTCCACTAGCTTCCGGAGTTCGCCCAATTTCATGTTCATCACTTCGGTGACACTGTCTAACCATCTCATCCTCTGCCACCCCCTTCTCCTTTTGCCTTCAATTTTTCCCAGCATGAGGGTCTTTTCTAAAGAGTCCTCTCTTCTCATGAGGTGGCCAAAGTACTGGAGCTTCAGCTTCAGGATTTGTCCTTCCAGGAAGCAATCAGGCTTGACTTCCTGGAGGACTGACCGATTGGATCTCCTTGCAGTCCAGGGGAATCTCAAGAGTCTTCTCCAACACCATAATTCAGAAGCATCTATTCTTGTATCATGTACTTCAGTATCATGTACTTAAGGAAAAACCAGTCAATTGGGTGCTTGATTCCAACCAAAGACCTTTTCCATTTATATGCAAAACCTGGTCCTTTGTTAATGTGCTGCCCACACTCTTGTGAAACCATCTTTTGCTGTTGTTACTCTGTTACAGCCATAACGTGAAAGTCAGGCATTCTACAGAATGCCTGGCAAAGTATGAAAGAGGCTTATTTTGGGCACTGGCAGGTAGCAGTGTTGGCCCACAGATGCCGGAGGAAGCCGCAGGTAAGCTGCCCCCATGCCAGCTGGGTTCGGGCAGCACTGGAGCTATTCTGGGCAGAGGGAAGGCAGTAGGGAGACGGGAAGAGGCGTAATGGGGCAGGGAACGGGAGGGTGGAGGGAGGGCAGTCCCATAGGTGGGGCGGCCCGGGGAGAGCAAGGAGTCTAGATCCAGCAGCTATGCCTGATCCAAGCCCCTGTCCCCAGGCCACGTGGCCCCAATTCGGGCCGCTGCAGCCTGCTTAGACTTGCGCCTGCAGGTGCAGGTCTGAGCAGCCCTATTGGGATGCCTGTGGCTTACCCCCTTGTCCCGTGCTAAGCTATAACTGCCTCATAACTTGGTTAGGACGCAGTACAGGCCAGCTTGCTCCTGCCCAAGATAGGACTGGGCTATTAGGAAGATCTAGGAAGGCGTACTTTGTCATCCAGCATTTTGCCTACTGGGGTTAGTTTTGTATTTGCTGGGTGGTGAAGCAGTTGCTTACATGATCACCGGATCTTGCCATCTAGACCAATGGTTCTCAAACCTTTTAGCACTGGGACCTATTTTTTAGACTGACAATCTGTCCGGGACCCACCGGAAGTGACGTCATGGCTGGAATTGATATTGTGACACCACAGCCTGCTGCTTTCCTGAGAATGCAGCAATAAGTTGGGTGATTTCTCTGCCATTTTCCAATAGCGGAGTGAATCAGAAAGAACAAGGCCTATTTCCAACTTTCCACATGCAGAACAACCACACAGCCCTCATCCTTTCCAGCATCTCATCTTCCCATATTTTCAAGATGGCTGCTCTAGGTGCTTCGCAACTCACGTGAAATTGGTCGGGTGACCAGTAACAATCGGTTCCATGGGGTGAGCAACACAGAAAATATGGAAAGTCAATGGTTTGAAAGTCAATGGTAGAAAGTGAGTGAACGAAGGATGGCGGAGAAAAAAGTGAAGCACAATTGCAAACTCCATACTCCAAAAGGCTTCCACACCTGCAAGAGCAACTAAGGAGCTTCCAGTCAATTGCAAAAGGGACTATAATTCTACCCTGCCCGTGTGCAAGTAGAAAATCTTTGCTCCCACCCTTTCTCCATCTGGGACACAAGGCAGCTATTAAGAATAAAGGACAGTGGACAATTAAATCTCTTCAACAGCTGCTGAATTTCAAGCTGGTGTTTCTATTCAACAAAATGCCTTAGGTCTATTCCAGTTGTAGAGCAACTGCACAGGCCTGATAGCACACGGATATATTTCATTGTGGTTAGGGGAAAAAATAACCTGAGACATAAAAACAAGCATGCAGGGGAGAATGATGGATTAGCACCAGGAGGGAGAGACTTCGGAATATGAAACATGCTTGCTGGTTAATTTCCTTCTCCTCGATTCATACATCACTCAAACCCAGCTGCCTCTCTTTCATTCTGGAGTTGGCTATTCCTGAAAAGGTAAGCCTCTGATTCTTCCACAGGGCCAAGGGACAGCTGTGGTCACCACTGTGTCATGAGTAATGCAAAGCTACGTGGAAATGGCACCTCATTAATTACAGCGCAACCCGAGATAACTCTCAAACTGCTCCTGAGATTATGTTAAACCCGCTAATGGATATTTAGAACTCAATCCTGAGATAGTGTGATCAATATAGCTGCATGACATATAATGAGGCTATAATAGTTAATAAGGCCACCCTCCAATTAAGGCATCTTTAGCCAACTAATCACCTGCCTTTGAACCAATCAGTGTAGTGTAAGAACAGTTGCATGCCACCCAAAGTTCAGTGGAAAGTGACCTTTTGAGATACAAAAACTAAAGGTACCTCACAAAAAAACAGAAACATTCACTTGCAGCCCCACCAATTAAAAACGGATCCAGACCAATGAATGAATGAATGAATGAATGAATGAATGAATGCCTTTCTTGATTAAGTAATAGAGCAATGTGAGTTTTGATCTGTAATAATTAATATAATGTGGCATGCCCAGGATGAACCCAGCTAGTTCATGGGTCTATGGAAACAGCACTTAATGTTATACATGCATTCTGGAATACAATAGTATAATTGCATTTATTCCCACTCCTAGGCAGTGGAGTAAAAAACTGAATCATTTTATTTCAGTGGATATAGAACTGGGTCATTTATCTAGAGAAGACTGGTGATTATCAGTCTGCAGAATTTATTGAGATTATCAACTATCAACCTTGCCTTTGTGTCTCTGCTAAGCTGTGCGGTGATATCTAAAATCAGTCATGTGTCTTCTTGACTATCACATGCACACCACAAGTGCAAAGTCCACACAAATACACACAGGGTTTCCTGTACGATTAGGACAACACTTGGCAGAGGCAATGAAGAATCCCCATAGTGGATATGTAAAGCATTTCCTTAAATCTAAAGAATGAGAAGTCTCTACAATTGTGCAACTCTGGGTCATGCCTCAGGTCTATAATGTGACATTCTTGGAGGCTGTTCCACAAGGAGGAGGTTCAGAGTAGGTTTTGCAGCCCCAATCAAGCCATTTAAGAGCTGTGGACACAGATGTGGTTGCTGGGGGCCCAGGGGAAAGACCTGCAGTGGGATCCCTATACTGCCCCCACCTCCTGATGGGACATTAGGTGATATCACTGCCAGCAGTATTAAAGGTTCATGGGCCAGCCTGGCTAGATGGTCCCTCTGGTATTCATGGGCCTTCAGCCAATGGCCAACCTGACTGACCCCTGACACTATCTCCTGGTAGCAGGAATCAGCACTGGATCTTCTGTATCTGTTCAATGATACCACCCACGACACTGGCCCTGATGGAATTCCCTCCCTGGAAAACTTGCCAAAGTTTTAACATCTTCTGGAAGTCCTCCAGATACCATATTTTAGTGGCCACAGTATTTGGAATGGAGGACAGTACATGCCACAAACTTCTGAGTGATGACTTCCCACATAAACATAAACTCTATGTGTACTTGGAGGCAGGCTGCTGGGTGCATCACAAGTAAAACATACAGTCCTGGTCTTTATTACTTGGAAGGTAGTCCCATTAAACTAAGAAGAACATCTGAGTAAGCCCTACGTAGGATCTGACTACAGATCTTCCTATATGGGTTCATTTTCTCTTTGGACATTGACCTTCAGTTTTACTATTAGCCAACTTCCAGTTGATCACTATGGGCTTGAGTTATATTGAACATGTAATGGAATACTTTGGGACGCAATGACTGCAGTAATTATTGAGGCTTCTGAATAAATTATGTCATTTAACATCTGCTATTAAGCTATTCCCCACATTTATTGCACCATAACAATGTCATTACAGAGGAAAGCTGGGCCGACAGACAGCATGGCAATAAATGCACAATACGAATCTAAATGTTTGCTTCTCCATAACTCTCCTTCCTCTTAATTGTGACAGTCAGCACTTGCCCTACTTGTTAAATACACCAATTTCTAATCATTTGTCATGGATAAATCATGCCGTCTTCACAACAATTAATACTCATCCACTCTTTAGGGTTGTTGGAAGAATTCCACTGGTAACATCACTTTCTTATTTCTTCCTTCTAACACAAAGCCAACAGTACTTTCAATCAGACAGGGAAGGTTTTTAAGTGTTGCATCTCAGATTAGGGATTTGTGTGCGGTGGGGTAGAAGGGGTGGCACCAATGCACCCACCATCGCGCTATGGGGGGGGGGAACAGATTTTCCACTGCCTTACTGAGGCTTGCACAGGTCCTCTGGGGACCCCTCAGTGGACCCCTCTGCAGGCCTCCCTGCACCTTAAAAATGCATCATGTCGCAATTGCAACCCACTTCCAGGTTTTGCCCAAAATCGCAGGATTAGGGCCATCTGAGTGGCACATTAGGCCTTATTCTCAATGTTAGTAACACATGGGGGTGATGGTTTGAAAGAAATCAGGCAGAAATCATGGTAGGGAGGAGGGGGGCTTTATCCTCATCCTAAGGATGCTCAGGAAGATAAACCTGCCACGATGTCTGCTTGTGTCTTATTACCGTAGTACCATTGAGAGTGTCCTGACATATGGCATTTTGCTGTGGTATGGGAGCAGCTCTGCAATGAACAAAAGGGCATTGCAGAGAATCATAAAGATGGCTCAGACCATCATTGGGATACATCTTCCAGCCCTAGATGACATTTTTATATCCCGTTGTCTGCAGAAGTCACATCGTATCTTTGAAGATTTGCCCCATCCAGCCTACAGCCTATTTGAATTGTTGCCTTCTGGGAAGCGGTATAGAGTTATTAGGACATATACCGCACGATTTATTCCAAGGATGTAATTATGTTAAATGACGAACTCAGGAAGTTGCCAGGAACAAGATAATAAGGCATTTCCTATGGTGTTGAGATTCACTGTCTATCCTGCTGCTTGTTGCGTCCCTGAGTGAATGGTATTGTTGTTTGGAGATGTTAGATATTTATTCTAGATTTGTGTGGGTGGGTTGAGTGTATAAGGTGTGTGTGGGTCCGTGTCCTGGAATGCTTACAAATTTTGTTGTATGTTACGTATAATGACAATAAAGTAATCTAATCTAAATATCCCTCATCTTATTCCCATTTAATGGGGAAATGCTTCCATTGAAAGCCAATGGCATTTTTTTTCCAATTAAAAGCAGCATGCCAGGAAGGGAAGCAATCAAGATCAGACCCAAGGCAGGGGATAAACTACTCAGAGGAGGACAATCCAATCCTATTGAAATTGCCCCTCACCATTGCAGCTTGGCTATATTTAGCAAAATGGAGGTAACCTTGAAATAAGGGGACATTTGTCCCCTTGCCCCAAAGAAAGCCCCAGCCACAGCTATGGGTCTACTCAGATCTGAATCTGCTCGTTTGCCACCACAAGATCTGTGTTGGCACATCTGACTTGGGAACAGGGATGGGATACAGCACACACCACTGTTGCCAATCCCATCCATCTCTTCGATCCAGACTTCCCACTCTGGTCCCTCCCTGCCCTTCCCATCCTATTACACCCCTTCCCATCCCTCCCTTGCCCTTCACCCACCCCTTCTCCACTTCCTGATGCTGGATTTACCTGCTCTGGTGTGCCACAGATTGCACTGCTGCTTGTGGAATGGCACAAGCCTGCCTGGTGCCAATAACTGCTATGTTTTAGCAAAGCACTTCACAGAGCTTTTACAACAGCCTGTGTCAGCTGAGTTCATATCTGATGGCAGCGGCAGAGTTAGGATTGTGCTGTAAGTGAAAATTTAACTGCTTGGATTAGCCTGCCTATTTAGGTTAGAAATGCTCCACTGCGATCAATGGAATTTGCAACTGAGTCAGGATGCATACATTTGCTGCATAAAGTAGTCTAAGGGGAATCGCTACTCTTTATGCAGTCCAAAAGCAAGCAACAACCTGTGTCTATATACTGTAGTTTTAAAAGTCTCTCTGAGCAGAAATCCCAAAAGTTAAATCATGTCGTTGGATTATGCTTCTTGTACATTTCATTCCTTTTTATTCCTGCAAGGCTTGTATTTGGAGGATGAGCAGGCTAAAATACAGGGCTCTCGATCATGTTTAGAAAGCCCTTGAGCACAGAGCTGCAGCTGCAGGGATTCTCAATTAATACCATATGCAGCCATTTTCAACCAGTGTGCCACAGCACATTAGGGTGCTGCAAAAGGCCCACAGCAGTGATGTCATGCAGGGGGTACGCAGGGGTACGCAAGTACCGGTTTCTAGGATTACAGGTGGCCCCACCCATTCGCCCACCCACTCGTCGACTCTGCTCCCTGCAACGTTTGAATTTCCTGCATGTTTGAGTTGCCTACATGTTCTCAGAGCCAGGCAGGCAGGCAGGCAGCGAGCAGAGCCTTTCCTTTCCTTGCAACTGAAAAATGAGTTGCTCTGGGGTTTTAACATGATGCCAGGCCTCCTTAACATGTTCTGGGGGTGCTGTGGCATACTGTTGCAACTGTTGGGTCAGTTTAAAATCATCTGAGGCCTCAAAAAGAGCTTTTTTCATGTCACTTCCTGCCACAACATCACTTCTGGCTTATGATGTCACTTCCGGTGGGCGGGTCCCGACACGTGCCAATCAAAAGTGAGTACCTGTTCTTAAATCATTTAGATGACACCACTGGCCCACAGGTGTGCTGCAGTGTCATTGGGGGAGCGTCATTTAATTGTAGGGCCATTGGGGGATGAGAGCTCCCCACCAACAGCCTGGTGTGCCTTGTCAGTTGTCAAAAACCAATGGTGTGCCTTGACAATTTTAGAGCCTTGTCAATGTGCCGTGCGATGAAAAAGGTTGAAAATTTCTGCCCTAATAAATGTGTCTAAGGGCACAATCCTAACCAACTTTCCAGCACCAGGGTAAGGGCAATGCAGCTCTGAGGTAAGGGAACAAACATTCCCGTACCTTGAGGAGGCCTCTGTGACTGCCCCCCAACTTCAGGATGCAGCACATGCCCCACTGGCACAGCTATGTCAGTGCTGGAAAGTTGCTTAGGACTGTGCCCTAATTAGGTGGACTCTGCCTGCCACCAGAGCCATACAGTTGACAAGAGGCACCAGCCTTGGGTGACACATTCTAATACTTCACCCGCCTCTCTTTATCCTTTTCTTCTGTTCCATTCCTCTTTTCGAATCCAGGGACTGGAAGGAGGAACACCTCCAACATCTGGCACACCTCTGGTGGGGGACAGTGTTGGGAGCCTCAACTGGGAGCGCAATCCTAACCTGGAGTTAGGCCAGCACAGTTTGGCCAGCACAAGGGCCATCATAAAGTGCATTTAGACCACTTTCGGAGTCAGGGAGGATGGTGCATGTCTCTGTCCTCGCCCCTCTGACTCCTCGAGTGGTCCAAACATACTTTATGGTGTCTTTTGTGCCAGCCAAACTTTGGTGGCCTAACTGTGCTGGCCTAACTCCAGGTTAGGATTGCGCTCTCGGGCAGTCGGAGTCTTGGCTGTCCTGGCTGCCAGTGTCATATTGCTCCCCCTGCATGCTCACTAACCATGTTTTGAACCCTAGAAAGTGGGATTTCTTCTAGTCTGGAGAACCAATAGATACTATAGGGCATCAGAGAAGTAATAGGTACTTCAGAATTAATGAACTAGTTCAGTATATAGAAAGCAGGACCAGCCCAAAACCTCCTAAAGCATAGGGCCCAGGTCACATAACCTACCATTATGTCCAGGAGGGGCAAGGGCCCCAGGCACGGTGCTCCTGGAGTGGGAAGAGGGTGGCAACTAGATAAGCTTGTCTTGCCAAAAGGCGAGCTCTTTCGGCCCTCCCACCTGCCCCTGCCATTGTACGGCTCCAAAATGGAGCCTGGTGTGGCGTGGGGGCGGAGCCGAGCAGCTCAGAACATGGGAGCAGGGAAACAGCAAGGAGGCAGACTGCCTCCTCCTCTGTCCCTGGGTGGCCCATTGGCTGGGTCCACAACTAGCTCAGGGGCCAGATGCAGCCCACAGAAGTTCTTTATCTGGCCCTCAGGCTCTCCCAGGAGCATTATCAATCACTCTCTGCTGCGATGCTGTGCTGAGGTGTTACTGCTGAAAGGGCAGCCTGCCTGATAATTGGGCTCTCCCATGTCAAAAATACAATCAAGCTTAGCATATTTTCTCTTCTATTTGCAGCTATGAGTTCCCAAGTGAGGGAAAAAAAGTGCTGATTTCTGGTCATGACCTGCTTAATGACATCACTTCCTGCCTAATAATATCACTTCCGACCAGTGATGTCATTCAGGGGGAACGGACCAGAACGGGTGTTCCAGATCCTAACGGGCTCTGTGGCTGCTTGTGGGGTGTTTTTTTGTTTGTTTGTTTGTTTGTTTTCAACATTTGAATTTGAACTCAAAAGTGAGTTCCTGTTCCTAAATCATTTGAATGACACCACTGCTTCCGACCCTCAGTAGGCATCATAAATGCTATTCAGCCTACTGTATGAAATGAGATGGACACCTCTGTCCTAGAAGTTGAGGAAGCATGCCAAAGGCTGCACCCTTCACCAGTCTCTGCTCCTCACACTCTCTAGATTGGAAAAGGAAGAGGGGGAGAGTGGAGAGGAAGCATGGCTGAGAAAAGAGTGGTAGACTAAAGTGGTGAGCATCAGAGATGGTTTCAACTCACAACTTCCCACTCCTCCACATTTCCTCTCTATCCCTGCTCTATCCCCCTCCTCCTTTTCCAGTCCAGAGAGGAAGATGAGAATGAGTGGACTGGTGAGTATTTTCCTCCCATGTAATGCTTGAAGTGAGCCTTGGTAGAAGCACTAAGGTTACTTGCAAAGGCCCATAGCAGTGGTTTGGGGAGATGCAAGGCAGGCTGTAGGCTCAGCGGGGCCTAATGCAGGGCATTCTTGCAGGGCTCCCTACCCATGGGTCCGACACACAAGAGAACAGTGCTTGTGGGGCTGCGTACAAAGCATGGCACCTCATGATGACATCACAACCAACTGCTTCCAGGAGGCCCATTTTGGGCTGTTTGGAGGCAGGGTCAGGTGGGAGGGCCCAAGGCAAAACTGTGCTTGTCCCACTATGGGATTTACAGCCCATAGAGATCCCGGCTGCTGCAATAGGTGATATGCTGGTGCGGGGCCCCCCAAAGTGCGGGGCCCAATGTGATGACATCGGTCACATTGGCTTAGGGCCAGCCCTGGTGAAATGATTCCACATAATCAAGTGGGGGGGGGGAATGAAACATCTCTCTGAGAATGCAAAAGACTTCAAGAGGACTAGAAGAAATATGATAAATAGACCAAACCTGATAGAAGAACCAGAGCCCATGTTCCTCAAGCTTCTAATCTGCTCATGCTTTTTCAGAACCTGAAAAGGGAAGCAATAGTTCTGTCATCACTGCCCTCAGAAACACATGCAAATGTCTTCTGTTCTACTCTGGTCAAAACTATTTTGCCAGGTTTTTTTTAGTAGCATGTGGTCTTAATTGTTCATCTCTGTGGCAGAGCTATCACCCTACAATGGATGTGCTTAATGGTATAACCTCATTGTGAAGACATCATTTCAACGGAAGGGTAAATTGGCAGAAAAATTATGTGCCCGTATTTTGAATTTCATTGACAGTCAAAGGTTACCTAGGCAAGCATGTGTTTTTTTCCCCTCAGTGTGCAGTCACAATATTCAGCCTAGCCAATGATGAAGGCCTCTGTGGACTGCCCTTTCTAAACAGCCTGAAGCCTCAGTGCCACATTTCTATTAATCTCCTGCTGGAGTGCAAGCCAAAGACTGCGAAGGAATATTACTAAACTGTGCCAGTCAGATCTAATCTCTCTTTTGCAGTAATAGGATAACGGAGGGTTTGGAAAGAGATCATTATGTCAGGATCTTGGTCTTGTTATGTTTTGCTGGTGTTTAAATGGGGCAGGTGTCAGGGAAGCAAATTGGCAGATAGCGCTAATTCACATTACAAGTCTGCAATCAGCATACGATGTACAAACATTAACTACTTTCCCAGGAGAAGTCATGTCTGGCTCTTTTTGAAAAACCGGAGCAAATCTCTCCCAACTGATTGAGTCCCCACTGCAAACGTCTAAACACCACGACCACTACCATTCATGCCACCCCCGCTTCTCATCCCTGTATCCTCTTGTTTTAAATTGGGAGAGCAATCCTAAACTGGAGTTAGGCCTGCACAGTTAGGCCAGCAAAGTTTGGCTACCATAAAGCATGTTTGGACTACTCTCGGAATCAGGGAGGATGGCTCACGTCTGCGTGCTGGCCTCTCTGACTCCGAGAGTGGTCCAAACATATTTTATGGTGTCCCTTGTGCTGGCCAAACTTTGCTGGCTTAGCTTATGCCGGCCTAACTCGGTTTAGGATCATGCCCTGGTTTACACTCCAATTGCCTGTCATCAGCTGATTTCAAAATCAAGGGATTAACCAAACTTCTTCACTGGGCTGTCAGAAGCCTAGTGCAACCAACAGAACATAGCCAGGGGCAAGGGTGGCATGGTAAGTATGGCAGGTGCCTCAATGCCCCATGTAAACAGCCCCTCCCCTTAACCACCGGAGCCATTTGGGGCAGTGATGGCAATTTGCGGGTGTTTGCTGATCAGTTTGGCAAGCACCCACGCATTGCTATCATTGCCCAGAATGCCTTTGATAGCGAGGGGGAGGCTGCTTACACAGCATGTTGTGGCACCTGCCATACTTATGGGAAGATCTGGGCTCCGCGGAGCCCTGGTCTACCCGCAGCCGTTTCTAATGGGTAGATCTGGGCTCTGCGGAGTCCTGGTCTACCTGTGGCCGTTCCTAATGGGTAGATCTGGGCTCCGCGGAGTCCTGGTCTACCCACGGCTGTTCCTAATGGGTAGATCTGGGCTCCAGAGCCCAGGTCTACCTGCACAATGTTGCGGGGGCCACTGGCGCCCCCCCAGACAGCCCCAAGACGGCGCCCAGGGCTCGTGCCCCCCCGCCCCCTAGATCCGCCACTGTGCAGGAGGTGTGACCTTTGCTCTATTTCCTCTTCCCCCTTTTATTTGTCCATATCTCTCTCTGACCTACTGAACTTCCAACTGAATGGATGTGCTTAGCTGAGCTCCTGCACTCAGCCACCAGACTTACATGCAGCAGAAGCAGCTATCTAGGGCTTCTGGTCCACTAAGTGATAGGAATTCCCCTGGTCTTAACCAGGTGCTGTATATATGAACCATCATGAAACTGTGAGCAAATTTTTTTTTCTTTTTAAACCAGAAAATGGCCTCATTCTCTTTTGTATGCGCCTGATTAACTGCAAGCAGCCTGGGTGGTGGAAGAGGATTTCCCTTAGTAAATGCTCAGCTAAGACAGCCCAATCCAACAGCTGGCTGGTGCCTAGCCCGGGGCAAGGGCACAAACGTGCTGGATTTGGCACTGGCTCACTGGCCTGTGCTATTCTGGTGCAGGCCAGGATTGTGCCTTCAGTGTATTCATTTCAACAATTCTCAGAATTAACTCTAAAGCTCTGTCTTCTGTTTTTTTCCCCTTCTCCCTGAAATGTCCTCCTACCTCCCGTTTCCCACATGCATGATGATTCGCCCAGGTTCAGGGCCAGCTCTAGCAGCTATGGGGCCCAATGCGGTGCATTCCTGTGGGGGCCCCAACCCGCCCTGCGGGGCCCCCTCACCAAGAAGAGCACTGTTGGTGCCGCGCACAAAGCATGGCACATGGAAATAGTTGGTGGTGATATGATGACATCACCGCCAATTGCTTCCAGGGGGCCCATTTTGGGCTGTTCGGAGGCAGGGGCAGGTGGGAGGGCCCAAGGTAAAGCTGCTCTGCTCGCCCCACTGACTTACTGCCTATAGAGATCCCAGCTGCAACAGCAGGCAAAATGGCCAGCCTGCTGGTGCCGGGGCCCCTGAAGTGCAGGGCCCAATGTGACTATACTGGTCACATTGGCTGAAGGCGGACCCTGCCCAGGTTTATATGGTCTCTGTGCTGTGCATCCATAGCCTGGCATATTTTTCCAGTGCAATTTTGCTGCAGACTTCATCTATCAGGGTCCTGCAAAGTGTGAGCTCTCCTAGTCTTCAAAATTAATTTTAAAAAACACACCAATGCACGGACTAACCAGCATCTCCTTGTACTCCTTCTCACCAGTCTCATTAGCTGCTGCTTCTGGTCCATATCCTCATGTGTTCCTTATAGCCGTTTCGATATACATACAAAGAGCTACTGTGGAGCTTTGTTCCACAATGTGAACAGGATGCACGATTCCCTTGGAGTCTTTTCTATGTCTTCCTCTTCTGTCCCACCAGACCATAAAGGGGAAAGTACAGCAGGATTTGGTTATATATTCAGGGCACCAGAAAGCTGTGCCAAGTTATTTCTTCTGAGTAAATGAAAGGAGACCATAATTCTCCAAACATCTGTCACCTCTGCTCTGATCCTCTCCACTTCTGGAGCCAATTTACAGATGCCTTCTTGTTTAAGTTATCCTTCGGCTGGCTGTATAATGATACTGCACAGCACTCTATTTTCTTGCCTCGACACGAGACTCTTTTCTGACAGTGTCTTAAAATATGCAGCACAGAAGCGGTTCTCAGACAAGGGTTTGCAGCCCACAAGGGGGCCTCTTCATGGTTTCAGCAGGGCGGCTAACATGTTTAACATTCTTACATTCAACACAAACTTCTATCTTGTGCTTTGCCCATTTCCCCCCCAGTGAGAATGGCTGATGCATCACTGGCCACTATGAGTCACCATTCAGGTCAATGCCTTCCATGCAAGAGTTCTTCCGATTATTATCCACGGCTGTAGCAATGCAGCTCACTGCCCATGCAAAGCAGTACAGTTTCCTATTGTACTGGTGAGGCAATTCAACGCCATCTTCCATAATGGGCCGCAGCAGTTGCCATCCATATTTTTGCTTGCGTATTCTCCAACTAATAAAACACTCATGATACACATCGTTACATTTTGGCTGCTTGTCTTTCGCATATCTGTGGCTCTAAATAATTCTCCTGCAGATGTATCACATTTCTAAGCTCTTTATCCCATAGTTAGAACTATTAGCAAAACAGACTGCAGAATGAACTCTTTGTTATTAAAGGTACTGTATCTAAAATTACAAAACCAGTTTTATTCTCTTTTCCCTCCCCCCCTCCAAAAAAAAAAAAACAGTCAACCAAAGATTGGCTGTGCGCACATTCTACAGCAGTGGTTCCCAAACTGTGGGTCAGGACCCACCAGTGGGTCGCGAGCCAATTTCAGGTGGGTTGCAAAGCACCTAGAGCAGCCATATTGAAAATATGGGAAGATGGGACACTGGAAAAAGCGGTTTATGGTTGTTTTGCTTGTGTCAAGGTTGTGAATAGGCTTTTTTCCCCTTTCTGATTCACTTTGCTATTGGAAAATAGCTGAGAAATAACCCAATGTATTGCTGCATTCTCAGGAAAGCAGCAAGCTCTGGTGTCACAACGACAGCACTTCCGGCCATGACATCATTTCCGGTGGGTCTTGGACAGCCTGACATTCTAAAAAGTGGGTCCCAGTGCTAAAAAGCTTGAGAACCACTGTTTTACAGTGTACTATAGCTTTAGCTCATAAGGAGCTATCTACTTATTTAAGTCCTCCAATATTTCTATTGCCCTAATCTAGCTAGTGTTGAACCTTAATTAGCTGGATTATGGAACTGTCTCTTATTTCTTTAAGAACTCCACAGTATTGGAGTTTGTCTTGATTTTCTTGCCTTTGTGCTGCCAAAGTTTGGTTTCTCATCCCAGATCATTGATGAAATTTGGTTTCAAAATGTAACTACAAGATCAGAGTGCCAAACTGGTGAAGCCTGGGTCATCCTCTTTGCATTGGCAGTTGCAATAGCAACTGATTCAGAAATGCAGCTTGTTTCATGGGGAGATAAATGCTGTGATGGGCACTAAGACTTTTATACTAGTGCTCCAAGGTGAATGTTCGATTCCAAGAGCACTCTGGAGTGGTGTCACTAGGGGATGAGGGGGTGCAGACCGCACAGGGTGACACATTCGGTGGGGGGACATTACTACTGGCCAAAATTGTGAAATTTTTGAATAATATGATAGGTAATTTCATACAGAATGTAATGAAACAAACCTTGTTGAACTGTCTGTCTTCTATCAAAAGGTATGGTTAATTAACTAGAAAACACAACTGTGTTATATAACAAAAAGCGGATTTATTTTAATGTCTAACAGAATAGGTTACCTCAAAACTGACCAATGCGAGTGATTGTTCCAAGAGCCAATGAGGTAATGTTATGACACAGCAGGGAACCAATAAGGTGTTAGTACAAGTCAGCTTTCGTCTCCATGTCTCAGAGTTAATACTAGAACTCTGATCCAGTTGTGTGTCATCAAGTTGGCCACTCGTTTTTTGTTGGTTACTGATTTGTTGGGTGTCCTTTACTGTTAGATATTAAAATAAAGGTTATGTGGGTTATGCTAACCCTAGTGATGTCACTGCATTTAGGCTGTGCACATGACATTGTAATTTATTCTGTATGACTTTGTACCGAAGGAGGTCCATCATGGGGATAACGCAATGAGCTCTTGCATCAAGTGATGCAAACTCTAGTAACACTTCTGCCTCTGGGCACAATTTGAGGTGCCAATCACCATGACCTACAGTGTCCTAATTGACTGAGGCCATACATGCCTTTGAGAGTGCTCTACAAAATCCTATCTTAGCACCTTGGCACCTCCACCAAGGACAACAGGGGCTGACTAATTGTGCACAAATCTGAATGCCGCATAGAAAACTGCATGATCTCCAACTGTTCCATTCAGTGCTAAGGCCAGATTGCTGGGGGCCTGGGGCCCAAGCCCTGCCATGGGTACCCCTTAATGCATCTTCTGATGGTTCTGCTACCATCAGTACTGAGGGTTCAGGGGTTGGCTTAGCTAGATGAGCCCACTGATGGGTGTGAGCCAATGCCCAACCTGGCTGATCTCTGGCTCCACTAACTCATTTCCATTGAGGGCTTGCAACAAACTAATTGAACATGTTAAAATTCTGTGAAAAAAGGTCCTCATGGTTTTTATCAGTTACGGAAAGGAGGTACGGGGTCCCTGATTTGGAACTGTGGCACAACGGAAAGAAGGTTTTCTCCCTCGCTCCAAGCTCTGGTTGACACAAACACTTACAGTAGGAAATGGTGAAGGACGACAAGGTTAATTTCCCCTCCCCATGTGCACTACAGATACAACCAGGTGATATAAGCAGAAGTTTAAAACTGTTTCTTTTCCTGCTTGTGTGAAGTTCGTTAGAATTCAAACTACAAGATTCCCTCCAAAACAGTGTAAGCTGAAAAGTGTGGGAAGGGCAGTTTGGTTTGAAATTCCCCCAGAAATGGCCAACTGAAAGGGGGAAGAGGTAAGAAGCCCTAAAGATTCTATCAGGGCAAGCTCCTAGACACTCCTAGTCAACCCCTGCTAACTGGGCAAGAGGCACTTGTCATGTGGTGTTCCTCTTATATTTAGCAGAGGGAGAGTAATTGTCCCTCTTCACCCCAGCACAGTGTCTTTTCTAGAAAAAAAAAATGGTCTTTTCTAGACCATTCTAAAAAAATGGTCTGCATTTTTTTAGATTGTGAGCCCTTTGGGACAGGGAGCAATTTAACTTTATTATTATTTGCCTGTAAACTGCTTTGTGAACTTGGTGTTGAAAAGCAGTATATAAATACTATTTAATTGATTTGATTGCTTCAGTGGGGGGTATTGAAATTGTGGCTGAAAGACTGAGCTGAATCACAGCACTGAGCTGTGATTACTGCTGGATCACATTGCTGAACTATTTGAGAAAGAGATTAGCACTGAGTATCCTTTGTAAACAAAACCAGTTTTCTCTGAAGAGCAACATTGTCTTCATTGCAATCCTGCCCTAAATTCAGGTGAAGGGCCAGGTTACGTGGGGATTAGCAGGGGTTGAGAACTTAGAAGGGAGTATCCCTAGTCCCTCAAGACCTTGCAGAGAATGAGAGCGCAATCCTATACTGCGCTGGATTGGCAAGGCTGGCCGGTCTGTGCCAAATCCAATGCAGTATTGGAGAGGCTGGAGTCTCCCAACAGCAAGGGCGCATTGATGCCCAATGTGGGCATCCACATTGGCTCCAGCCTCCCCAATGCACTACTCGAATCAGGGCCGCATGGCCCTTATAGCCAAATCCCAAGCCTTCCCACACTCCGCCCCAATCCCCCAACCCCCTGCCAATCCTGAGTCCGAATGGATGCGGAGCCTCCCTTTTGCAGGCCAGCTTCGGCCAACGTGAGGGAAGCTTGGCACTGGCACATGGTTGTTTGAGTACCAACACGGGGGTGCCAATTGGCGCCCCGTGTTGGCGCTACGTCTGTCGCGACAATGCTATGCCATAACTTCGACATGACAGGCAGCGTAGGATTACGCTGTGAGGCAAACTAGGGACTGACAGCAGTAGAAGAATGACCAGTGGTTCGTCATTGGGTTCAGGTCAGGAACCATGAGAATAGGAACCATGAGTGGTGTCACTAGGGTTGGTGTCATCCCGTGTGGTAACTCAGAGTGTCACCCCATGGATCTCCCAAGCACTGTATAGTCAGATAGCTGCCTCCTTCTCCTCTCTTGGCTGTCTGTAGCTACTAAATTCCAACTCAACATGGGCCCTGGGCAGGCTGCACCCTCCACTTCTGTTCAGCTGAGTGTGTTGAAAAGCAGAGGGCATCCCGAGTCTTTCCTTACAGACACCACATGCTGCAGCCAGGCAGTGCTGTGTGCTCCTACACGGTATGTTCTGCACCTGTCTCAGAATGTTTGGGTGCAGCACCAGTAACTCTTGCAGCAACTGCAATCACATGACTGAGCTCCATGGAAGTGGATGTAACTGGGCAGGTCTTTTGGTGTCACCCATGGCAGTTTGTACCCTCCCTAGTAATAAAGATGTTAAAAACACATAAAAACACAACACATTGCATTAGGGCTCAATCCTATCCAATTTTCCAGGGATGATAACCCCTGCTAATTGAGCAAGAGGCACTTTTTCAAGTGGTGTTCCTCTGATATTTAGCAGGGGGAGAATAATTGTACCTATTCACTCCTGCACAGTGTCTTTTCTCATGGCTATTGCTGGTGGTGTTCTGTATGTAGATTGCGAGCCCTTTGGGGGCAGGGAGCCATTTAACTTATTATTATTATTATTATTATTATTATTATTATTATTATTATTATTAGCCTGTAAACTGCTTTGTGAACTTTGTGTTGAAAAGTGGTATATAAATACTGTTGGTTGGTTGGTTGGTTGGTTGGTTGGTTGGTTGGTTGGTTGGTTGGTACCGCCATCCCAACAGGGTGAGCCCTGCATCCTGAGGTGAGGAGGCAATCATGGAGGCCTTATCAAGGTAAGGGAACCTTTGCTGCATTGTGGCTGCATTGATGTGAGGAAGTTGGATAGGGTTAGGTCCTAAGATATTTGAATAAAAACACTAAACACCACACTTTGGTGTTTAAGGTATTTTCCAGAAATTAAAATAGATTGCTTTTCCAGTTAGAAATAATATAGTGCTGCATCTGCTGACATTACATCATCTGTATCACCTACCTAGTATGCTTTTAAAGCCTTTAAAATTAATAAAAATGAGAATTTAGAATAAAAACACATCATCACTTTCTGCCTTTTTTGGGATTTGTTTTTTTTTCCAAAAATATAAAATCTGCCAAAAAAATTAAACAATTTTCAAACACTTTTCCCTAGCGATGCTACTGCATGAGAACACCATACCAGGGTTTCCTGTTTTAAAAGAAATGTTACGGGCAATGGCATAGTAAATGAAAGGTGCAGAGGGCAAAATTATGCCCCAAAAGTGATGTCACAACAGGAAGTGACATCACTGTTGTATTTTCATTTCCTTAATATTTTTTGGCCATAACACTTGATAGAGTAAAGATATTATAGTCCAATTTGTTTCATTGTATTCTGCATGAAATTACACATTGAATGGTATATAACGTGATGGTATTATTCATACATATCAAGATTTTCACAATTTTGGCCACTCATGTCAAGTTCAGCTTGTTGCCCCCCTAAAGCTCATTGCCCAGGGCATTTGCAACCCCTGCACTTCTTTAGCTATGCCCCTGGTTACATTGCACCTGTCTCTTGGGAATGCCAACATAACATCTAGTTAGGTTAGAATATTTGGAGGAGGTAGTTGGAGACTGAGATTTAACCAGTATTGAATTATTTAATGTTGACTGAATTTTGTTAACACCCCAAGTCTCCAGGGCAGAATGGGACATACATATAACATAATTTATCATCTTCCCTGTGCTATATTTGTGCATTTCATAATTTAGCTACTTACCTTTGCATACTTCATTCGTGTATCTCATATATTTCATCCAGATTTAAATACAAATTAATAACATAAAAGAATGTTCTGAAAGGGTGTGCCAAGCTAAATACAGCAATAAATCTGATACCGATCAAAACTGACACACATTCCTCTAGCTCCTTCCCAGTCGTGGCGGTGGTTTGGTTACACAATCATGCAATTAAGAGTACAAATCCACATCAAAATGTTTGGAATCTGAATTAATTACCTGAATATGACTCACCGAGATTAGAACAAGAGCCATCTCTTCAATGTTTGGCACAGCTGCCAAAAAATAATGAAGAACATTAAAGAACTGCTGATATGAAAAGGATAAAAATAGTGGTAGGAAAAGGGAGATAGTGGCGCTTTCTCCAGGTATACAACTTATCATTATGACATCGGTGGGTTGGTGTAGGTGTAGGTGTAGCTAGTCCTGAGGGGTGAGAGAGAAACTTTCTTTCAACCCAACAGTAGGTGGCTTGATTGCCATCCACTAACCCCAAGATCCATCCCCTTCAGCCTGTTTCCCACCCTGAACTGCCTTTCCACTAACCTCTGGGTCCGCGAGGGCCAGGCTCCTTGGTGGCAAGTGCATGGAGCCATGGACCAATTCCATCTATGGTTCCAAATCACCTGGCACCAGTGCACCATTTGCAGGAGCACTGTTGCATTTAAGACAGTAGGAGGCAACTTCGGCTGTTATAACTGGCCGATAGGATGGGCGTTAAACAACTAGTTGTTGTTTAAGGTGAGGTTGATGGTCCTTTGACAGGACCACCCACAACCATGGGTGAGGTTGAACTGTCCCACACCTCTCACCCCTGCACTGAACCATCAAAAATGAGCATAGGATAGAGACTGCATCTAGCAGCTAATCACAGCAGGGTAAGGCTAGGAAATAGGTGCGACAGATGCTGTTGTCTTTGCCTTGTTACTCTTTCTGTGTCTTGTCCACGCTGCCCACAGACCAGTGTCCCATAGATAATGACATCATGCGGACCCAATGGGAAGTCTTGAACCCACCCACCACAAGCAGTGAGAGCCCAGCTACGCTCAGCAAGGATGCTGACTCACTCCTTCTGGTCAGGCTCCCATGGCTTTGCAAATTCCATGGCAGACAGTGCCACGTAACGAGTGCATCCAGACCTCTCTTGCATCTGTAACTTGGTGATCTGTTGATTAATTTGCAATGGCACAACAGCCCTTCTGGGAGGAGATGGCTGCTGTTCCCACCTGTGTGGTTCTCTTGCAAATGCTGCTCCATCAATGATACAGTTCAATAAAACGTTGACAGGACCACACTTGTCATCTCTGAGTTAGCAAATAGGGACCCGCCATAGCCCCTTGCCTGAGCCAGCCCCAAGGAAAGAGTCCTTGGCAGAGGGGCCTGCAGGACTCAAGCACCCAGGGTTGGCTCCAGGAGTGGTGGGGCCCAACGCGGGGCATTCCTGTGGGGCCCCCCATCCTTCCCATGGGGCCCCCCACTCACCAAGAAAAGCACTTGTGATGCTGCACATGGCACCTGGATGTAGCTGGTGGTGACTTGATGACATCACCGCCAACCACTTCCAAGAGGCCTGTTTTGGGTAGTTTGGAGGCAGGGGCAGGTGGGAGGGCCCAAGGTAAAGCTGCTCTGCTCACCCTACTGACTTACAGCCCACAGAGGAGCAGTAGCAGCAGGTGATATGCTCGTTGTGCTGGTTTGGGGGGGGCCCAAAATGTGGGGCCCAGTGTGACATCATTGGTCACATTGACTTAAGGCCGGCCCTGCAAGCACCCCTAGCACTATTAACTGTTGCAAATTTGAGAAAAGATTGGGGTCGTGCTGACTGCTATTGAAGGGGATACAATCCGGCACAAGTCCCTTGTACCAGTGGACAGCCCCCTCTCACCTCCATCCCACCCCCAGCCATCCCCCATTCAGTACTCCCCCACCCTGTTCCACTCTCCCCATTGGCCTACCTTGGTTGGCAGACACTCAATTTTCTGTCACTGCACATGGGTCGTAAAGCATCCCCTGCTGCCAGTTTTTTACAGGATGGTTTCCATCATAGACCCTAAGTAATAGCCCAAACTCAATTCCAGCACCACCCCAAAAGGAATTTTGCTTTCATTTCCTATAGCCTTATACGTCTTCCCATGTTAAAAAGAGCCAACAGCTGAAAATCATTCACTCCTTATGGTCTTGGCCTGGGTTGTAATAATTTCTCATCAAAGTGAGGTGAGCTGAGTAATGCCAGCTGTACGTTCAGTATTTCCAAAACATGTCATGTGGTTTGTATTTTAGGTAGACCTACTTTGCCATCATTATTTTTTTATAATTTCACTGATGAATATTATGTTTCCTTCATTTAAAAAAAATCCAATAAAATGATGATGAAAGCGCTTAAAAAAAAATTCCCAGTCTACACAATAAGGCCGTTCCTCAGCTATCCTGGTCCCAAGCCATCAAGGGCTTTAAAGGTCAAAACCAGCACCAACCTCTGCAGCCTCAAGAGCAGTGGTCTGGCCGAATCAAATCACTGAGCTCCCACACAAGCCACTGTGCTCTGTATTAATGGCAATATCTAGACATCTTCAAAGGCAGTCCTATGTACAGAGTATTACATCTTTTTGCATCTTGATGTCACTATGCAGTAGCATTCCCAGAGGGGGGGCAACACACTACACGCCGTGTGTTGGGCGCCTCAACATGCTGTGTAAGTGGGCCCTCCCCTTCACCGTTGGAGCCATTCCAGGTGGCAAGAGTAAAGTTGAGGAGACGACCCTGTTTACTCTCACTTCGCCAAAGGCAGAGGGACTGCTTACACAGCATACTGAGGCACGTGCAAAACGTAGTGCACTGCCCCCCTCTAGGAATGCCATTGTCACTACTGTCAAGTCTGACTGACTCAAGTACAGGCACAGCGGGTATATAAGCCTCCACTTGGCAAGGCTCCACTGGGCATTGCACTACAATCCAGGAGCAATCCAGGAGCAGCAAACACAGATTGACCCCCTCAGCTGCAAATGCTTTAAAAGAGAAAGTGCAACCCCATAGGGGGTGGGGGTGTCGCTGAACCAGGAGAACCTCCATTGTGTCTGGACCTGTCAGCTTAATTACCCTTATCTTGTCTCCATACTCTAAGGAGTGATCCGGGATTTTGCCCAGGAAGATCAAATAAGCCAAGTCAGGCAAGGATCATGTGGGTAGGCCACTGGGGGGGGGGGCACACTGGAGAAAGTTGCCCCTTCCCTCTGAGCCGTTCCAGGCAACTAGAACAAAACAGAGAAGACACCTCTGTTTTGCTCTAGCCACCCAGAATGTCTCCAAAGAGGAGGAGGGGCAGCTTGCATGGCACATTGAGGCACTATGCAAAACATGGTGCCTCAAAAACCACAGCCCTGGTTTTTTCCTCATTCCAGAAGGCAACCAAGACTTCAGATGTGTCACTGGGGATCACACCAACTTACCTGATAGGTGTGTTGTAAGGGTTCCATCAAGGTGATCTTTGTAAAGTGCTTGGCACCATACACACGCACAGTATTAGAAGACTAGTGGCCCAGACCTATCCAACTTTCCAGTGCCAACGCAGCTGCAATGCAGCCCCAAAGTAAGGAATAGGACGTTCCTTACCCTTGAGGAGGCCTCCGTGTCTGCACCAACACCGCAGAATGCAGCACATGCTGCATAGGCACAGCTGCTTCTGCCCTGGCAGGTTGGATAGGATTGGGCTCTAGTTTTCTTTTTTCATTGAGAAAAAAAATCTTATAAACCCTTTTTCTAAGGCAGCAGTAAGACTGATTTCCAAATATGGATATGCTTGGTTGTTCATATGCTATATTCATGAAACATTTTGCACATCCAAAAAGCGCTATACAAACATTAAATATTATTTTCTCCCCACAACCAGGCTCATGATTTGCTTTTGTAAAGGTCACATTTACTGTGATGCACATCTTGCCCTTGGGACATCCCCGATTTTTCTAACTTGGAAATCCCTAGCCAAATTGATTGCTCAAGTCAGGAGAACTAGGAGCTAGGGTACTGTTCTGTGAATTATATCCCTACTTTAAATAGTTCCACTCAATTTCATGCACCAACTGCCAACAACTGCCTATTTGGAGCACCTATTCGGGAGAATGCAGGTGGCGCAGGCGCAAAATACACTAATCTCAACTCACAACTTTCTTGATTTAAATTCCAAGCTGAGGACTGCTTTCCAGGGGCAAAGGAGCTCGCCTTGAAATGCCTTTGTATAAAGCAAATGGGAAGAATTCATGTTGTGACCCTCAGCAATATTTGTCAGACCGCAATCCTAAACTGAGTTAGGCCGGCATCAACTAAGCCAGGAAAGTTTGCCCAGCACCAGGACCACCATAACGCGTGTTTGGACTACTTTTGGAGTCAGGGAGGATGGCTCACGTCTGTGTGCTGGCCTCTCTGACTCTGAGAGTGGTCCAAATACTTTATGGTGTCCCTTGTGCTAGCCAAACTTCACTGGCTTAGTTTATGCCAGCCTAACTCAGTTAGGATTGTGCCCTCAAGCTAGTTGAGATCAACCCTTGTTACTGCTCTTCCTCCTGATACCTATTTTTAGGTCCAATATCAGCCCCCCCGATCTCAGGAGCAGCCACAGGGCTCCTGTGCAGACCCTTTATGAAGAGCATACAGGTCCAGGGACTCCTCCCTTCTGCTTTGAGATCCCAGTCCAAGCTGATGGTGGCACAGGAGATAGAGAGCCAGCCAGTGGAAAGCCAATCCACTTCTAATATGAACTGGGCTTCCAAACCAGTATAGTCAACATATAATATATGGATCTGAGGAAAGTGGAGTGAAAAAACAGCAGGTGGTTGGTGCCTAGGCTTGCTTAATGGGACTAATGCAGTCTCTGTGAATAGCAGTGCATAGCCTGATACTCCAGCAGAACAGGACTGCCGGTCCCAAGAGCCATCCAGACTCTACTCCATTGGCATCAAAAAGCCAGCTTAGATTTTGTTTTCCTTATTGCCCCTCTCTCTCCATAACGCACTGAGAGAGGAGGAGGAGGAACGGTGTGATGACCCTTGGAATTTACAGTCTTCAAAAGTAATTGTCCCTCTTCATCCCTCCGCAGTGTCTTTTCTAGTGGCCATTGCTGGTGGTGTTCTGCATTTTTTAGATTGTGAGCCCTTTTGGGATCAGGAAGCCATTTAACTTTATTATTATTGTTTGCCTGTAAACTGCTTTGTGAACTTGGGTTGAAAAGTGGTATATAAATATTGTTGGTTGGTTGGTTGGTTGGTTGGTTGGTTGGTTGGTTGGTTGGTTGGTTGGTTGGTTGGTCGATAGATCGATAGATCGATAGATCGATCATGGGTCCAGTGTTGCCTATTGATTACCAGGTGGCCTACAGAGAGGTAAGTATAAAATATTTTACTTACCTCTCCCAGGCCATCTGGTTGCCCCACCACCACTACCATAGCATGCAGCACATGCTCTGACAATGGTGCTGTACACTTTGGACTGGTGGGGGATAGGATTTTTGGGTTGGTCAGAATAGTCAACAAGGGCAAACAATGGGTGGTGAAAACCTTGGATCCTACTCCAACCCCATTCTCAACTTTCAGATGCACTGAAATAATGTGCAGAGCGGGTGCCAAATGTATCTATGCACAATGTAGCTATACTATACATTGAGGGCTCAGTCCTATCCAAATTTCCAACATTACTACAACCTTGCCAATGGGGCATGTGCTGCATCCTATGGGGGGGGGCAGTAATGTAGGCCTCCTAAAGGTAACATGTTTGTTTGGAAAAGTTGGATAGGATAGAATTGGGCCCTTAGGCTTGTGTTCACAGCAACTGGGACCAGAACCTACACTAAACACACACACACACAAACTTTAAGAAGTTGGAATAATTCAATGGAAGTTGTGATTTACCCAGGGAGGAGCTGCAGACATGAATATTTCGGGCTCTTATGCAGTCTTATTGACCGGTTATTAGGTTTTTTTTCCTGTTGTGACTCTGCAGAGATAATAAACATGCTTTACTGGACAGCATCTCATCAGTTATTTATTGTGGATAATTTTAATATAAGTCCAGGCTGTGTGCCAGTTTATGAGGCTTTTAAAGGCCTTTTCGCTTTTATTGTAAGTTCTATGTCCTACTCTTGCAGAATAGCCTTTTATTCGTCCACCAGGGGATGCCTGAAAGACATCCCAAAAGGAACACAATGAATAAGTTGAGCCAGAATTATGCTCAGCAGACTCTCTGCTTTCCCAATCACATATTTGTCAGCTCTAGCTAGAAATTTAGACATCATGGAGTGTTATAGGATCTGCAGTCCTATGGGTGTGCCAAGCATTTAAACAGAATTTTGCTGCTGTGTGCAATGGCCTTTTATCGCAGCTATTTTTTTGCTACCTAACATCCCTATTTTTGTTTTGGGGTGCCTCTACATGTGTCTTTGGTTAACAGACAATGTTAGAAATCTGTGTCAGGTTGGTTCCAAGGTTGATGCTAGGAACACATCAAGCCCAAATTGGATTTTAAAGGCTCCCTTTTCTTTTCCAATGCCTTGTTCCCAGTCTTCCTTGCTTGGAAGAAGCCTTATGAAAGGCTGCAATCCTATAAACACTTTCCTGTGAGTAATCTCCATTGGATTCATTGGGACTTATTTCTGTGTAGACATACTTAAGATTGAGATGAAAATGTCCTTGAGTTCCTGCATTTGCCACATTCATATTTACATACCCATCAGCTTCTTCACATGTTCATTTATACTCAGTTGAATGCCTGTCCAAAGACTAAGAATGCAATCCTAACCTGTAGTTAGGCTGGCACAGTTAGACCATCAAAGTTTGACTGGCAGAAGGGCCACCGTAAAGCACATTTGGACCACTCTCGGAGTCAGGGAGGATGGTGCACATCTTTGTGCTGGCCTCTGACTCCAAGATTGGTCCAAACTATTTTATGGTGTCCCTTGTGCCCGCCAAATTTTGCTGGCCTGACTGTGCCAGCCTAACTACAGGTTAGGATTGCACTCTAAGTGTCACTAAACCACTTGTTCTGAATGTTGCCAGTCCAAAAAATATAGCGACCCCAACCCATATCCTTGGTTGGGCAAGAAAATCTTCTGACAGACCAATCCATGTCTATTCAGAAGTGAGTCCCACGCAGTTCATTATCATCATTCAGTTCTGGGTTTATTCCCAGGAAAGCGTGCAGCCTGGAGTAGGGCCAGATGTTACTTTGGAGGCATGTTTGGAACTTGAGTTTGATATTCCATTTCTTTTCCTTTACAAGGCAGCAATCCTCATTCAAAACTGGGACTGCAGTGTATGGAGGGGTAGGGGCAGTGATGTCATTCAGGGGGAACGGACCAGAATGGGCATTCCGGATCCTAACGGGCTCTGTGGCTGGTTCCGGGTTCCTGACAAGTGCCAATCAAAAGTGAGTTCCTGTTCCTAAATCATTTGAATGACACCACTGGGTAGGGGTGCATATCTCTTTCTTCCATGCCTTTTGTCTAGTGAAAATACCCCTTCAAAATCCCTGCTTTTAGTCCCCAATTATGCCAATTTCAGAAAATAACCATTTTTTGCGGGAGTGACTTTTAGAGAGAATATTGCACATCGGAAAAGGTTAAACACCCTCCCCTGCAATTCTGATTCAGATCCCCCAATGCTGCTTTTGCAAAGGGAAAAACTGAGGGAATTCCAAACATGGGTTTCAAATATGCTTGATTCTGAGATGTTTCGTTCAGGTTGCTCTGTAGCACAAACGTTGCCATGATTGAGATCCATACACCGAGCAAGTTGAGTTAACTGAGATGTCCTTTTATGAATAATCTGAATTTTTAAAAAGGAGGGAAAAAAGCATTTGCCTCGCTTAGCACATTCTTGCCTGACTGAGCTGTAAGTGTACATCAGGCAGCAACTAGGGAGTACTATTTTCTACAGAGTTCAGTGCAAAAAGCTCTGATAAATAGCAACAATAAAGCTTTCAAGCATTACAATCAATACCTAATGGAATAATGTAAATCCAGTCCTTGTAGGACTGGGGGATTCTGCTATCTAGCAAAAAAAGCAAGAGATTGATGCACTGTTACAAAGGTGCATCTTTTTATTATGATTCCCCCCCCCCCCCGGATATGAACTGAGAGGAGGATACAATTATGCACTACAGTTGCTTTGCTTATATAGTGCAGATATTCCTCTTGTTTCATCCTGAATGTTTTTAAAAGGATGGAGGGAGCAAGCCCCAGAGACTCAGAAGCTCCCAAAACTCTGCTCAAAAAGCATTGCCCTGTTTTCTGGCTTTAGACACATTTACACATCTACCATCAGCTTGGAGAGGGGAGGGGGAGATTTCAATTTTAAAAATGAACAGATCTGCCTCGAGGCAGCAGAAAATGCATGTGATAAGGGAATAGCCATGAAGTGCAAAGGAGTATTTAGGTCTTAGAGCTTATTGACTAGAGACTGTAAAGGAGATGTGAAGGATGTGTGAAAAATCCTAAATAAAAGCATAAAAATAACAGGGGATACTATAAAAATGCTGGCATGAAGGCAGGCGCAACAGCCACAAAAGAACAGAGTGAATCAGAAGCTGAAAAGGATGAGATGGGGAGAAATGACAAAATCAATCAATCAACAGTATTTATATACCGCTTTTCAACACAAAGTTCACAAAGCGTTTTACAGGATGATGATGATGATGATGATGATGATGATGATGATGATGATGATGA
>JAJKFI010000001.1:21244362-21262087 GCA_029204185.1 Lerista edwardsae
GATGATGATGATGATGATGATGATGATGATGATGATGATGATGATGATGATGATAAAGTTATTAGAAGAAGAGGAAAGTCTTTTCCATACAGAGGGGGGCAAAATGCTAAGTTTTTCTCCCTCTCACCTTCAGAGCCATTCGTGGCTCAGAGGCTTTGCTCTCCAAGCTGTGAATGGCTCTGAAGGTCAAGGCAGCGGGGCTGCTTTACACAGGAACTCAAGGCTCCTGAAAAACATATTGCACCCCCCCCCTCTGAAATCACCATTGGGGAACAGAAAAATGATCACATTCACATTGTGCTGTCATCATTTGGACGAACTGTCCAATAACTTGCCTCCACTGATGGACTCTGAGCAGTTCGCCTGGCTTGAAGGATCAGTTCCAGGCAGTGGAGGAATGGCTTATTCCACATTGACACCGGTGTTGAAAGAGTGGCTGTAAGAGCTTGCCGTTTCAGCACTGGGGAGCAGGAACTGCAGAACTGAACTAATTTTTTAAAATAATAATCCCAAAGTTGGCCAGAGGGCTAAAAAGCTGGCTTGCTGAAAGAGCTGGCAAGGTAATACGTCTGGGAGGAAAAATTTGCTCCCAGCTGTGTACGCACAGTTACACCAAATGGGGAACGGCCCCATGCGGTTTCTTTTTTCCCATTGCCACCAGCCAAACCAAGGGAGAGCATCTCTCTCTCTCTCTCTCTCTCTCTCTCTCTCTCTTTTTTTTTTTTTTTACACACACACACACACACACACACACACACACACACACACACACACAGAGTATATATATAAAAAGGTAAGATTTCCCCATGACCGAATGATCTAGTCGTGACTGACTGTAGGGGGTGGTGCTCATCTTCATTTCTAAGCCTGTAGAGCCACCGTTTGTCCCCGGACAAGCTTCCGTGGTCATGTGGCCAGCATGACTCTACGCCAAGGCGCAAGGAATGCCGTTACCTTCCCACCAAAGTGGTACTTATTTATCTACTCGCATTTTTACGTACTTTCGAACTGCTAGGTTGGCAGGAGCTGGGACAAGCAACAGGAGAGCTCACTCCATTGCGTGGTCTCGAACTCCCAACCTTCCAGTCAGAAAGCCCAGCAGCAGCGGAGTAACTGTGCTGTTTAAAAAGAGGGTAAAATGCAACCAGCTCTCTCAAAAGAAACTGTAGTCTTGAACTATTTGTCATGGTCCTATCAAGACCAGTGCTTTAAGGAATAATGTAAACACATTACATTATTTACATTAAGAGGTGAGGATTCTATGAAGATAGGCAATGGAGGGGGGGCAATAGGCTCAATCGCTAGTATCTCCATGTAGGACAGGGACAGATCCCCCTCTGAAATCCTGGAGAGCTGCTGCCTATCAGTGCCAACAACACTGAACAAGAATCTAAGCTGACCTGGTGATTTTCAACCTCTGTCATCTCATGGCACACTGACAAGACCTTAAAATTGTCATCTGTTTTTTGACAATTGGCAAGGCATACTATGCTACTGGTGGGAGGCTGCCTCAAACTCCCCCGGCACAACTGAGGAACAGTCACAGCAGACCAATGTATCACACAGCACAGTAGTAGAAAACCGCTAGTTTCCCATGTTCCTAGACATCTCCCATCCTACACTCACTGCCATAAGTTCAACTACTGCTTAACAAGCTACTGAACAATGGCAGACATAAAGATCCATGCAGTGTGGGTGTCAGGTTGCTGGGAGCCCTGGGGCAAAAACCTGCATTGGGTTCTCAAGGTGTTTCCACCTGTCTCCTGAAGGTGCAGTGGATGATACCGCTGCTCCTAGTACTGAGGGGTCAGAGGTCAGCATAGCAAGTGAAATCACTGATGGGTGTGAACCCTTAGCTTCTGCAACTTCTGCAAGTTCTGGCTGATGCTCGAATCCACCAGGGAACCATACCTGATCCTACCCCTGCACCACCGAACATCAAGAATGCCAGTATGCTTATGGGGTGGACTCTACTCTTCCCTTATCCATTAAAAAAAAGCTACAACAATAATTTGTGATATGTTCTTTAATTCTTGTTTTACTTAGTGGTTAAAAAGGTAAAGGTTTCCCCACGACCGAATGGTCTAGTCGTGACCGACTGTAGGGGGCGGTACCCATCTCTGTTTCAAAGCCTGTAGAGCCGGCGTTTTGTCCGAGGACAAGCTTCCGTCGTCATGTGGCCGGCATGACTCTATGCCGTAGCACACGGAATGCCGTTACCTTCCCACCGAAGTGGTCCCTATTTATCTACTTGCATTTAGGTGCTTTCGAACTGCTATGTTGGCAGGAGCTGGGACAAGCAACGGGAGCTCACTCCATTGCGCAGTCTAAGCCGCCTTGGGCATTTTCTTCGGCATGGGAAAGGCAGGGTATAAATTCTTCAAATAAATAAATAAATGTTTAGCTTGGAGAAGACTGCAAGGGGATATGATAGCACTTTTCAAATATCTGGTGGGCATAAGGAAGAAGGAGCTAAGTTGTTGTCATCTGCTTTTGACAGTAGAACTAGGTCCAATGATACAAACTGCAAGAGAGGAAATTCCGGTTGGACATCAGGAAGAATTTCTTGACGATAAGGGCGGTTCGACAGTGGAATAGATTGTCAAGAGAAATTCTGCCTCATTGGAGACCTTCAAGCAGAGACTTGACAGGCATGTGCTGGAGATGCTCTAGGGGGATTTCGTGCTACAGGCAGGGGGTTGGACTAGATGACCTTGTAGATCCCTTCCAACTCTATGATTCTATGATTCTAATATACAAAATATATTGATGCAATACTTCCCATTCCATCTTTGCCTTTGTTATTCTGGCTGTATAACATGTCAAATATGGTTTTTGGGTGCCAGGACCCATCTAGGGTAATTTGAGGAACATAGAAATTAAAGTTTTGCAAATGAATGTAGCACTGCCCACACCCATTTGTGTTGCTGAGTCTAGCTTGTCTTCTGTCATGGATTTTTGGAGCCCTGGGAGGAAAGAGGTCATGCATCTCTGTGCTCCTTGCACATTTGTGAGCTAAAAATGCAAACTTTGTCAAATACCCTGGTGTGCCAGCTACCTTGCCACAGATGGATTCAACAGAGAGCCTCTATCAGGTAGTTCTCTTGGTTGGATCCTTCCTCTTCGTCACTTGCCCAGCAGACACTTAGGCAATGGGATGCTGGGAGAGGAAGGGTTTCCCCTGCCTGTCATCCTAATGGGAAATTTGCTTGGGGACCCATACTGGGAGGATCTCTTGTTAACATGTCAACACAGCATTGTCTGTCAAACTTTTGACACTGCAATGTAAGATGAGCTTGCTAAACATTCTGGGTCTGCCTTGCCAGCAAAAGCCTGGTAGATTACAGGCAAACATTCCATAACCCCACCACTCCCTGCTAGGGTCATCGTACCTCCTAGGCCTTTAATACTTCTGATATCTCAGGCCTCTTGTCTGACTTTGGCACAGATTGTCAGTGTTATAAGATGGCTGCTTCCTACTCAGATGTGACCTTGATATCATTCGTAGCATTTCTCAAAGTCCAAACAGGACACAACATCTCAACCTGCTGGCTGCAAACTCTTGTATATATAAACTGGGGGGGACGGGACTGGAAATCCCTTCTCGCTGAACCGCTTTTTTAAAATAAAAAGAAAGAAATTAATTCTTACGTTGCCTTATGATCCAGTAAAGAGCGTTGCCACATGGCCTGGTACTTGCTGACCTAATTTAGCAGAGTGTTGTCTCGTGAGACAGCTTTTTAGTGGCTGTGAGGAGGAGGGAAGAGAGCGAGAGGGACATGGGCTGAAGTTCTGCCATATGCCGTAACATATGTACAGTCAGCTTACACAGCACTGAATTTATGTCAACATGTGGCCTTCCCATTTAAGCATATCATGACAAATCCCAACCTCAGTTACACCCTGTGGAAACCACACTCCCTTAAAAATATAAACAACTGAGGTAAATTTGGGCTATAATGGCCTCAAAGAAACTGTTGAAAGAGTAAAGTATTTTAAATATATATGTGAGGGTCCCCTCCTAACCATTACACACACACACACACACACACACACACACACAGAGAGAGAGAGAGAGAGAGAGAGAGAGAGAGAGAGAGAGAGAGAGATGTAATGTCAAACCATGGAGACCAAAGTACATTTTCAACAAGATTGCATACACTGTATGCAGCTTCAAACATGACCCAGATTGGATCACTTAGGGACTTCAAATCACAGCCACAGAATTGGTTTGGAGATAGCTGTTGGGCTCTGAAAATAGCAATTTGGGAGGCCTTCCTTTCACAAGTATATTTTTGGTGTAAGTCCGGACAAAAAGTGGAAAACAGGATAAACAGATAGGAGGAAGAACAGTAGAAGACAATATAGTGAGCTGAGGGGTGTAGCTTTAAATGCTCCTTCTCTGACATGCCAGTGAAGGCGAAGGAAGGCTGTAATTGAAGAGTTTAAAACAGAATTCTGTGCTCTATAGATGAAATGAATACATTGATATACGCCTTTATTATTCCCATTCCCACTCTACTATTAGAACAGAAGAACAGAAGAATAGTCCTGGTGGATCAGGCCAAGAACCCATCCAGTCCAGCTTCCTGTAATTCACAGTAGCCCACCAGATGTCTGAAAGCACACAAAACAAGATTTTGTGGCATTTTGTTGCCACTACCTCCACAATTGGCATTCTGAGGTAGCCTGTTTACCCTTGTACTCCTGAATGAAGACACCAGACTGTGGCTTGGGTTTAACTCGGGCCACTTTAATAAACACAAGTGACCAAATTTTAAATCATGAAACCTACTGAATACACCATCCCTTCCTTGCCAGTTTGGGTATTTCATACTAAGGTTTTTCATATGAGGTATCATATAAATGACTCCTCGAGAGATGAAATCTATGGTCATAAGGCTAATGAAGGTTTCTGGCAGGTCTTATGAATTTCTACATAGATGCCTCTTAGAGCAGTAACCTTTAACACTGGGACCCACTTTTTAGAATGACAATCTGCCCAGGACTCACCGGAAGTAATATCATGGCCAGAAGTGCCGTCATTGTGACTGCAGAGCCTGCTGCTTTCCTGAGAATGCAGCAACCATTCTCAACCATTTTCCAATAGCAAAGTAAATGAGAACCAAAAAAAGCCTATTTACACCCTGGACACAAGCAGAACAGCCACACAGCCCTCCCCTTTTCAGCATCCCATCTTCCCATATTTCCAATATGGTAGCTCCAGGTGCAACCACCTGAAATTGGCTTCTGACCCACCGGTGGGTCCTGACCCACAGTTTGGGAACCACTGCCTTAGAGATTTCACCAGCCAAGCCTAGGCCACCAGAAAGAAAGACACTGGCATGAGCTGAAGAGATGAGAAACAAAAAGCCTGCACTCAACATCTATCTATAGTTTGCTAAAATTGCCAAATACAAACACCATCGGTTTTGTGAGAAATGGGCCTGCGAGCTGCGAGTTTGAAAATAGGATAATTTTACTGAATGTGAAGAGTCCACACCCTGACAAATTTAAGGGAAAAGATGACAAGCTGCCTCTGCATATGTTATGGCATATGGCAGCATTTCAGAACCACTCAGACTAACTTATTCTTTGTCCTTAGAGTCGACAAATGGCTGTTTCACATGGGGATGCCGCGTTAAATTAGGTCAGGGTCTGGGTGAATCGTTGTCTGCTCCAGCACTAATTAACTGGAGGTAAAAGATGATAAGCCATCTAAATCAAAGATGGTAATGACTAAATCTTACATTTGAGCTTCGGAAATTACTGTAAAGATGGCATATGTAAATGTGGCATTTTTAACTTTAGATTTTCTATACAAGTCATTCTAGAGTTTGGTCTACACATTGACATTGCTCTGTGATTTTTGGATGGGTGGTACATTCCATTACTGATGATTTGAAAATCCATAGTACTAGTTTAATGAAATACCCTTCTCAACTGAAATCCTACAGTACCAGCCCAATCTTATGGAAATGTGGGGCCAGCCATCACTGGTTCAAGTGGTCACTGGTTCCAGTGGTCCAGCATGCTTTATGGCTGTTGGATTTTGTGCAGCTGGACCACAGCTGCAAATGGCAAGCTGCCATGGCCTTCCAACAATCCCCCAAACCAGTAAGCCAGTTGGGGGGGGAGGCAGGTGGAATGGGACAGAGTGGGGGGGAGAAACATTATGGAGAACAGGCCAAGGAGAGTTGGACTGAGGCCAAGAAGAGGGTGGTAGCAGCAGCAGGTATGCAGCCAATATCCTATCCCCTTTCCCAGTATCAATCCGCTTTCCCCGGTCCACTTGGATTTGCATCAACATAATTGCTGGCACAGGTCCAAGTAGATTTATTCAGGTAGCGGAGGTTTACCCTTGGGCAAGGGAACAAATGTTCCCTTACCTGGTGGAGATCTCAGGGACTGCGATGCACACAGTATGGGAGCAGCTTAGGTTCAGAGGAAGGGAGAACCAAGAACAGGAATGTAATCAAATACATGAGCAGTAATTCAAATGGTTATGTTTACCATAATGTTGCCTACAAAATGGCAAGAGACCTAAATAACACTGGTTCCTCAGAAAGAGAAAATGTTGCTTAGGTCCTTGAATAGTGAAAAAGTGGCAACACAATGCAGAAAGAGGTTAAAATTCTATGGAGATGAGATTGTTTACCCCAGGGGGAAAATAAAGGGTCCAGGAGGAGCAATAAAGGGTTAGAGGAATTCTGTGACTAAGGTTTAGAGAAAGCAGGAGCTCAAGCTAAAATATGGAAATGTGGCTGTGACTTGCTTTGCAACAACAAAGGAACAAGATTTTAGTGTGGGCCCTTTAAAAGCTAGCTACGGAGGCCCTATTGTCAGTGGAAGAGCTTTCTAACCAACAGCTAACCAAGAGCTTTCTGAATCAACAGCACAAACCCTGTGAAGGAGGACTGAGCTCCTTGGAGGCCTTGATGGAGCCATTAAGAGGAACCATCACTAAGGAAGCCTGGAGGAAAACCTCTGGGCTCCTGCTTTAACTGCTGAAAGGATAGATTTAGGATGTAGATAGAGATAATAGCCCTTTCATGGATCACTGCCTTGTCGTGGCGAAGGGGCTTGAGTAGCTCAATGAAGCTGTGAGCTATGCCATGTAGGGTTACCCAAGACGGACAGGTCATAGTAGAGAGTTCTGACTAAACGTGATCCGCTGGAGAAGGAAATGGCAACCCACTCCAGTACTCTTGCCAAGAAAACCATGCCATGGTTTACAAAACTAAAAGGCTAAACGATATGACACTGGAAGATGAGACCCTCAGGTCGGAAGGTGTCCATTATGCTACTGGGGAAGAGCAGAACACGAGTACTAGTAGCTCCAGAAAGAGTGAAGTAGCTGGGCCAAAACCGGAAGGAAGCTCAGCTGTGGATGTGTCTGGAAGTGAAAGGAAAGTACAATGCTGCAAAGAACAATACTACATAGGAACCTGGAACGTCAGATCTATGAATCAAGGTAAGCTAGATGTGGTCAAACGCAAAATGTCAAGGCTGAACATCGACATCCTGGGAGTTAGTGAACTAAAATGGACAGGAACGGGAGAATTTAATTCAGATGACCATTATATCTGCTACTGTGGACAGGAATCCCTTAGAAGAAATGTTTAGCCTTCATCGTGAACAAGAGAGTGAGAACAGCAGTACTGGGGTATTATATAACCTCAAAAATGATAGAATGATTTCAATTCGGATCCAAGGCAAACCTTTCAACATCACAGTAATCCAAGTCTATGCCCCAACCACTGGTGCTGAAGAGGAAGAAGTTGACCGTTTCTATTAAGACCTAGAACAGCTTCTAGAATTAACACCCAAAAAAGATGTCCTTCTCATCATAGGGGATTGGAATGCAAAAGTAGGCAGTCAAGAGGTAATAGGAGTAACAGGCAAGTTTGGTCTTGGAGTACAGAATGAAGCAGGGCAAAGACTGATAGAGTTTTGTCAGGAGAACACATTAGTCATAGCAAACACCCTTTTCCAGCAACACAAACGGCGACTGTACACATGGACTTCACCAGATGGTCTACATCGAAATCAGATTGATTACATTCTTTGCAGCCAAAGGTGGAGAAGTTCTATACAGGCAGTAAAAACAAGACCTGGAGCTGACTGTGGCTCAGATCATGAGCTTCTTATTGCAAAATTCAGGCTTAAACTGAAAAAAGTAGGGAAAAGCACTAGGCCCTCCATGTATGACCTAAATCAGATCCCAAACGAATATACAGTGGAGGTGACAAATAGATTTAGAGGCTTAGATTTGGTAGACAGAGTGCCTGAAGAACTTTGGACGGAGGTCTGTAACATTGTACAGGAGGCAGCCACTAAAACCATCCCAAAGAGAAAGAAATGCAAGAAGGCAAAGTGGCTATCTGATAAGGCTTTACAAATAGCTGAGGAAAGAAGGGAAGCCAAAAGCAAGGGAGAAAGGGAAAGATATACCCAACTGAATGCAGATTTCCAGAGAACAGCAAGGAGAGATAGGAAGGCCTTCCTCAATGAGCAATGCAAAGAAATAGAGGAAAACAATAGAATGGGAAAGACTAGAGATCTTTTCAAGAAAATTGGAGATGTCAAAGGACAATTTCATGCTAAGGTAGGCACAATAAAGGACAAAAACGGCAAGGACCTAACAGAAGCAGATGAGATTAAGAAGAGGTGGCAAGAATACACAGAGGAACTCTATAAGGCCGATCTCAATGTTCCTGATAACCACAATGGTGCGGTCACTGAGCTTGAACCTGACATCCTGGAGTGTGAAGTCAAGTGGGCTTTAGAAAGCCTCACTAACAACAAAGCTAGTGGAGGTGACAGCATTCCAGTGGAATTACTGAAAATCTTAAAAGATGATGCTGTCAAAGTGCTGCACTCCATATGCCAGCAAATTTGGAAAACCCAGCAGTGGCCACAAGACTGGAAAAGATCAGTTTACATTCCAATCCCAAAGAAGGGCAATGCCAAAGATTGTTCAAACTACCGCACCATTGCACTCATTTCACATGCTAGCAAGGTGATGCTCAAAATCCTACAAGCTAGGCTTCAGCAGTATGTGAATCGAGAACTACCAGATGTACAAGCTGGTTTCCGAAGAGGCAGAGGAACTAGAGATCAAATTGCCAACATTCGCTGGATCATGGAGAAAGCAAGAGAGTTCCAGAAAAACATCTACCTCTGCTTCATTGACTATGCTAAAGCCTTTGATTGTGTGGATCACAACAAACTGTGGCAAGTTCTTGAAGAGATGGGAGTACCAGACCACCTTATCTGTCTTCTGAGAAACCTGTATGTGGGCCAGGAAGCAACAGTTAGAACTGGACATGGAACAACCGACTGCTTTCAAATTGGGAAAGGAATACGACAAGGCTGTATCCTGTCACCCTGCTTATTTAACTTATATGCAGAGTACATCATGAGGAAGGCTGGGCTGGATGATTCACAAGCTGGAATCAAGATTGCTGGGAGAAATATCACCAACCTCAGATATGCAGACGACACCACTCTAATGGCAGAAAGTGAGGAAGACTTAAAGAACCTGCTGATGAGGGTGAAAGAGCAAAGTGCCAAAATTGGCTTGAAGCTCAACATTAAAAAAACTAAGATCATGGCCACCACTCCCATCACTTCCTGGCAAATAGAAGGGGAAGAAATGGAAGCAGTGACAGACTTTATTTTCCTGGGCTCCAAGATCAGCGCAGATGGTGACTGCAGCCATGAAATTAAAAGACGTTTACTTCTTGGGAGGAAAGCTATGGCGAACTTAGACAACTTAATAAAAAGCCGAGACATCACCCTGCCAAGAAAGGTTCGCATAGTCAAAGCGATGGTTTTCCCAGTAGTAATGTATGGCTGTGAGAGCTGGACCATAAGAAAGGCAGAGCGCCGAAGAATAGATGCTTTCGAATTATGGTGCTGGAGAAGACTCTTGAGAGTCCCCTGGACTGCAAGGAGATCCAATCGGTCAATCCTACAGGAAGTCAAGCCTGATTGCTCCCTGGAAGGACAAATCCTGAAGCTGAAGCTCCAGTACTTTGGCCACCTCATGAGAAGAGAGGACAGTTTAGAAAAGACCCTCATGCTGGGAAAGATTGAAAGCAAAAGGAGAAGGGGGCGGCAGAGGATGAGATGGTTAGACAGTGTCACCGAAGCGATGAACATGAAATTGGGCGAACTCCGGAAACTAGTGGAGGACAGGGAGGCCTGGATGAATAACAAGTCATATTGTCAGTGGCTATGTGGAAGAAACTGGAAGGCAAGGAGAGGGCCAGTGGCCAAGATGATTTTCATTGGCAGACATAGTTTCTTGATGAGCTGGAGCACAAGGTGGGGAGGAATGTCAAGGCCAAAATCCAGCATATTCCCAGCGAAGAACCAAGGATTCATAAGCAGCAAGAATAGTTCTCTGTCACAAGGCTTGTCAACAGTGGCATTCCTAGGGGTGGGGGCAAGGAGCAGGAGCCTGAGCTCCTATGTAACGCAGCAGCCCTGCCCCTCGCCTCCAAAGCCATTTGAGGCTCTGGGTAACACAGGGCGCAATCCTAACCTGGAGTTAGGCCAGCACAGTTAGGCCAGCAAAGTTTGGCTGGCACAAGGGCCACTGTAAAACACTCTTTGGTCCACTCTTGGAGTCAGGAATGATGGTAGACGTCTGTGTACTGGCTTCTCTGACTCCAAGAGTGGTCCAAACATACTTTACGGTGCCCCTTGTGCTGGCCAAACTTTGTGCCCTCATTCACATACGCACGCGCATGTGGACTCTTTCTTTCTCTCTCTCTTGCTTCATGGGCCTTTTCTTGATTTCTTGATTTTTTTTTCTATTTTTGTTGACTATTTGGACAACAGAAGTTGGTCTCATTCAAAGAAACAAAAGTGTCAATGAGAATAAAAGACAACACATGGACATATTTTGGAACTTTGGAAGTCTTTTTTAAAATCTACATCCATAGTGTATTCATTGTTTATGAATTATGTTTCATAGTATAGAAGGCTGAATTTTTCTTTATATTTTTATGTATCAATAATATGCATTTTTCCCTTTTTTACCTTTTTACCTTTTTTGATGTATTTTCATTCTATTCTATTTCCATTTGCATACATTCTATTTTTCTACTAATAAAGGGGTTTAAAAAGATGATAAAATACACAAGAACAACATTGGCTAATTCCACATGGAAGCACTAACGAAATGGTTTTGCACAGTTGAGTCACATTGAATACTTCTTTCCTTTCTAGAGTACATTGAGGTTCGCAAAGCTACCTGGATTGTATTGACGTAAAGAGAGAGTAGGGTATAGGACATAGTGAAATTTAAGCAGCTAGAAGCCTCACAATTCATTGTGTGGAGTTTTAAATTCCTAGAATTACTTTGCCAAAGAGACTGCAAATACAATGGGCTACTTTTTTTAACCAGATGTCTAGCCTGTAATTGGTCAAGGGTGTTTCCTAGGAAATGAAAGTGGTCTGGTTGTAGCAGCCATAGGTATAGAACCAAAATTCCTTTGGAGTAGAAAAACTATTTACAGAGAGGAGCAAAGCTGTCTTTAATGTTCATCCTGTTTTTCCATCTTATAGATAGATTTTCTCCACATGGCGGTCCTTTGTGAAGCACACCGGAGACTACTCAAAATTTTATGTTAGCTGACAAAAAGCCTTGTTTCCTAAGAGCTAAGGTTACAATAAATATTACCTTTCATAACTCGAGCCCACAAAAGGCAGCCAACACTGCTTGTCTGTGAACATCACAATGCATTACAGACACCACAATGTTTTATATGCTGTGCTATTGGCTAGAAAACCTTCAGCACAAACTCCACTTTAACAATGGCTCTGTAAACGCACATTGCAACGGCTGCAGCCATTATATAATCGCTGTCCCAAATTGTTTTGGCCTTTCCCTTTAAAAAAAATAATTGGTCACAAACGGAAGCAGAAGAAGTTAGTTTCTTCACAGATGCACCAAAAACTGGTCCTACAATTCTGATTCAGATCCTGTAAAAAACAGACATGCACCAATAGGGAACCGCAATGTCATCTGGAGATCCAAAGCAAGTCCAGAACAATATATATACATCAAACTGGGAACCTTCCCTCCGCAAGTTTCCTTGGTTTTGAACTACTTCTAGGTTAAAATTACGGTCAGCTTCATTCTGGCAGCTCTTCTCCCAACAGTCTCCTTAACATCACACTTCTTATGTGTCTTCCTTAGAACTTCAGAGGGTGCCAAGAGACCCCACTCAACATGAAGTTGACCTCATGGTTCCTTGTGTTTAACTTCACAGAGAGCTCTTTGAAAACACAGTCATGAATTTTGGGTTGGTTTTTTTTTATACAGAGCACAATCTGGAGTTAGGCCGGCACAGTTAGGCCAGCAAGGTTTGGCTGGCACAAGAGCCACCATAAAGCATGGTTGGACCACTCTCGGAGTCAGGAGGGATGGTGTACATCTGTGTGCTGGCCTCTCTGACTCTGAGAGTGGTCCACACATACTTTACAGTGTCCTTTGTGCTAGCCAAACTTTGCCAGCCTAACTGTGCCAGACTAAATCCAGTTTAGGATTGCGCCCTCAGTTGCTGAAATCTGTCTGGTTTTTTCTTTTAAAAAGATAGGAAAGTGAAAACGAATGAACTTGATTGTACAGCCAAGAATTAGAACTAAACTGCCACCACGGGAAGTGATGGGCAATGTCATGTTTTGAAGCCACCATGGGGAGCCTTTCTCTCTTTCTCTGCAATTGTCTTTCTGGTGGGATGAAAGCAGCAGGAGATATCAGTTTCTGAGAAATGGTTCCAGTATACTAAAACCTTGATCAGAATATCCATAATGATCTACTGTCAAGTTTTCTAATGAACTGGAAAATGTATATTTGCTATTTTTTTAAAAAAGCCCTAGGCTCCTTTAAAGATGAGTGGGAATCAGTCAATGCGCATAAAAATGCTGTGTAAAGCAGTCCTGCAAAATGGTTGCATATCATCAGCACAATCCTACACATGTCTTCGCCATTGAGTTCATTGAGTATTTGCCATTGAGTTCATTGGGTCTAACTCTAAGCTGTGTATGAATAGGATTGCAGTCTATCAACCCAATCCTAATGGGCAGTGCAATCCTATGGACCGCGCAGCATCGGTGCAACAGGGTTACACCGACGCTGCGCACTTAGCACTGACGCGGAGGCACCAATCGGCACCCCCGCGTCAGTGCTAAGGCAATGGGACCGGCGCTGCATGCAGCGCTGGTCCTGTTGCGCCCGCACAGTGCCTCCCTAGCGTCGGCCAAAGCCAACCGGCGCAAGGGAGGCACCATGACTGGGCGGCATGGGGATTGGGTGAGGGAGGGAGAATGTGGGCGGGGAGAAGGCGGGACATGGGCGGGCTTGGGAAGCGGCCATACAGCCACATCCTAAGCCCTTTCGGGGGGGCAACTCGGATCTGTGTCAGCCTGTGTGGGGCTTTCAGGCCTGGGAGTGGGGGTTAGGATACAGCATGTGCTGCCTTCAAAAATCCCACCCACCCACCCCCACACGCCCAATCCCAGGCCCCTTGCTTCCCCTTGCTCAAAAACTTTCCCTCCCCCAGAATGCCCTTCCATCACTCTCTCCCACCTTGTGCAACCTTAAGGCACATTTGCAATACTTGAGAACCTATTCAGAGGGACTCTGCCAGCTCAAGTCAAGTATAGGATTGGACTGCCCATGTGTGACAGGCCCTTGAGAGAACTCTCAAACAATAGCAATGACAATCCTATAACTGGTTAATATATCTCTACATCATGGGATATATAGCTAACTGCTCTTTCTAAAATAATGTAGTCTTTTATGTTTGGGGCACACCTTCACTCTTGCATATCCCGAGGAAAAAACGGAAATTAATATGCTGTTCCAAAAGCTCGGTGCATCCCATCTGTCCCTCCCAAGACAATAATTCCCGACTCCTCCAGAGCACGCAGTCCCTTGATTTCAGTGGGAGAGATAAGAACGTGCTTAACTCCCCCTCCCCTGAAATCAATAAAACACAAAGTGCTGCACTTTAGATTTTACTAATATTGTTACTTTGGAAAAAAGAACACTGCCAAAAAAATTCAAAGTCTTGCAGTGTCTATTTTCCTTTTCTATTTATTTTCCATTTGCATTACCAAGGCTGCAATCCATTTACCTAAGTGTAAGCCCCACTGAACACAGTGGGGTTTATTTCTGAGCAAACATGCAGAGGAGTGCTGCATTCTGTCTCCATTTGAACCATTTACAGCCTCTGGCAATAAACTATAAGCAAAAACAAAAAAATCCAAGTTAGTCTATTTTCTTTTTTAAAAAATCCCCCAAATCTTTTTTTTTTCTCTTCTAAGGCTCCAGCAAGACTGGCTGCTGAATATACACTAGATTTGGCTGCTCATGTTTTATAGTACTTCTGTGACATTAGTGGATGCTATGAATATCATCAGCTGACCAATTCCTTTCTGGTACAGAAAGGAATCTGCTCAAGAAATCACAGGTGAAGATGTGAACTACCCATGATCCAACTCAAGGGGATGAGAAGGCAGGTGTTAGAGCTTGGTATGACCTCAGGTAATCACTATCTGAGAAGAGGGACTGAGGTTGACAGTATGGGATGAGGATTCCCCCCCCCCTCCTTGTGTGGTCTGTGTACGAAAAGGTCATAGCAGTAGTTTTCAGGGTTGTGGCAAAAAGAGATTTGGATTTGATCTGTGAGACATGGGGGCTGAATGAAAGCTAAGGGAGAACACCAGCAAATGGACAAAGGGCATGCCTAAGAGATACATAGACAGCATGTGTAGCCTGATGTTGTTTGCCGGAATGTTCTGCTATGTACCACCATCCAAAGCTCAGCATAACTAGGGGGGGGCAAAACAGCAACTACTGCAGTGCCACAATGCTCAAGTGCTGTCCTGGGCAGTGATGGCAACACACAGGCACTCACAGTATCAAACGGGCAGCGCAATACTATTGCGCCCCTTGCGTCGATGCTACATCATAACGCCGACGCAAGGGGCAGAGCGCTGATGTGGGGGCACCAATCTCCACCCATGCGTTGGCACTTGGTCCTGTTGCGCCCACGCTGAGTCTCTCTTGCGTTGGCTGAAGCCAGCCAGCACGAGGGAGGCTCTGCGCAAAGGCAGCAGGGGGATTGGCGGCGAGAGGTAGATTGTGGGCGGGACAAGGGCGGGACATGGGCAGGCTTGGGAGGCGGCCAAACGGCCGCTTCCTAAGCCCGTTCGGGAGACCACACGGCCCCGATTCAGGCCGTGCAATCTCCTCAGATCTGCACCCATAGGGGAGGCTGGAGCCTACTGTAAGGGAGCGCACATTCCCTTGCCATGGGGAGGCTCCAGCCTCTCCTAAGCAGCATCAGATATGGCGCTGGCCCGTCAGCCTCGCCAATCCGGCGCTGCTTGGGATTTCGCCCTGTGTCTCCTGAGTGTTGCCACTTATCTGGTGCATTGCAGTGCCTGCAGTATGTACTGTTCCCCCCAGGTGCACTGCTGGCTCCCTATATATTTGTCAACAAAGCAGTACTGCAAAACACCATAAGCCTTCAGTCATCTCTCATTCAAAGGCAACCAGAGCCTGGGTAGTGCTGGGCCTCTGCCGTTCTTCATTGCTTGGGGAAGTGGGGCCTGAGCATCTACCAATGCTTTACATAGCCAGTGCCTTGCTTGCGTCTTTAACAGAGGAAATGCCTCTTGCTTTAAAAGCCTTGTGAAAGGCGAGAATAAATACACCTGTTTGCCTTGAAAAGTTCCACCTTTCCTGTTTGAAAAGCAGACAAGATGCTTCTCTGGCTGGCGGCGCCTTGATTCCTTTGACAGTGGCTAGTGGGGAACCTTGGAACATAAATACATTCAATAAGCCAATAATTCTGCCTGCATTTGCTGCTGCTCTAGAGGGTATCTCCATGCTGGCAAACAGAAGGGTAATGGGAATTAGAAGGCGGGGGAAAGAGTAATAAAAATATAAATCACAAAAGGAAGGAAATCCATTTGGTCCTTGGCAGCAGAGACACGGCTCAGCTAATCCATGCTGAGTGCAATCCAATACTCCTTTATATAATCCTGTGCTCCTGGAAGAAAATTAAAGTTTAATGCAATAACAGCTGACCCAAATCACTTTTGTTGCCCAGAAGCAGATTAAAGAATAGTTAAAATCATACAAATCTAATTTCTCCAGTTTTAAAAACTTCGCTCTGTAGCATTCTGATTCTTTAATCCATACCATCAGGGTTTGTTTGGGTTTTTTAAAAAAAATATATATGTTAAGCATGCATTACCCATGCAAGGCAGATTCTGCGGAAGGGTGGGAAGAGGAAACTGGCAACAGTCACGATGGGATTTGCACTCAAATGGTACACTCAGAAGCTCTTTGGAACTCTGTATGTGTTTTTTTTTTCCCAAAGGCTTCTATAGCCCCCACTTCTAAAAGCTCCATGGCTGTGCTTTGAAGTTGGAATATACAGAAGGCAGTGGAATGCCATTAGGCACAATTGGACATTGGCAGAGGTTTTCTTTTTTTGCATGCCATACTTGTGAACTAACCTGATATTAGTTTATCAGCACTTCATTGGGTTTCAGGTCATTATGAAACCAATGGACACCCTTTGTTCAGTACTCGTATTAAGACTAGTAAAAGTCTCAGCAGCAACCAGCTCAGCTCAAATATGCAGACTACGCCACAGATGTGCGCAGAATCTGCATTCTCTCAAGAATGGAGCCTTTGTAGTGGCACTGTATCATACCACATGAGTCACTGGGAGAGTGAAAACAGATTTTGCCCAGCATGTAATTAAACCGTGGAACTCCTTGCCAGAGGAAATGGTGATGGCATCTGGCCTAGGTGCCTTTAGAGGACTAGACAGATTTCTAGAAGAAAAGTCCATTGCAGGCTACAGGCCATGATGGGTAGTACAACCACCATACTTCAGAAGTAAACTAGCTCAGAATGCCAGATGCAGGGAGTGGCAATGAGAAGCAGGTTCTAGTTGTCTTGTGTGAGGCATCTGGCGGGCCACTGTGAGATACAGGAAGCTGGACTAGATGGGCCTCTAGCCTGATCCGCTGAGGCATATCCAGGGTCTGCCGTGCCCATGGCAGCAACACCGTGACATCATGCCACACCATGATGCCATGTAATATCATGACATCGCATGATAGCACTTTTGGGGTTCTCCAACTGCTTCCCAACCAGCTGCTGAGAAGGCGCATGCATTCCAATTGCCTCCCGACTGGTTAGTACCTCAGGCACTTGCCCTGTCCTGCCCCAGGGCAGATACACCCCTGGTTGTAACATAAGAGGTGCAACCTGTACAACTCTTTCCATCTCCCTCAGCGCTGATTCTAACAGAGGCACATCGCTGATAAGAGAGCACAATGCCACTTTGTCCTGGATCAGTCCATGTTTCAGAAGACATGCAGGACTAATTTTCTACCATTGTGGTATGTGTTAGAAACGTACAAGGATGATAGAAGGAGATATGTCTAAGTGGCATCCCCCCAATGCTCACCCATCGGTTCAACCAGAGAGCAGCCAGGCTACTTTCTCATAGGCAAGTCTCAATTTACTGGATATTTTTTCTCTATCACTCATCAGCTGGGCACATATAAAACAATCTGCAGTAGATTCCTTGCAGCCCCTGCAAAACGTGTAAGTGGAATTGCACATAGAATGTGTGTGTGTGTGTGTGTGTGTGTGTGTGTGTGTGTGTGTGTGTGT
>JAJKFI010000001.1:21262097-21284411 GCA_029204185.1 Lerista edwardsae
GTGTGTGTGTGTGTGTGTGTGTGTGTGTGTGTGTGTGTGTGTGTGTGAGAGAGAGAGAGAGAGAGAGAGAGAGAGAGAGAGAGCACAGGCAAGGCTTCTGTCTACCACGCCCACCCATCCTGCCATCTCAGCCATACAACAGACACATCCTTTATTAGCCTTTAAAAACAGTTATTGTTGCAATCTGTTCTGATAATTTGGCCTCAGCCAGCAGTGGCAACTTTCAGCTTGTGAGTCTCCTGAGTGTCATTGGATCCGAGAGCCAGCTCCTTGTGTGCTTGGCCACTTGCGCTGCTGGCTTCCTGTGCAGGCTGGAAAAAGAATTAAATGCGGCCATAGAGAGCCCCTGCTCCAGGCTCTTCCACTCCCCCCGCTCTAATCCCCTTCCAGGCTTCCAAGCTGAAACTGCAAATGTCATCACCATGAATGTAGTAGTTGAATCCAACAGGTGGGGTAATAAAACATGACATTTCCAGCCCCACTTAATTGTACAGAATGGGATAGGATAGCTTTCAGGACAAACAGGGGCTTAGTTGATGTCACTGACAAGACCACAGGCTTGCTCCTCCACCGTGTATCTGCATGAGCTGGGGTGTAAAGTTCCCACCTGCAATATACTTTATGACCTTTCAGGTGATGAAACCTCTGACCTATAGCATTCTCATTTTTGCTGGTTCAGCTGTTGGGTGGTGACAACTTGCTAGACTCTGTGCTGGGGCTCATTGTGATTTACTGCACATTAGAATTAAAGCATTAGCATGAGATTTCGGTACACCCTACCCTAAAGGGCTTTGGCGGCTGTACAAGAGACTCTCTAGAGGAAATTGCAACAGGCCAAGATTTGCTGTGAGCCTATTGCCGCCTAGTGCCAAAACAGTTCATAAATTTTACTGCAATGCACATCTACAGTCTGTGCGCGCGTATGTGTGTGTGTGTGTGTGTGTGTGTGTGTGTTTTCCTTTCAGATATTATGACAGTTTCAGAGCCTCTCTGAAGGCTGCCTTTAACAAACAAAATGTTCTTGCTTCAAAAATAAATATATGGCGTCTGTGCAATGAGTCTCTCTGTTCAATCCAAAACAGCGATTAATCTGGGAAAGCCAAGCTGATCGCTTCAAACTCCTTCAGCGGCAACAAAAGCTATCACAAATGATCCAAGAAAATTCTACAAACTTCCAGTGACCTACTTTCTCAGTTACACCAGACCAAGACTCAAGTCCGATGGAATGCTCAGCAAGTCATTCATCCCATGCTCAATGCCAGAAACGCAGACGCATGAACAGATGAGTAAAGGGGTGAATCTGCAAAATTATCCACGCACTGATGCGGTCATTCCAAGATAAGAAAAGTTCAGCATGAATAAACAAAAATGGCCTCCTGACACAAGCCTCATTCACACCTTCTTCAAAAGTGCCTGGGCTCAATGCATGGAAGGGAGGTGATTCTATTCCCACCTTGCACATTCATTTCTGAAGGAAGTTGTGAAGCGAGCACCTGTTGATCAGGAATTCTCACATAGGATATCATTGGATTATTGGATTTAAATACTATCCTGATAAAAGGCATGCATATAACAAATGATTCCAAGGTGCATATTTTCTCATTCTAAAGAAACTTAAAAAATCTAAACCTTAAAAAAAAATTGTTTTATGTGCTAGTGATGCACATCTTGTCTTCTGTATGAATGGAAAGAAATGACTGGTGCCTGCACTGGAATTCTTAGCAACTAAAACAATGACTACACTCCAAGAGCAAAGGAGCGCACGCACGCACAGGTTTCCTTCGCTAATTCGGACATAGGCAGATGGCGTTTCTTAAATGTTTAACAGCTCAATCCTAACCTGCACAGGAGCAGCAGGTCGACTGGCCTGCACTGCTTCCTATGCATGGTAGGAGGTAGCTGAGCTCATCCAGTTTATCCAGCTGGAGAGAAATAGCAGGCACAAGTCCTAGCAGCCCAGATTGGGGCTGTGCAGCCTGGGGATTGGGGTACGATCTGGCCAAACAGCCAGATCCGGACTCCTCCCCTTCCCCAGGCTTATCTGCCCTGGGGGCCACCCTCCCTCCACCTTCCCCCAGCCCTGTTCCGCCTCCCTCCTGCCTCTCCTCCAAAGCCCCCATGCTGGCCAAACGTGCAGCCACTGCTGTGCTGAAGTGGGGAAGGAAGCAAAAGGGGTGGCTTGAGGGAGGCTCAGGGTGGGAAGTGAGTGGAACCAGGGGGTGGCACAAGGGAAGGAGGGGTTAAATCTTGCCAACAGTCATGCAACCCAGATCCTACCCCAGGCATGGATCCACCCTTTTCTCTCCTTGGACTTACAACAAAGTACCTGGCATAGGTCCAAGCGTACCCATTAGTGACCAGGCGTCCTGTCCAGAGGAAAGTCAAAAGATTTTCACTTTCCTCTCACTGGCTGTCTGATCGCAACCCCTCCCCCAAACACACACACACCACTGACTGCAGTGCACTCTCTGTTGGCAGAGCTGCGTGGCAGAAGATGGTGGGTTTTAGTGTTGGGCTCTTAGGCAGGCTGTGCTTCTTGATCCTTCTCCATCCAAGATTTGTATTTCCCCCAGCTATCTTTTTTGCTTTCCTCTTTGTTCCGCAGTGCCAGCAGGATTGTTTTCAGCCTTCTGCTTTCATCACAATGGAGCAGTCGGGGGAAGGGTGCTTTATGGGACCGTTCCCAGTGTGGCCGCCACCATCGATCGCAATCGCGAGCCTTTGTGACTCCACCAAAAGTTTCGAAGGTGCAACACAATGTCATTATTCAGCTCCCACTGTTGTCCTCACAATATGTTACAAGGTTGAATATATTTCTTTTAAAAGCCTCACTGTTGGACACTGCGGACTACAGGACTGTGACAGCACCTGCTGTTCAGGGGTATTCAGGCACACTGTAAAATGCTTTGCTTTTCTGAAGTGTCTCTTGTCTACTAATTCTATGCCTGAACTTCATTTGAACAACTGAACTGGTAATGTACAAGCAGGCAAGCGACACTGCAGTGCAGGCGGAGAGCATTGTTTTGCGGGCCTCCTGTTTTCCACAGCCGTGGCTTTGGTTCTTCTGTGACTAGCTGACAGGAGCAGCAGGCATCAAGAAATATTTCTTGTCCAGGCCTTGAGGGGCCCCCTGCCTGTAGCCAAGTTCATACATTAATTTATGCAGGGTGCAATCCTAACCAACCTTCCAGCATGGGGGCAAGGGAACAAACATCCCCTTACCTTTAGGACGGCTCCATGACTACTACTCCACTGCAGGATATAGCACATGCCAACTGGAACAGCTTTGTCAGTGCTGGAAAGTTGGTTAGGATTGCACCCTTAAGATAGAAACCTGTCTATGTACGGCTGAGAGCACAATCCTAACCTGGAGCTAGGCTGGCCCAGTTAGGCCAGCAAAGTTTGGCCGGCACAAGGGACACCGGAAAGTAGGTTTGGACCACACTCAGAGTCAGAGGCCAGCACACAGATGTGCGCCATCCTCCCTGACTCTGTAGTCCAAAGGCACTTTACAGTGTCCCTTGTGCTGGCCAAACTTTGCCAGCCTAACTGTGCCAGCCTATCTCCAGGTTAGGATTGCACTCTCAGTCATCTCCCTGTGCTGCCAGCCCTGTGCTGCATGGAAGCATGTACAGCCTGCAAGGCATCCCTTCCCGCACCCCACTGTGTAAAGCAGGGGTCAGGGAACATTTTTACCTTTTACCCCAAAATATATTTAGATACGCCAACGTTACCCACCCACCCACCCCGCCAGAACAAAAGAAAAAAAATTACATATTGGAACCCATTGCTTTTTATTTGATTAATTAATGAGCTTAATTAATGCTATGTAAATATGAAGTTGTAAAGGGCAGAGCAAAACAAACAAAACAAAACGGAGCAAGCCAGCCAGCGACGGAACAGGAATGGGGGTAATGGATGGTCGCGCTGCCAAGACACAGCCGGGCATGCATATAGATTCATTACCCCCAGGAATTTCATTTTTACCCCATTTGAGGTAATTTACCCCTGTTCCCTGACCACTGGTGTAAAGGCTCCCCCTGATTTCACCTGCTCAGCCTCATCTGGGGTGGTCCACCTGCAATCCATACTCAACTTCAGCATTAGCTGTGGGGTGGTGGTGGTGGTGGTGGTATGGTTGGTTATCACTCTTGGGCCTCCTCTGCCAGTCTTGCCAACTCGAGAGCAGCTGGGCCTTCTCTCTGGGTCTTCCCCAGCCAATTGCTCCCTCAGCCTCTGTCCAGTTGACCTCTTTTTTGAACTGAGCAAGGAACTGCCATCCTTGCCCCTTCCTGCTCCACTCTTTCCTGCTCATTCTTCCTCTGGCACCTTCTCCACTTCCACCCTCAGCAGGCCTCTGCCATATCCTAACCCTCCTCCCAGCCTGCCTGACATTATGCCAGGCTTCCCAGATTTGCACCAGCTAAATAGAGGGCACCGATCCAATAAGCCCCAGAAGGATATCTGGGGCTTTTCTCAGGACAAGGGGAACTATAGCCCCTTACTCCAAGGAGAGCTCAGCTGAATTGGATCTTAATTGAATCTTGAGCTGAATTGGATATAGTGTAGGCCATGTGGCCCTGCTGTGCCAGGGCATCTTAGGACTGGGCTGTGAATTGCTATTGTTTCTGAGAAATTAGGATCCCAGAAACTGTAAAACGACACTTAAAAAAACATCATGGTGCATTTCAGGAATATAGAAATCAACACACATACTATCTGGTTTTTAGTGTGCAATCCTACCCTGCGGTTAGGTTGGCACAGTTAGGCCAGTAAAGTTTGACCAGCAGAAAGGACACCGTAAATTATGTTTGGACCACTCTCAGAGTCAGAGAGGCCGCCACACAGACATGCGCCATCCTCCCTGACTCCAAGAGTGGTCCAAACACTTTACAGTGGCCCTTGTGCCAGCCAAATTTTGCTGGACTAACTGTGCCGGCCTAACTGCAGGTTAGGATTTCACCGTTAAAAACGTCTTTAAGCCTAACAAGCAGGTACAGTATAATTTTTTTGAAAGAAAGAAAGAAAGAAAGAAAGAAAGAAAGAAAGAAAGAAAGAAAGAAAGAAAGAAAGAAAGAAAGAAAGAAAGAAAGAAAGAAAAAGGAGATTTGCACCCAAGCGTTTAATATTGGTGCCAAGTTTCATTTTGATGTTAACAATTTATTTGGCTGAACCACTTACTAGTGCTTAAGTATTTTGCTTCCTGATCCCACTAAAAATCAATGGAAGTGTTGCCGTTGGCTGCAAAAAAAGCTGGATAGGCCCCAAAGCCTGAGACAATAGTAAGTGTTCTTGGGGACTGGCCTCTGTGTGTCCAATAGGCATTGTTATGAATGGCCCTTTCAAAGCTTGATTGATGGGTCAGGACATGCCTGCCTTGTTACTACACAAATGACGAACAAGGTTGATGGAATTCCAAAGAAAGCAATCCCTTATTGAAAGCCTGCTAACAGGGCAGCTATTTACCACAGCTCAGTCAAGCAGCCCCTATTCACAGAAGCAAAGCCAAGAAGACAAAAGAAATTACACGTTCATGGCTCTCAAGCAAAAGCCATCGCCAAGCCACCTCAGAGATAGGATGAGGCCATGGAACAAGAAGACAGAGCAGAGCAATGGTGAGAACCACTTTTAGTGCAGTCCTATTCGGCAGTAGGGCCAGCACAGTGGCCACTATGCCAGCATGAGCATAATAAAAGTGCCATAACGTGCTTTATGCAGACTCATGAGCAAGCAATGCTGCCGGGATGGCCTACCCTGACCTGCCAGCACTACAATAGGCCTCCAAATAAAAAACATATGAAGAGCCCTGCTGGATCAGGCCAAAGGCTCATCTAATCCAGCTTCCTGTATCTCACAGTGGCCCACCAAATGCCTCAGAGAGCACACGAGACAACAAGATGCCTGCATCCTTGCACCTGGCATTCTGAAGTAGCCTACTTCTGTGCTGGTGGAAGTAAGTTTAACACTGATTGGAACAGGGCTGGGGGGGAGGGTCATGACAGGAGGGCATTTCAGAAGTGGGAAGGGTAATTTTTGAGTGGGAGAGGGCAGAACAGTCATGGAACAGGTTCAGGAGGGAACCAGGATCAGTGGGTTCCTTTGCCATATCCCCTCCTCCCTCCCTCCCTCCCTCCCAGACTTCACGGCATTGCATTGGGCTGCCTGGATTTGCTAAATAGCTGGTGCAGAGACCAAGGAGCCCCATAGGGGTGGCTGGGCCATTACTCAGGATAAGAGGAAAAATATATCCTTATCCCAAGGGGACCTCTAGCCATGTCCTAACCTGTCTGGATACAGCATAGGCCATGAGGTCTGGGCCAATGCAGGTTAGAATTGGGCTATTAGCATGTTCTTCAGCATGAGAACAGAAGATCAGCCCCATCACATCCGTTTCTTGTTTGGTACCTTCTTACTTTATGTGGTTAATGACTCTGTGGGCACAATCCTAACCAACTTTCTACCACTGACATAGCCGTGCCAATGGAGCATGTGCTGCATCCTTCAGTTGGGAGGCAGTCAAGGAGGCCTCCTCAAGGTGTTCCCTTACCTTGAAGCTGCATTCCCCTTATCCCGGTGCTGGAAAGTTGGTTAGGATTGTGCCCTGACTGTGCGTGCACATTCATGCATGCACAGGTGTGACTATTCTGGCTCTTGTGGAACCTGTGCATTGGTGCGTTGTGTTCCCAGCTATTGCATAACTGTATCCAAATCAGTTCACAAGGAAGTGACCATTTAGTACATGGTTGCTACTTCCAAATCCCACATTGCTAGAATCTCTGGGAGAGAAGACAGTTCTCTGGCCCACACACAAGGATGAGTTGTGCCACACCTTCCCTTCACTTCCGCACAGCTGCAGTCATATGGTAACACTTGGCTCACAGCGTGGTCAGAATCTACAAACAACCCACGCCCCCGTGCTGTGCGAGCTGCCATGTGGGACCTTTTCAAGCCGCAACCACATGCTAAGTGGTCATTTGGCTGTTTTCACCCGGAATTCATTTGTGATCTGGCAACAGACTGATATGGCATGATGGTATATTTGATTCTGTATTGTTTTAGGTGGTGCAGTCAAAACACTAAAGAATAGTTATCACAGAGCCAAAGTTTATTCCACTTTCAAAAGATCACGCTGTTTCCGATTTTATTAGGAAAAGTTCCAGTCCGACTGCAGTTTTGAGATTCCTTCCCTTATGGTGTGCCAGAGAAGTGTAGCAGTAAGTCGATACATACAATGCTTCATCAAAATTTAAGTAATGCAAGACCATAAATTTTTAAGTTGGCTTGATTAATTCCAGACTGAGACACAAATTCTTGAAAGAGCTCAAAAGCTGTTCCCAACCAACATCCATCAGCAGGAGCATATGAATGCAAATGAATTCAACACTTGCACTGGCAACAACAGTCAGAGAGGGGGGGAAAAGTGGCGCCACTATAAGGCAACAGGGATCAATTGATGTACATCTTGAGATTTGCTGTCCTCCTGTTTCGTTTTGAACCTTACCTCCTGTAGCTTTAAATGTGCCCGTTACCATTTTGGTAGGGCATGAAAAGAATCACCCTACCTCCCATTTGTCTTTACTTTTTTTTTTTTTCCTTGAAGGTTTTGCAGCCAATCGGAGATCATGTCCTGAATGTGATTATGTAGCCAAATCAGATTAGGCTACTTGAGGACATTGACAAACAAAGCCCTTCCATAGCCCTCACTCTGAATTGCTGGGGGGTGGGGGAGAGAGTGCATTCCCATTACTAATTGACTGACACTCACTCCCTGTGCTGGCAGTTGCATTGTGTGCCAGGGCTGCACAGCAAGGCTGTCACTCTGGACCTGCTTCAATAGCTGTGCATGATTTCTTGGACCAGGAGCAGAATGTTGATGAGGACACACATTGAGATAAGATGCTGCTGATACAGAAGGCATGTCTCCAAGGCTGTGTGCAGTCCGAGGCACTTTGCATCATATTCTCCTCCAACCAGTTAACTGGCTGCAACCCCTAGCCTTTTAGAACCAGAATGTCCAGTATGCTTGTTATGGGGGGAGGGGTGCAAGATTCTGAAATTTAATTATTCCAGTATGTTATTAAAAACATGCATTAATTAGTCATTAATTCGTTAATTATTCATTAACAATAACATTCATTAAAATCATATTTATTTCTCTTGATTTCACTCCTTTTTTGTTTTACGTTTTCTTTACCCATTTCTTTCAATGGGAGACCAGCCTACACTTGGGAACACTATTGTGAGGGCAAGAGCACCCCCTGCAGGAACCTGACTGTTATTCTCTCTCCCCCATTGCATTTTTTTTCAGGAATCAGCATGTTCCAATCTTGCCTAGATTGAATGGAGCAATGTTGTTCTAGGTCAGTGATGGTGAACCTTCTGGGCTCGGTGTGTCAAAGCTTCAGAAAATGCTTAACTTGACTCTGCTGGTGTGTCAACCCCCTTCCAAACAAAAGAGAAACAATTCATTATATTCATTTATTTAAACAAAAAATACTGTCCAATATGCGTGGTGCTATGCAATATATAATGAAACATCAAATAATTACAAAAATGAAAAATGAGTAAAATAAACTCAGTTTTTGTCAGGTGTTGGTGAACGCTGGTGTGTCACCCCAAACAGTGTGGCGTGTCACCTTTGACACACGTGTCATAGGTTCGCCATCACTGTTCTAGGTGCTCTAATAATAAGGGTAATTTGAAAGGTCTGTGTTATACAATACCTGCCTGAACCACACACCCAGTTTTCCTTCTCTTCAGATATTGACAGAGCACACACTGCTGTATTTCAGAAATTGAACTTCGATGTTTGACTTGCTAAGAACAATGCTCAAATGTTGGCAACTTAAGGGTAACTGCCCCATTGAAAAGCCTGGTTAAGTCCATTTTAGTGATGGGCAAAATGTCCTTCCCACCCCCAAACACCAGAACAGGAATTTAACCCAACCAACCAACCAACCAACCATCTTTCTCACTTTCAACACAGAAAATATTTTTTGAACATCGTTCCAAGCCTATGTTGGATCCTGTTGTGCCCTCAATGATATCCTTGGCACAGTAGCGTGTCTAGGGGGTGAGAACTGGGGCCAGGTGATGCGATGGGGCCTCCTGCATCATTTGTCATCCCCATGCCTGCACAGACATCTCCTTCTCTGTGTATGTTTGATTCTGGCCCCCGGAATCCCAGGGCAGGAGGGCCCATTTCAGGGCACTTCTATGCTCCAAGCGGTAGGCACTGAGCAGAGATGGCGGAAAAATGCCTCTCCAGCCCCGTGGGCAATGGAGCCCCCCACCCCAACCTAGCTACACTGCTGCCTTAGGAACATCTGCTTTCTTCTTCCACCCCCAAAAGTGTCTAGTTTTCCTTCTCCCACCCACCCTCCCACCACTCTGCTTGCCTGTCTGTCCCCCTCCCCCAGCCGTTCCCACTGCACTTCCTTTTGTTGCTCCTCTGATGGCTGGGATCGTAACTGATCCCTGGCACTCTGCTCTGGCTGCACATGAGATTGAAGGAGCTCTGGCAAACGTCATTTCCCCAGTGCTACTGAAATGGGTATGAGACTGGTATAGGGAAGTCTGGTTTTCCATTCCACCAGAACCCTAACCCTAAGCTAGTTGATGCACTTGACACTGTTGTGAGCTGCTCTGAGCACATGCTCCTTTGTGGGAAAGTGGCACCTGGATATAAAATCAAATAAATCATCCTCTCCCCAAATAAAAAGTCCCATGCTCTGTTTCATCAAAGATCTAAAAATGCTCCCCTTGTAATTACCGCAAGACAAACGCTATGTTTTAAAAGGCTAACTGTATTATGCTTGTGCCCAAGGGATCCTATGGTACATATGTAATGTGGCCTAACCAGTTTGTCTTAGCAAGACCCTACAGTGTTGATTTGAAACAGCTGAACTAAATCAACAGCTACCTTGAGCCAGAGGCCTTTGGAGAGCAATTAGAGTCAAAGCTTGGGTTTTGAACCCAATCTGCTCTGTCAGTCTCAATGATTTGTGTTTGTTGTATTCAGCCTCATTTCCTGCGTGAAACACGAAGCTGTATAAAGAGGAAAAATGTCCAAGATTCAAAAATATTTGACCTCAGTGCGTTTGTGAGCATGAAAGTACACATGTCTAAATGACCATTTTGGTTTGTAGTACAAAGTTCTATTGATGTTGGCAGGCTGAGCTTCCCCATGTCAAAGCCACATGAATGGTTTCAGGTTTCAGCTCCAAAATGTTTTCCACATGCTTTAGTGTGGGCCAATTTACACAGCAGATCCTGCAGGGTTGTGGCCAAGTACTTCATAAAAGGCTGCCTTCTTTGGGATCAGGGAAACCACAACAGACACATTGCTAATGCAATCTAATTATCTGCTTGAATATTTTTCCAGATGTATCCAATGTCTAAAAATACTGCAATAAAAAAGGTATTATTTGTCTCTCTTGGACCAAAATAGTGGCATAAAGAACCTGCTTGTCTAGAGGGAAAGTTATGACAGCGTAATTCTACAACTGCATTTAAAATCAGTCAAACAAAACAGAACACCCTGGCGGTTGGCGATCTGATGCTTCTCATTTGAATTAGCCTCTGAAACAAAAACCATGACTGAATGGGCTGATTCTTTTTCATGAAAGGATGCATGTCACAATTATAAGTTAATTTCCTCTATTTGTGGTTCATAATTTGATTTTGAGCTGGCCAATTTAATATATAACAAAGGCACTCGGTGTTTTTTTTTTTCCAGTGGTATAACCCAGGGCTCCCTGCATCATACACTCTGCTATGTATGACAGTGGCATGAGTTCATTTCATTTCAGAACGGACCTGTTACCAGTAGTCCGTTCTTGCAACTGCAAAAGGGTTTATTGTCATGAAATTGATGGGTAGATGTAGATGAACACTATTTCAGTGTTCTCATTTCTGCAGAACTTGCATAATGCATTACATGCAAAGCAGGGTTCTCTATGGACTACCTGTAAGGCCCCTCTACCTGGACCTGACTTTGAAAAGTGTCTGGTAATCAGAGCTGGTCCACAGGCGGCTATAGCTCAGGGACTCGGTGCATGTTTTGCATGGATTCTAGGCAAATTCTATGGCCTCTCTGGATATGGCTGGGAATATCCTCTGTCTGAATCCTGGACACCTTTGTCAGGGCCCAATCCTATGACTGCCAGCGTGGGCGGCACTGGTGTTGCAAAGGTGCCAATGTACCGCCAGTACTGGTGTTGCAAAGGTGCCGTAAGGCATTTCCAGTGCCGGCAGTAAGCACTTACTGTTGGCACTGACCCAAATCTGGAGCCCACCCCCCTGAAGTGGCAACCCAGAGATGGTGGCCAGTGAGTGTTACTGCTGCCAGCATTACACCAAATCTGGGTGGATAGGAAAGGCAGAACTGGAAGGGGGAGGGGCAGAGCAGGGGGTGGGACCAATGGTGACCTCCTCCACCAGATCCTGACCTGTGTGTTGGAAGCCTTCAAGTCTGCACCAGAGAACCATTGGTGGATCTCCAAGCTTACCCAAGGGAAGGAGACAAATGTCCCCTGAGGTGTCTCCAGTGGCTGCCTGGGTGCCACTGGATGCAGCAGTAGCCAAGAGGCTATCATGGTGCCCAGCCATCTTTGGATTGGGCTGTCCATCTGCTTTAGCAATATTCAATATTACCACTGGTCTTATTTCGTATAAGGCAACGTATATGAACCTGCCTAAAAGCTGGGACTTCGCTACATCTGTTGGCCAGAAGTTTTTGTTTGCTTTACTTTTTTTTAACTTTTTTTTTGTGATGGTTGTTGCATGACTTTTAAACTTTTGAATAAATTGTTTTGTAGACTCAGATGCATCAAAAGCTACCTCTGCAGTCCTGCACATGTTGACTCAGATTTAAGTCCCACTTTGTTCAGTGGCAGTGACTCCCAGGGAAGTGTCCATAGGATTGCACTGTTAGAGCCCAATCCTAAGGCTCTCACCGTGGGCAGTACGCTCATACCGCCCAGGCAACTGTCACACATGGTGCTGTAAAGCACCTCCTATGCTGGCAGTAAGCCATTAATGCTGTTCAGTAGTGCCAACTCTATGGGTGCCAGTATGCTGTCAGCACCCAAAATAATTTTTCTAGGGGTGCTCAGCCCCTCCAATGTTGGGTGCCGGGTCAGGTGCATGCTTTGCAAGGCAGCCCCTTCCGAGGCCAGGCCACTGCGATCGCCACACCCTGGCCTCGGAAGGGGGTGCTGCAGCCTCTTTCGAGGCCACGGCAGGCGATTGCCATGGCCTGGCCTCGGAAGGGGGTGCTGAGGTCGGGCAGTGATGACAGGGGGCGTGGTCATGTCAGCGGCGTGGCAACATCAATGTCAGGGGCGTGGCTATGGGCACCCCCAATGTTGACAGCAAGTCGGCGCCCCTGCCTCTGGTGCTGGGGTGGCACCATGGAAATGCCGGCCACATGAGCCCCAGAGGGAGCACCGGTGCTGATGAGCGGTGAGTTTGTCACGCATCGGTGATGCAGACTTTTGGGGCAGGACAGGAGGGCATTTGGGGTGGGGGCAACGATGACTCTTAGTCGAAGGCCCTCGCTTCTGCCAGTGCAGCAGTGAGTAGACCTGTTGCCCACCCTGCACCCTTACCACAGGGAAAGGGGACAAATGTTCCCTTCCCCCATGGAGGCTCCCGCGGCTGCCTCACTGCCACAAGATGCAGCCATAGCTGCCTGGCTACCGCTGCGTCCCTGGGTAGTCAGGCAGCATAGGATTGGGCTGTTCGTTGGGTAAAAGTGTCTCCATCAATTGCGTATTGAATACTTGTTTGTCTAATTGTGCAATGAGTCCCATGGCTGCTATTGTTTCATTAAAACCCTCCATTCAGAGGATAGCTGAGAGTATGGAGGACATTGAACCTTTTCAGATGCCTCCATTGACAGTGGATTCCGTTGTTAGCAATAGCAGAATGACAGTAGGGTGGGGGGAAATGGCCATTTTGGTCAACTGTTTGGTCAACTGTACCTACAAATGTCTAGTTCTGAATATAAAAGATTATTAAAGTATATAAAGCTTTTCCTTTTGGGCTGAAGAACATGATGCTTTTTTTACCTTCTGCCCACCCGTCACATAGGTAAAGCAATTAATTTATCAAGGGGGGGATGCTTCCAAATAGACACTCCTCTGAATTTATTTATTTGAAAATTATATCTTGGCCTGGGTAGCGGAATGGCGGGACGAGGGGAGGACTGGGCCTGGGAGAGAGAGAGGGGCAGCGGCAAACACTGCCACCGAATCCTAGACCCCGTCCCAGCTGCAGAGACCGACATGGGTCTCTTTGGTTCTGTGCCTGCTAAATAGCAAGCGCAGATCTGAGTAGACTCATTGGGGCCTACAGGGCACAATAGGGTAAATGAACCAATATTCCCAGGAGACCTCTGGCAGCTTCCCTGGCGCCACAGGTTACAGCAGCCACCGTTTTAGCACAAATGTACTGCTGGGTGCTGGGGAAGCTTAGGATTGGGCTGTTAGTAAATGCAGCCTACCCTATCCTGAATATGGAGTCGCACACATGCATTTTGTACTCTTTCTGGCAAGTATTCCCAACATTTGTAAAGACCTCAGCAGTGATAGCAAATCTTGGTAGTTATCAGCCTTGAAAACTCTAGTAAAAATCTCCCAAGGACCCATTCAGGAAAATGATTTTTTTTCTCTGAAATCCTAGACAATTGGCTGTTTCCCCTGAATTGCTCTATTTTTGTAAGTTTGGTCTTGGTTGTTTATCTGATGCTATTTAATGGATGCTCTTTATTTTTTTTCCCCCTGTAGTTTTCTGTATTTAGAAAGATGTTTTATTCTTATAATGTCATGCTTTTTACAATTATTCCCGGCTTTATGTAGTTTTCTATGTTGGGAGCCACCTTGAGTATTTTTAAACAGAAAAGCAAGATGAAAAATTTAATTGTCTATAACAGTGGTTCTCAAACTTTTTAGTACCGGGGCCCACTTTTTAGAATGACAGTCTATCCAGGACCCACCAGAAGAGATGCCATGGTCAGAAGTGCTGTCTTTCTAACACCAGAGCTTGCTGCTTTCCTGAGAATGCAGCAATAAGTTGGGTGATTTCTCAACATATTTCTCAACGTTGCATTTTCCAATCGCAAAGTGAATCAGAAAGGAAACAAAAAAGCCCTATTTACAACCTTGACGCAAGCAAGACAACCACACAACCCTCCCCCTTTCCAGCATCCCATCTTTCCATATTTTCAATATGGCTGCTCTAGGTGCTTTGCGACCCACCTGAAATTAGCTTGTGACCCACTGGTGGGTCCCGACTCACAATTTGGGAACCACTGGTCTATAATAATAATAATTGTAAAAAAAAACTTGCTGCAGAGAAGTGGTCTTAAGAAAAATGGAAGTATTACTGTGCATACAACCACTGGTGCAAATACATGCCCTTTTTAACAAACATGTCATCTTCCATAGAGGGAGGCCATCAGCTGGCTGGTGGGATTGGAAGGTCTGAAGCATCTTCCCCTCCCCTGAAACTGACAAGTTTACGGGAAAATCTCGTCAGTTTCTTTTTGTTTTTAAATCTATTACTATCAGCACCATACATGCCATCTTTGGCCCAATACTATTCAGGCCTTACTCTGTTGGAACACTTGTTCCAGTGGCGAAAAGCCCTTTATAGCTGTTGCAAAAGGCAACATGCCAGTCCATGCAGTCTGGCCACCATCACAAGCAATGAGCAGGCCTGCTCCACATGCCCACAGACTGAGGATACCCACCAGCACTGGTAAGTCAACACAGGGGGATAGGAGGAAGGTGCATAAGGATGGAACAGGGCAGCAATGGTATGGGGAGGAGGCTGGATCAGTGCCAGGAAGGGGGTGGTATTTGTTGCAGTGGTGCATGCCAATATCCTATCTCTCTTCCTAGCCTTGGTCCCCTTTCCTGGATCCATATGGACTTGCACAAGCTATAAAACTAGCTCAGGTCTGAGTTGACCCAGTGGGCCAGCATAGGCTTACCCCAGGGCAAGGGAACAATTGTTTCCTTACACCAAGGAAACCTCCAGAGGCCAAAATAGGATTCAGCATGAGCCAAGTTGGCATAGCTGCATTGTTGTGTGGGGAACTACAGCGCTATCCTAACCTACTTTTCAGTACCAGGTAAGGGCAATGCAGCTCCAAGGTAAGGGAATAAACGTTCCCTTATCTTGAGGAGGCCTCTGTGACTACTGCTCCACTGCAGAATGCAGAACATGCCCAGTGGCACAGCAATGTCAGTACTGGAAGGTTGGTTAGGATTGTGCCCAAAGTAGGATTAGGCTGCCTAGTTTTTAAAATGCCTAAAACTGACCTGGATTCCACCTGAAATTGACCAGATAGTTTACCTATTTTCAGCCTGTAGTAACCCAAAAATCAAGCCTATAGATAAACCCCTTAACTGGTTTCACTGCTCTTAACTTGTCTTTATTATTCTATGCCAGTCTTTTCCATGGGTACATATACGGTTGCAGCCACTTAGCCAATATGCCAAAGACAGAATGAAATTTTTGGGGATCTTTCCAATCCTAATTAAGATACCAGCCCATACAAACACTTCAATAGCACCTCTACATCACATCTTATATCACACAACAAAGTGCCTAAAAGGAATACATAAGATGGCCATCCCTGCATACAGCTATAGCTGTAATACATTTCTATATAACTCAATATTACCCCCACAACACAGAAGGCGAAATAGCTTTTCTAAATATTTCGTTAACTGCAATCAGATTTGTTTTGAACAAATGAGATAACATCGTTTGTGGCTGGGAAGAAGTTGGGCCATAACATGCTGTCAGGATTTTGCACAGTTTTAGTCATATCCCACAAAACCGCTGTGAACATCATCCCTAATTTTCACCACGAACCACCAGGTTGAGCAGAGATGCCAAAGTAATTGGACTTAAACAAGATCACCCCTGCTACTGTGGCTGGCATAGCTGAATGACAGGCGTGGAACATGCCAAATATACGAGCCCTGGCAAGTTTGCTAGATATATTTTCAGTATTAAGGTTCCCCCTCTAAGTATCCAAGCTATTTCCTGGCACTGATGGTTGGTCAACCATAAGCCAAGTTATTTGGGCTTGTGGTTTTTTGTGATCTCTTAAAAACATGCATTATAGACAACATGTGCCAGTCTTATGACTTAGGAGCGGTTAATGTGGGATAAGGGGATTACTCCAAAAAGCACAGTGCCTTGGGAGATGTTTTCAGAACTTTATATCACATCTTCTGTTTAGAAAGTAAAGCATATTTTGGCCTAGCTTCTCCTACCGCAAATGTGGTGTGCCTTGTCTTTTTTTCACCAAATCATCGTTATTATATAAAGTCATATAATAAAGAGACTCTGGAAGTGATAGAAAATGCTACCTATAATAATGCTCAAAATAAGATGCAGAATAAAAGGCCATACCACACACTGTGTCATCCTCTAGGCACACAGAAGGTCAAAGAAGGGCCTTTAGCAACAACATGTGAACTAGCAGCTACCAAATATAGCATGTATGCTGCATTACATGTGTAGAGATTTGATACTACCTTTTTAGGTTCTGCCCAGACCACATATTGTCTTCCAAGGCAGGCAGTACTTTATTAAGGAACAGAAATAACAAAGTAAAAAGAAAAGAAGATACTCCACTAGTTATTTCCAGGCATTTCCCTCTCCCTCTACAGCCCCTATGCCAATTTCCATGCCATTGTTGAATGTTTCCTGACTCTCCACAGTGGGTTCCTGACAACTTCTGTACAGGAACTGTAGACAGTAGACAGTTCCCCAATTTAAGAGATGAACCCAAAAGGAAAGAACACAGTGACCATCTCCCAAACACATTCGTATTCCAAGTAGTCCAATTCTTGTGTTTATCTGGGCAAAGTAATACATAACCAAAAAGATAAATGCAATTACCATGTCACAGAGGAACATATGCCTAAATCTTCAGAACACAAAAACAACCTCTCTAAGGGTGCAATCCTAACCTGAAGATAGGTCACAGTTAGGCCAGCAAAGTTTGGCCAGCACAAGGGACACCCTAAAATATGTTTGAACCACTCAGGGCACAATCCTAACCTGGAGTTAGGCTGGCCCAGTTAGGCCAGCAAAGTTTGGCTAGCACAAGGGCCACCGTAAAGTATGTTTGGACCACTCTTGGAGTCAGGGAGGATGGCGCACATCTGTGTGCTGATCTCTCTGACCCCGAGAGTAATCCAAGCATAATTTAAGGTGTCTCTTGTGCCGGCCTTTGCTGGCCTAACTCCAGGTTAGGATTGCACTCTCAGAGTCAGACAGGCCAGTACACAGAAGTACACCATCCTCCCTGACTCAGAGAGTGGTCCAAACATGCTTTACGGTGGTCCTTGTGCCGGCCAAACTTTGCTGGCCTAACTGTGCCAGCCTAACTCCTGGTTAGGATTGTGCCCTAAATAATTGTCTGCATTTAATTTAGACCAGTAGTTCTCAAATGTTTTAGAACGAGATCCATTTTTTAGAATGGCATGAATATCAGGACCCACCAGAAGTAATGCCATTTACCTAGAAGTTATGTCATAACAAGAAGTGACATCATTGTGGCATAATAAAATGGCACTCCTGGAATGCCAACTGGCATTCTTGGGCTGCAGCAATTGCACCACTGTGAAACACCCTTGACAGAAAGCAAGATTAGGACAAAATTATGTAAAAACACTGAATTAAAAACAGAACAAACACTCACTTGAAAATTCAAGGTGTTAACACTCACAAAAGGTATAGCAAGATAAGGTCTGCAGCTTCCAAGATGGCTGCTCCCAGCTTTCCACAACGCATCTGACATAGGGGCAATCCACCAACTGTGAATCCTGATCCACAGTTTGAGAAACCCTGCTTTAGATCCAACAGTTTGACAAATGATTGTGATTTGTAGTGAAATCAGATCCAGGAAACAACGAATGGGTGACATCACTGTTTACTGTTGCAAGGAGCTATTAATGTAGTTTGGTAATACTTTCCAGAAATCAAGTGTATTCCATACGATCGTTTGGGACAGGCTGTGTTACATTTTCTCAGCTGCTCACCCTGGTGAAGAGCCCTGGATCAAATGTTGCACTCCAACTAGCAAAAATGCTCTCTACAGACAATGATTCCAGTAGTGCAAACATCTCTCTGTACACTGGCCACCGTAAGCACTTGAAGCCTGCAACTCACCAGGACAAAAACATCCGCTGGAAACAGTCCCTCTGTGCAGATGTCTGTATTAGACAATCCGTTTTGGTGCTAAGATATTTATTTAAAATTAAGTTGTGATGCCATTCATCCAGACCTGATCAATTGTCAAACAGAGAGACAAGTGTTTTTTCAATTGCCACAGAGAAAGGCAGGCAAATCTCCAGCATCTTCAATATCTTTGTAAAGGTAGCACTTGCTGACACATGGCACAGTTCATAAACACACAGGCATACACTCCACAAGCTTTTGAAAGATTTGACCTTCATCAGGCTTTTTTCTTCTTCATTCAACCAAAGCTTGTGAGAGGAAGAGAAAAAAGCAGGGTCTGTTCAGTGAAAGTCTATAGAAAGAGGTGATGCCACAGTAAAGGCCTGGTAATAACGCTTAATGCTGTTTGGAATGTCTTCACATTGACATAACATAACATAACATAACATAACATAACATAACATAACATAACATAACATGAGTCCTGCTGGATCAGACCAAAGGCCCATCTAGTCCAGCTTCCTGTATCTCACAGTGGCCCACTAAATGCCTCAGACAGCACATGAGACAACAAGATGCCTGCATTCTGTTGCCATTCCTTTGCACCTGGCATCTGAAGTAGCCTATTACTAATGTAGGAAGATTGCACCACCCATCATGGCCTGTAGCCCACGATGGATTTTTCCTCCAGAAATCTGTCCAGTCCTCTTTTAAAGGCACCTAGACCAGATGCCATTACCACCTCCTGTGGCAAGGAGTTCCACAGATTAACTACCTGCTGGGTAAAAAAGTATTTCCTTTTATCCGTTCTGACTCTCTCAGCACTCAATTTTAGTGGATGTCCCCTGGTTCTGGTGTTGTGAGAGAAGGAAAAGAACATCCCTCTTTCGACTCTATCCATCCCATGCATAATTTTGTACATCTCAATCATGTCCCCCCTCAGGCGCCTTCTTTCTAGCCTGAAGAGCTCCAAAAGCTATCAGGTTCACATTTCATCTATCAGTCATATAATTCAAGAGCAGGCCTATGGGTTGGGGCAGTCTAACACGGTAAAAATGAAATATCACGAAATCACTCCAAAATTAGGTTTATGAAACAATAAAATGTTATATCCTGCTCAGTTATAAAAATAACACCGACATTTACCTATTAAAGTGGATTCAGAGCTTCTGATGCATACTGAGTGCTTCTGACTGTGTTTCTAAGCCCCTAAATCCACAGGCAGCTCTGCCGTTTTCTCCTAACTGGCTGTATAGTAGGGTCTTCTGAGCATGCTCAGAAGCTGCCAAGGAAAATGCATGGAGCCCTATGGAAAGTGAAATGGAGGTGCACTGTGCATTTTTACTTATGAGTAGGCAAACATGCCTCAGTCCATTTTGAAAGGCAGGCCATATAATGCCACCAGAATTGTCCTAATCCGATGAACTCCAAAAAAACCCCACTCGGAAAATAAGTCCTTGAATCCGATAAATGTCTTGAGCCCTATACTATGGAAAGCCAAACTGAGCGACGTAGTTGAATTTTCTCACAAGTACACAAACGTGCCTTGGCGCCAATTGGAGGCCAGACGAAGGGGAATGCCACAAGTATGGTCCTGACCTGATGAACATGGAGCTCAACTTGGGCTTGACAAACACTCCATCAGGCACCCCCAGCCACCCCACCAAAGTAACAAAAGAAAAAGCCTGTTTTATGGCTGCGGCTATGTCTGCTAACAGCTACAGGCATGAAACACGTATATACCACCTATATGACAGTGATGTCAGCCCTTTTTTAAAGGATAACGCCGAAATCCACACACAAAAAACAGTTTTAGACTGCCCCTACCTATGGGTGATTAGGGCACAATCCTGTGCTGGAGTTAGGCCGGCATAGTTAGACCAGCAAAGTTGGGCCGGGACATAGACCACCATAAAGCACATTTGGACCACTCTTGAGGTGAGGGAGAATGGCGCATGTCTGTGTGCTGGCCTCTCTGACTCCAAGAGTGGTCCAAATATACTTTACGGTGTTCCTTATGCTGGCCAAACTTTGCTGGCCTAACTGTTCCAGTCTAACTCGAGGTTCGGATTACGCTCTTAATCAAAACCACGGCTGTGATTGCTTCTTGTACAGATTGTTACAAAGCCAAAGTAAAAGTCCGGTCAACATGCACAGCAGCAGTCCGGATCAAGGCCATCTTGGCCAGGGACAGGGCTTAGGATTTGGCGCAATGGCCATCAGTCGTTGTCGCCCACGTCGCTGTCCCATTACGAAGTACAAAGCCGGTGGCATCTCTGAGGGCGTTTCAGAGGCATGCCGGGGGCGTCAGGGGGCAGCGCAGTGGGCGGCGATGGGGGCCGCGATGGCTGATGGCCACTGCGCCAAATCCTAAGCTCCGTCCCCCGTCAGAATGGCCCTGATCTAGGCTGCTACTGTGCATGTTGGCGCAGATCCGAGCAGCCCTATAGGACTGGCTGGGGCTTACCCGGGTGCAAGATGAAAACCTCCCCTTGCCCTGCGCTGCGCTGCTGCAGCCTCCTGCTGGGCTTAGGATATGGTCCTGCTGTGCCGGCCTTGCTATGCTGCCACTGCTTAGGATTGGGCTGCGAATCACAACACCTTTAATTATGGGGGAAAAAAATAATTATGATCACTTGGTCAAAAGCAGCATGTCTAAATTTTCCTTGCACTTACAGAAAATTATGTCATTGACAATCTGTGGGAAGCCTAAACTGTGACAGAACAATTCCTGAAGTCGCTATTCAAGCCTGGTGGGCTACAGTTCCACCCAGATCCATGTAATACGTAGTTTGGCATTCAAGTAAATAGTGTCCTTTTGAGGACAGGAGAGCGTTAAAGCCCAGTTTCAGACGGTTCTTGCATTATGCAAGAAGCCCGGGACAGCCAGATAAAAGAGTGCAGCTGCCTGAAAAGCTCACAACACAGCAGGAGAGCTGCACCCCTTTGTTCTTCGAACCATTTTTGCCGTGTGCTCCTTGGATGTTATTTCAGAGCCTACCGTTTGAGCATCAAAAATTGAAACCATTTTGTGGATTCTGCTTTTTGCTGGATAAATATGGCCCAGTTAATAAATATTATTAGACGCAAACAGAGAGGGAAGCTTTCAAAGACCAAAATGGCTCTGGGATGCTGAATGGGTGTTAATGTTCAATGGATGTTAAAGGCCTAAGTACCTTTGAAAATTCAGGGGTGTGAAGCTGAGAATATAAAAGAGTCCTCATACCTGGCTGATGTTTCTCAGGGCGCAATCCTAGCCTGGAGTTAGGCTGGCACAGTTAGGCCAGCAACGTTTGGTTAGCACAAGGGAAACCATAAAGTATGTTTGGACCACTCTTGGAGTCAGCGAGGCCAGCACACAGACGTGCACCATCCTGCCTGACTCCGAGACTGGTCCAAATGCGCTGTACAGTGGTCCTTGTGCCAACCAAACTTTGCTGGCCTAACTACCAGCCTAACTCCAGGTTAAGATTGCACTCTCAGACAGGTCTGTTATTTTGTATTGCATGTGCCACCAGTCTGCTTTTGTTGTCATTGCTGTTTTGGTGTGGCCAGTCGAACTGACTACGAGGACTGTGACCAAAGCAAAGAAATCCAGCTTGCTTCATAGTAGCCATACACGTTCAGCTCCGTTCTCCTTGTAAGTGAGGCAGTGCTTAGTCACAGTCCTATCATATTGCAGGGGGACAAGAGCCCCAGGCAATGGGCTTCTGGAGCAGGAGGAGGGTGGTGATGACGAAGCTTGCCTCTTTGAGAGGCAAGAATTATTGGGCCCTCTTGCCCACCCTTGTCTCTGTACAGCTTCAAAATGGAGCCTGGTAACTGCTATCCCTGCTAACTGGGCAAGAGGCACTTTTCACGTGGTGTTCCTCTTATATTTAGCAGGGGGAGCAATTGTCCCTCTTCACCCCTGCGCAGTGTCTTTTCTCGTGACTGTTGCTGGTGGTGTTCTGCATTTGTTTGATTGTGAGCCTTTGGGGCAGGGAGCCATTTAACTTTATTATTACTATTTGCCTGTAAACCACTTTGTGAGTGTTGAAAAGCGGTATATACGATGGATGGATGGATGGATGGATGGATGGATGGATGGATGGATGGATGGAT
>JAJKFI010000001.1:21287393-21300005 GCA_029204185.1 Lerista edwardsae
ACACACACACACACACACACACACACACACACACACACACACACACAGAGAGAGAGAGAGAGAGAGAGAGAGAGAGAGAGAGAGCGCGCGCTTTAGAAACAGGAAATATAGTGTTCACTCTGTTTTGACATCATGACAATCCCATTGCTGTCAAAACATCGTCAAGAAGCTCACACCACAGCTGCCAAGATCCACCCCTTCCCTACCCCTACCTGCCCAAAACTCCCCCCTCCCCGTCTACAGCAAATCCTTGCAAGGAAGGATTCTGGAGCTGCCTGCATTTCACACCATCATAAAGAGCCTTGTGCTACCAGGACACTATTTGGGATTGGGGCTCTGTAGCTTATTTCTGCACCTTTCTGCCTCTTCAACATCTTTCTACAATCCCAATTCCCTGTTTCAATGTTTGAATTAGAAAAGGGCAGGAAGCAATGCAAAAACTGGCAAAAAAGCACTCCCTGGTTTTGCACCTTGAACCGTCAACTGTGCATCCCACAACTTCCGACATTATCCCAGCACATTTCCTTTTGCGAACTGATGGATTTGAATATGGCAGGCTTCTTGAAAAGCACCACCATTTCTTATTCCAGCATTAATAATAACAGTGTTTATGTAGCACTTACTTGACTCGCAGCAAGTGAGAGAGTTGTCAGAGCACTTCTGATACATTTTCTAAGGAATGCTTAAAACAAGCCTATAAGATAAGTGAATGCTATTAACCCGAGAGGACACCTTTTTTCTTTCCCACTCCCTTGAGATTTTATTTTACGTAGCACAAGAAGCTTGATTGGGGGCTGGCTGCCAATCCCAAACCTGAGCATTTGTTTTGATAGCTGAATAAAATGGGCCATGAAGAATGGGAAAGGGAAAAAGTCGTCTTTTTCCTTTCTGATTCTCCTGAAATAGTCTTGTATAGTGTAGGGCAGGGAGCTTTTTTAGCCTCCTGTCACTCATCTGTGCAACAACAGCCCCAAATTCCAAGATACTTATTATAAGATTGTAGGGATTTGAGTAGGTCCAGTCCTTTTCTCCCCTGCTTTCCGTTCCCCCACATCCACTCCTTTTTAAAGCAACTGACATTCCAGCTGAAGAGCTCTCGACATTTAATAGACCCCAGAAGCAGGAGCGAACACTCGAGTCTTAGGAGTTGCAAAAACATGTTTTCTGCTGACTCATGTAGGCTCAAGTCACATGTGTCAAGGACTCGGATGTGACTTGAGAATGAATCTGAAAAACTTGAGTCTGAAAAAAGCAAGTCTGGTTGTGTTTCCTTACTTTTTTCTGTGGCATGAAAGTCCTCATGGGGCCATCTGGAAACCTGCAGGTTTCCAGCCAGGAGGCAGGGATGGGTTAATATTTTTTGTTTGCATCCAACAGGAGATGGGGAAGGGAGGCAGGAGTGCGCTTTTTTGTCCATCTTGAAAGAACCGTATGATGACTGGACAAAGGATGGGCTGTCTGATTTTTTTTCATTGGAGGGAGGGAAGAAGGAGGCGCCTAAGGGGTTCTTGCTTTAGGATTGGCTGGAGAAGCCTAGGGATCAGGGAAAGGTAGAGGCAGGGAAGCCAGGAGATGGTTCCTAGTGATCACACAGGCTCCGTTGTTACTTAGGAAGAGGAAACGTCATTGAATGACTGACACAATGGAACTACTTCTGAGCAGTGCTGCAAAGAATTACTCATAAGCCTCCCAATTGCTGCGCGGGACCCTGCTCCCGCTTGCCACTTCTGTCCACTCATGGTGTCAATCCTTCCCCCTCCTGCCTTGCCCGGTATCTTTTGGTCTGGTGTGCCTGACTTGGTGTGCCTGACCTGTGCAGCTGGTTCCTTGCCTCTCAAAAAACTCTGACTCAGGGCAAAATGACTTGGGAGTTTTGGCGAGCGAGTCGCCATGGGCACGTGCTAGGACTCACACGTGAGTCAAGTTGTGGAGGTGGAGACTCGCAACTCGACTTGGGACTTGCTGCAGTGTCAAATTCCCATCCCTGCCCAGAAGATTCTGGAACACATGGAATCCAGTTAAAAGGGATTCATTTTTAAATCCCTTTTTACTGACGTGTATCTAGGAGTATCCTGAGTAGTTCTGTGATTATAATCTTATTGTTGGGTGACCTGTTTCATTTATAAGCTGACTGACACAGAAATAAGTACTTCTCGGTACAACATGGCATTCAGATAGCTTGGAAAGGGGATTCAACGCATTCATGGACAACAAGACTCTAGACTACCTTCAGCATCGGAGCCTCTAAATACGAGTTACAAGGAGCAACATATGGGACATAAGAGGGGTATGTCCATCTCCTACTTGTGAACTTCCCAGAGACACTGGTAGACCATGATGGTAAAGAGGATGCTAGACTAGTTTGGGTCTTTGGACTCATCCAGCAGGGTTCTTCTTATGTCCTCATGCAGGCACTTGTCTACCTACGTTCACTATTGAAAGAACCATAAAAAATGAATGCACACACTTTCCATATTCTGTATATTTCCCCATTTAGAATCTATTTCAGTGCCCTCTAGAAAGTACTGTAAGTGTTTGGTGTTACTACATGGTTGATGGACCACTTTTCCTCTGGACACAGGGCAAAGGACCACAGTTAATAAAAAAAACATTGCAGAGTAGCTGTCAAGCAAATCATAGCCAAGGGTTGCTTTATGAGAGCTCTTATCAGTCTCTAGGTGCGTTTTAACAGGAGCACCACACCGTGTGACCCATCCGATTTGCTTTCATTCAGCCAAGGCTTTGAATTTAAAAATGGAACTTATTCTTCTCGTGCCAAATGTAAATAATTTCACTTCCATTTCCCCTCCACCGCTTCTGACCAGTTCAAAAGCGTTTATACAACGCTTATCTGCCTTGCATCCTGCTGATTGGCACGGTCCTGCACTCTTGCCTGGAAGCCAAAAAATCCTTTGGCTTTGAGCACTCACAGGAAAGGAACAACAAAGAAAGCTGGGAAAGGACATTGCAACTTTCTTATAAACTGCTGAAACCTATTGTGATTCTTATTTTTATTTATTTTTCAATACGATACTGTGAACCACTGTATTCATTATTATCTTTACCGAGGAAGTCTTTTACAAACATATCCAAAACCTTGAATTGGTTTTCTGCACTGTAATTTATGCTCACTTCCAATACTCCATCTGCCTTGGCCTCCATATGATTCTCTGTGCCTTCCTGCAGAGGTTTCACATGTTTGGCCTTCGGGAAATGCTTTCCACCCCGACTCCTCTATTCATTGGCTCATCACTGCCCTGCGTAAGCTCAGAATGTGGCCCAGATCACATCCAACCAGAGGCAGATCTAAGGGAGGGTAAAACTCTAAGTTTTGCAAGAAGTAATTTCCACCTTGCAGTGGAAATCACTCTTCTCCTGCACCGTTTTAGCCAACCCTCACAGAGAAAAGCAACATCTTGGCATTGCTTACTGGCTACAGCAGCAAGGGAGAGGAGGGATTTACATGACAAGGTAAGCCTTCTTGCGACACTTAGAGCTTTGCCCTCCCTGTAGATCCGCCTCTGCATCCAACACTATCCTGTCTGGAGGTGTGTAGAAGCCTTGTGAGAAATGCTGGCAATGGAGTTTGTAGCTCGGTGATTGAATAAACGTACAATGGGCCCTTATTACCCGCGGTGAGTTCTGTTCCAGGAACCTTCATGGATACGAAAAACCATGGATGTTCAAATCAGTGGTTTTCCAAGAGGCCCCACATTCCAAACCTGACCAGATCTCAGCTCCAGTCAGGTCTAGAGGCATTCAGAAGCTGCACACATCCACCCACGGCCTCTGCACACTTCAAAATGAAGCCCAGAGCTGAAAACAGACAACTTCCAGTTTTCAGTGAAAACCAGAAGTCATCTTTAAAAGGATCTGGGAGGTGTTCCAAGGCCTGCAGAGCTTTTTGCCTAAGAACATTCCTGAAAACTCACCACCCTGCTTTCAGTGGCAATGCTGGATCAGGCCAAAGACCCATCTAGTCCAGCTTCCTGCATTTTACAGTGGCCCAATAGATACCTCAGGGAGCACATGAGACAACAAGATGCCTGCATCCCATTGCCATTCCCCTGAGTCCGGCACTCTAAGATAGCCTATTTACCCTCGCACCCCCCCCCCCCAATGACGACACCAGACTGTGGCTTGGGTTTAACTTGAACCACTTTATTAAACACAAGTGAACAATTTTTAAAACACGAAACCTACTAAACACACTAAACAAACTCCCTTGCCAGTTAGGGTAGGCAAAACCAAACTGCCGTCCACTGCCAATTTGGTTCACAGCAAAAAATCCTACCTGGCCCTCATAATGCGTGACTGTACACAACTATCTGAGCTAATCTCAGGCTGTACATAACTATCATGGCCTGTAACCTGTGATGGACCTTTCCTCCCTAAATCTGTCCAATCCCCCTTTAAAGGCACCTAGGCCAGAAGCCATCACTACTTCCTGTGGCAAGCAGTTCCATAGATTAATTACTCACTGGGTAAAAAAAAAATAGTTCCTTTTATCTGTTCTAACTCTCCCAATGCTCCATTTTAGTGGATGTCTCCTGGTTCTGGTGTTGTGTGAAAGTGGATAGAACATCTATCAAACCCTTTATCCACTCTATCAAACCCTTGCATAATTCTGTACATCTCTGTCATGTCCCCCTTCAGGTGGCCTCTTTTCTAGACTGAAGAGCCCCAAATGCTGTAGCCTTTCCTCAAAAACAAGATACCCCAGCCCAGTAATCATTTTGGTCGCTCTCTTCTGCACCTTTCACTTTAGGATGTAGTTCCACTACATCCTAGATAGGGCTGTGGTCTTCATGATGGTGATACCTTTTATACCAACCTTTTATACCAATTATTTTCGAGCAGTGAGTCCTGGCATTGGTATGCCACAAATGGTCTACATGTGTGCCGCAAGAAGAGTCGCTTATTACTAGGGCCATTGGGGAATGTGAGCCCACCTACCCCCACTGACAAGTGCCTTGTCAATTATCAAAAAACTCTTGGTGTGCCTTGACAAGTTTAGCCCTTTGTTGTCTGCTGTGTGCTGTGACGTGAAAATAGCTGCCTTAGTGCAAGGCAGGGTCATTCATACATGCTGATCCATGTGCTACACAGAAGGCCAAAATGCAGCCAGCCAGACTTGGAGGGGTTTTTTTAGTTTTCAAATATGGCAGAGTGCAAAACCCATTAACAGAAATATTCGGGCAGCGCAATCCTATGAAGCGTGCAGCGTTGACGCAACGTGATTGCGTTGGTGCTGCGAACGTAGCACCAACACAGGAGGGGGTCGAGTGGCACGCTGCGCCTTCCTTGCGCTGGTCGAAGCCATGTTGGGATGGGGGAGGGAATGGGTGGGTGGGTGGAAGGCGGTTCTGGGTAGGACGTGGGCAGGTGTGCCAGCCTGGGAGGGGGGCAGGCTTGGGATTCGACCATAAGGCTTGGGATTTGGCCAATTTGGGCCATGCAGTCTCCTTGGATCTGCGCCTGCTGTTCAGCAGGAGTAGATCAGAGTAGCACATAGGGGAGGCCAGCACCTCCCCAAAGCAGTGCTGGATATGGCGCAGGCCCGTCGGCCTTGCCATTCTGGCACTGCTTAGGATTGTACTCCCAGGCTTACATTAAGAGGTGGAAAAGAAGTTCATTCTCCATAGATCTGTCATCTGTATGTACTGCCGGGAAGATGAGCTTCAGTAAATGTATATATAGTTGCTTCCTTTATCCAAGAGAAGTTCCTGAAATCTGTACTCTTCCTTGGCATGCATTTTGATTTTTAGAGTTTCAGTGAGTCATTTCATTTTGTTTCGACAAATGTTCACTATTATGCCCTTTCCAAATAAACAGCTTTGTGTTACAGAACATACAACACAGTATGTGTCCTGCTATTTTAGAACAAATAGGATCCAAAGGGGGAAAAAAAGTATACATTTCTTAAACAAGTCTCCCCCCAATATAAGGAGTTTTAAAGGGAGCAGATTTGAACAGGAGATCAAGTTCCCTTACTTACCTTTCAGCAGTTATGGGCTGCAGCGATCATACCAGTAAACTGACTCGTTGAGGGCACAATCCTGCCCAGCGCCGGAATGGCAAGGCCGGCCAGCCAGCGCCATATCCGACACTAGATGGGGGGAGGCTGGAGTCTCCTGTGGCAAGGGAACACTCCTCGGATCTATGCCCGCTAAAGAGCGGGTGCAGATCCGAGGAGAACGTGCGGCCCTATTTTGGGCCGTGCAGCCTCTGGAATGGGCTTAGGATGTGGCAGTATGGTCACCTACTGCCCGCCCAGGTCCTGCCCAGGTCCCGCCCCCCTCCCACCAAGCCCCGTCCTGATACTCAGCAGAGAATCCCTTGCGTTGATTGTCTTCAGTCAGCGCAAGGGAGGCTCTCCGTCGGTGCTCTGAAGCCGACGCTGCTCCAGAACTTCAGCGCCGACACGGGGGTGCTGCTTGGCGCCCGCACACCGGCGATCCGCCCCTTGTGTCGACGCGATGACGTCACTTTGATGCAAGGGGCACACTTGGATTACGCTGTGAGTTTTATAGTTTCTCTAGTTATAAGAGAAAAACTCATATGGTCATTCAAGAATGATCTATAGTAATAAGCCACACAAGATTTTGAGGGTTTGGATTTAGAGATTCATAGAGCCTCATATAAGCATACATGTCACAGCAGAAATTTTGATTCCTAGAGATATGTAGCCCAGTCCTAAGTATGTTTACTCAGAAGTAAGGCACATTTGTTTGGATCCAGAAAGACACATAGAGTGTGCTTTTAGCATCCCTTGTTCTATTGGCAGCTCCTGTTGATCGTTGAAAAGTTGATCCTGAGGGTCAAAGATCCCCAGAAACAATGTAGGGAATGGGACAGAGATCACCAATGAAGGGGAATCCAATGGAAATTTCACACCCCTTACCTAGTAGTTGGGACCCTGTCCACTCTGTTTTATGTAGTTTACACTCAGATAAGGATTGCAACCTTAATTTCTGGTCAAAAAGGAAGGATCTTTTTAAAAATGGGAAGTTACCATATTAAAAGCCATTTTGCTCATATAGGTAGCAAATCTCAAAAGGCTCTTCTAGAATTGTTACAAATACAAAGCAAATGCGTCACAAGACACACACTGTGGTTCCAAAGAGCTTCATTTACTGACTATTGACTTAACTTCCTAGTCTGACCTTTAGGTTAAAGAAGCAATTCCAAATGAAAACTGGCATGCCCTCCCACTGAAACCGTTTTCCCCAGATCGACTGGACACGCGAGTATTTCTTTTGGGTTTTATGGATGATATCTATATCACATTTCTGGCATGTCATTGCAAAATCTGACTCCTCTTGTCATATCTTTATAGATCTATTAAAGGCTACTACGACCAAGATAGGGCATACTGTTGCCATCTTTTTTTTCTAATAGGGCTCCTATACCTATTACTACTGCATAACTGGAGACTGAGCTCTGATAGTCACCTATGAAGGGCAGAGCTCTGATAGGCAACAATGAGAACATGTTTTAAATGGGAAAATAAAGCATAGATGGGAGCATTAATTGTGAACAGTGCACAAACATTTGACTGGCCAGGTTTTCCTGCACTCAATATAGTAGCAGCATTCTGGAAAGATCGCTCATCATGAGGGCCAGGTCGGAATTTTTTTTCTGTCATCCGAATTGGTCACGGATGGCAGCTTTTTTGCCAGACTGGCGAGGGAGGGACGGTGTGTTCAGTATGCTTCTGCAAGGATAAATAGGCTACCTTAGAGTGCCAGATGCAGAGGAGTGGCAGTGAGCTACAAGTATCTTATTGTCATGTGTGCCAGTTGCCTCCCTGGCTCATTTGCCGCTGGGGCCAGGACTGCAGATAGCCACCCTTCCACAGCGACTGCGGCCCCCACCACTACCCACCTGGAGCTCCACAGTCTTGCACAATGTCCCGCTGCCCTCCAAAAGTGTTTTAATGCCTTCAGAAGGCCTTTAAACAATAACGGCCTTGAGAGGGGTTAGAATACATTCGGAGGGCAGCGGGATGGCGACCGCGGCCTGTCTGACCCTCGGGAGGGCTCCAGAGGGTGTGCGGTGGTGGAGACTGCAGCGGCAGAGACAGCGGCTTGGCAGCAGGCACCCCACCCCCAGCTTCACAGGCATTTGTCCCCTCAGCCACTGATAGGACCGCCACTGGTGTGTGCTCCCTGAGGTATCTGGTGGGCCCTATGAGATACAGGAAGCTGGACTAGAAGGCAGGGGCGGAGGAAGGGTGTAGCCAGGAGTGGCAGGAGCCATGGGCACCGCCACACCTGCAGTGATGAGGCGCCATTGTGCGGAAGAACCCGTACGGCTTTTGGCCCGCCTGCCCTCCCTTGTGTCTGTATCGCTCCGTTATGGACCTATTCTGGGCGCAGGGAGGCATGGCAGGGCGACACACGGGGGCGGGGTGACGTGCAGGGGGCGCGGTTTCATCACCCTGCCATGGGCGCACTTGGGGCTCCGTTCGTCTCTGCTAGAAGGACTTTTGGCCTGATCTAGCAGGGCTCTTCTTATGTTCTTATGCTTCCTCCATTTCCGTGTTTAGTGAGGGGAATCACACATGTTCTCTTCCAGCATGCTTTTCCGTTCTCCTTATCAAGAAGGGGGAGGCTCACACACAATCTAGATATTACTAGATTGATATCTAGTATCAATCTAGTTGATTGTCCCGCTTCACCCCTGCACAGTCTTTCTAGTGGCTGTTGCTGGCGGTCTGCCTTTTTTTTAGATTGTGAGCCCTTTTGGGACAGGGAGCCATTTAACTTTATTATTATTACTATTTGCCTGTAAACCGCTTTGTGAACTTCATGTTGAAAAGTGGTATATAAGTACCTGATTGATTGATTGATTGATTGATTGATTGATTGATTGATTGATTGATTACTCCCAAGGCATATTTTCCCTAATTTCCCTAAATAACCAGCAATGGCTACCTGCAATGTGGGGGTTTCTTCTTGTTACCTCCTCTAGTCTGATGGCTATTTATGATATATTTACTGGGCCTCTGCCCTTTCCCATGAGCTCTTACTGGGTAGTCTACATATCAAGGAGATCTGTGGCCATTCAACATGTTTTGAATGCTGATCTCTAGGCTTGCTGATCTGTTCCTGGCCCAGTTCCTGTGCCTTGAACAGTAGCCTGATAAACAGAAATTAAGCAGGCAAAGCTTTTTCTCACCACTTTCTCTTCATGCCAAGAAAGGCTTTGCCTGCTTATTTTCTGCATATGATGGGAGAAGACTAGCCAAAAACAGGCTCTCATGGCAACCACAAGCACGTCCTCCAGGTTGCAACAGATGGCCATGAATCATGTGTGGTGACAATGCATGTGGTGAGCCACTGCTATAGTGCTCACTGTATATGAAGAACAACCACTGAATGGCGCTGTGCAGGGAGGCAGGCAGGGAAGTAAACTGCGGGCACAGTCCGAACCTGGAGTTAGGCCAGCAAAGTTTGACTGGCACAAGGGACACCTTAAAGTGCGTTTGGACCACTCTCACAGCACAATCCCATTAAGTAAGTCCCATTGTGTTCAATGGTACTTACTCCCAGGAAACTGTGTCTAGGATTGCACCCTCAGAGTCAGAGAGGATGGCGCACGTCTCTGTGCTGGCCTCTGCGACCCCGAGAGTGGTCCAAACATACTTTACGATGTCCCTTAAGCCGGCCAAACTTTGCTGGCCTAACTGTGCCAACCTAACTGCAGATTAGGATTGTGCTCTGTTACTATTTCAGAATGTGTTTCATAATGGGAACACACAAGGCTATTTTACCATAGTCAAGAGCCACCACATAGACTGATTTAAACAAACCCCTACAAATAGCCCTTACTGGTGCAAAGAAATCAACGTTTCTCCACTATGGGGAATTTAGGATAGAAGAGGCTATGTCTTTATCTTCTATAAGAAATTTACCCTAATCAGGGCAATATTTTTTGAGCCAATTTTTTTAAAGGAACAACAGCCCCGAATTCACCTCAAAACTATGCACTGTAAAATGTATTTGTATTCTGGTCTTGTCTTTGGCCTTAACAACTGCAGCATAGTATATGACAGGGAGCAATTTAAGCTACTATCGTACACATGTGTGCATGCATATGCCCGCACACACACACACACACACACACACACACACACACACACACACACACATGCACACAGCCTTGTCTTCAGCTAAAAAACTAGATTTGCTACAGAAGCCAATGGGAATTGGAGCCTTTTGGGCTCTAAAGACTCCTTAGGGAGAAGTTTCCATTTTTTATTTATTTTTTGGTATTTGAATGGGACTTCTCAGTTTGTGTGATATTTTCTTTATATACTTGATATTATCTTATACAGTACCTATGGATTTGACTCAGAGCGCAATTCTAACCTGGAGTTAGGCCGGCACAGTTAAGCCAGCAAAGTTTGGCAGGCAGAAGGGACACCATAGAGTATGTTTGGACCACTTTCAGAGTCAGAGAGCCAGCACACAGATACGCGCCATCCTCCCTGACTCCGAGAGTGCTCCAACACTCTTTTCTGTCGCCCTTGTGCCTGTCAAACTTTGCTGGCCTAACTGTGCCAGCCTAACTCTAGTTTAGAATTGCACCCTCAGTCCTCACTACTGTGCTTGAAGCAGGCCCCTAACGAGAAATATAGTTGTGTAGGAATTACTACAGAAAAGTCAGAATGTCAATGCAGGTAATCTGATGCATTCTTTAATGGTATCAATAAAATAACACTGCATTTAATAACATTTTGGGCACAATCCTAACCAACTTTCCACCATCGGGGTACGGTCCATGCAGCTCCAAGGTAAGGGAACAAACATACCCCAAACATACCGCGGCTGCCCTGGCCTTGGCGGGGCACCTGCTCACCAGGGGGGACAGGTAGGGGGTGCACCGGGTGCCTGGGCAAGCAGCAGTGGGGTGCACCAACCAGGGGCAGCCCCCCCCTGAGGCCAGGACAGGCAGTGGAACGGAACAGACGGGCTGCCAATCACGCGTACGTCCCGCCCAGCGTTCCGCTTCCTCATTCCCAGATCCCATCACTGCACACACCTAAAATTGGCTTGTGACCCACCTAGTGGTTCCTGACCCACAGTTTGAGAAAACACTGTCTTAGATATATCCAGCCAGTGATCAGACTGAATATAGAATTGTCCGTTATCCCCTCCCACCCCATTAGGCCCCATTCTTTGAAGGATTTTGTGTCGAGAACACACATTCTAAGGAAGAAACAGCCTGTAAGGTACAGTGTATTTCACAATACAATTAACATAAACCCTTCGAGAGGGACTATAAAACGCATATGTATTCTGGTCTTGTCTTTGGCCTTATCAACTGCAGCATAGTATATAACAAGGTCATTAGTAACAGGCCCCACACAAAAGAGAACATACATCAGCCTCCGAAAAGCAAACATTGTCCCAAAACATCACAATAACTTCCTGTACCTGTTCTTGTTTGCTTGCTGAGCTCTCAAACATTGTGAGTCTCTGAAATACATAAAAGCGTAACAGCTTGAGTCAATATTTGCCAGCCAAAGTGAACGATTGTATTTAGCGGTGACGACTGGCCCTCCTGAACAAATACGCCTTCTTGTATGCCAGCATAACAACCACGGGCCAGCCTGCAAAACAACCAACAATGTCTAGCTATTCAGAGCATATGGTTATCTGGGGAAAGCTTGATCGGTATTGACCATCACAAACGTCGACACACAAAGAAAAGACAGAAGCAGAAGGCGATTCACTTAAGTTTCTTAACTGTAGTTCATTCAACAATAAAGTCGAGTTGCTGTTATATTAATCTGGAAGCGTACATAGTTGCCAATGTTATTGCTTTGTGTGTGTGTGTACATACACTTTGGTTTTAGATTTCAAGCGAGGCAATATCCTAAGGCCCTGCTCATATGAAATCATCTTTATAACTTTCCATTTTCTTCAGTTATTTTTTTTTTTAACAAGTGGCTCGGGGCATTGCTTATCTGAGTGATTCATAAAGAAAATGATTACTTTTGTACATAGCCAGATGGGGGAGAGGAGGGAGCTGATTTCAGTGCCGAAAAAAATTAATAATATACAGGAAATCAATAAGGGCACCTGGAGAAGACTCGTCATTTGTGCTCCTTGAAGGAGGAGGCCACTTTCCAGTTTTGAATTTATGGGCCCTGAGCAGAGATTTTCCCCAGCAATCCATCTAAAATTCTAAGGGTGCAATCCTGAACTGAGCTGGAACAGCACAGGCCAGTGGACCAGCACCACAACCATCTTCACATCACAGTGCAGCTTGGGCACAGCCTAGAGCCTCCATGAGGCAAAGGTACATCTGCTACGTAGCAGGTGCAGATCTGAGTTCCCCGAATCGGGGCTGTGCAGGATGGGGAGAGGGATTTGGATGCAGCCTAATGGCTACATCCAGACTTCACCCCCCTTCCTGGGCTGGACCGCCTCCCGGACCACCCTCTCCAGCCCTGTTCCTCCCTCCCCCTTTCCAGAACCACCCCTGCGCCAGCTGAACTTGGCTGGCGCAGGAACAGCACACCGGCAGGTTGCGCTGGCACCGCGGGGCCGATGTGTTGCAGTTTCACACCACACACTCCAGAACTGGTTGAAACTGGCA
>JAJKFI010000001.1:21303415-21318061 GCA_029204185.1 Lerista edwardsae
ATAATAATAATAATAATAATAATAATAATAATAATAATAATAATAATTAATAATTATTAATAATAATAATTGAATAATGAATAATAATTGAATAATAATTGAATAATAATAATAATAATAATAATAATAATAATAATAATAATAATAATAATAATAATAATAATAATAATAATAAAAAGCCTGGTGACTTTGTTGAATGCAAGAAAATTATGGAAGAACTTCAGCATGCAGAGCATGGGTAGAAGCCTCTCCAGTGGCTGCTCACGTGTGGACTTCCTTCCCTTTGTGGTCACTTTGTTCCTTGCCTGTTATCATGGCTCATATCTCTCTTCCCATGACTACTGTGGAAAAAGAAACATTTCAGCTCTTTCCAATGATTGCCAAGGAAAATTTATGGCGCCAAGTATTCAACAGGCAAGGAGGACAGCTTTGAGCTTTCAGAATATACAGGCATGCCCCAGTATCTGCTGGGGTTCCGTTCCAGGCCCCACTATGGATACCTGAAACCATGGATACTGGGGGTGCCCTTTTAAAGATAGGGGAACATCAGTGGCTTTGCTGCAAAAAGGTTTTAAAAAAGCGATTTGTTTAATGTTCCCCAATCTTTTTAATAGGCTTCCCAGTGTCCATGGTGGTTATCCGTGGATAACTGAAAGCCGTGGATCCCAAATCACAGGGATACCCAAACCGTGGATACCAGGGCACAGGGGTATCTCAGTTGGGATTGCTTCACCCTCACCAATGCTCCAATAGCCAACTCAGCTGTGAAGCCATCGAACATTCAATACAATAGTATGGCCTTCCTTCCATTCATGCTTCTTTTCTAATTGCAAGCGACATTGCAAGAGAAAACTCAAAAGATGATAGTCAGGCAATGCCTCTCTAATATACCTTGGAGATTAAGAGTGTGGTTATAAAGATCTTTTCGCCAATGATTGAGCTGTTCTTAGAAACTGTGAGCATTTTTATCAGTCAATAAGCGTAACCACCTATATAGCTCTTTCACACACTCCATAAGGCTAATCAGCCAGAACCTTTTTGAAATGATTTATACAAGGTATATTTCATATCAACTGCAACCCAGATTTATTCTTCCCCTCCCCCTGCCATTGCAACCAATCAAATAGGCATAAGGAGAAGGAAGTGAAGAAATGGCAAAAGCGCATGAGTCATTTGCCCAATAAACCGTGCTTCAGATTTATAGGGAAATGTGGTCAAAGTGCATGCAGGAAAGAAGGAATAGCTCCACCAGCAAGGAGGTGCATTCCCGACCAACCAGCAGTGCTTGCACAAGCCAAATGCTCCTTCCACCCCCAGAGGGATCTTCGGACAACAGAAGAGCTCATCAAGGTGCCACCCAGAATTATTGGCAACCAACCTGACTCCCATATCTGACAACACTAACATCTAATTAAGACTCTTTTTTGTTACCTAAGTCATTTCTCCTCCCCCTCTTCTTTTTTTGTTGTATTTCTCATCATTTGGCACCAGGAGAGGAGTTTCAAAATACCATGAAAAGGAAAAGATTGAGACGTTTCCAGCTGGGTTTTTAACATCAACTTTGGACAAGGTTCAAACAACAAACTGAACGTCTTGCTTATATGATCCTTTAATGTTTTTGACCCTTGTCTACAATGAATCTTTATCTTCTGTGCCTCTTGGCTGTTTTTTTTTTTATATCAAGCAATAAATCCAGAGAAAGCCTATACTTAGATTCCAATTGTGGACTTCAAGCCAGGTGATGGAGGTAAACAAAAGTATTAGCAGCAAGCAGAGGCAGGTGGGTCTGGAAACCCCAAAATAGCAGGCATTTTGTCGTTCTGCCAGCGGCTCAAGGAGGAGCTGGAGCTGGGCCAGCTTTTCACCAGGGGGAAAAGGTGTGCCAGGAAGAGGAGAAAAAAGTGGACCTTGAGGGCAGGGAGGGAACAGCATAAACAAGCATAAATCTTCCTTGAATGCTGTTTAAGGGGAACATTGGAATGAATAGGCCCATAACAATGGAAGGGAGGTAAGCATTTTAAGGCTAGATAGCTTTCGTGTGTTCTTGGCTGGTTGTCAACATTGAGGAAGAAGTGACTGCTGTTGTTTTGACATAGACACACACAGAGTCTCAGAGTTCTGTCCCAGGGTGTGATCTCACTAGGGGCACCTGCTGTAGCTGGCTTGCTGAAGCGAAGCAGGTTTAGGGCTGGTCTGTACCTGGATGTGTGACACACCTCATGTGTGTACCTTGATTTCTGTAATAGAAAAAAGGGTAGCAGTGGCAGATCATGAAGTTTGGAGTTGGTGGTGCCAACATCTTTCGCTCATGCTTATCATGCAGCCTTACAATGGTTGTCATGGTTCATGTGTACAATAAACATGAACCATTTTCTTCCATGTATACTTATCATTGGATTACCACTTTTGTTTGTTTTGCCAAACGAAAGCCCTTCACTGGCACATCCCCCTGTGATTTTTTAAAGTATTTTTTTTTATTCCCATAGTCTGTTCTTTCCAGATCTGCACCCCAGTGGAAGACGGATAATATATTTGTGATTGTCAATATGGCTTCAACTAATGATATCAAATATTAACACAATAAGAATATAAGAAGAACCCTGTTGGATCAGGCCAAAGGCTCATCTACTCCTGTATCTCACACAGTAGCCCATCAGATGCTTCTAGGAATACAGAAAATAACAAGATACCTAAATACTATTGTCACTCCCTTGCACCTTGCAGCCAGAGATAGGTAACCCCTAAAACCCAAAGTTTGCATACAGTTATCATGACTTGTTACCTAGTTGCATTACATAGCAAAATGGCATTCTACCCCCTCCTAGGAACGCCACTGGATAGACTTTTCCTGCATAAATCTGTCCTTTTAAAAAGATCTAGACCAGGTGCCATTATCACGTCCTGTGGCAATGAGTTCCAGAGATAAATTGTTCACTGGATAAAGAAATATTTCCTTTTGTCTCTGCCACCAATCAGGATGTCCCTGGTGCTGGTGTTTCATTAGTGAGAAAAGAACTTCCCTCTATCCACATTTTATTCGCTCTATCATTCTATTAATTTTAAAAAATAAAATCCCACCTTTTTCCCCACTGAAAGGGAAATCCTCTCATGTCATCAAAGGGGGCCCTTTTGTCTGTGCCACCACCAGTAGAAGTGAGGGGTGGCGATGGCTAGGAATAGGGTTTTCTTGGTGGTGGCTCCTTCTTTCTAGACTGAAGAGCCCCAAACATTAAAACCTTCCCCCTCAGGGAATTGCCCCAGCCCATTAACCATTCTGTTCACTCTCCTCTGCACTGTCTCCAATTCCACCATATTCTTTTTGAGATTTGACGACCGGAACTGGAAACAATACTTCAGATGTGGCTGTATCATAGATTTGTACAAGGGCATAATAATATTGACTATTTTATTCTGAATCTCTTTTTTAACTATCCTGAATATGAAGTTGGCCTGCAGAGGCAAGGGCCTCTGTGTCAAGCTGCGTGGCCTGTCATGGATGTTGGGATCTGGCAACGAAGGTCGCCACTGGTCCCACCTACTGCTCCACCCAGTGGTGTCATTCAAATGATTTAGGAACAGGAACTCACTTTTGAGTTCAAATTCAAATGTTGAAAAAACAAAACCTGGAAGCAGTCCCGGAGCCCATTAGGATCCGGAACGCCCGTTCTGGTCCGTTCCCCCTGAATGACATCACTGGCTCCACCCCTCTCCCCCCAGGAACTCCCTCTCGCCCTGCCCAAAATCCCTGTAACATTACCTCTTGCCAGTATTGTGTCGTCGCATCCGGATGGCAACGGCCAGCGGTACCGCCATACCGCAGTAAGAGCTTACTGCCCACACTGCATGTGCCTTATGGCACATTTACGACACCAGCACAAGCAGCACTCGTGCCGCTTGAGCTGGAAGGCTCTGGATTGAACCCTAATTATGCGCTGGATAAAGAAATATTTTGCATGGGAAGTCCCACAATTCCATGTTTGAATAAACTCTGCCAGGGACAAGGTAAGGGGATTTTTGTTTTTTTTAAGCAGCGATTGCAGAAGTGGTCCTGAACAGCATTGGGTGCTTCTAGGTTGTGTTGCCCCAGCCTGCTGGTTGCTAGGCTAGAGCGGGTTATGCATGGAAGTTAAAACTCATACAGCCTTCCTTGCAACCTACTACCCTGTTGACCAAAGAAGCGGCCCAAAGTGCGTTTGATTACTGACTCCGAGGCCAGGTTAATACTCTGACTGAATAAAATACCGCTTTTATAAACGCAGCATTAGTATTCCATTTTTTCCTTAATATTGTCAATTTATAGTAAGCTGTCGGACTCGTCTTTGCAAAGACCCTCTTAAATCTTCATCTACTCGATGGAGACGCAGGATTTATTCGACTCTTGTCATCTACATTTTGTGCACTGAGTTGAGCATGTTATTCTTACAGCTGGCACTTCAAACGTATTAGCCAAATTCATCACTCGGAGGCTTACGCAAGGACCAAATTCTACTAATGAATTGACGATGAATTGGAAGCCATACGTGAGGCCAAATATTTTCCTGGCTGCATTTTTCGAGCTCGGCAAACTGCTTAATGTGCCCCTCAGTTATCCATTACTGCTAAATTCACTTGCTATTATGGGAGGAAATTGCAGCAACATTGGCTTGCCTGGAGGCCTCGGCTGGGAAATGGCAGAATGGAAACCAGCCATGACGCCGGCATGACACTGAATCCTCTTCTTTGGCTTTTGCCAAGCCAAAAGATCAAGGAAGCGAGGATGCCCTGCCCTTCTTTTTTTTCAATTTCATTCAGCCATTACCAAGTTGTCCTTAGGAGTGGCATTCCCAATGCATTAACAGAACGTAACAGTTAAAGGTTTATTCAAGAGCTAAATTACATTAATGAACTGTCTACACATTTAGAGTTGAACAGAAGGCCAAATGTGTCCAAGACTTCTTCTTCTTCTTCTTCTTCTTCTTCTTCTCCTCCTCTCTCTCTCTCTCTCTCTCTCTCTCTCTCTCTCTCTCTCTCTCTCCCCCCAACTCCTTTTTTAGATAACTCAAAAGAATTAATTCTCTTCTAACACTCCAATTAGTGTGAAATTGCCTTTGTATTACAGCAATGCTGCTAGCAATGCGATGGTGAAGAGCCTGCGAACATTTTAATTACAAAGTACTGGTTCCTGGGGTTTTAAACCAAGCATCACAGAAAAAGAAAGCAATTTGCGGTTGTGGGGGGGGGGGGAATTGAGAGAGCAAAGATCACTGGAAAAAGAAAAGAAAGACACAAAACTCATACACACAGGCACCCTTCCTAACTGTAGCAATTGGGGTGGGGGGGTCTGCACTAGGGAATTCGCTCAAAATATATTGTGTGCAGAGCCCCTAAGATGATTTGAAAGCTCATAGGCTTGAGTTGTCTGGAACTTCAGTTTAGGAAAGTGTGTTTTATGGCGCAATCCTAACCTGGAGGTAGGCCAGCACAGTTTGGCTGGCACAGGGGCCACCGTAAAATGCATTTGGACCACTCTCTGAATCAGGGAGGATGGCGCACATCTGTGTGCTGGCCTCTCTGACTTTGAGAGTGGTCCAAATACACTTTATGGTGTGCCAGCCAAGCTTTACTGGCCTAACTGTGCCAACCTAATTCCAGGTTAGGATTGTGCCCACAATTACATTCTGGCTCCAAGATTTGGGTGGCCCTCAGGCAAGGCAGCTTCTGTGGTTTCCTTAAACAGAAAGATGGAGGATGTCCCAACTGAGAATTATCTCAGGTTGTGTCTGTCTCAGGTTGCCTTTGCGCCAAGCAAGAGGTAGGAAGGGCAGCACCGCCAGGACAATTGCTTTTGGCTCTTCTTGAGGGTCCAGGCACATAATTTAACTCTGCAGTCAGCCCTGCGATGAATTTGTAAAGAGGATGATGAACTGGCAAAAGTGCTCTGCTTTGCTTTTGCAGCCCAGATCTTTCAAGGCTCATTTTAATTAGCTTGCAGAAAATCTGTCTTGTAAAATGATTTGTGTTGATCTGGCAATCTCAGCTGCTGGAAAGTGCTCACCTTCAAAAGGGCAGGAAACGACAGTGAACAGGTACTTATTGTGTAGTGCTGTAGCTGAAACACACAGGGTGATAAGACTGTCAGCCCAATCCTAAGCAGCGCCAGCCTAGCCTAGCCAGCCGGCATAGCAGGTCCATCTCCTAAACCCAGTAGGAGGCGGCAGCAGCTCAGTAAAGGGCAAGGGAAGGTTTTCTCTTGCACCCGGGTAAGCCCCAGTCATCCCTATGGGACTGCTCGGATGTGCGCCTGCAGATTTGCAGGCACAGGTGCACATGCGCAGCAGCAGCCCAGATTGGGGCCAGGGGAGAGCCCTGATCTTTGGCTGGGGACAGGGCTTAGGATTTGGCACAACGACTGTTGGCTGTCACTGCCCCCATCACCGCCCACTGTGCTGTGCCATTACACCCCTGTCACAACTCAGAAACATCCTGTGCGTGGTCCTGTGCCAACCAAGTGCCACCGGCACTTGACTGGTGCACGGTTGGCGCAGCTGATGGGCACAGCGGCACCCGAATGCCAGCGCTGCTGCTTGTGCCAGTCCAGCACCCAACTTGCTGGCACAGATGTGCTTGAAGGCATGTTTGTGACAGCACTGGACCGGCGCAAGAGCACTGTTCCAGCGCAACACCAGTATAGGATTGCACTCTTTGTTCAGATGGCTGCTCCCCCAACAGCTTTAGTGCTGTGAAATAGGGAATGGGGTAAAGGCTGTCTTAGCAAAAATAAGCATGATAGAAAAGGGGTTCTGGTTCTGTCTATTTCCCGACTTTGCCTGGTGCTTCTGTGTTGCTTGCAAGTGCTACACAGAAATGCCTTCAGGTTAGGTTCTAAAACATTATGGAGGTGTCTTGGAATCCGTCGATCAAAGTGGGAGAGCAAGTTGGTCTGATTCTGTTCTATAGCCTTCAATAGAATAGCCTTCTGTTCCATAGCCTTCAATAGGTCATAGAATGTTTTTCAGCCCAATTGGTTAGATAGATGGCCTTTACCCAAAGGCACACCCCTATCCATATACCTTGCTGGTGTTGCACAGACGCAACGGACTGGCTTAGGATATGTCCATCATAGCTCAAGGAGTCATGGAGTGAGTATGCTGCAGATCTAGGATCAGAGGGACCCCTCCCCCTGTAGAACACCACCTTGAGGCTGACTGGGGTACAAAACACCTAGGATGGGAAGAAAGGATTCCGATCTCCTAGCAAAGAGACAACAATAGTGATCCAGCCAATTTTAATTGAATGGTATCAGGTATTGAGCAGTGATTTGTGCCTGCTGCTGTTCTGATTGCAATCACATGCAGGTATGCAAGCATGCACACAAACATACCATACTTAAACTGGGGGGGGGAGCTTCAGTTGTCTTCAATTTGATTTGGCCCCCACATTCCATCTTGAAACATCATATCCTAAAACCAACACAAAGGCAAATGACCATTGCGCTTATTAAAACTATTAACTGCATTAGGTCAAAACTATGATAGGTATTTTCCTTTTGGGAACAAACTGCAAGTGGATTCTATCAATGGCAAACTTTTCTTCTGTTGTAGACTTGCCCTCAGTTCAAGTGGCACATACTTCTGCTGATGTTTGATAGGGAAGGGGCACTGGGTCACTGAATCCATCTCCCCCTCTCCCACAGCTGATTGTTGAGATTCCTGCTTTATTTACCGGGTTATGCATGTTCTCCTGCAGCTGCTGGATCAGCCTGGAGAATCATCCATGCAGCAGGCAGATTAAACAGCAATTGCACTAGCCTCAGTCATGTGCTCAGAATATCATCTAGTTTAACCCCGTTCCAATATAGTGTCCCCAACATGTTATCTGTGGGCATATGGCAGCACCTGCCTGTCCACCTACAGCTGCTGCTGTCATTCACCTTGCCACCCCCAATTTGGGGCTCTTCCCCACCCCATCATCAGTCTTTTTACATTTTTTCTCTTGTCAATCATTTTTGTGTTTGGTTTTATGCCTTGCCCCGTTGATGGCCGTTTGTGATGGCACCGCTCACAAAGCCAGGGATGGTCACAGATTCCACAAGGTTGAAGCCCCCTGTTCTAGAACAACATGGGCTCAAAATCCATTGGGATCCTTTGGATTATTTAATGAAGGGTTCATATTCCATTGCATTGTACAGTTTTTGCATTGAATTGAATCAGTGCCAGTTTTGGCCTTTGCCTGCTCACATAATTGCTGCATCTGTTTGTAGCCATTGTTCACTGAGAAAGAACACCTGTGTTATCAGGAGCCACCAAACAATAGCCTGTGACAAGCCAGATGATTCTAATTTGTTATGCTGATTTTTTTACAGTGTGTGTGTGTGTGTGTGTGTGTGTGTGTGTGTGTGTGTGTGTGTGTGTATACAGTCACAGTACATGCAAACAGAAACTGAGACCCAGAGATTGAAAATAATATCAAGATGGAAAAAAACCCCAATTTCATAGAAAATTCCTCTTGCAAGTTTGGACCACACTATATGTTAGCTTGAATGTGTCACTCTGAATGACACACTTCATGTTCCTTCAGTAAATAAATGGCAGCCACTGGAGGAGAGGGAAATCAGTGCTATGATGGGGGGGCGATGCCAGGTCAAGGGGCAGAGGCAACCTGTGAACCCCCTCCTCTCCATTGTCCTGATCTGAATAGTCCCCCTCCAACAGCTGGATTTTTTTTACCAAAGAAAAGCCCATCATTCCCAGTGATGTTTAGCCCATTTGCTCCTTTGAATGGATCACAATGGGCACAAGTCTTTTGAAAATGCAAGACCTGCATTGAAAGGACCATGCTACATGCGCCGAATGAATTGCCCTGTGATTTCAGAAATAATCATGTTGGAAAGATCCAGGAAAATTAATCAATCCAAAGTGTCCTTCTCTGTGGATGGGGGGCATCCCCACCGATGTCCCAGTTCCCTTTTCTTTTTTTCTGGAATAATAATTATAATTATTGTACTTTTTGCACAGTCATTACAGGTATAGTGACCAGTATACTCTGAGCATCAGGTCCTTCCCAAGGACCTGGGATGTTCAGAGATATTTCCGCAGCATGTGGGCAGTCCCTAGAAGGGCTGCCTTTTGTAGTTGCATGGCCAGGATTTCAGAGAGGTTGAGTGTTTTAAGATGTTGCTTAAGTCTCTTTTTGGACTGCACCCAATGCACCTACTACAATTGACACAATTGCGACTTTCTTTTTCCATAGCCATTCTATTTCAGTTTGCAAATCCTTGTATTTTGTTATCTTTTCAAATTCCTTTTCTTCTACTCGTGCATCCCCTGGTATTGCTACCTCTATTATTTTCACCTTCTTCTTTTCCTTGTCTATGACAGTCAAATCAGGGGTATTATGTTTCAGGTGTTTGTCTGTATCCTAAAGTCCCATAATACTTTGGCACACTCATTTTCCATGATGTATTCTGGCTTATGGTCCCACCATTTTCGTGCCACTGGAAGATTGTACTTGTTACAAAAGTTCAAGTGCACTAACCCTGCTACTTTATTGTGCCTTTCCAAGTAATCAGTTTGTAATATTTTCATGCATCCAGAGATTAAGAGCGCAATCCTAAATTGGAGTTAGGTGGGCATAAACTAAGCCAGCAAAGTTTGGCCAGCACAAGGGCCACCATAAAGCATGTTTGGACTACCCTAGGAGTCAAGGAGGATGGTGCACATCTGTGTGCTGTCCTCTCTGACTCCGAGAGTGGTCCAAACATAGTTTATGGTGTCCCTTGTGCTGGCCAAACTTTGCTGGCTTAGTTTATGCCATTCTAACTCAGTTTAGGATTGTGACCTAAGTGTTCAACTGTTTCACTGCATTTTTGGCATAATCGGCATTTTGCATCATTATGCGATTTTTCAACCCTGGTTTTTATCACATTTGTTCATAATGCCTGGGGCATTCTGTTTCTTTCTTTATACCATACTTCAGCCATCTTCAGGATGCTTGTTGTTCTTTTATTGTTGTTGTATAGATACAATAATAATAATACCACAATCTTGCATTTAATTTTCATCTGACAAATGTCATAATTGGACACATTTGCAACCCACTCTGAATTAATTGTTCCTGAAAAGTATTTTCAAGCTAAGTAACCAGTGTATAATGCAGAACAAATGAGCTCTGTAGATCACTGTGGGGGGTGCAAGAGCACCCAGCAGGCTTTGTCATCTTTTATACGAGGGGGCTTCGCAGTTTCCGCATTACAATATTGTCATTTCTCTGAAGGCTTTGCCGAACTTGCTGTGGGTGCCATCGGTCACCATCATGTGCAAACACATTCATAACACTTTCCAGAGAGTCACTCCACGATGAGACAACTCCCCAATTATCCTTCGTGTCACTTTAAATCCTCCATGGACCAATGGTTGCTTTGGAGTTCTTCTTTTCACATGTACCCAGTCCCAGGATGACTGTAGCAAACCATTGAACAGAGAAAGGGTGGCCGCCTTTGACAGAGTCGATATTTGAGTCTGCAACAGTGTTGAAATTTGTTTTAAAGAAAAATGAAGAAAAGAGCAGAAGTTCACCAGTGACAGAAAGATGGGAGGACTGTGCGCACAGGACAAGTATTCACAGTTAGTGCAGACAGAGGAGGAAGCTGGATTCAGTAGCGTAGCTAAGCCATTTGCTGCCTGGTGCAAAGAAGATTTTGCAACCACCACCACCCCAAACATAGCCCTTGTAGCCATTCCTGTTCTAGGTCACATAGAAAGATTTTTCCCCAAAGTAGTCCCAGATTGTTGCCTCAGCACCCCCACTGCAAGAGCAGCTGGGCCCAATGCATTAATAAATAAATAAATAAATAAATAAATAAATGAAGTTGCATGGGCTTATTTACAGTGGTGGGATCTAACGGATCCAAGAACTGGAACAGTGACCGGGACTCACCTTTGACTGGCATGTGTTGGGACCGTTCAAAGCAGTCCGTCCACGCCCTGCAGCCCGTCCCTTTGGTTTTGCCGCTATTCCTTTGGTTCCGCCGCCTTCTGCACCGCGTCCATCATGGAGCTGGCGACAAATGGCAGCAAGTGGGCGGAGCCAGCCCTGATTAGGTTCAAGAGCAGCCGTTCTGGCGTGTTCCTGCTGGATGACATCACTGCTTATTTAGGCTCATTTCAACTGAGGCTAAGAATCAAAGATGAAGCCAAAGTCAATGCAGAAAAGTGCGGGTTTTGAGGAAGTGTCTGAAAGGAGAGAGTCGCCATGCTGACCTTGAGGAGGGGGGAGTTCTAGGAAGAAGGTGCAGGAAAAGAAAATGGGTGGAAAGTGTATTCTGTAATTGTGTGTTCAGCTGTTTTGAAAGCAGTGCTGAGATCTCTGTGCTTCTTCGGAAACTTGCTAATAACCCTCCCGCTTTGTCTTAGCAGTAGAAAGCCCCCTCCTGCTAACCTTGTGCTCAGGCAGTTATTAAGAGGTCTGTTCCTCTCACAACATCTCTCTGGTAGTGGAGAGCCCAGGCCAAAGGACTCCTGTTATCGCAGCTCTTCTAATGAGGACTGAGTGGGGATGTTTACAAAAAAAAAACGAGGTTTCCATTCCCAATAAGCTGTTTACATTTCAAACATTAAGTAAATGTAAAACTGTTCTAATCAGCTGAACAAATATTGAAAGTACACTCTCCTTTAAGAGCAGTGTTTGGAAAATCTTCTCTGCACCTCTAAGACACCAGGACTGGATGGAAACTAGTGACCTGAAAGGTAAAACAAACATGGCAAAAAACACAAACATACCTGAAAATCGCACACAATGTCATGTCTTGTCTATCAAACATGTAACCTGACGTAGTTGACATTGTTGACATAGGCCGCTCGCGTTTAGCATTTCTCTTCTGAGGGCCTCATCGAGGGATTGATTTCATAATTAAAAAATTCTTCAGCTTTCAAGAACTCATCACTGTTGTTTAGGCAAGCGATTTGTTTCTAATAAACCCGTCATAAGGCTATAATGCACCGCATGGCTTCGCGGTAGAGTAAATGTTTGTTTATTCTCCGCATTCCAAACAGTGAAGGTCATTCATTGCAGGAGTAGCTGGATTTATGTTGACGGCTGTTTGAAGGGATTTACAAAAATATCTGACAGGAAATTGAAACTTCTTGAAAAGTCATGTACCTGAATAGTTTCTGTGTAAATATCATAAAAGGTTGGTAGAAGGGGAGGGAAAGCCCACACATTTTTATAGGGATAATCCTTTCACCCAAAAAAAAAAGAAAAAAAAACACCCACACACATTTGGCCTGGCCTGGCCTCCCCTATTTTCCCACGATGTGTGAAAGCTTCTCGTCTGCTTCAACAGATGACTCTATTCTATTTAATGACAGAGAGTGGTTTATGATCTCTTCGACAGAGCAAGGGAGGCACATTCACTAAGTGTTTTGTAATGGGATGTCATTTAATAGGGTGGAAAACAAGGCCCTAATCAATAAATGTTTTCCTCAAGCTAGGACGAAGGAAGGAAGGAATGCGTCCAGTTCTTTCCTCTGGCCACTTTCCAAAGTGTGGGCTTGAGCCCCTTCCAGGAACATTGGGAGACATTTTTGTCTGGGCCGGCTTTTAGTAGCAGGAGAGAAGCTTGTAACTGGGAATGAGTTTTACTGTATGTTTATGTAGCTTGATTTTAAACACACACACACACACACACACACACACACACACACACACACACTGAGAGAGAGAGAGAGAGAGAGAGAGAGAGCATTGATTCATCCATCCTACTATTGTGTACTCTGTCGGCAACAGGTCTCCAACAGGAGATCCTTTGAACTGTCCAAGACTGAATGTAGGGTCATCTTCCTGGAAGCCCTACAAAGTCCAATCCATAGGTAGGGGTGGGGGGGGGGGGTTGTTTGTTTTTTAGCGACTTTAGGCAGTTGAAATATCTGAATAAAAACATAGAACATTGCATTTTGGTGTTTATCTTCCAGAAATTAAAATGGACTACTTTTCCAATTCAAAATAATACTCTGACTGCATCTGCTAACACTATATCACCTGTATCATCTTCCTAATACACTTTTAAAGCATTTAAAATTCAGTGTGACTTCTGGGTAGACGTAGGTGTTGCTTGTGAGTGTAGTAGGATGCACAGAACTTTCATTTGCCTGAACCAATCAACCAGCAGCTTCCACATAAAGACCATGCCAGGAAATGAGCTCTTGATCATACGGTTGATTTAAAGAGTGAAAATTTTAGTCTTCATACTCTAATGTAATAAAGCTTAAGAGCATGTAACTGAACCAATTGCACAAACTATCCATTGCGTTATTTCTCGAGTGTGTAAGCTTCCTGGGGCAGGGACCTGTTCACTTAGTTTCTGTGCCATGAACGTGGATGACACTTCCTAAATGATAATGTAATTCAGTCCAATAATGGAACTTCTTATGTAGATTGGGGGGTACTACAATTTGTGGCAAGGCTTAGCTTCTGGGGCGTTGTCACTGATCCAATACTAGCCATTTCAACCTGGGAGGCTATCTGGAGGCATGGTCAGATCTGGCACCCAAGACTGCATGAAAGAAACATAATTAAGGGGTATATCTTTAAAAGTGCATAGAAAAGCTTTGACTGAGAGTCGTAGGCATGTAGGAGACTTGTGGGGAGTGTTCGAACACTTCCTGTGCTGGCCTGTACGAATGGGGCCTACTGCCATCCCTAGGTTCCCCTCTGATACTATGAATATGTTTCTTCACCTACTTTGTTGGGAATTGGTGACTCAAGAATGAATCATGCAAGTCCTTCGTGTCCAAAAGTATAGAACACATGCCAGAGAGCTTGTATGAATGTGATGTGAAATAGATGAGTTGCAGATATGCAGTTAAGAAGTTGCATAGCTGAGGGGAGGTCAGAGGCAGCTCTCTTCTGGGGGTGACAATGCTATCCCGCCGCAGTGGGTCTTGCTCTCCCTTGCTTGCAGCTTCCCCTCCGCCACTGCGATCAGAGCTGTGCTCTGGTCATGTCTGGAGTGTGTTCTGAGGGCCACGGAAGCCACATATGGCTTCCCTGACCCTCAAAATGCCTTCTAAGGGTCACTTCGGAAAGCCACGCTCAGCTTTCCCATCCCTCAGAACACCCTCCATATGTGACCGGAGCACAGCTCCAGTTGTGTTCAGAGGGGTACAAGAGATAAGGGGGCAGCCCAGGTAAGGGGCAGCCCAGCAAGGTGTGCCCTAGGATGTCACTCCTTCCAGCTACGCTGCAGCAGTTATTCACAGTAGTCAGAAAATTCCCAGTACAGAGGTGGTATCCGGATAATAGACCTGTTGTGGGTTAGAAACCACTAATACCCTGGTTGAATTTTAGGGTGCCATCTGGATATCTCTGGTAGTTGAAGAGCATGGGGATAGAAACTTAGGAAGTGTCCCAAATCAGCCATGAATATAGTAGCATATTGTGAAGCTATGCATGTGTTGGTGACCTGAAGGTAGACGTTGTCCCCAAATATGAAAACTGCAGGTGAGGACAAACTGGGACTCGGTAATATGACTGTGACATCATCAAGGATTATGTCTGAAGGCCTGTAGCCGGTTCTTTTGTGGATTTCTGTGTACTAAGCATGACATATTAGGGCCTCCCATGATCTCTCTCTCTCTCTCTCTCTCTCTCTCTCTCTCTCTCTCTCTCTCT
>JAJKFI010000001.1:21318071-21328071 GCA_029204185.1 Lerista edwardsae
TGTGTGTGTGTGTGTGTGTGTGTGTGTGTGTGTGTATGCATCTGTGTGAGAGTGAGTGAGTGAGTGAGTGAGTGTGTGTGTGTGTGTGCTTTCAAGAAGTTCTGTCAGGCTGATAACATAGGCGCTGGTAATGGGGGGCAGGAGGGTAGAGTCAGATCCCCATAGAGGAATTATTTACTGCAGCAGATGCATTTGGTGGGCTGAGCTTTTATGAAATGTTTGTGATGTAATCTTTCCCTTAAATCGCCTTTGCTTTGGTGGGTTCAGGGCCAACTCTTCATCCACTTTGCTAAGCACCAGTTCATTGGTTTCTGCTGGAAGTTCACTGTCCTTTATTTGTGTTTAAACCACCCAATGTCAACAGTGAAACTCCAGGGAGAAAGATCTCTTGATGAGATCTCTACCTTCGCCCACTAGGATAACCTCGTTTTTTTATTGGGATGTATTTCTGCTCCAGAAATTCCCCCTCTGGTGGTAGAAAGTCTCATTCAACAGGTACATACTGCCATCTAAAGGCCAACATTTGCGCTCTTCCTAACAACGTGTACTCTAGACTTTCATCACCTCCACTGGACCTCAACCGTACTCTCAGAATGGGCGTGAGAGTGTGAAACATTTAATCCGTCTGCAAAAGAAGCATGTGTGGCCTTTCACTTCACACACATTCACACAGAGAGCTCCTGCCCAGCCATGTTCTTCTTTTAGTGACAGCCTGGCAAGAGGCCTCCTCGACAAAAATGAATTCACTGAATGTCAAGCACTCAGCTAGACAAGTCCTTTTTTCATTTAACCACTTTCAAACAGGCCTAATTCATCAATGCTTGACTCAGTTGAGAGGGCTCTAGAAAAAAAGAGCTCCCTCAACAGCAGAGAAAATTCCACGCTCATTTTCAGCTTTTGATATCCACTTGCCATTTAATATATTATGGGGAACAATGATACTGAAAATGTACACCTTGGGGCAGTGTGCAAAGCATGCCACGTATATCAGTGGTTCCCAAATGTTTGAGCATTGGGACCTACCTTTAAAAAAAGTTTCACTTTACCAGCCGCTCAAGCCTTTGTGGCTATAATGGTGATTGGGCAGCAGTGCCCCCCCCCCACAAGTAGTAGGTTGTTTAACCCTTGATGCACATAGTCTAATCTACCCTGTCAGTTTCGTGAACCACAAGAAATTGGGCCATAGTTTAGGATCTGTAAATTATAACATCATCTTAACAAAAGGCCTATAATAGGGATAGTTTTTTTTCGGTGATCAACACAGAATGCTAAATAATTAGAATTTCTACTGAAAACATGAAATTTAGGTCAAAATGTGAAAAAACACCACTTTTGCTTATTTTGTCAGAGTTTGACACAAATTTAGATCAATTTCACAACACCACTTTTTTATTTTTGACAGTTTTAAGGAATCCACAAATAGTTTTTAGTAAGGGATCGGGAGGAGGAATGGCACAAACAGGAAGAAGCTTCCTTAAACTAGCATGAACACACATGTTCACAGTTCACAGTGCATGCTGGGGTGACTTTAATGGAATGTGGAAGTAGTAAATAGCAGTTTCTTGATGCTCCAAACAACAACCAGAGTGCAACTTGGGAATTTTTGAGCAGGTTATTTTGGACTGGAATGTGTGTGCCAATAATTGCTTGCCTTTGTAAGGCCATTCACCCTTATTTATTGCACTGTTTGTACCATTTGCAATAAAAATTTGGATAAAAACACATAACACTGCAATTTGCTATTTTAATCAAGAAATTTTGGAAAAACATATTACCCAAAAAACCCACCCCTGGTTATAGATCACCATTTTGTTGTTGTTCTCATTTTTCAGACTGGGAGCCATGCGAACTGGGAGCTCTGCTGCTTTTTTATGTTTGTGTAGAAAGTTCATGGCAGAGGTTTATTGGCTGACTTCCTAGCTCACAGCTCAGGTTCTGAGATCCAGGACCCATCATACTTTTTATGAGATGACTAGTGCAATCCTCATGCAGCATGTCTGTCCATACATAAGTTTCCCTACACTGCACATTTGAGTGTTGCCATGCAGTCAGGGATACAAAGCCATCTTGTTTTTCATTTGCATGCTTCGTCTTCATGCATGGTGCTTTATTCATCACTAGAAATGTGTATTTGTGGCTTCAGGTATACCTTGACTTTCATCCATTTGACTTTCATAGCTTTAATCTTTCTACTGCTTTCAGTTATAACCATATTTCAAATTTGGTCCATGTGCTTTCCTCTTTCGTCTGGTTTCATCCAACCTTCCATGACGTTCATCGATGACTTAAGTTTATTTTTCTTTATTCCTGTTTATTTAGGTTTCACATGCATTTGCATGTATTATATAGTTAATTTTCCCCCACTGTCCAAAATGAATTTGCAAGCTAAATAAGGCTGTGCTGTAACATTCATCCATTTTTTATTTTCATCCATGCACTGGTCCCTAATCAGATGAAAGTGCAAGATATCGCTGTATATATAGTAAGTGTGACATATTGCTGAGGGGTTCTAGAGCCGTGCACCACCTCTGCATCACCAAGACCCTAGCGCTATTGCCCCACCCCCTGTACCATCCTGCTACACACTCCAGCACCTGCAAATGCTCCATTTTGGAGCAAAATGGAGGGGAGAAGGGAGGGAGGGAGGGCTGATCTGCACTCTGACTTTCCCCTCTCCTTTCCTGGAGCGCCTGCCCCATAGATGGCACAAATGGCTGGCTACACCCTACACCCTACAGAAACTCCACCTTTGCGGGAACTGGCACAACCCAGGCTTTGCAGTGGTAGGTGTGCAGAGCTGCTATCACTGTTTGATGGTGGCTCCAAATGGCTCAATAGCAGTGTAATGTTCATGCCATCACTGGAATGTTTATGATAGCATATCAGGAGATACTCTGTGGTAAAAGGCTGTCAGTCAATTCATGCCACTGGTACTGGGAGGTTCAGGAGTCAAGCTCTGATGGATCTGAATCCTTGACCAGTGTCTGACTTGACTGACTTGACCAATTCCTGATGCCACCTCCAGTTATGTAAGCGTCATTGCAATTAGTTCAGCTGGCACTCAAGATGTAACTATAGAGTGATTTCATCCCTTCATTCAGCTGACTCTGTTCAGTGGCTTTCCACCAATTATTGACCCGGCAGGGGAGTGAAAAGACCTCCTTAGTCCTCTCATGCTAGTCTTTAAATGCCTTATGTGCTTGCCAGGAAGCATTTAGGCAGAGGTGGAGGAAGAGTGTAGCCCGAGGTGGCGCGAGCTATGGGCGTCGGGCAGCAGCAGAGCGCCATTGCGCGGAGTCCGCGGACAAACCCGCATGCTGTTTGGCCCGCCCACCATCCCTTGTCTTTGTTTCACTCCAAAATGGAGCTATTCCAGGAGCAGGGAGGCGTGGCTAGATGACACATGGAGGCGGGGCAACGTGCTGGGGGTGCGGTTTTGTCGCCCTGCCATGGGCGCACTCAGGCCTCCGTTCGTCCCTGCATTTAGGGACCAGCAGAAGAAGACACTTTCTGGCTCTCCCATTGGATGTAGCTAGCAGAGAGATATCAGCAGGACCAGGAGGAGGAGGAGGAGGAATGACAAAGGAACGCCTTCTTGAATTTGAGACTACAGGGCGGGAAACTTGATTTGAGGTTACAGAGAGTTTGAGGATGGACAAAAGCCCTAAAATTACTCCTTGGTGATATGACAGGAGAGCTGCAGAAAGGAAATGGAAAGAATCAATGCATTCTGAGAGTGCAATCCTAATCTGGAGTTAGGCCAGCAATATTTGGCCAGCACAAGGGACACAATAAAGCATGTTTGGACCACTCTCCAAGTCAGGGAGGATGGTGCATGTCTGCATCTAACTGTGCCAGCCTAACTCCAGGTTAGGATTGCACCCTGAATCAATGCAAAATAACTTGGACAGTAGAACAATATGCCACACGCAAATAAGACAACACATGTGGAATTACCATATGACATATAAATTACATTTAAGTTACATTATCATGTGATTACCAAATGTGAGTTCTAGGCCTTTAGGACTATACCACAGTAACTCTCCAACAGAAGGCTGAATGATTTATTCTTCACCATAATGACTAGTTTTCCTTGTCTCTTCTGCAAAACTGCAAATGTGTGGCAGAAGAAACGAATCACATGTGGAACCAACTTAAAATCCCCATGCAGTTCCTTGCCTGAAACATTAACATAAAATGTTGCCTATGTCATTTCTGGTGACAGTGAAAAAAAAATGTAAATAGTTTCCAGTTCTGTTTCATTCTCAGAGAACTGGCAGAGAATTATAAGAGGCATACAGGATATGTTGGGAAATCAAAGAATAAGGATCAAAAGAAAAATGGTTATGGGGGAGAGTTCAAGTGATAGCTTACTGTCATCTCTTTTCTTTTCTGTCCTTTTCTTTTGTGGTGTGTGATTTTTAGATGAGATGAGAACAAAAGAATTAATGGGAAGCAGAAATCATGCTTAGCTGCTAGAAACTATCCTCTGGCAACAATGCACATTTCCTAAATCATCTGCCTTTTCCTAAATAATCCTAAATCATGGTTGGCAACTTATTGAGCCAAAGCTTACCAGTGTGAGAGTTAGATTTGCCCAAGAGAAGGGGCAAAGGTAAAGATACTACGCTTGCGTGCTGAGTTGTAGCAACATTCAATGTTTTCAAGTGTTTGTGCAAAATAGGCATGGATTGGGCCAATATGTGTGTTACAATGTACCATTATTCAGGGCCAGCCTCACCATGTGACGGGGTGGGAGATGGCGTGGAAGGTGTGCCAAGTGGCACCCTGCTTCAGGCAGCAAAGTGTCATGGGCTATCACTGATTATATTATAACATTCCCATGTATGGTCATAAGACAAAGGAATGCAGTCAGCCTTCCCCAGGCCTCAGAATGCCTTATAAGGGCATAAAAATGTTACTTCTGGTTTTCTGGGCATTTTCAAGCCCATAGAGGCCACAGGCGACTGCGTGCGGCCTCGGCAGGCCCCAGAAAATCCTCTGGACCCCAACAGACCACAGCTCTGGTGGGGTTCAGAGGTTAGGGTGGCCCAATTCTATGGGTTTGCATATCCACTGATTTTGGTATCTGTGAGGGTTCCAGGAACAGAACCCCATGGATATTGAGGGCCTGCAATAATATATACCCCATTGTCTCCACAATTCATGGCACAAACCAGCTTACTGCATACTAAAAGCATATGGGAGAAAGGGCATGGCTCAGTAGTAAAGCACATGCTTTGTATACAGAAGGTTCTAGTTTCAACCTCTGGGATTTTCAGGTAGGGTAGAGCAAAATCCCTCTCTCAAACCCTGGAGAGTCACTGCCAGTCTGTGTTGCTAATTCTTACTTAGGGCCTGATCCTATCAGGTTACACCACTGGCTGTACACATGTACCACCAGCATCTCCTTTTAAAAAGCCATAACAGCGCAATCCTCTGCATGTCTACTCAGACCCATTCTATTCAATGCAGCTTACTCCCAGGAAAGTTAGTATGGGATTGCAGCCTAAGGCACTTGAATGCCAGTGCTAGCCTTGTAGTGCCAGCATTGTCGCAATGCCAGTCAGTGCTGCCCCTCAGTGCCGAAGGACAACGATGATGACGCGGCTTCCCAGGGAGGGTGGGTAAAGGCTGAACTGGGTGGATGGAGGGTGGCCCAAGGGAAGGATTGGGCCCAGCGGGGGGGGGGGGAAGAATGGCAGCAGACTCTGCCACCAAATCCTAACCCAAGCCACAGAGCCTCCTTGGTTCTGTGCCTATTCAATAGTGGACCCAGATCCAAGGAAACCCATTGTGGCAGCCAGGACTTTACATGGGATAAGGGAACAAGTGTTCTCTTACCCCAAGGAGGCTCTGGCACCTGCCCAGGGCCTAGAGGATACAGCACTGGACATTTCGGCACCGCTGTTCCTGCGGGCTCCAGAGTAATATAAGACAGGGCTATTAGATGGACCAATGAACTGATTCAGAATAAGACAGATTCCTATGGAAAACCGTACCCAGTCCCATGAACACTAGTTAAAAAATGGGATTACTCCCTCTGGGAGTAATCTGCAACAAGACCTCACTGAAGTTGAACTATAAAGATTCCTAAAGCTTTATTGGGTATTCGTGGAGTCATACTTCGGTCTGGAGGGTTACCGAGATATTAGAGATTCTGTAGCTACACCATGAAATCCTTCCCTAATATCTCTCGCTGGAACGGTGAGTTTCAAGCAGAACAGAAAAGCAGCTAGCACAGATGTGATTTATACATCTGCTTTTCCAAAATGTGCACAATGGGACTTGTGCATCTCCCCTACTGAGAGATATGCCCCTGTTTCATCAGTGCGTCCTCTAGAAGCCTCGAGAGACTTGTAAATCCATGTAACTGTGCAGGATGCGACCCTCTGAGTTCACCCACAAAAAGATCAGCAAAATATTTGGGTTTGTGTGGCATGGCAGATTTCTCACCGACATGTAATCCCAAGTATTCACTTACAGCCTCCCAAGAATCCTTGAGTCTGAAAAACCATCTGAACGCTAATTGTTACGATTGAGTCTGAGCACTTTCATGCTCACTCACAATAACATGTGCTCATATGAGAGATCTCCAGTTTGGCTCTTGCCTTATGATTGTCTAGGTGATGAAAAGGCTGATGCAATCCTGATTTTTTTTTTCTTTCAGTGAAGAAGTTCTTATATCTACCTCTCTCTGGTTTCTTCTTCATTGGTTTCTGCTATTAGTTCATCCATTATTTGTTTCTATATGAAATACATGGACCCTATTCAGATGCAAGATCAGGACACACTCCTTCAACATTTTTGCTTCTTAGCTGATGCAACCTGAGCATAGGGTGCTACTTTTAATTGCGTCAGTTCTTTGATCTTTCGAGCTCAGATGGCAGCCCTTCACCATTTGAGGCTGGAATTTTTTTCTGCCCTACCTGGAGATGCTGTATATTGATCCTGGTACATTATGCATGCAAAACATTTCCACTAAGCTACAACTCCTCCCATCTCCCACCACTTGCCCTGATGCAGCTATACCATGGAGATGCCAGGGACATGTGGTTACTAGAGGCAGGTGAGGCAGTGCCTCACCTGCCCAAGTGACTCGCTTGTTGCACCAGGCCCTTCAGATGAAACTAGAGCTCTGCTTCAGTCACATCCAGAGGGTCTTCTGAGGCCCAGGAAGGCAGAGTGCTGCTTCCTAGGAATGTCAACATGCTTTCTAAAGGCTTGAATTGGCCAGTTTCTCAGCGGAAACCAGAAGGGACATTTTTAATGCTTTTAGAAGGCATTCTGAGGTCCAGAGAAGTTGTGCGTGGCCTCTCTGGGTACCCTCCAGACATGACTGGAGAACAGCTCTGGTCCCACCTGGAGGTCTGGCCTGCCTGCCAGCATGCACACCACCTGGTTGTTGTTTTTTAAGCGACAGCAGCTGGCAGCACAGACAAATGCTGTTGCTTTCAAAAAACAACTAAAAGAAAGAAAAGAAAAACAACCAAAGAAAGAAACTAAGTGTGTGATCCAAACCTGTGCTGGAACAGGCTGTATGCAGCACAGGTTGGGAGCAGGCTGGAGCTTTCACGGGGCAAGGGCATGTTCGTCCCCTTACCCCGGGGTAGGTGGGTACCCCATAGCCACCTCTATGGGGCTGCTTGGTTCTGCGCCTGCTGTACAGTAGGTGCAAGTCTGAGCACACTGCATGGCCCAAATCGGGGCCACGCAGGCTGGGGACAGGGCTTTGGATGTGGCCTAATGGCTGCATCCAAGTTCCACCTTCCTCCTTGGGCCATCCCACCCACCAGAATGTCCTCTCCTGCCCCATTCCACCCTCCCTCCCCCCTGCCCAGAATAGCTCCTGCACCAGCTGAACTCCCCTGGCGCAGGAGCGGCTTGCCGGGGGCACGCTCCAGTAGTGCAGGGCTGACACAGCTGCCTGCATCGGCCCTGCTCCAGAAGTGCTGGCACAGACGTGCTTTACGGCACATTACGACAGCGCTTGGCCGGTGCAAGTAGCTTGTGTCAGCTGAAGCAGGGGTTGGATTGCGCCCTAAAACCACAACCACAAAATGCAGGCAGCGTTTGGTCTCCCAAGTGTTCCTGAAGCAATTGTGGTGAGGTGTTGACGTCACCACAATTACTTCCGTGTCACTGGGCTAGGTACACAGCAGCCCAGACTCACAGCACGTCCTTGGGAGGTGCGTGCTACATTCTATGGTGGTAGTGAGTGATCAGGAGGTTTCCTGTCGGTAAGCCCCCTGATTCCCGGTGGGTCTCCTCAGACCTATGCTGGCGGTAGAGTTGACGTAAGTCCGAAAAGAGTTAGCAATTCCTTAATGTTTGAAACCACAAACAGTTACCCCATCCTTAAGGCAAGGTGGAGCGCTCGTCTCAGGCAGTGAGCATGGGGTTCTCTCTGCCATTCTTCCTGCTTGCCTTTTCAGAAGAGGAAATAGAGGAGAGTGGTGGAATAGAGGAGAAAGAGTGTGGAGCTAAAGGAACAAGATGCTGCTGCTACAGTGGCCGTAATGGTGGGCAGCTAGTTCCCCAATGGGGAAACAAAGGCATGCCCTAGCAGGGAGGGACAGACAAGATATGCTCCAGCAAGAGGAGAGAAGGTGCTGGCACACCCCAGTAGGGAAAAAGAAGCAGCACATCCCAAAGTTCTTGAGCTTCCTCTGTGGTCACTTGATCATTATCTTTAAGCAAATACATCTCCAAAAGTACAGCCTTTTGAACATAGCATTGCAGTTAGTCGTTTTCAAGCTATGTATTTCTGGGATTAAATACTGTTCAGATTTTATATTGGCAAGTCTGTACGTGCGAAAAGCAGATGAAAGTTGCTGCTGAAACTTTTATGCCATCTGTCCGGGATCTGGTCTAGGGCTCCGCTCACCACACAGGCATTAGGCGGCCAGGATCCCGCCCTGTACACTTTCCCATGGGGACCGCAGCAGCAGCCCAGGGCCTCCCTGCCCCGTTGGCGGGTCAGGCCATGAGAAGCACCTGGCCCTGCAGCGGACGGCATTGAGGACAGGCAGCCCACCCCTTCTCCCAGTCCTGTTGGGATCGAGGGAGAAGCCCACCTGGCCTGGGGAGGCCAGAAGCAGGTGAAAGAAGGCCCCTGGCTGCAGTTGCCAGAAAAGGCAGGGTGGTAAGTGCCGGCAGGATCAGGGACCTGGAGGGTTGTCAGCCTGGGCTTGTGCAGCCTGGCTGGGGGGAAGGGGTGGAGCAAGAAAGTGGGGCAGCTCTATATAAACCACAGGCAAGTGGTAATGAGGGAAGTCTGGAGGAGGCTGGCTAGCAGGAAGGAGGCTGGCTAGCCAGTGAACCCAAACAAGGCTGCTGGAAGGGAGAAGGACCAGTGGGTGAATGAACCCCCTCCCGCTTGCCTATGTCTGAGGCAACCTCTTACAACACCCTAATGTCGGCTACTGTAAGGGCAGGCACCTCTGGCCCGACAGCACCGACACCATCCAACTCCTCTGAAATAGCCTACTAATACCATTGCTTTAAAAATAATAGACGCCTGCATTCACATATAAAATAAAGGTACAATAATGAACCACGTGTGAAATAAAGATACTATAATAAACCTTTCTGGCCACAGAGCAGGAAGAATGTGAAAGGATAGCTGAACATTTTACACTAGACATACTGTATGTCTGCTTCATGGAATATGTATTCTCCATTGACTGGAAGTCTCTTTCATAGTCAAAGGTCATGTATGAGCTTCCATACGGACCAGCATTTCTAGGTTTGAAACACAGATACAGGCTGTCCAGTTCTAACCAGTGTTGATGCCGCCGGGCCAGCATAGCTGCACTGCATCCTATGCATGAATTGTGAAGCTAGAGGCCTCCTCAAGGTATGGAAGCATTTTTCCCCTTGCTGCAGAGAAAGCCACCACCACAGCAATGGGTCTACTCAGACCAGCACCTGCTAATTTGTTGGAGCAAGTTTAAGTGGAGCCATGTTGGTACACCAGGATTGAGAATAGGGGTAG
>JAJKFI010000001.1:21330571-21350724 GCA_029204185.1 Lerista edwardsae
AGCAGGTGGCAACAGCTCAGTCAATTCACAGCTCTTTATCTCTTTAAGGAATAATGTACAGACATGCCCCGGTATCCCCTGAGTCCATTCTGGAACTTCCCCCCCCCCCATGGATACCTGAAACCGTGGATATCTTTTTAAAGATAGGGGATCAGTAGTTTTGCTGTGAACAGGTGAAAAAAGAGATGTGCTTAATATTCCCTTATCTTTTTAATAGGCGCTCCAGTGTCCATGGTATCTGTGGATAACTGAAACCATGGACACCGAATATGTGGATTTCAGGGCATGCCTGAAATTAGTACTTCTTGTTCTCTCCATCAAACATACTTGAAAGGAAGGGCTCTCTCCTTCCCAATCTCCATGAACATGGTTGGAAAGCACATGGGCAGGGAAGGCAACATCATAACACCTGAGGCCTGTGGGGCAGCTGCGTCATGCAGCTGGAACGCTGGGCGGGAGGAACAGGTGAGCGGCAGCCCGCCCGTTGCGTTCCGGTCCGTTTCGCCGTCTTCCCTGCCCCCGCAGGGGTGTCTTCCCACAGGGGCGTCCGCTCACCCGTTCCTCCCGCCCAGCGTTCCGGCTGCATGACGCCGCTGCTGTGGGGGCAGGGGGTTAGCACATGCCAACACTATCAGTGAGGTTGTGCACAGTGTTTCCCTTACATTTTTTTAACTAGCAGAGTACAAATGGGAAGGAAGGAAGGAAGGAAGTAAGGAAGGAAGGAAGGAAGGAAGGAAGGAAGGAAGGAAGGAAGGAAGGAGAAGCACAAGGTATGAAGCACTGGTGTAGCTAATTGTGTAGCCCAGTGAAGAGAGCCCCAGAAGTGATATCACAATGTGAAGTAACATCACAATTGTATTTTCATTTTTTGTTTTGGTTTGGTTTTTTTGGCCATAACGTTTGATAAAGATACTACACTCTGGTTTGTTTCATTGCATTCTGCATGAAATTCTGCATTGAAAGGTATATAACATGATGGTATTATTTGCACTTACCAAGGTTTTCACAATTTTGGCCACTAGTGTCAAGCTCAGTTTGTTGCCTGGTGCAATTGCACCCCCTGCAGCTACACATATGAAGCAACCCTAACCTCTTGCATAAGACTCTTTCCCATCTTCCAGTGTGACAGTGTGACAAGATCTGTGGCCTAGTGCACCAGAATAGCTTTTTACAGTATTGCTTTGTAATCTAAAATAATCCCATTGGAAGAAAAAAAAATCTGTTAATTAGTAGCTGATCATGAAATAGCATGAACATTTTGGTTCATAATTGGTGTTTTTCCTTGACAAACGATAATGAAAACTCAGCAAGAACAGTTTAGGGAGAAAAGGAAGTTTATACTTTGGCCAGAACTGATAAAAGCAAAACACCACATTGCAGTTGGTCTCTTCTGCAAAGGACTTATTCTGTCGGGCTTTCCAGTCAAGGATACATTAGGTGACAGCATCCCAAATAGATAACTAAGCAGAGTATCGAACAGCCCATGTGTGCATCGCTTCATCAGAAAATCTTGATCTATACCACATGATGCATTACTTGGGTCAAAGAAAGGTGTAAATTTTAGTGGCTGTGCTTTGTTGGGCTTCTTTCTTATCGTGAAGCCTAACAACACCACTATGATTTAAAATCTGTCCTTGAAAATCTATGTGCCCTTTCCTACACCACTGAACCATCAAAGAGTCCTGACCTAAGAAATGATCCATGCACTGTTATGAAAATAACCAGGGCTTGTTAGATTTCAACACTGAGCACAGTCTAAAATGCGATGGCAATACGAAATCTGAGAAGGCTCACATTCTGTGTAAAGCTTCATCCACACTGCCCAACAGTGGAACCAACCCAAATAAACGGTGATGTTGATGCTGAGCCAGCATTTGTCTAGCCCAATTCCTGGCCTCAAAGACTGCCCATGCAGAAGTGCCCTGAGTCATGTTTATCAACTCATTGAAATGTTGATCCATTTTGTCCATACATTATTCAACCAAAACACAACGCAACAGCTGCAGATAAGTAAGCACTAGATCCCTGAAGGATACTGTCAGACTCTAAATGCTAATATTATACAAATAAGCGGTTGACAAAAGATTTTAAAACTTTTAAGCTAAATATTTCAGCTTCTGCCATCTTCAGTAAAATACTGTTTTGATTTAAATGCAAGCCAAGGGGATGACAGTTTGAAGAACGCTGATGGTGGTGGAATTCTCAGCAGAGTGGATGAAAGAGATGTTCACACACTCTGGGTGCAATCCTAACCCACTTTCCAGCACTGGCATAGCTGTGCCAATGGGGCATGCACTGCATCCTATATTGTAACAGTAGTCACGGAGGCCTCCTAAAGTTACTAAAATGGTAACATGTAGTGATTCATTAGACATTCACGCCATGCTGTAGCATGCATGCTGTAGCATGCAGGAGGTGCATGCTGAAGGCTATTATTGGGGCATGGGGGTTGGAATCATGAAATAGGCCTCTTGGGAGCCTATGAGTCTCTTCAGACTAATGCCAGCTCTATAGCAGGATGAGAGGACAGCTTATCTGTTTGTTTCAGAATACCCATAGGATTGGGTTTTATTATTTTATTTTTATTATTATTTTATTTTAAATATATTTTATTATTTTGAATATTATTATTAAAAAGATGTGTCTCTTTTTCAACAAAAATGTTTAAGGGTGCAATCCTATAGTGTAACAGAGAGAGGTCCAAACATACTTTACAGTGTTCCTTGTGTCGGCCAAACTTTGCTGGTTTAACTGTGCCAGCCTAACTCCACTTTAGGATTGCACTCTAAAAGTGGTTTACATTGCAAACGAAAAGAAAACATTCAAGATTTGGTGCCTGGATTCCATTGTTCAGTAGTGTATTCATGTAAAGTGTTGTCATCAAGCGTCGTCGTGTGTTACAACTATCATGTTATTATCAAATTGATTCTGTTTATTCAATGCCTCCATTTTCAGTAGAGAATTGTTCGTGTCTTTGAAGGATGATGGGTAAACTTGCCAGGTTTTCAAAATGACAATAAGGGACCCACAGGTATCAGGATACTGCTTTCTATCAAACCACTTCATGGATACCAGAAATAATATAAAAATTATGCAGTTAGCCGTGGCGAGGCAGCAGCAAGCAGCATCAGCAGCAGAATTTTAGAATGGGATTTTTTTAAGTCCCGTTCTACATTGATATGGGACACAATTTTTAAATCTTAAACACGGGAAGTCCCTTATAATAAGGGGCACCTGACAAGTCTAATGATGGGATATTTGGCAGCCCAATACTAGGGCTGAAATAGGCTGGCCAGCTGTCCTGCACCCTATCTAACCCTGGTTAGCTGTGGCACAACTCAGACTACGTCCTCTTACCCAAGTAAGGCCCCAGCCATCCTAAAAGGGCTACTTGGATCTGCACCAGCAAAATAGCTGGTGCAGACCTGAGCAGGGATACGTAAGGCTTGTCTGCTCGGGAGCCAGGTTAGGATATGGCCTATCTGCTGGATACCGGTCCTACCCCCTCCGGGGCTCGATCTGCACACCGGCCTGTCTTCCTGACCTTCCCCTGCCCCAATCCACCCTCCCTCCACCCTCTCTCCAGCTGCCCTAACTCCCCATGCTGGCACAAGCATACCTGCCTGGGAGGGCAGAGGTTGGATTCAGCCTCTGTGGGCCAGCGCACATCTGCGTGCTGGTCCAGCCATTCCTGGGTCAGCTCAGATAACAGTACTGGGCCGAGTTAATGAAGTTAATAAAAATGAGTTAACGAAGACAAAGCCTAGGTGCCCCCATCCTAACGGACTGCACTGCACTGCATCGTGCCCTTCCGCATTCGGGAGCTGCACGTTAGCTGCCTGAGGCCCTTACGGGTGCTGGGCTGCTGTTGCACATCCATCATACACTGGATACGGCTTTGTTAAACAGCCAGTATAATCCATAGTCTCCAGAGCCCATTAAACATTAATGAGTGCTTTGTGTATGCGGGAAATGATAATATATGAATCCATGCTTCCAATTTCAGTACTATTTATGATAGAGCAATCCCACCGTAGTGTAACATAAACATAACATATGGCATTTACTACCAAAAAGAAAAGAAATTTTCTACCCAATGTAACACTATTCATTTTGTGTTCTTTGTTCTTTTACATTGTTCAGAATGGTACTCCATTGTTGGTTCTGTTGACCATAGCAGTTGAAGATGTAGAGGAGCTGCTTCAATCTCTACACTGTCCATGACTGCCGAAGATTTACAATACCTATCCCCCACCGCTCTTATCTCATGTTATATAGTACCTTTCTCTTTTCCAGCATGTTTTGCTGATATCGATACATTTTAGTAATGATATTTTCCTGATATCTTGCTTGTGGTGTCGCCTGTTTAGCTGGTACAGCAAGGTATCCCCTGTTCTTGAGAAGGATGTGGCGCTCCCATGCTGCACTAGCATAAATTCAGGTTATATGCAAATATGTACACCCATCATATGCATATATGATGCGCACCCAAAACTTGCAGTCTTCTGTGTGCCATGGACCACTTGCACATCCATTTCACTATTGGCCCAATTCTGTCCAGGCCTTAAGGTGGTGGAGCTCGTGATCCACTACCGTAAGTCCCAGGCCAATGACACAAAAGCTGCTCTGCCATTCTGCAGCCCAGATTTAATCAGCACAAGCAGCTGGAGGCCATATGTGGGTAACACCAGCCGGAAGATTTCTCATCTCCATCCAATGTCTCTTCAACCCACTGTACTGCTTCAACCCTGTACAGCTGGATTCCCACCCTTCATTTTTCAAGGGTTTGTGACATCACCAGGCCACACTCTGTGACATTATCAAGCCCTGCATAAAAAAATTTCCGGATTGGGGATGGATCTGATCTTGGAAGTCTGCTCAGTCATCATCAACTCCATTCTGAATAGAAGTTCTTGGTACTGTGTAATGGGTACTATACAGTGATGTCATTCAGGGGGAACGGACCAGAACGGGCGTTCCGGATCCTAACGGGCTCCGTGGCTGCTTCCGGGTTCCCGACAAGTGCCAATCAAAAGTGAGTTCCTGTTCCTAAATCATTTGAATGACACCACTGGTACTATACATAGTGTTATCAGATACAAAAGGGACAGAGTAGGAATTTTGGCAGGTGCAGCTCAACATGGAAGGGTTTTAAAAGCTGCACCTGCCAAAATTCCCTCTTCTATACAACGGCTAAAGGTGTAGGCACCATCTGTATCTGGTAATCCTACCAATGAACTACATCCGTGCCACCTACTCATGTGGATGCCAGTTTAGATTTCTAGTCTGGCTTGGAATTGCCACACATAGCTTGTGGCCTCATGTAAAGTACATGCCAAACAGCAAAATTGGGAGACATCATACTGTAAGCCACTGGGATTCAAAGTGCTGGGTCATGACCCACCATTGAAAGGGGAAAAGAGCTATTCCCCCTTAATTGATTGCAAACCAGAAGTGAGCTCTGACAGCAAAACCGAGCTCACTGCATCAAAGAGGAGGGTTGCGCAAGGCGCTGAAGGCTTCACACAGCTCCCAGATATGTTAGCATGTCCCTGGATCCAGTGATGTCATTCAGGGGGAACAGACCAGAATGGGCGTTCCAGATCCTAATGGGCTCCGTGGCTGGTTCCGGGTTCCCGACAAGTGCCAATCAAAAGTGAGTTCCTGTTCCTAAATCATTTGAATGACACCACTGCCTGGATCCCTGTGGCTCCGGGATAGCTGCACCATCAGGACACCACCCAGCCCCAGTCCGCAGCCCCACAAACACTATAGTGGCTTCAACATCCAAGTAGGACTTTGAAGACCACTGCTGTAAGGCATAATTAAGTTTTATTGGAAACGCTATTTATGTACACAGTTTCCTACCACTCTTCTCCTGAGCATCTGATAGCATCGCCATTTTAAACCCAAGGATATTTGTAACTACATAAGATCCGCTTCTAACCCATGCTGTTCTATTATATCTAGTTGCCAGCTTTTGTGAAGAAACAGCTACAAATTGTGTCTTTTTTTCTCCATTTCTGGTTAGCTATCTTGAAGAGATAACTATTTTTAATCTCTGCTCTTTCTATGAATGGTCATGTGCTCTGAAGCTGAATTATGTCACAATGAAAACTTAGCAGCTCCTCAAAAGCTGTGCTTTTGGGACTGATGTCTCCGCACAATAATAAACCAAGACTGACTTGCTGATGCTGTAATATCAGTCCCAGAATTATCATCCTCTAGAGGTAATAGATACTCCACATGCATTCATCCATCTCTCCTTTGTGGGGGGAAAAAACCCCAAGCTTGATTCATATAATGAATGAAAAAGTGATTGAGAGACTAATTTTCAGACACGACGAGCACCAATAGATAATGTACAATCTCTGCATTCAAGTGCTCAAAGGGCTATTGGCACATAAATGCCCTTTTCATATCCTTAAAGGGATACTTGGTTCATTTAAAGGTGGGGATATACTGTGCTGGAAGCAAAGAAGACTGGGAATTGCTAGGCCAAGCATTCACTGTTGGCTTAATCCAGAATTATGAGTATTTACTGAGATCATTCAAAAGTCAGTTCTTCCCAAACTGGTGGGTTGCGACCTACCAGTGCAGAGAAGCACTGTAGCAGGGAGGGGAAAATAAGGGGGGAGGCAACAACGAGATCCCCAGGATCGCACTGCTGCCAGGGACGAAAAGTTTTGTTTTTTTTAATTTACAGGGTTGAGTGCTGGCCTCCGGTAATATAAGTGTGGGGAGCCTTGTGGATGCCTCTCCAGGCTCTCCAAGTCTCGGGAAAGGTAAAAATGGTGATCAGAAACCACTTGCAGTTTTGCAATCAAAAACTCTAATCAGAGTTCTCAGGCAGGTTCATACGGGAGAAGATAGTTCCAAAGCTGTACCAGGCAAATGTCCCATTACCATCATTTTTCACATAATGTGGGCATCCATGCACAGGCCTTCCTTCATTTGAAGTATCTGCCTCATATGTTATATTGCGTGTACAGTAGAAGGGAGACGTACGCATGAAACTGTCCATTACTGAAATGAAACTATTGGGCTTGTAAGTGTATGATCTGCTTTTATGAATTTTATAAAATATCTGTAGAACTGACAATTCGAACTATCAGGCTTAACTCTGCTGTGTTGTTTACAGGCTACTCAATGTTGTTTATATTTACTCAAGGCTAAAACTGCTAATCCTTTCTCTTGTCAAGGCTTTCTGACTCATTCATAAGAACATAAGAAGAGCCCTGCTGGATCAGGCCAAAGGCCCATCTAGTCCAGCTTCCTGTATCTCACAGCAGCCCACCAGGTGCCCCAGGGAGGCATGAGACAACAAGATGCTTGCATCCTGTTGCCACTCCCTTGCACCCGGAACTCTGAAGTAGCCTACTACTAATGTAAGGAGGTTGCACAATCCATCATGGCCTATAGCCCACGATGGACTTTTCTTCCAGAAATCCATCCAATCCCCTCTTAAAGGCATCTAGACCAGATGCCATCACCACCTCCTGTGGCAAAGAGTTCCTCGGATTAACTACCTGCTGGGTAAAAAAAGTACTTCCTTTTATCTGTTTTAACTCTCCCAACCCTCAGTTTTAGCAGATGCTCCCTGGTTCTGGTGTTTTAAGAGAGGGAAAAGAACATCTCTCTATCAACTCTGTCTCTTCTGTGCATAATTTTGTATGTCTCAATCATGTCCCCCCTCAGGCGCCTTTTTTCTAGGCTGAAGAGCCACAAACACTGCAGTCTTTCTTCATAAGGGAGGTGCCCCAGCCCCGTAATCATTTTTGTCGCTCTCTTCTGCACCTTTTCCAGCTCCACTATGTCCTTTTTGAGGTGTGGCAACCAGAGCTGCACACAATATTCCAGGTGTGGCCTTACCATCGATTTGTACAATGGCATGATAATATTGGCTGTTTTATTCTCAACCCTTTTTTTAATTACCCCGAGCATGGAATTGGCCTTCTTAATTGCTGCCGCACACTGGGTCGATACCTTCATTGAATTGTCCATCAGCAGCCCAAGATCTCTCTCCTGAGCTGTCACAGACAGCTCAGAACCCATTAGCCTATAGGTGAAGTTTTGGTTTTTGGCCCCAATGTGCATCACTTTACATTTGTCTACATTGAAACGCATCTGCCATTTTGCTGCCCATTCCCCCAACTTGGAGAGGTCCTTCTGGAGCTCTTCACAATCCTTTCTGGTCTTCGCCATATGGAAAAGTTTTGTGTCATCCGCAAACTTGGCCACCTCACTTCTTATCCCTGTCTCCAGGTCTCCAGGTCTCTTCAATGCATTCAATGCACTTGAACTGACAATGCACCCTTCAAACACATTAAGAACCTGGACTTTTCAATGAGTTCAAAGAGAGCAGTTCAATTACACCAGCTTTTTGGTTGGGATACATCAGAAGTACTGATATCCCAGCACAAAAATTACAATGGCTCTTACATGCCAAAATTTTAACCCTATATCTGTTGCTCTGTGGAAGAAAATGGATAGCATATGGCGGGAGGGGGACTTGAGTCACAAGACCCAGACTCAAGTCGTGAAAATGCCTGTTTCCACGACTCGTGTTAGACTCTGAAAGGGGGCTTCTGAATTACCCTTGAGGTTTTTCAGGGTGATGCAGAAACATTGGGAGAAAAAGAGTAAGCAAGCAAGCGCACAAATACTAAAGAGTCATCATTGACGTAGTGTGACTCAAGACTCGTGATCTGGAAAAGTGTCACAACTCAAATTTGATTCAAGTCCTGACTCGCTTTAGGGTTTGTGTGCTTGCTTACTCTTTTTCCCCCATCGCTTCTACATCATGCCAAAAGACCTCATGGGCAATTTGGAAGCCCTCTTTTCAAACCACCAGCAGCAGAAATGGTGGGAGGACGGAAGGTAGTACCAGGAAGTTGGAGGGTTTGAGTAGAAGAGGAAAGCTTAAGGTATGTGTTTGTTTTTTGTTCAAATATTAGACTTGTTTCTCAAAATGACTCAGGACTCAAGTCAAAATGACTTGAAATGTTTCTGCACAGGGTGGCACATGTCTTCCTGCCAGTAGTGCTTATATTCTGAGTGTAGAAAAGCATTTTATGGTTCTTTTATAACAACCAGCACTGCCACTGAGCTCTTAGTCATTACCATAAAATGTCAGGATTTTTTTTACATGCATGAATTATGGAAGAACAGTCAAAACTGCACTTCTTCAACTTGGATTCTGAAGTAGCATAATCTAGGATGGCTGTGCCAAATACATCTTCTGAATGTGTTGACTATTGGAATATTTCTTATTGATGATGGGGGAAAGCAGAGTAGAGCAAGCAGCAGATTTCCCCTTAGGGCATCACCTCACGAAACCTCCCTCACCCAGACTGACTGCTATTAACAAAAGACATATGAGGCAGAGGCTTGGTAAAGATGCAAAAAGAAAGGTTTACTCACAGTTCCATCCAGTGCATATCTACAGCATCTGATTAGGATCAGCGGTACAACTAACACTTGGAAGGCAAGGCCTTCAGCTGCATCGCCATGCATGGAGGTGTGCTTAAGTTGGCGGGGGCATCAGAGCCCTTGGTATGCACATCTTATCAGGTCAGTGGTCAGAAGACAAAAAGGGACGTGCTCAGAGGAGAAGGGAAGGAAATAAGGTCAAGGCCACACCCCCGCAGGAATCACAGAGAGGACAGGTAAGAAGGGTCTAGGTCACAGGACACCACATTTTCCCCTTCTGGACATTAGACTGCCCCCTCTAGACAGCAGACGGAGTTGCACCAACTCCAACACTGATTGTCTCTTAGAGCGCAATCCTAACCTGTAGTTAGGCCAGCACAAGGTAGGTCACAAAGTTTAGCTGGCACAAGGGCCACCGTAAAGTGTGTTTGGACCACTCTCAGAGTCAGGGAAGATGGCACACGTCTGTGTGCTGGCCTCTCTGACTCCGAGAGGGGTCCAAACATACTTTACAGTGTCCCTTGTCAATATATAACACTTTATGCCAGCCACACCTTGCTGACCTAACTGTGCCAGCCTAACTCCAGGTTAGGATTGCGCTCTTAAGGCCATTGTTCCAGACTTTGTATGTTAATGAACTTCTAGGTATGTCAAGAATCTGGAGTTAATTTATAAAGCTGTATGCGGCTTAGGAACTGAAGTGGGCATCTAATCTGGGAATGTCAAGGTCTTGGAGTTACAAACCTGAAAGACTATGTGTTCCATTAAGTATCAACCACTGGCCAAGAAAGTCCTTTTATTATGCAATCCAATTCTGAGTGACAAAAGGTGCAATCATAACCTGGAGACAGTGCCATAAAGCGCATTTGCACCACTCTTGGAGTCAGGGAGGCTGGCACATTCTAAGAGTGTCCCAACATGCTTTACAGTGTGTTTGTGACAATCCTGAGCCAGCGCAAGGGACTTGTGCCAACCTAACTCCAGGTTATAGTTGCACCCAAAAGCATGTAGACAGGTTTTCTCAGCAGCTGACTTACAGCTATTGAATTCTTTTCTCCTACAGCTTGACAATCTTCTGTTTGAGTTTGCAGTGGGTACTGGTTTATAAAAACGTTTTTTTTACATTTACATTCATGCACTTTGTAATTCTACATGCATTTCTTAATCTTCATCCTTTCACAACTGTTCTCACTTCTTTAGGAAGGCAAGTTATTGCCATTTACAAAATGGTGGCTATACATGATTTCACCGTTTGATTTCTCAGAGTATAGAGAAGGATGAGAGATTTAACAAAAAATAATAATTGCAGCTCCATTTCAAAGTTACTTGGCAGAAACTTAGAGTGCAATCCTAACCTGGAGTTAGGCCAGCACAGTTTGGCCAGCAAGGTTTGGCCAGCACAAGGGCCACCGTAAAGCATGTTTGGACCACTCTCGAAGTCAGGGAGGATGGCACATGTCTGTGTGCTGCCCTCTCTGACTCCAAAAGTGGTCCAAACATATTTTACAGTATCCCTTTTACTGGCCAAACTTTGCTGGCCTAACTGTGCCGGTCTAACTCCAGGTTAGGATTGCACTCTTAATAAAAAGTAAACCCTCTGCAGCAATGATGATAACCAAAAGATTGCTAACATAACAGGGAGACTATATCAAACAGGACTGTCCTCCATCACCTATGCTGTCTTACAAGTGTGTTACAGTTCATCTTTCAGACTCGTTGTTCTTCGCTACCTAGAGGGGGGGGAAGGTTTGCTTGAAAGACTGTTGATAAAGACCACACCCACCCATCCACAAATGTTGAAAGTCATGTTGCCTGGAGGATCACAACAGCTCCTAACAGCTCCGAGCACTCGAGTAAGTCAAGTGAGGTAAGAGTACAATGTCGCTTTCAGGATGCAATTGATGCATCATAATCTTGCTGTGAATTAGATTTGTGAGTACATCTCTCTCGCTTGTGTTGGAGCCAAGAAGAGTGTCAAAGAGACTTACGGAAGAGATGAGAGAGCAAGAGAGATGAGTGGGCATCAAAAGAATACTTTTAAGTGATTTTTTTTTCCTTGAGCATCAAGGAAATCAAAAGAGAGAGAAGGGAAACTGGGGACTGTGCATGAATAAAACACTTTTAAGTGCTTTCCTTCTAGTGCATCAGAGTAACTAAGAGCAAAAGAAAGGATCGTGAAGTATAAATTGAGGATCCAGCCTCAAAGCCTTTTCCTTGTAACATTCCCTTTTTCCCTCCTTTAAATGTGATTCTTTTTTTCCTTCCTAGTATATCTCAGGGGGGAAATACAGAGATGAAGAAAATATAAAGCAGCTGCTTTCAGTACATTTTCATTATCAAAAGAATTAATTTTATTTTATCTGACATCAGGCTGGCAAGAGGATCCATTCTATGTACGAGAATTCAGTTTCCAACGGGTGTAATCATTAAAGTGCCTTAGAAATATTTGGATGGGGGATTAAAAATAAATGATCTGTACTTTATGTTGCTATTAGTCTCTTGCCTCTACAATCAGTGAAGATTATCAGGTTACTAATAATAATAATCCATTGCCACCAACGTTGTTTAAATGGGTTCCCTTCATGGCCAGACAAGGGAAAGTATTTCTTGGCCTGGGGTTTTGCCTTCAGCCTCAATTATTCTTCTCTGGATTGAGATAAAGATTTGAATTTCAATCATTTCGCTTTGACTTTGGAAATAAGGAACACAAAGTGTCCCTGGTCACCCAAGACTTAGGTTGGAATCCTAACCTGAAGTTAGGTAAGCCCACTTAGGCCAGCCGGCAAGTTTGGCAAACACAAGGGACACAGTAAAGTATGTTTGTACCACTCTTGGAGTCAAGAGGCCTGCACACAGACGTGCACCATCCTCCCTGATTCTGAGAGGGGTCCAAATATGCTTTCCGGTGGCCCTTATGCAGGCCAAACTGGGCTGGCCTAACTCCAGGTTAGGATGACGCTCTGAATTTACCACAGACTGGCCCCAAGGAAAATGCCTGTAAGAAATGTGAATGCCTTGGTGGGCCTATTTAGATAAGAGGGTATTCAAATACTCCAGGAGTCTCTGTGGAAACTCCTAACACAGGCTGCAATCCTATCTACTCTTACCTGGAAGTAAGCCCCACTGACTATAATGAGAGTTACTTCTGAGTAGACACTCACAGGATTGGGCTCACAATCTGTTTTCCATTCCTGCCACTTCCATACTGTTGATAGATGTGAGCGACTGTATAGTGCAGATCTCTCCATTGTCTGAAGGTAGAAACCCTTTCAGCAGAGCAACATATCCTGGGGCAGGAGAGATCACATGTTCAAATCATCATGGGGACTCCTGCTTTGATTGCACAGTTCTCCCCATGGTAAAAAGCATATTGACAGCTCTCCTAAAAGAACCTCAAAATTCTAATACATGGTATACAGTACTTTCCTGTAATTGACTGAAAAAGTGCCTGGAACTTGGAAAAGAAAAGGATCCAAGTGGTAGCATTCCCAGAAGGGGGGAGAAACTTCTTTTTATTATTATTAATTTATTTAATTTATACCCCGCCTTTCTGCCCCATGGGCACACAAGGCAGTTTACAACAATTAAAATACAATATTGACAATTAAAAAAAACAGTAATTAAAAACAATTTTAAAATAATTTAAAAAACTAAAACAAGCCCCGTGGATCCTAATATTAAAAAAAGGAGAAAAAAAGAAAGCAGCCTGTCAACAGTTAAAAGCTTTTTGAAATAAAAAGGTCTTCAGCCCCCGCCGAAATATTATCAACGAGGGAGCAGTTCTCAATTCTAAGGGGAGGGTATTCCAAAGTTGGGGGGCCACCACCGAGAAGGCCCTATTCCTGGCCGCTGTCCCTCTCACCTCTCCTGGTGGCGGCACAGTCAAAAGGGCCCCCCAGATGATCTAAGAGTATGGGCAGGATTATATGGGAGGAGGCGGTCCCTCAAATACCCCAGACCCAAGCCATAAAGGGCTTTAAAAGTCAAAACTAGCACCTTGAATTGGGCCCGGAACAGAACCGGCAGCCAGTGTAGTCGCCGAAGCAACGGCTCGACAGAGTCAAACCGATGTGCCCCAGCAACCACCCGAGCCGCCGCGATCTGTACTAGTTGTAATTTCCGGACTGTCTTCAAAGGCAGCCCCACATAGAGCGCATTGCAGTAATCTAATCTAGATGTTACTAGAGCATGGGTTACTGTGGCCAGGTCCGCGCAGCTCAGGTACGGTCGCAGCTGGCGAATCAGCCGAAGCTGAGCAAAGGCTCCCCTGGCCACCACAGCCACCTGGGAATACAGGTGCATCTGTGGATCCAGGAGAACCTCCAAGCTGCAGACCTGCTCCTTTAAAGGGAGTGCAATCCCATTCAGAGCAGGACAATAGTCCAATACCCGAGCTGTGGATTTCCGAACCACCTCTGTCTTATCCGGATTTAATTTCAGCTTGTTCGCCCACATCCAGCCCCCAACCGCCTCCAGGCAGCGATCCAGGACCTCAACCGCCTCCTCAGAATCAGGGGGAAAGGAGAGATAAAGTTGGGTGTCATCAGCATATTGATGGCACCCCACTCCAAACCCCTGGATGACCTCTCCCAGTGGCTTCATGTAGATGTTAAATAGCATGGGGGATAAGATGGAACCTTGTGGCACTCCACACTTAAGAGGCCGGGGTGCCGAACAAGCGTCCCCCAGCATCACCTTCTGGGATATGTCAGCCAGGAAAGAGCAGAACCACGGCAGAACTGTGCCTCCAAGCCCCAACCCAGCCAGCCGACCCAGAAGGACACCATGGTCAATGGTGTCAAAAGCCGCCGAGAGGTCCAACAGGACTAACAGGGATGCACTCCCCCGTCCATTCCCTGGCGAAGGTCATCCACCAAGGCGACCAAGGCAGTCTCTGTCCTGAACCCCGGCCTGAAGCCAGATTGGAATGGGTCCAGATAATCCGTTTCCTCCGGTACTCGCTGAAGCTGGGACGCTACCACCCTCTCAATCACCTTGCCCAGAAATGGGATATTTGAGACTGGCCAAAAGTTGTTTAAATTAGTGGGATCCAGGGAGGGTTTCTTCAGGAGGGGGCAAACCATCGCCTGCTTCAAGGCAGGCAGGAGCACCCCCTCCCTCAGAGATGAATTCACCACCCTCCCCATCCATTCGGCCATGCTGGGCAAGGGTCGAGCGAGCAAGCAGCAGGTCTCACACTCCAGAGAATCCTGTCCACATCCTCAGGCTCTACAAGCTGAAAAGAATCCCAAATGGTAGGATAGACAGGTTCCCCGGGGACATCACTAGACATCACTAGATATGCCCACAGCGGTGTCCAGGACATGCTGAATCTGATCGACCTTCTCTGCAAAATGTTTTGCTAACTCTTCACAGCGAGCCTCCATGTGCTCCTCCCCGCCAGTAGAAGGGGCCAGATGTAGAAGGCTACGGCTATTTTAGGCGCCTGAATGCCCGTTTTGTGTTATTGTAGTATCATATGCACAGCTTAAACGCAGTGGCATCACTAGGATTGGTGTACCCCTCCATTTACTTTATTTATTCTAATATATAAGAGTGCAGTCCACCCAACAAATCAGTAACCCACTGTATTGGAAAAGGCAAGAGAAAGAAATCAGGGAATGGTATCAGCAATGGCCCCTTGTCCAGGTAAAACAGGGATTATGGGGTTAATCCCAGAACTCCTGCAGCAGGAACACAGCTGATAAGGGCTCTGGCAATTAAGGGAGGTTAGCACAGGTGCAGATGGGAGTGGCTGATGAATTAAAGCCTGCCCACTGATTGGCTGGCCTCAATATAAAGTTGGAGGCAAGAGCTGCAGTAAAGGACCTGGGAAGGTGCTGGAGGAGGGCACCAGGTAGGTGCTGGCAAAAATGGAATAAAGGAAGGGTGATTAGCACCAGGTAGGTGCTGGACGGATGGAGTGCTGGCTGGACTGCCTGCCTGAAGGACTGTTGGACGGAATGATGGACTTGCTGGACTGGATAAGGTAAGGTTATTGAGGGGAATAACCATTTGGAATTGTTATATGTCTGCCATGCCCCTAGAACCACCAAGTGGAGGAGGCAGTTATGGCTTGGGCAAGCTGACGGCCTATTGTTTGGAGGTGGGGTTTGTTTGTGCTAGACTTAGGGTAGTTTGGAGCTAAGCCAGTGATGAGGGCAGTCTGGAGGAGGTTGGCCAGCTGGTTATCCCAAACAAAGCTGCTGGAAGAGAGGAGGCCCAGTGGGTGACTGAACCCCCTCCCTCTTGCCTTTCTCTGAGGCTGCTCTGGAGGGGAGACTAGTTAGCCTAGTGTGGGCATTGGGCCCTCAGGGAGGCCCAGCAAGAACACCAGTAGTTGGCGGAACACCCACAAAAAACCAGTGGCCAGCTTGATGACACTCACACAACTGAATAGGAACCCTAGTATTAGTCTGATACTCAGAAAGGAAAGCAGAGGGTTCATACTAACACCCTATTGGTTTCATGTTCTGTCATAATAACATTTCATTGGATCTCAGAACAATCAATCATATTGATCAGTTTTAAGTTAAAGAAATCCACTTTAGCTACGGGGGGGGGGGTGTTGATGGGGAGCAATCAAAGAAAGGATCTTTTACCATATGACCCATAACTTAACTTACATTCATAACTTACATCCATAACCCTTTTTCCAACAGTTTTTGTGTGTGTGTTTTCTATGAGTAAGGTGATTGTTTCTGATGAGTAAGATATGTTTACAGTCTAAGAGCGCAATCCTAATTTAGAATTAGGCCGGCGTAGTTAGGCCAGCAAAGTTTGGCCGGCACCAGGGCCACCATAAAGCATGTTTGGACCACTCTCAAAGTCAGAGAGGATGGTGCATATCTGTGTGCTGGCCTCTCTGACTCCAAGAGTGGTCCAAACATTCCTTACGGTGTTCCTTGTGCCGGCCAAACTTTGGTGGCTTAACTGTGCCAGTTTAACTCCAGATTAGGATTTCACCCTAAATTTTACAGAACACAATGGGCTTACTTCTGAGTAATGTATATAACACCCTTATCAAACACCTAAGCATATCTAAAGGTGTGGTATGATTATGAAGTACCATTACTCATGGCCTGATCAGTACAGGTTTTATAGATTTAAAAGGGGGTCTGATACTTTGGCTTTTTAGGTGAAGGAAACACACAACTATCATTGGCCAGCCTGATCCAGTGGCTTCTTGATATAGATCATAGATCCTCTAGACCTATGATCAAGAAGCCATCTAAAAAATGTGACAAGAGGTTTGTATTCTAGCTTGGGAATTTCTGTTCCTCTTCTTTATCGGTGGTCCCACCCAGGAAGGTTATGGGCATAGGTGATGAACCCTCTGCAGCATACAGTGCATCAAGGAATAGCCAGTCATACAATGGCATCACAAAAATATAGGCATCTCATTTCCAGTTAGTTGCTTTGAAGGCAGTTCGAAAACTAGTGACGCCACAATAATGCCTGGTAAAAAGTCCAGCAATAATAACTAGCTGACCCTGCATTTAATGGCAAAGTCACTAAAACCTTCCAAGTCCTTAAAATGATAGTGATGGGGAAATAGGACGTCTGGTGTGTTCCAATAAGAGAAGTTCCTTGCACTGTGTACTGCAGTTTCTTTCATAAGATTTACAAACTACATTAACCATTCACTCATCTGTAGCTCATAATTAATCACTTGTTGAAAATTACATTGTATAATAAATGAGAACAGACATGATTCATTAAAACTTCTAATTAATTCTATTTAATACTATTTCATAGTTCATTGATAAGTGCTGAGAGAAGGATTACATTGTAGGATATTTGATGCATTGATGCATTGTTGCTGGAGAAGTAAATAGGGCAAACATGATCTGGAGTGAGACAGGGACACCCATGCAAATGAAAATGTCAGATGTTTATCTCAGCAGTGTCTGGTAGCATCCCAGCATTGTACTTAAGGGCCACTTTGAGCTTTTACTATCATTTCCTATTTTTAATGGCTTATATAAACCAAATGAGCCTGAGCTCAAGTTTGACATTTCAGTTAGGAGATATTAAAAAACAAAAAAAAAAGGAAAATGTTTAAGTGACTATCAAAGCAAATGACTAGCATTTTTAATATAGCTCTACCTGTTTTGCAGAATAAGGATTTGTTTGGTTTACTTGTTTTTAACCAGTAATTGTGCAGCCTTTCTTTTCTTCGGAGAAAAGAAGTTATCATTTAGCCACATTACCAAAAAAAAAAAAAAAAACCTTCAAAGCTGCAGTCCTATACACACTTATATGGGAGTAAGATCCAGAGCGCAATCCTAACCTGGAGTTAGACCAACACAGTTAGGCCGGCACAAGGGACACTGTAAAGTATGTTTGGACACCTCTCGGAGTCAGAGAGGCCACCACACAGCCATCCTCCCTGATTCCGAGAGTGGTCCAAAAGCACTTTACGTTGGCCCTTGTGCTGGCCAAACTTTGCTGGCTTAACTATGCTGGCCTAACTCCAGGTTAGGATTGCGCCCCCATTGAACACAATTCTGAATAGTCATGCTTAGAATTGCACTGTAAAACCCATTCATTTCAATGGTATGATCACACACACACACACACACACACACACACACACACACACACACACACATACAACTCTCTCCCACAGAAAGCAATAGGACTTTTAAAATAATATTTATGAGGCTCATGCTCTAGTTTCTTAATCACTGGGAATTTTCCTATGGGGAATTGTAAAGAAATCTTACAACACAATCCCATATATGTTTATTCAGAAGTCCCACTGTATTCACTGGAGCTTATTCCAGTATGTATATGATTGCAGGTATGTATAGGATTGCAGCCTATAAATATGTTCTTGGGAGGAAGCCCATTGAACACAATTGGTCGTGGCACTCCAAGGACGTAGCATTCCCTCTCAGGGAAGCTGGGAAAGGCTGGGTGGAGCCCCATTTTCAGGGAAGATGCCTGTAATGCCCTGAGAGTGGGGTGCCAGTGGCTTTACTGCATCCTGTCCCAGCTCTGGGAAGGCTTGCTGCCTTCCCAAGAGCTAGGACAGGCCGCGATGAAGACCCAGACCTGCCTTAAAGGTGGCTGCAGCCAGGCTCCAAAAGCTTCAGAAAGGCTCTGGACATGATAGGAGCAAGGTTCCAGCCTCAGGGCGCAATCCTACCCAGCATCGACCGCTGGGTGGTCCAACGCTGGGTGGGGGGAGGCTGGAGCCTCCCATGGCAAGGGAGTGTGCATTCCCTTACTGTAGAGGAAGCTCCAGCCTCCCCTATGCCCTCCTCGGATCTGTGCCCACTAAATAGTGGGCGCAGATCTGAGGAGACCGCGTGCCCCAAATCAATGCTGCACAGCCTCCTGACCGGGCTTAGGATGCGGCCATTTGGCCGCTTCCCAAGCCCTCCCATGTCCCGCCTTCCCCCCGCCCACATTCTCCCTCCCTCGCCCAATCCCCGTGCTGCCCCATCACGGTGCCTCCCTTGCGCCGGCCAGCTTCGGCCGATGCTAGGGAGGCACTGTGCAGGCGCAACAGGACCAGTGCTGCCTGCAGCGCTGGTTCTGTTGCCTTAGCACTGACACTTGGGTGCCAATTGGCACCCCCGCATCAGTCCTAAGCACGCAGTGTTGGCGCAGCCCCATTGCACCAACACTATGCGGTCCGTAGGATTGCGCTGTCATTCAGAAGCTCTGTGTGACCCAAAAATATTATGTCACTTCTGGATCACATGGCTCCGTGACCTTCTGTGTCTCTTGGAAAAGATGCAAAAAAAAAAAAGCCAAAAAGTCTTGAGCTTTTTAGGTCACACCATGCTGGGTCACACCATTTCAAGAATGATGCTGTCACAGGTTCTGAAAAGTTTCTCATTCCTTAGGGATTCTCCACCAATACGGCATCTGTGGTTCTCCCACGGATGGTCCCCACACTGCGGTTGGTACTGACAATTTTTTTTAAAAAAACCATTAATTTGCAATATTGTGTCAGTTCGAGTTGGTACAGAAACACTACAATGGAAATAAAGCCAACTGAACAGTAATCTTGTAATACTTCAACATTGGTCAATAGTTCTGTCAGTTACTGCATGAATAAAAAATCTCCCAGGCTCTTCAGAAAGAAAATCAAGAGAATATTTCAAGTTTTGTAAATCACTTTCATTTAGTACTTTACCTGCTCTAGACAAATACAAATGAGATTTAGTCCAAAATCATCCCTTCTGAGTTGAGTTATTTATAGTGATATCTACTAATTTGGGTTGTGCATCTGGTGGAGACTGGCAGTTGTCCTCTTTCCCATTTCCATCATGAGTGTGAAATCGGGTAGCTTCCTACTTGTTCAACCAACAGAAGGCCAAATTGATCTGGATAGAGGTGGGTATCTCCAGGACAATGGAGGTTTAATGGTTATGAGATGGTGCAGCACTTAGTAGAAGGCAAGACACTGATTCATTGCTTAGCATAGAGCTCATTCATCAAACCTAATGGACACTATTTACAGTCAAACGAGATACAGTATTATTTTGCCACTCTGATGTGAGGAAATTGCTATATGTCAAGACCTCATTTTGACTGCCTCTCTGGTATAGTTGTAACAAAATCTAGTAGCTGGTTTGTTTGTTTTCAAAATCCTACATTTCTCAGGATGAACAAGATTATGCATGAGTAGTGGTCTTTCTGAATCCAGCTAACAGCACGTTTTGCATGCCCAGAGTTATCTTCCTTTATTATATACCAATCAG
>JAJKFI010000001.1:21365519-21401209 GCA_029204185.1 Lerista edwardsae
AGTGTGTTGACCCTGTTGCTTTGGGTTATTGTTTAAACAGTTAATAAAGTGGCCCTTATTCCATACAGCCGTGTCCGTGTCTTCATTGGGGGGTGCAAGGATAAGGAAGAGGACAGGCCATTAAGGAAGCAACTTCCCTGCTGATTCCAGTTAAACAAGTATGCTGAGGCGTCCATAGACCATGATCACAGTCAGCAGTTGTACATATACTACTCTTCAGCTGTTGTATTTCAGCCTAGAACAGAACTCAGCACCATTTTTACACAAGCAGCAGCAGAGCCAGTCTGGGTAGGCCTTTGCATGGTATTCTGCTCGCACAGGCAGAAGCACAAAGTCTCAAATGGGAAATGAGAAGTGGAGATACAAACACAGCAGCAGCAGCAGCAGCTCCTCCCAAAATGTTGGAACCTGTGACACCTCCGTGCCCTGCATTTTCTGCATGCAGCTCTGGGAAGTGACTGGTAATGATGTTATCACCAGTTACTTCCAGATTTGGAGGCCCAAAACTCCTTCACAAACAACAGTAAGAGGGCCAGGAGGGGTGGGAGGCCTTTTCCCACCGCACAGTTTTCACGTACTGGAGCTCTTCCTGCTGTGCCGAACTTCCAACCATTACTTAGAGCGGCACTGTCTCCCTACTGGGGCAGTGGGAAACCTGCAATACTCCGGCAACTGCCTAGTGACACCCCAGGGTGTCATGATGGGAACCACTGCCTTATAGCAAAGCACATCCTCAGTTCATTCCACTTGTGAGGTCCACTGAAGTCTTTGGCTTCAGAAGTCTCCGCATGATGTCTGCATTAATGTCATTAGCTGGTTGCATTTTCAGACCATGCAGGAACGTTGAAGAGTAATTTCTGAGGCCCCATACTCATTACCCAGTCTGCTCTGCTTCTGTATGTCTGAGCCCAAAATACACATGTGCGCTGTCAAAGAGAAGAGTACAAACATTATTTGTTCGTTTGTTTATTTCATGGTGCCTCTTCCTGTATCATAAAAGCAAGCAGGAGCTCAGTCCTTTCCTGACCTCCTCTTGTGTGAATGGCAGTCTTGGTCTTGAGTCCACTTGTGCAAATTGCCAGCCATGAACATTCTCCTCATCTGGGGAATGGCCACATTCAGACCCTTCAAAAAAAAGTCCCTGTACCTTTAAAAGTGATATAGATGGGAAATTCACCATGTGGGGAGGCTTCTTTCCTCACTGCTGTGCAGGGATGGGAAAAGCAAACTGAAGAAACAATCTCATCTATTCAACATTTAAATGTAAAGGTGACATTTCAGGCTCTGGCTTTGGCAGCCCGATCCTCAGCGTACTGTGAAATTTAAAACAGTGTCTTTTTTTCCCCTAGGCCTTAAAGTACTCTCTGTCAAACAAGACAACCCTTTTCATTCTTACTGGTGCTGAGCTTTGATTCACTGGACATGCAGGAATGAACACACACACACAACACGCACACACCAAAAATAATAACCATGATCATAATTTTAGAAAGAGGGAAAGGGGGTGGGAAGCTAAGTGGTGGAAACGTATAATTGCTCGGCAGCATGTTTGCAGGGAGAGAGCTGACACCGTACAGCACATATTTCATGAATAATGAGAGGAGCCTCAGCAATGTGCAATCACTGCCTATTGGGTCAGAAATTTCACATTAGTGGATCCATCAGAGCAGATCGGTGAAAGACACTCTTCCCTGAGGTAAACCTATCTTTTCCTTCACTAGGCTGTCATTGCTTACTTGTACATGTACCGAGAGAAGAGAAAGTAACACCTTTCCAGACCCATTAGAGGACTTTCTAAAACCATGACATTGAGTTTATTCTTTTATTTATCCAAGAAAGGAATGATGCAATTATACATACAGGCAGCTCTTGGATGTAAAGATTTGAAGTCAATGAACATGAATGATCTTTTTTAAAAAAAAATCCAAGAGAATAGTTGGAAATATTTCTAGGTTTGCTTGTTTTTATTATCTAAGAGTCATCTCCTCCTCCTCCTCTTCCTCCTCATCCTCCTCATCCTCATCCTCAGTGGTGTCACAGCCCACCAGATGTTTGGACTAGGGTTTTTGGGTTCTCACTCATTCAGATTCTACCCAAAAGTTTAAGAACTGGTGTAATATTGTCATATAATGTTTGGTGTTCTTCGTTGTGATGGCTCATTGCAGTTGTTCACCTGTTATCTTGTACATACCTATGCCAGCCAGATATTTCTTAATGGTCTTTGCCGGATTGCACCTAGTGCACCAATGACAATAGGGATGGTTGTTTTCTTTCCTATTCTCAATCTTAATTGTTGTAGCAGTAGTAGTAGTAGTAGTAGTAGTAGTAGTAGTAGATGACTTCTCTCATTGGTATTTCACCTCTGAGATGAACTCTTGAGGTGGCCTTCAGCAATCCACCCCTTTCTGGTCTCAGGTGCAGTATGGGAATTATAAGCTTATCCTTCAGGGTAAATCTTACATCAAGATAAAACGAGTGGCATGCGTTACACACTTATGATTATGGCGACCACCCCGAAGTAATGCTGATTTACCCCTCTGCCTAGTTGGTGTTTGCAAGTCTTCCACCACAAGCAACATCTGAGCTGAGCGAGCTCCTCTCCATCATGTGCGAAAAAAGCAACTCCCCCGGTGCCTTTTCTTTCCTGCTGGCAGTGAACGCAGACAGCCCCGTGTGGAGTGAAAGCTCTGCCTGTGGTGGAGAGGCCTGAATTATTCATTGCCGTGCTAATGGCAGGTGATGAGATCTTTTCACACTCCCGTCCTGTCAGTAGGTGTTTATCACTCTGTTTCACCAGCAGCCCTGCCATTATTGCAGGGCCAGAAGACAGCCCCTCGCACAGGCCTGACATGTATCAGTCGACGTAGCACTTTCAAAGATTCCTTTTTGCCTGGGAGGTCATCTCAAGGTTATTATGAACAAATTATTTCTTCATTTCCGCTGACTGAGTAGATAGCCTTAATGATCTGTCACTTAGCAATAGGCTGCCTGTTCAAACATAAAGAATGGCATGCTGATGGGGCTTCTAACGAGAATCGGTTCGTTTTAGCTATTCTCTTGTCAAGCATGTTTCCAAGATACATATAGTATTTACATATTCATGAGCCTCCGCAGACACTGATGCCATGAGAAGACCTGTCTGATAATGGGATACAAGTTTGTACTGTGTCCTGAGGCACTCAAAGTCTATTAAGCGAATAAACTTGATTCAGTACCCTTCGTCGTAGGTGGTACTCTTGGTCTCCGTGGCGGCCAAAGTCAACATTTGTGTTGAGCCCCTGTCTTTTCCCTATTCCTGTCTTCCATATCAAAGACTTACAGCCCAATCCAAACTAAAAGGAGCACCAGCAGAATGCATGTTCCATTGCTACTGGCTGCCGCAAAAGCGCCATAAAGGGCTTGATGACAGTGCAGGGAGCCGACGGAAAGGCCGCAAAGGCCAGTGGATCAACAGAGACCCGTCGGCAGATGTAAGCCCATGCAGGGGGTGGGGAGGAATGGAGCAGGGGGAGGGTGGTCCAGGAGGCGGTCTGGCCCTGAGACTGGGGCGGAGTTTGGATGGGGCCATTAGGCTGCATACAAACCCCCGTCCCCATCTCATGGGACCACAATTTGGACCACACTGGGAACTCAGATCTGCGCCTGGTATACAGCAGGCGCAGATCCGAGTCACCCATAGGGCTAGGTGGCGCCTACCCCGGGGCAATGGCACAAATCTGTGGAGGCTCCAATCTGCACTGGATACAGCACAGGCCCCCCTGCCTGTGCTGTTCCGGCGCAATTTAGGATTGCACCCCAAGGGTCAAACTGCCCATTACTTTAAGCATATGCTTTGCAAATGTGTGTTTCTTTTGCATGTTAAATAGGAGCTGCATTACCCGCCTGCCCCAGATGGTTCCACAGTGGGTTGGCTTGAACCTCTCTTCTCCTCCATGTGCCCTGGCCCCCAGTAGGCTTCCAGCACACCTAAGGTGCGTGGGATTTGGTGCAGGCCCACTGGCCTCGCCAATTCACTGCCATTTAGGATTGTGCTCTGAGAGTCTTCAGCAGTAGTAAAAGCAGCTATCATTCCAGGCATCTCTGGCATCTCTGTGTACCTTGATAAACCATCTCATCATTCTCAGATCTTAACCAGAAGGGCTAAAATGAATCTTCACCAATATCTCTGACAGAACGAATGTGGAGGTTTCTGCTCAGGCAGAACTTCTGAGGAAGCAAGCAATCCAAGCCTAAGGTTCCCTTGCAGCCAGTGGTACAGTGACAGCAAAATGGCGACTGCTGTATTCTATGGGGCCAGAGAAGCTGCCAGAGGTCTCCTTGGAGTAAGGGAACATCAATTCCCTTTCCCAAGTCAAGCCCAGGCACCCGCAATGGATCTACTTTTTAGTAGGCATAGAACAGAGGAGAACTTTCAGGCATGGGAGAGGTCATAAGATTCAGTCACAGTATCTCTGCCCCCCCCCTCCTGGGCCAAATCCTCCCCCTGTTTGGCCCTCCCTCTACCCAGTTCCTTCCCCTCCCCACCTGCCATCCCCATCCCCAAAAAGCCTCACTGCTGTCCCTGTGCCGGCAGGAGCACTTACCACTGATCACTCCGGATGCATCCTCCCAGCACCAAGGCCAGCACTAGCTGATGCTGGCCTCACTGCCAATGCTGGAGTGTCTTACTGCACTTTTGTGACACCAGCCACTGGCACTGCTCTGGCCTAGGATTGGGCCCTCAAAGAGTTTCAGTGAGACTAGTGATTTCCCTAGGGGAACACTGAATACCAAAATTTATCAGAAGATTATCACATGTCTCTAGGATTTACACAAAATGAAGACATCACACTATTAGAGTCACTGTAAGAGTAAGCCATATATACTGTATATGGACCAGTCCTATCTAGGGTTAACAAAGGAATTCAGTGCACCTTCCTGGGAGGTGGCCTGAGACACAGAGAGTGCCTTTCGAAGAGATGGGGAGTGCTGGAAGGGCCTCTAAGGAGGCTTTCTGAGGCCTACTGAGGGGTGGGAAGCTGCGCATGGCCTCCCTGCACCTCAGACCTTCTCCTGGACATGACCAGAAGGCACTGGTGGATTTAATTATCTGTGTGGATTTAATTATTCTTAAGTTTAGGTATTGGGAAGGGGTCCGGGAACAGTTCCCTTGTGGATACCGAAGCCCAACTGGACAATTTTGTAGTAATAATAATAATCAATAATTTGGGCAGATTGTGCCAAAAACCAAGCAAAAGAAAAATGGATTAAACTAAAATTAAGCAATGAAAATCAAATGAAAATGAGAACCAAAAATGCACACCCCTGCTGCTCAGTGCCTAGATGTAAGACAGCATGGGCTTGTCTGTGACCGCAGTAAAGTAGTAGTGGTAGTAGTAGTACTAGTTGTTGTTGTTGTTGTTAAGACTGCATGGCAACAATACTTATTGAATTCCATTGTGGAAGGCAATCAGTTCCACATCTAGGCACATATCTATATATAAAGAAGAGCGTGCGTATGTATGTATGTATGTATGTATGTATGTATGTATGTATGTATGTTCCGCATAGACTCCGCTACGCCTAGAGCGATTGGCACCAAACTCAGCACGCACATGCCTTGTGGCCTGGCGACAAACACTGCGGGGGTCAGGCCCCCCTCGCACCTCTGGGGGTGGGGGTACACAGGGGGCCCCGCATGAAAACGGTTGAAAATGACCAAAATTGCGGTCGAATCTGTAGTTTCCGGGATCGCCGGGATGAGCGGCGACACTCCCGACACCGTTGGAGTCTGGGTTTGGGCCCCCCTTGGCATGGGGGGTGAGAAGGGGGGCGAAACAAAATGTCCGCCATGCCCTGCTGGAACGCCTGGAGTGACACGCACATGCCTTGTGGCCAGGCGACAAACGCTGTGGGGGTCAGGCTCCCCCCAGCACCCCCAGAGGTGGGGGTGTGCAGGGGGGCCCGCGTGAAAACGGCTGAAATCGGCGTTGAATCTGTAGTTTCCAGGGTCGCCGGGACGAGCAGCAACGCTCCCGATGCTGTTTGAGTCCCGGTTCGGCCCCCCTTGGTGTGGGGGGGGCAGAAGGGGTGCAAAACAAAACATCCACACTGACCCTCTGGAACACCTGGAGCGATTGCCACCAAACTCACCACACGTACACGTTACGGCCTGGCAACACACACTGCAGGGGCACGACCCCCCGTCGACCCCAGGGGTGGGGGTACGCAGGGGGCCCCACGTGAAAATGGTCAAAATCCACACTTTTTGTGATCGCTAAGCTGAGTGGTGACAGTCTCAATGACATTTCTTACCCTGGCAACGCCGGGTACCAAAAAGCTAGTAATAATAATAAAGAGAGAAACCTAGTGCAATCCATTCATCCCTATCCTGCTAAAGACTACATATACTGTACATAGAAAGAGTCTTTCTGCATTATGCACATGGCTCACCTCCTCAATTCAACAACCTGTGCTGCATTTGCATTACTCTTTTTACAAAGCTGAAATCCTGCCAGTTGATCATTCAGGTGGGGGAACAGGGAACTGAATTCAGCTCCTTTTCCTCACCAAGCAGTGGGTTGGCAGACTTGATATCTTAAACAGAGTTTTGCATGTGCAAACCCAGGTGCTCCATGCATGCTCTACGGGGTGGGAGCCATAATGAATGGCATATCACCCCAGTTGTTACAGTAGAGAGCACATTCATCTGCATATCATGATGAATATGGTGATGTTTCTATTGACTCATTATTGATGAATAGGTTGCCATTTAAATAAGCATCACTATAATGTTCACTGTAGCAATTAGAAAATGTTAAATTGAGCAAAGTGTTGTTTTTGTTAATTATATGTTTGTTTATACAAAACTCACATGGACCATGCAGAGAACACCATAGCCATTGAATACAAATAAGCCAGGACTCTTATTTTCAGATGTGTATTCAAAACAGTGGTGTCTGAGTTGAGACTGTGTGGTTTAGATACATGCTTAATTTTTCAAATTAAATCTGACGTGCCATCGAAAGTAAGCTTCTCATTATAAAATTAAAGCTGATGTTGAGAGGATGAGGGCTAACTTATCAGATGGCCTGCTTTAGTTCACTGGGTACAAAAGGAGGTCCATGAGAGAAATGGATATGAAACATCTGACCAACATTTATTGGGACTAACTGAAACTTCTTCTCTAGACTGCAGCCCAAAATGCACCCAAAAATGACATTTTTGACCAAATACTTTACAGTGGCCCTTGTATTGTGCTCACCAAACTTCACTGGCCTAATTTTGCTGGCCTAACTCCAGGTTAGGATTGCACTCTAAGATTTGAGAACACATAGCAGGGGAATTGAAGAAGGGGAAGGCAATCCTCATAACTTTGAAACGTGAAGGCACTTTGAAGTACAGTAGTGAACGGAAATGAGGGGTTCGGATTACAAACTCCCAACGTTTAGAAACCATGGCATGTTATGAGCAAAGCCCAAATCCCCTTCCAAAGTTTGGATCATCACAGTTTGTCAAGCAAAGTTTGGTTCATTCTTGCCACAAGTAATCTTTCCCAGTTCCTCTGTAGCATAACTAGAGGGGAGACAAAATGGTAAGCTGCAGGTGCCACAACAGACCATGTAAGTGGCCCCTCCCACTTGCCATTCAGGGCAGCGATGGCAAAGCACAGGAGACAACCATTTGGTAGGGCAAGCACCTATACATTGCCATCGCTCTCCGGAATGAACTGTAAGTCAGTGGGGCGAGCAGAGAAGCTTCACCTTGGGCCCTCCCACCTGTATCTGCCTCCAAATGGCCCAAAACGGGCCTCCTGGAAGCAGTTGGCAGTGATGTCATCATGTTACCACCAACTATTTCCAGGGTCCCACAGGGAGAGTGGGGGGGGGCCTGCAGGAATTCCCCACATTGGGCCTGCCACTTCTAAAGCTGTCCCTGCAGGGAAGTATAAGGAATTACAAATCCCATGCACCCAACAGGAAACAAGGCCCTAGTCATAACCATGCTGAGACGAATCCAAGCCTTAAGAGTGAGGCCTACAAGTCACTCCAACACCAAAGAGCTGGTTCCTTTCATTTGCAAGGGTAATTTTGCTTCGGGAAGCAGTCAGAATGGACTAGGGGCAAGCTTCCCTAATCTTGTGCACCAAGGGAAAAATCTGGACTATCAAACACAAAGAATAACATACACATGTATCACTAATTTCACTTGATCGTCATGGTTATTAAGAACATCTAACCAGCAGCAGTGAGTAGTTTGTAATGCTGCAGTTTGGATTTCATTTTGCCATCTTTTTTACTGTATCACTTACAAATTATAGCATATTTTTAAGCCAGCAGTTCCTAAACTGTGGAAATTATTCAAGCCCCAGGTATGGCCCACTAGTAGGCATGACCAAATTTTTGGTTGGTTGCGAAACTGACAAGGCAGATAGGCTATGTACATCAAGGGTCAAACAACCTGCTACACTGTAAGCAATAAGGATTTCTTGATTTCATAAAATTAAGTTTTTTATTCCATTGGTATGTGTTTTGATTTGTTGGAAATTTGACTTAGGGCGCAATCCTAAACTGTTCTGGCCTTGTAAGGCCAACAAAGCAGGGCAATATCCTAAGGCCCATTAGGAGGCGGCAGCAGCGAAGTGCAGGCCAAGGGGAGGTTTCTCCCTTACACCCACGTAAGCCCCAGTCACCCCTATGGGCCTGCTCGGATCTGCACCTGCTGTTTTGCAGGTGCAGGGGAATATGGACAGGAGCGGCCCGAATCGGAGCTGCCATGGCTGGGGACAGGGTTTAGGATTTGGCACTACGGCCGTCCTGCATCACAACCATGTCATAACCGCGGTCTCCGCCCACTGCACCGCCTAGTAACGCCCCTGGAACGCCCTTGCAGAGGCCCTGCACCAACTGAGCTGCGCCAACACTCGCCTGGTGCACCGCAGGCACTGCTGCGGCGCCTGAACGTTGGTGCTGCCGCAAGCGCAGGCTGAGCGCCTCAGCACGGACGCAGATGCGCTTTATGGTACGTTTGCAACAGCGTCCAGCCGGTGCAAGAAAGCAACGTCGGCGCTGGGGGGCGGGGGGTATAGGATTGTGCTGTTAGTTGGTGATGGTGACTTAGATGATCTGGTCTTTTAGAATTGCTTTGGAAATATTGATACATGGTGGTGGGTTCGTAGGTATTTGAAATGCATTGCTGAGGGAAAAAATGTTCCTTAAGCCAATTTAAGTCTTGGTTATGACATCACCTAAACCTCTTTTCAGAAATAAATTATAATGAAGCACTAAGTTCTTCAGAGTGATAATTGAAAGCACATTTGGCTTCTTAAAAACGAGATTTAGTTGCCTGAAAGAAATCTGATGACACATGCGTTTTTGGGACATTTTATGCTTCCCACTTAACCTGCTCTGATCATATAACATATTTTACTTTGAATGGAAGAAGCAAATTAATGAATCAGACCAAATTGCTGAAATAAATGAACTAACAAATAGTTGGCAAGATACTATAAATCTTGAACCCAAGTATTCTGAGAATACAAAGACAATATATACAGGGTGGCCTTCATTATCCACAGGGGTTCCTTTCCCAGAACCCCTCTGTATTCTTGCGGATACAGAAATCCATGGATATTCAAATCTGTGGATTTGGGCCACCAGCAGCCTCCAAACAGCTCAGCTCCGGCCATGTCTGGAGGCTTTCTGAGGCCGAGAGGCTGCACACAACTGTCCTCGACCTGTGAACCTCAAAATGCTGGGTGGAAGCAGTTTAAAAGTAACTTCCAGTTGCTTGGAATAGCAAGAATCCTTTGTTGAATCCTATGATTCCCAGGATCTTGGCTAGATCCTGAATTGCAGAATATAACTAGACCTGCATAGGGTATGATGCACATCATCTTCATCATACTTAATATGACTGCCAGCAGCTCTTCAGAATCTCAGGTAGAAGTTTTCCCCAACAGTTGGTGCATGTTCTGCCAAATTCCCTGCCGGGCCTCCCCAAGGGCCCCAATGCCCACACCAGGCTAACTAGTTTCCCCTCCAGAGTGGCCTCAGAGATAGGCAAGAGGGAGGGGGTTCACTAAACCCACTGGGCCTCCTCTCTTCCAGCAGCTTTGCTTGGGATCACCGGCTGGCCAGCCTCCTCGGACTGACCTCATCACTGGCTTAGCTTCAAACTACCCTAAGTCTAGCACCAACAAACCCCACCACCAAACAATAGGCAGTCAGCTTGCCTAAGCCACAACTGCCTCCTCCGCTTGGTGGCTCCAGGGGCGTGGCAGCCATACAACAGTTCCCAATGGTTATTCCCCACAATAACCTTACCTTATCCAGTCCAGCAATCCGTCTATCCGTCAGCCAGTCAGACCAATCAGCACTCCATCAAAACAATCCATCCATCCATCACCTACCAAGGTGCCCTCCTCCAGCACCTATCCAGCACCTTTACTTTAGCTCCTGCCTCCAACTTTAAACTGAGGCTAGCCAATCAGGCTTTAATTCATCAGCCACACCCATCTGCACCTGTGCTAACCTCCCTTCAGAGCCAGAGCCCTTATCAGCATGCAGCTGTGCTCCCAAGGCTTGCAAAGACCTTGGGGTTAACCCTGTAATCCCTGGCTAATTGGGGACAAGGGGCCATTGCTGATACCACTCCCTATCTCCTCTGGATATCTCCTGCCTTTTCCAATACAGTACATCCTTTTTAACTAGAGTTAGCAGGGATTGAACCTAGAACCTTCTGCAGGCACAGCCTGGGCACTGTTACTAAGAGCACAGTCCTATACCCCTGTTGCGCCTGCACTAAGCTCTTGCGGCCAGAGGCGGATCTACAGGGAGGGCAAAGCTCTAAGTGTTGCAAGAAGCCTTATCCTGTCATGTAAATTCCTCCTCTCCCTTGCTGCTGTAGCCAGTAAGCAACGCCAAAATGTTGCTTTTCCCTGTGAGGATTGGCTAAAACGGTGCAGGAGAGGAGTGATTTCCACTGCAAGGTAAGGCTTCTTGCAAAACTTAGAGCTTTGCCCTCCCTTAGATCTGCCTCTGCTTGCGGCGGCTGAATGCTATCGCAAACGTGCCGTCAAGAGCATCAGTGTCAGCAGTATGGCGCTGGACTGGCGCAAGCAGCAGCGCAAACGCACGGCCGCCACTGTGACCACCAGCAGCGCTGGCCTTGTGCCAGTGGAGCGTCAGCGGCGTGCAGTCAGGTCTCAGTGTCGCTGAGGGCATTCCAGAGGTGTGCCGGGGGCATAACTGGGCGGTGCAGTGGGAGAAGATGGGGCTTGTGATGCAGGATGGCCATAGTGCCAAATCCGAAACCCCGTCCCCAGCCTTGGCTGCCCCAATTCGGGCCACTCCTGCGCACGTGCACCTGTGCCTGCAAAACAGCAGGCGCAGATCCGAGCAGCCTCATTCGGATGACTGGGGCTTATGCGGGTGTAAGGGGAAATCCTCCCCTTGTTCTGCACGTTGCTGCTGCTGCCTCCTAATGGGCTTTAGGATACAGCCCTGCTATGTCGGCGTTACTATGTCGGCCTTACTTAGGATTGGGCTGCCCGCTACAGCACTCCTTCTTACCTGGAGGCTCAGTCAGGCCAATGCAATGTGTACAGTCTTGGATACCCATCATGCCAGAATTTGGATATCCCCAAGAATAGATAACCAGTTGGAATAATGTGAATCCAACGGCTCATGGGAGAAATACTTCAACGAACTGTGAAGAGCATCAGATTCTCTCATTCATTTATGCTCTTCCTCCTAAAGCTTAAATCAATACTCAACTAATGGATGCTGTGGTTCTGCAAGCTCTGTGTTATGTGTATTCTTTCTCCCTTGCACCAGAGTGCAAGTCTGACATGTTTACCTTGGAACTCAAATCTCCTTAACTTCAGCATATTTTTTTCCAGGATTGCACCGATTACTATTTATTGGCAATGTTCAAATGAAGTCACCCACATAGCTAGTTGTTAAGTTTTCAGTTAAGGGGGTAATGGGAAATTTATGTTGTTATCCTAAGCAGAGGCTTAATGTTGTTAATGTATTTACAGTTTGCAATTTTATGAACTTATTTTGTCTCATTATTCGAGGCATTTTTAACTACGTTTATACCCAGGACCTAAAAGAAATATACCTTGGCCCTTGCAAGCTTTGCTACCTAATGCTTTCATTTTTACCACAGTAAGTTGACGCCTAAATAAAACATCCCGATGTGTGCATATCTGAGAAGCCTCATTTCATTTTCATTCGCCTAACTTCGGATACAGCACGGCAACAGGTTATGAAGATTCAGCAGCACTCTAGGTCTATACTTCAAAGGAAAGACTGGAAAAAATTCCCTTTGATTTCCCGACATCATGAATATTATATTTATTTAGTATGCATAATATTTGAATTACTTCTGTATTTATTCAAGGAAGTAGTTGTGGATGGAGCCTGCCAAGGATGTACGCGTTCTGGGGAAGCTGAACAACAGGGTCATGGAGGGAGGTGTGCCAGGCATATTGAATGAAAAAGGATCCCAGCAGGAAACACATCAGAACTTCAGCAGAACTTCGGTTGGCAGGAAGGGGAGTTTGGAGGCTAAGAGGGGGAGGACACGGGGCAATTCATGGGAGGGGGTATGTACAGTACTGGCAGACAGGGAAGGACACCCCACGGAGGTAGGTCAGTGCAGAGGGCTAGAAGGGGAGGGGAAGAACAAGGAAGGGAAGAACAGGGCAGAGGTTGGTGTGGGGAGGAGGGTGGGTGGGAAGGGGTCAGTATTGGTGGCAGCAGTGCCACTGATATCCTATTCCCCTCCTGGCCTGGCCTGCCCTGCCCTGCCCTCCTCGGTTCATTTGTGCTTATGCTAACTGTATAGCTGACGCAGGTCCTAGTAGACCCAACAAGGCGGTGAGGGACAAATGTTCCCTTACCAATTATTAGGAACTTCCCTCCCCCCCCCCAGATGCTAGAAACAGGAAATAAAATCAGAGCAATTTCAAAGCGCAAGAAATAATATTTTCAGTATGAAGCGCAGTTTATGAGGAATTTGAACCACAAGTCTTCTGGTAAATGAAACCTACTGCTGAGTCACATCAAAATATCCTCTTTATTGCAGAACAATTGCTTGTTCCAGTTTCCTGGCCAGCAACAAGCTAGCACGGAAAAGTCAGGAACGGATAAAAGTTTGGCAAAGTTAGCACGCGTACTCTGATCAGCGGCGCCCATAGTAGGGATGGGGATTTGAAAAAGTTCCTATGGCATTTTGTTTCTGAAGGTTTCCGCTTTTGGAGCCATTCAGCTATCAGACAGAAAGAAGAGTGCAAGTTCAAGAAGCAACTCGCAAGTAAGATTGTTGCACTTATGGAAGCAAACCTGTGACAGTCCAGAGATGGAGATGTCACCTTATTAGTCACATGGGCCAAAGCAAACCATATTTCAGCCCAAATGGAATAAAAGAGACTGTCCATTTTCTGTTCCTCCTGTTCATATCAGTCATGCCCCTGCTAACTGGGCAAGAGGCAAGTGGTGTCCTTCTCACATTGAGCAGGTGGAGAGTAACTGTCCCTCTTCACCCCAGCACAGTGTCTTTTGTAATGGCTGTTGCTGATGATCTGCATTTTTTTAGATTGTGAGCCCTTTTGGGACAGGGAACCATTTAACTTTATAATTATTTTTTGCCTGTAAACCGCTTTGTAAACTTTTGTTGAAAAGCGGTATATAAATACTGTTGGTTGGTTGGTTGGTTGGTTGGTTGATTGATTGATTGATTGATTGATTGATTGATTGATTGATTGATTGATTGATTGATTGATTGATCATGTCATTCACATAATTGATGCACACTGAAGCCAATTAGGATGCAAAAGCCTTTTACCCTGTTCTGCACTAAACAATTTTTAAATACTAGCAATGACTAAGGGTTAAAAGCAAACAGCCAATCCTAAGTAAATACACCACCCGCCGTCAATACAGCCACACCAGTGAAGCATGCACTGCATCTAACAGGGCAGACCAGAGAACTTTCATTCCCTTACCTTGGAGTTAGTCTCTGCTACCCCAATGCATTTGGATCCGCACTCTTTATTGCACTGACACAGAACTGAGGAGTGTAAGGGAGAGAGAAGGGGGAAGGAATGGGGTTAAGATCCCATGCAAGCAGTAGACACTCACTGCCGTCTTTTGCACAATACTGTTCCAGAACGGTTGCCAGTAGTGCACACAGCACAACACTTTTAAACCATTTACAACAGCGGAACCACTTCTTTGCAGCCATAAAGCCCAGTTACAATCGGGCTGTAAGGCTGCAATCCTAGCTGTACTTTCCTGGGAGTAAGTGCTATTTACGCACTCAGTGCAGCTATGTATTAAATTGTGCTATGGCCAAATATCCATTGCCCAACATTTAATTTGGGAATCCAAGCCTAACCTGCTTTCTGTAGGATTCAGTGGGACTCTGAATATTAGGAATCATTCTGACTATCCTTCCACTGAATTGGTTTTTGGGAATATTCATACTGAATATAGCATTATTAAGAGCAGCACATCCCTACTCTTAACATCTCCCTGTCTGGATCACACAGTAACGATACAATGAAATCTCATGTTAAAACTAGAACTACCTAAAAGCGCAGTCCTAAACTGGAGTTAGGCCGGCATAAGCTAAGCCAGCAAAGTTTGGCCAGCATAAGGGCCACCATAAAGGGTGTTTGGACTACTCTCAAAGTCAGGGAGGCTGGCTTCCCAAGTCCATTAATAATTTACCAAATATTGAAGGAGAGTTTTGTTTTGCTATGTACAGAGCAAGGAATATTGAGCACATTGGTGCTCCGTGTGATAGATACTACTGCGCCATCACTCATGCAGGTGAGATGGTTGGCAGCATCTGTAATTGATGAATAATATGGACTGGGGAATGTTGTGGATCAGGAAAAGATTATGCTTCTAAGCATTGTACAATGGCACATTGACAACATCTTGTTCTCTCTGTACCTGTTGCTCACAAACCCAAAGGTGCTAGCATGCTGTATATGTGTGCCCCTACAAAGGTGATCTGGCTGGACATCTGAACAATGGGAAATTAGAGAAGGGAACTGAATCAATAATATGTCCAGGAGGTAATAACAGCACATTCGATCCTTTGAGCTGTTGGAAGGTGTGCTGAGTGCACACAGATAAACTGATAGATGGACAATTCAATGGACTGGTAGCAAACACATGCTTTGCTCAAGATGCCTTTTTAAGTCTCCGTACATCAAACAGACAGTGTCAGCCTTTGAGGATAAACCTGTGATGGCTTGTTGCGTTCTTTGAACTGCCTCTGAGGCCCAGAGTGCCTGAATGTTCCTCTGAATCCACTGGGAGGATTGAAAGCTTCAAAGAGGAACACTATCACATCCAAGGGGAAATGCATTGATTGAAGGAACCAGTGTGAAATAGTCTTTAATAATTACCAGAAAGCTGGAATCGACTGGTGTTTTGCTGAGCTATATTTTATCTTTATTGGATTAACTGTGACACAGTAGGTTATGTCAAAGGGAATCTGCATGAATATTAAAAGTAAATGTGGTGTGAATAATAGATAACTTACATTAGATGCACCAGCATGCAGTGATTTTTAATCACCTATGTAATTAGATTAAAACAAATCTGCTGAATAAAACACATTGTATTATCATTTCAACACAAAATGTTCCAAAAATGGTGGCTACAGCAACATCTGCCAATCCTGAACATAGGTACTGATACCTAGATAGTGATCAAACAGTGAATTTCTTAGATCTGTTTTAGAAAATATTCCTGGAAATAAGATCTCTGATCTAATGAAGTCTAGTGAATAATAAATAGGCCTACAAAAAAAAACACCTTTGAATTATGTAATTGTAGTACTCTTAAAACTAATGTAAACATTGAGAGAGGGGGGATAAAAGGGAATAACCAGAGAGAAATGAATGTATTGTTGAATTAACTCCTACAAGACTCAGGACACGCAACAGTGGATAGCCTGCAATGCAATGGGGAATTGACATTTCTTGTAGTTGGGTTTTATAAGAAAAATCAGTTTGATCTAATAAGCGAGGCACTGGATAGAATTATAGTACTAGAAGATGTTAGGTACATATCAGTGTGTAAACACATTCTCCAGGCCATTACGACCCATACAACAAGGTGCAAAAGAGGTAAAATATGAACAAATAAAAGCAGAGATCTCTGTTGCATGATTTAGTGATCAGCAAAGCCTCATTTCAACAGGACGATCACCATTCATCCTGTCGAAAAGATGCTGACATGATGGCAAGAGATAGTGGCACAGAAAAAATGGAGTGGCACCCTCATGCTTGCTACAGCCTCTTTAGTTTCAGAGCACAATCCTATACGGCACTGGAATGGCGAGGCCGGCCAGCCAACTCCATATCCCAACACCATATAGTGGAAGCTGGAGCCTCCCTGCGGCAAGGCAACATGCACTCCCTTACTGTAGAGGATGCTCCAGCCTCCCCTATGCGCTCCTTGGATCTGAGCCTGCTATGACCCCCTCCCAAGCCCTCCCACATCCCGCCCTCCCCCCACCCACAATCCCCCCCCAATCCATATCCTGGGACAGGACAGAGGCTTCCTCGCGCCAACCAGCTTCGGTCTCCGCGAAAGAGGCACAGCATGGGTACAGTAGGACCACTGCCCCTCATTTCAGTGATGACCTGCCACAGCTCAGCCCCAGGCATATGTCCCCACCCCAACTGGGAATTGTCTTGCCAAGCAAGACACTTCTAGGACCACCCAGATTGGTTCCACCTCTACTGCTGCTGCCATTGGTTCTCACCTCCTTTCCCCACAGCTGCATGTGCTCCAAGGAATGAGAAGGCAAAGTTCCCCTTTGGTGAGCTGGCACTGGCTCTGCAGAGACTGTTGCTTCTGCCATGGCTCCCTTGCTATCCCTCTCTCAGCACTGCCCATTTTTCTCTCTCTTCTGTAGACATTCCAGAGCTGCATTTCTCATCAGTCCATGAACAGCATGCTGTCAGGCCACCATCCCAGAGCTAAACGTTGAGGGCAAAAAGCCTTTGTTCTTCAATTTGAACCTTTGGCATACAGGGGGCAAAACTGAATGGGAGTGGGGAGGAATGCAGCCGTGGATCCAGCAGCAATGGCACACACTGGATCCTATCCCCTCCTTTTTGAGACTACCTGCCTTTTCTTCTCCTCCTTGTACTGACTAATAAGATAGTGCAGGTCAAAGACCCACTGGCAGGCACGAGACGTATAGAGGGGTATGGAGAAATAATTCACCTTTCACCTTAGTTTCCTTATCTGTCACCCACCACTGGATACAGTGCACAACGATTTGGTGCGACTGCACTGGTGGAATGGAAAGAATAGGATTGAGCTATTAGTATAGTAGCACAAAACCTATTTGTAGGCAGGCGGTTTTGCTGATGAAATTGCCCACATTTTAAAGAGTGATTTACTGTAGATACTAAGCTATAAGAAGTGAAATTTTTGCAAATATATGAGGTGTAAATTGCCCCCTAGTCTTATCTCAGGGTCAGTCAGGGGTCAGAACATATCAGAACATATGTAGAAAATTCCATGATTTTCAGAATTCAAATCCTTTCCTCGACTTATCTGTGAGATTGACTTATACTCAAGTATCTATGATACTGTTAAAGCAAAGAGTCCTTATTGGTCTTCCACTTATTTCATGCACTTGGGGGGAAAAAACCCACCATGGGCTTCATATTGTAAATGATGCTATGGACGTCTATTTCATCTCTGTGTTTGTATCAGGAAGCTAACATTGCCCAAGGCATCACTGTTCACACATTACTACTTACACATGCTTTGTCTGTCCTAGTGATTAATCTCAGTGTCATAAAGAGCACCAAGAGGAACAACGCTGATTCTAGCTGGAGCAAAACAGGAGCCTAATTTCTCACAAGATATGCTCCACAGCTTCCTAATGCCAAAGTCCTCAAGCCAAACATTCTGGAATATTCTCACTAATGGGCCAACTACTCCAAAGATGTTTGATGACTGAAGCTTCTATTACATATCTCTACTCGTGTCATTTTTAAACAGCACAGTTTTCACTGTGGCCGGAGGAGAAGTCCAGAGAAAAATGACATCCTCTCTTAATAACGTTTCAACTCCAAGCAAAAATTTTATAGCTGCATTATAAACCTTTGCGAGGGTGAAAAAAAATACCAGGTTTCAAATTGAAATGCTGACACAACCTTAACTATAGCATTGTGAATGGGGATGCTATAATTAAGCTTCGATCGCTTTGGGAGGGGGGACAGAGAGAAGTGGGAGGTTATTGTTCAATGAACTGCACTGTCATTTGCTGCAGCGATTCTTAATTGTGTCTCATTACAGCAAGATGATAATTACTCTCCTTGTCTGTCTGATTTAGAGACCACTAAAAGTGTCTTGTAACAAGCAGCCGTCTCCTATGCAACAGTCCTTTGGCTCTCACCCTCATTACTCAGAATCTGTCCAATTATTTGTCATTAAAGTAATAAAAAGGACTTCAGCAGAAAATGTGGGAGGTAATTGTTGGAGGTCTGCCGAGGAAAAAATGAAAACTGTTTTCAAGGCACCAGGAAGGTGACATCGTTAATTAAGTGTTAGAAAATATGCAAATCAGTCGCCATCTCAGGAGACTGTAATAAAACAGAGAAAACATTATTATCGCTCAAGGTAAAAGCAGGCAGTGATACCCAGGTGCTGTATGGTTTTCATCATTGCCGCTAATGATACCTGATCTGGCACAGGGTGCGAGGCAGAGAAAAGAGGAGCGGGAGACACACTGCTCAATTGCGTTCCTTAAAATCAGGAGAGTGCAGCTAGGAGCTTCCAGTCATGCTTTTCAACATGAGATATTCTTCTGAGGACCAGCTTAGCGTCATCAATCTCTTTCTAGGGGACCATCATGTGGCGGCAGCAACACATATGCTTTGCATGTGCAAAGTCACATGAACTTCTAAGGTTGCTGTCGACTGTATCGCCGCAGCAGCATGACTCAGAATGCCACCCAATTCTGCCGTGGCTCCAGGGGCATAGCTAATGAAAATGCAGCCAGTGCAGAGGGCAAAATGATGCCCTGGAAGTGATGTCACAACAGGAAGTGATGACACAGTTGTATTTTCATTTTCTCTGGTTCTCCGGCCATAACTTTTGATAGAGTAAAGATATCACACTCTGGTTTGTTTCATTGCATTCTGTATTAAATTACTTTTCCAATGATGTATAACATGATGGTATCATTCATACATACCAAGGTTTTCACAGGTTTGGCCACTAATGTCAAAATCAGATGGTTGCCCACCTAAAGCTTGTTGCCCAGTGCAATTGCACCCCCCTGCACTTCTTTAGCTATGCTCTGCTTGGGTCTACCGCCTCTGCAAAATTACTGTACACACACACACACACACACACACACACACACACAAAGCAGCCACTTTGTGTGACTACTTCAATTGCAGAGGTGCCAGACTCCTGGCTTCATTTAAAGAGACTGTGCAAATGAAGGCACTCTATTTGTGCAGTCCTTGGAAATGAAACCAGAAGACCTGCATTTCCATGTTTGAGGAAACCATGCCTGGAGCAAGGTGAGGAGATGAGTGATGCATTTTCTACTCACTTTTAGCTGGCAATGCAGGGTGAAAATGCACCAGGCTGGAGGGAGGTGGTGGCGGTGGCAGGGCACCCTGGGGTGAAGGGCACCTTGAACCCACCATCCTCTTGCCTGCAATCTTCCACTGTGCAGCCAGTGTCGCCTTGCATATTGGATCGGCTGCCCCTGATGGATCAGGCTATTGGTCCATCTAGATCAGTACTGTTTATGTTGACTGGCAGTGGCTTTCTGCGATTTTGGAGTCTTTCTCTGCCCTTTCTGGATATGCCATGGATTGAAAGATGAGCAGCCTCAAACCCAATTGATTCCCCCTGCCACTTGCTAGTCAGAAAGGCAGATAGTGGTGGAGAGATTGGCCTGAAAAATATGTATTCGTTCCCGGCAGTAGTGTCATTCAGTAAAGATCAGACGGAACGCGAGGCGGGACTTACCCCTTGATTGACAGGGAGCCCGTGACGCGTCGCTGCCTGCCTTTCCGCCGCGGGGGCTTCTTCCGGGTGGCGCGCCTCTCCGTGGCCCTCCTCAGCACCCAGCGTGCCCCCCAGGCAAGCGGGCACCCCCTCTGAAGCCAGGGGTGCCTGCACAGCGCTCGGCAAGGTCGCGACGCGTCATCAACGAGCAGCCAATCAGGCGGTAAGTCCCGCCTCGCGTTCCGTCTGATCATTACTGAATGACACTACTGGTTCCCGGGTGATGAAAAACATATGAAACTAGTGTCTGAGCTGGCTAATGCATTGGTCTATCTATGCTAGTACTATCTTCTCTGACTTGCACCAGCACTCAAAGGTCTTCCTTATCACCTCCTATCTGATTTTTTAATTACTTTTGGTGGCAAAGTGCATGCAGGGTACGTGCTTGGCCACTGTCAGCCCTCTATCTCTGGCCCTTTTCCAGGTCCCACTTGCACATCTTATGATGGCAGACCCATTCCTGGCCTCAGAGGCAGCATCCTGGCTGTCCTCTCCAGTCTTAGATACACCATGAAGTCATGGGCAGACCGAGAGCGCAATCTTAACCTGGAGTTAGGACAGCAAAGTTTGGCGGGCACAAGGGCCACTGTAAAGCTTTGAATCACTCTTGGAGTCAGGAAGGATGGCACATATCTGTGTGCTGGCCTCTCTGACTCTGTGAGTGGTCCAAACATACTTTAGGGTGGCCTTTTTGCTGCCTTAACTTGGGCCTTTTTGCTTGGCTTAACTTAACTCCAGGATAGGATTGCGCTCTGAGGCAGGTGCTTGACAGGAAGGGGTGGCATCTCCTCATGAAGGCAGGAAACGAGCAGCCTGCAGACACTTCTTCCTGCTTTTCTGCTCCTCTGGATTTTCAAATTAAGTCTATAATTAGTTCCACTATATTCCTGCTACCGAGATAGGGAAATCTACACAAAGAAATCAATAGGTACGTGCCTTATTGAAGACTGGAAGGGGTTTTTCTGTGTGTCAGCTGAAGTTGTTATGGTGCCTGAGATGCTATCACAAACTTCCTTGGTTTAATCGAGAGAGCTTCACACCTTATCTATTGATCCCATGTGAATAATCCTTCAAGAGTGCAATGGGATAAAACCTGCATGTTCTTTTAGCAGAGATATTAGAAACAATCTAGTGTCTAATATTCAGGTAAATGTGAATTCCCGTAGCAGAACATGTCCTTGTATGCTCATTCATAAATATCTTGTTCCGTATTCTGAGAGAGGTTTATTATACTTGCACACTCTTTCCCCAAGGAGATAAGAACATCAAATACAGGATACTCAGGTAGTACTCATACTTACAGGTAGTGGCCAGCTCCAGCCCCAGCTGCATTCAGTTTCAGAAACAGAAATTGAACAGATGTGTTTCAATTATCTTCTGGTCCCAGAAGGCAACACAGGGTGCAATCGTAACCTGGAGTTAGGCTGGAACAGTTAGGCCAGCAAAGTTTAGCCGGCATAAGGGCCACTGTAAAACACGTTTGGACCACTCTCAGAGTCAGAGAGGATGGTGCACATTTGTGTGCTGGCCTCTCTGACTCAGAGAGTGGTCCAAACACACTTTATGGTGTCCCTTGTGCCTGGCAAACTTCGCTGGCCTAACTGTGCTGGCCTAAATCCAGGTTAGGATTGCACCCACAAAGTGGATAAATGTTACAGAAACAGTCATGGTTTCAGAAGGCCCACCTGGCCAGGCCAGTGCCTTACATGTGCCACTGGGGGAGTGGATGGTGGCATCACCATATGCCCAGTGCAGGCCTTGCCCCAAGGCCTCCAACCAGGGCCGGCCTTAAGCCAATGCGACCAATGTGATCACATTGGGCCCCACACTTTGTGGGGCCCATACCAGGGCAATGAGCATATTGCCTGCAACTGCAGCCAGGTTCTCTATGCACTGTAAGTCAGTGGGTAAAGCAGAGCAGCTTTACTTTGGGCCCTCCTGCCTGCCCCTGCCTCCAAACTGCCCAAAATGGGCCTCCTGGAAGCAATTGGCAGTGATGTCATCATGTCACCACCAACTACTTCCAGGTGCCACACTTTGCGCTCAGTACCATGTGCTGTTCTTGGTGAGTGGGGGGTCCCGTGGTGAGGGTGGGAGGCCCCACAGGAATGGGCATTGGAGCCAGCCCATCCCCCAGCAACATGGTACTAGCACTGCCCTGAAGTAAGAAGGTCCTTAACTCTTTTATCAATAAAGCTCTGGTCCAAAACAGATGGCCAACTTACCACTCAATAAGGTTTTCTACCCTATTTTGCCCCATCAATGAAACTTTGGAGTAATATCATTGGTGTAATGGTTCTGAAGTTGGACTTAGAATTGGAGGATCCAGGTTCAATTCATGAAGTCAAGGAAAGGCATTATAAAAATGTGATAGATAGATAGATAGATAGATAGATAGATAGATAGATAGATAGATAGATAGATAGATAGATAGATAGATAGATAGATAGATAGATAGATAGATAGATAGATAGATAGATAGATAGATAGATAGATAGATAGATGAGTTCTTATCGAGTGGTAAGGCTTCCCTATCTTTATCACTTGGTAAATTAACTGTATTAAGGCGCAATCCAGAGGGAGGGATTGTGCCAACCCAGGAGTGTTGTGAACATGCCATAAAGTGCATCCATGCCTTCTGGGCAAGCTGAGCCAGCACACAGATGTGCACTGACTCTCAGAGGCCGGATTCAGGTTCCACGCCACCCGGACAGGGTACATTCACACAGGCCAAGGCACAGGAGGATGGAGGGGGTGGGAGAAGGCACAATGGGAGCATGTTGGGGTAGGGGAGGGTGGATCTGTGGACCAGGCCTGGGAGGGGGAAGGATGGGCCTCTGCAACTTAGGCCAGATCCTAGCCCCCATACCTGGCCCAGTCAGCCTTACATGGGCTGCTCAGATTTCCATCACCAATTTCACTGGCAAAGAGCCAAGTTAGCCCATAGGGGTGGCTGGCAGAGATAAATATCCCCTTTACCCATGCAACCCTGAATAAAGGACACCAGACAAAGGCTTGGGAGAAATGGTCACTTTATTTGAAATACAAATCTGCAGCAGGGGAAAATTAACTGAAACCCCAGTGCATGCGGGCTACTCTTTTGGGGGAAATGGCCCTAGCTGTCTACCTCCCCCATGCTAAATGGGCATGACAGCCTGGCTCAAAACCCTCTCGGTCTTAAGCAGTGGTGTCATCTACTCTCCAGTAGAGAGAGGACGGTACGCTGGGCGGGACTTATGCGTGATCGGCAGCCCGTCCACTCACTTCCGCTTTCTTCCCGCTTGCCGCGCGGCTTTCCCTGGCCTCGGAGGGGGCACCTGCTCACCGGGGTGGGGGGCGCGCCAGGTGCCTGGGCGAGCAGGCTCCCCCTCCGAGGCCACGGAAAGCCGCACGGCAAGCAGGAAGAAAGCGGAAGTGAGTGGACGGGCTGCCAATCACGCATAAGTCCTGCCCAGCGTACCGTCTACTGGAGAGTAGATTACACCACTGGTCTTAAGCCCAAGTAGGTTTTTTACTGCCAACCCTGATGGGTCGAGGCAGCTAGCCAAGCAGATACCCCGAGGCCACACCAGCAGGAGCTCACTGCTCAGCCAACCCTGGGAGCTTGCCAAACCACCTCACCAACCCAAACTGGAACTGTCTGATCAGAATGGCTCCGCCCCCAAGGCTTTGCTGACCTCAGAACTGTATGCCAGATACCCTCACACCCTATCTACCCAAGCAGCCAATCAGCTGCCCCCATTTTCCTGTCTCTGCCTGGCTAGCTTCAGAGTACAGGGTAAATGGGGGCAAAGCTGTTACTGGCTTCACCCCTCTTCTCCAAGTTGTGCCACAGCCACCTCCTAAACTGCGCTGGATAAAATGCAGACTGGTTGGCCTGCCTGTTCAGTGCAGAACAGGATTGGGATGCCTGTAATTCATGGAATGTCCCATATATCTCCTTCCTTACCTCAGTATCTCCTCAAGCTAGTGTCTCATTGCAGGATCCTGACTTTGAAGGAACACCTTATCCTCCCTGCCTTTTAACTGTGTTTTCAGCTATCTGTGTCAAATGCTGCTTAAATATTTTAAATAATATTAAATAATTTAATAATTATTTAAATAATAAATAATTGCAGACTTTGTGGGAAGTCATTTGCGTTTGGGTATGTTTTATATAGAAATCTGTTTTGGTATGTAAATGAAACTCCTAGGTCCCAATCCTATCCTTTCCCTCCCTTGCGGATACAGCATTGACAACGTAATATGCCCTGCATCCTGTGGGGGGCGGGGAGTAGAGTCCCGGAGATCTCCTCCATATAAAGGAACATTTACCCAGAGGCAAGCCTCCAAAGGACGTGGTGGCACAGTGGGTTAATCCACTGTTGCTGGGCTTTCCAGCTGGAAGGTTGGGAGGTCAAGACTGCACGACAGAGTGAGCTCCCATTGCTTGTCCCAGCCCCTGCCACCCTAGCAGTTCGAAAGCACCTAAATGCGAGTAGATGAATAGGAACCACTTCGGTGGGAAGTTAACAGCGTTCTGTGTGCTACAGCATAGAGTCATGCCGGCCACATGACCACAGAAGCTTGTCCTTGGACAAAACGCCAGTTCTACAGGCTTTGAAATGGAGATGAGCACCGCCCCCTACAGTCAGTCACAACTAGACCATTCGGTCGTGGGGAAACCTTTACCATTAAGCTTCCAGTGCTGGACTGGGTCTACTCAGACCTGCGCCAGCAATTTTACTGGCACAAGTCTGACAGGACCTGGGGAGGGGGATCAAGGCCTGGAAGGGGTGTGTGATATTGGCGGCGGCACTGTTGGTTCAATGCAAAAGGAACCATTCTCTTCTCAGAGAACTAATAACCATAAAGGTATCATCACATTTGCCGATACTGCCAATGTGATATTGCTGGGGTGTGTGGGGCAAAGCCCTGTACTCTACAACCCCTATGGTGCCCCCACTCGCCCCCTGGCATTGGCCACTATTAGTGCCACAAGCACTGAAGGTTTAGGGGTTGACGTGGCCAACTTTGCTCTCAATCAGTGCTCAACCTGGCTTTTGTGAGCAGTACTCATAAAACTCTTGTGAAATGGGGTGCTCCCCCCTTGAAAGGTGGTGCTCACAAAAACCTTTATACTGCAACATTGGTGGATCCTGACCCACAGTTTGAGAATCACTGGAGAGATGCTGTGTATGTACCCAGTGGTGTAGCATGGGGGGGCCTTGGGGGGCATCACCTGGGTGTGAAATTCTTCAGGGCGCAAACAGCAAGGCGCACTGAAGTCCCGCTTGCAAGGAGGACGCAGGCATTCTCCTTGCAAATGGGGCTCTACAGGCTTTGGCGCACCTCCCCACTGGCATTCAATTGAAGTGGGGGGGGGAGGAACGCTGAAGTCCCACTTGCAAGGAGAATGCAAGTCCCGCTTGCAAGGAGGCTCTACCGGCCTCAACGCGCCTCCAATTGAAGCCAGGGGAGATGCGGTGAAGCCCTGTCTCTGTCGCTGATGTCGTGATGCGAGGCGTCATGACATCACGGCGTAGGGGAACATCGCGTGCCTTGCCCCTGGCGTGGGCAAGGCACGCTACGCCCCTGTATGTACCTCAAACAACAGTTCTTTCCTGTATATGTAAATTTCCTCATGGGGTGCACACTGCAAGTTGGTAGTTAAAATAAATATAACTTAACTCCATTTCTTTTATTCACTTTGCTAAACATCAACATTACTCTGTTTTAAATGAGAGTTCATTTGTAGCTATTTGCTAATAATGGCAGGTTAGTGGATTTCTGGATAATTTTTAACACCTTCTCATACAGTCAGTCCAATGCAGGTTTGGGGCAAGGGAACAAATATTCCCTTACGTTCAGGAGACCTCCATGACTGCCCCACCCGACTGCAGGATGCAGCACATACCACATCGGCACAGCTATGTAAGTGCTGGAAGGTTTGTTAGGATTGTGCCCTAAGATCTCATGGTTTTTCCAACACGCTACAATAAATAGCTAAGAGTCAGTCCTTTTGCTTGTTAGAACATCTCTGATGCCCTCATGTGGGAAGATACATTTTAACACCCTCTGCAATGATAGTTCTTGTAAATTGAAATTATTTCATATAGATCCTATTTCTGCTCTTACTGAAACTCTACTTGGGCATTTTTGTAATTGTAGCAAAACGGGATCAATAAACTGGGTTGCAGATACTTTGAAAATGAAGCCCAGCTAAAATGGACTTGAAAAACATTGCTGGGTTTATCCTGTACACTGCACTCATCTATTAATTCAAATATTTATTCAAATACACCACACCTCTCAGCCAAGGACTCTGAGGACACAAACAACATAGTTAGGTAATAAAAATTACAAGCATATCCAAATTTTAAACAAACAGTTACCAATTTGTAACCAATAGTAAACAAATAGTTACAAATTTGAGTTTACCTTTAAATTAAATTTACAATATTCTCTATTTTGGTGGGCTATTTTTAAATATACCTTGTCAGAAGGTGGGCCTCAGGGTCCCTTCATATTTGATAAAACCAAAATAGCAATGCAATCCTTTTATTAGAGCTGGCAAAAAGTTGCAGAACAGTGACCTAACCTTTACATCTCATGGTCCTCTGCCTCAGGCTCAGTGTTAAAGGACAAGAGGTGAGGAGAAAAGATATTGTTTGTAGCTTCTTAGAAATGTCTCCTGCAACTTAGTATATGACTGTAATTCTTCTATCACATAACATTGGAGCTAGGGTTATATTACCAGTTTGCAAATCCATTTTAAGATGGAAGGGACCATCTAACATCTTGTACTGAAAATTTCAGTACAGACTAGAGCTGAGGTGAGTGCTGAACTTGGACTTCGAATAGCTGGGTTCAAATCCCCACTCTGTCATGCAGATACTGGATGAACTTGAGTTAGCCACTCTCTTAGAATGCAATCCTAACCTGGAGTTAGGCTGGAACAGTTAGGCCAGCAAAGTTTGGCCGGCACAAGAAACACCGTAAAGTATGTTTCAACCACTCTTGGAGTCAGAGAGGCCAGCACATAGACATGTGCCATTCTCCCTGACTCCCAGAATGCTCCAAACACACTTTACTGTGGCCCTTGTGCTGACTAAACTTGGCTGGCCTAACTGTGCCGGCCAAACTCCAGGATAGGATTGCGCTCTGAGTCGAACCTACCTCTTAGGGTTGTTGTAAGGAAAAATAGAGGGAGAGCAGCCAGGTTTACTGCCCCTAACGTCTTGGCAAATTGGTGCGTTAGACTTGAAATAAATATTGATATGATCTTGCCTGAACTAAGATTTTAACCATAAAGTAATTTTTTGAGTTCTAGGAGGCAAGATGTTAGCAAGTTATTCTAACACAGACACAGGAGGGCTTAGGCATTCATCATAGGAATACGGGCCTGTTTTCTTTAAGCAAAAGGACTTTGTGCCAGATCATAAATTGCCTGCAGACATTCACTTGATTTCCGAAGTGGTTTTCCATGTGGCATGGAAAGCTGCTGAAAAACCCAGCCCCCCTTTGGGCATGTTTGGCCATTGTGCTGATTTATCCAATCCAGAGCCCTCCACCGCTCACGCTGGTGTCACACAAGGTTCCATAAAGCACCTCCAATGCTGGCGGCAGTACCACCGGTGCAGGGGCGGAGCCAAAGAGATGGCAGCTGCACATGCCCCGAGGGAGCACTGCTTGCTGGTGAGCAGTGAGTTGGCCACTTGCCGGCCATGCAGCTTTACTGGATGGGTTCGGAGGCTGTTCTGGGGTGAGGGAAGGGGTGGAGCGGGTGGTGGTGCAGAAGCGAATCAATAGCCAGTGCAGAAGCGAATAGGCTGCTCGCCGTCCCTGCGCCCTTACTGCAGGGAATGGGGACAAACGTCCTTGTGGAGCCTCCTGCAGCTGCTTAGGGATGCAGCGATAGCCGCCTGTAGTCCATCTTCACTTATAGGAGCTTTATAAGTCCATCGCTCTAGGAGTGTTGTTATTCTCAGAAGAAATAATTATCCATTTACTTTCATTTCAGTATTGTAACTCACATGGTCTAAAATGTCAGTTTAAGTGTTGTTAAACTAAAAATTGGCTTGATTTATGTTTGACCAGGTATGAGGACATGACCTCTGGGAGAGGGGACGCATAATCAAAAACAAGAATGTGGAAGGTTATTACAGGCTCAAAGCACCCAATCAATACTGGAATGCTCACTAGCTGCCCGTATTCATCCAAAAACGGACGGAGAGGAAGAGTATTAATCCACGCTCAATAAAGATGGTTATTATAGTTTTGACTACACTAAATTTCATTCTTTCTGGAAGAAAGAACTTTCATAAAATTGGAGGTGTTATCAAATATACTAATATAAGAGTATTTAGGACAGTGAAAAGTCACATCAAGAAAGTCTTACTCTATGGTAGTTAATGATGGATGAACGACTCTTGGCTCAATTTGGAATTGGTTCAGCGTTGATGAGCTTTCTCGGCAAGCATTCAGGAAAGAGTCATTTTTTTTAAAGTGCTCTCCTGGCTTGTATTGTGCTGCGTGCCACAGACGTGTGCCTTATAAGATGACCCCTGGGAATTGTCCTCCCCAACACGCACCATAGCACAGACCTGCTTGAAAATGGAACTTCCCCGACAACACAAAACCACAAATGTATGTTAGAATTGGATGGGGGACAGCAACACATAATGTACTTATAAGAAGCAACTTAGAGCAGCAGTCTTCAAAGTCCTACTCGGACACTGTAAGTGTGTGCGAGGGCTGGGCTGGGTTCAAAAACTGATCAAAAAACTATCAAAAACTGAAAGTGAGCTCTGATGGCAAAATGGAGCTCACTGCATCCAAGGGGAGGGACCTTCTAGAAGGCTTCACAAAACCCCTAGGTTCCATGCCCATGGGTCTCAGCAGTGCCATGATTGCTGTGGTGCCATCAGGGTACCCATTCCTTAGCCACTCCCCTTAAGGGAGAATGGCCCTTTTTCACATTCAATGGTGGGTCACAACTCACCACTTTGAATTCCATTGACATAAAGAATTAACTCAAATGCACCAATTAGATGGTCTGGACACACAACTAGCAGCAATCAACAAGTGTTTCAGCCAAAGTAAGGACTGCACATGTGCTCACACAGCAGCGACATTGGACACTTGAGGCCCAATCCTATCCAACATTCCAGCACCAATGCAGCTGCAATGCAGCCCTATGGTAATACAGCTAAACATTGCAAGGTGGACATATTTGTATTTCAATCCAGGTAATTATGAATATTGGTGAAATCACTAATGGATGGAGGAGGAGGGCAAAAAGACCAGATAGCTCAGAAAATGTGCATCCAGCCACTATTGTAATGTCCTCTCTGTTTTCTAAGAAAAGAGGCGATATTTCAGCATTGTATGAAAATTAGGCATGCATGCAGTAATTAATGGGAGATATTAGCTACATGCCTGTGCACTATGCTATAAATTCACTTCAGAGGTGACACAGACTTTGGGCCTTTATAGATGAGACAAAAAGCCATTAGAGTTGACTTGTTCAGGCATCCAAAAAAAAAAGCATGTCTGCTGATAATACACCAAGAAAACGTTGTCTCATAGGGACTGGTGTAAGTGGGAATTAACTTTGCTCAAATTCTCCAGTTCTCAAGAGGCTTATATGTTCATTCGTCTATTAGACACAAAACAAGAAATCCTCGTTAAACCTCTGAAATCGCCATCAAGAAAGAGGAATATCAGCGGACACGGAAAAGAGCAAACAAAAACAAGCTCCAAGGTGTGTCTTTCTATTTTCTTATCTTACTTTTGTTTGTTTTCAGTGATGGGATTAAAGCTGTGGTTTCCAAACTATGCACCCTCAGACATCACAGCAAACTCACAGGAGTACTGTGGGATGTGCCAGCGGCCTTCCAGCAATCCCGGGTGACACCATCTTAGATCATACAAGGTGTCGCACAATCCAAGATGGTGGTGCCCATCTTTACAGCTCTCCTGGGTGCTGCCAACTTGGATCATGCATGATCCAAGATGGTGGCACCCAGGACAGCGGGGAAGAAGCGGGGCTGCCATGAAAAAAGAGTGTCCTGACCACAGTAAGCTTGGTAAATGCTTGATTAAAGTATGAAGGAGGCCCATAAATTCCATAGGCTCCCAGCATTCAGCCTTTCCCAGTGACTATTTATAAATGCACCAAGCTGTTTGGGTTCTTATGGGGAAAATTTTTAAATTCAAATTTTAAATGATGAGACTTCTGCAAGAGAGAGCTGCAGTCTTAGCTACCACAATAGCACCACATCACAAACAATAATATTCACTCTGTTTTGCGTGTGAAAGCCCAGATTGATGATGATGATGATGATGATGATATCTAGCTTTCTTGTTATTCTTAGAGACCACAATCAATCAGGTCTGATCCAGATATTGAAGCCACCACCGGCCCCACTGCCCAGTCAGGCCCACTCCTCCCGTCCCCCTCCCCAGTTCCTTGCCCTCCCCGTCCCCCCACCTCAATGGGCCTTACCACCTGCTAACACTGCTGGAGCAATGTCCATCCATATCACCCGTGCTGAGGCACAACGTTGACTGGCGCAGCCCCAGTGCAGGTGGTACTTATTCTCTGGGTGCCATAAATGTGCTTTATGACACCCAGAGTGTGCGGTATGAGCATACCCCCAGCCATAAGGCCCACAGGATTGGGCCCTTAGAAAGTTATTGATGCTTAATACTACAAGTATAAAGTTTTGTTGTAGATTTTTCTAGAAAGTTGTGTAGCTAAATGCAGTTGTTCTAGGTCAATCATAGGAGTGTTACAGGATAGCCTGTTTTTCTGATACATACAATATGGGTTTCTCAGGGCAGGACAGACTTCTGAATGATATTAAAATAAAAAATGCAATTAGAGTCTTAAGTGAGTCATCATCCAACTACATTTTGGACTTTCTGTAGTCATGTATGTTCTAGGGCAGGGGTCCTCAAACTTTTTAAACAGGGGGGCCAGTTCACTGTCCCTCAGACTGCTGTGGGACTGGACTATAGTCTGAAAAAAATATGAACAAATTCCTATGTACACTGCACATATCTTATTTGTAGTGCAAAAAAACCCAGGAAAAATAATACAATATTTAAAATGGACAATTTTAATCAATATAAGCTTATTAGTATGTCAATGGAAGTATGGGCCTGCTTTTGGCTAATGAAATGGTCTATGTCCAGTTCCATATTTGTCACTGCTAGTCGTATCAAATGATGCAAGTGTGCATCAGTTCATCTGGAACTGGTTGGAGATTTCAGATGTTTCATTCGGGAAAAAGTCTGTGCTGCTGGTCCAACTTTGGACGAGGACGAGCGTGAGAGTTCCGTCCTGCCCCGAGACTCCTTCCCACTCAGGCACTTTCCCACTTTCTCTGGCACAGCTCAGCCTCTCTCACCTCATTCCAGAGCTTGGCAGGGGTGAAGAAGGCGCCACTGCTGTCAAGCTCGTGGGGGAGGGGGTGGAGTGTTCCCACCTGTGCACTCCGTCCCACACACCCCGTTCTGCTGCTCAGCCTGTACATGGGCTCACTTAGCGCACAACGCTGGAGAGGAGGCGTTCAGAGGGCGAGTCCAACTTGCCACCCAATGCGCAGTGGCGCACTACTCATGAGTTGTGCCATGCTGCCCGGCTCAAACTTGACCTCACCGCTCCGCTCCCAGCGCTGCGCTTCCCTGTCCTGCTGGTGCCGCCTCGCTGAAGCCAAGCGCCTCACCCGGAGTCTAGCCACGTGGCAAAAGGAGACACTGCCTGCCTGCCTCCCCTCCAGTGCTCGCGCCCAGCACCTTGCCCAAGTTGCTGCTGCAAGCAAGCTAGCAAGGCGTTGGCCGGCCCCTCTGAGGTCTGCAGGAAGGGCAACGGCCTGGGGGAGGATACGGCCACCCCGGCCCAAAGAAGCCAGACAGGACTAGAAAGTATTTATCAGGCTGACCACTCCGCCTGACAGGGCAGTACTGGGCACCTTCTACATGTGTGCCGAGTGCAAGGGCGTACTCGGCACACAGCTCAGAGGCTCTGCAGACAGGAGAAGGCGGCCATCCAAGTGCTAGTTGCCAGACCAGACCAGCAAAAAATATTCAGCATACAGACTGTACATTCAAGGCTTCAGCGGCGTCTCCCCTCCCCAGTATATTCTTGCACCCAGGTCACGTGCCCGCCCCTCCTCGTTTTGGCTCTGAATGATGAGCAGGCAGGGTAAATGACCTTGGGGGGCCATATCTGGCCCTAAGGCCGTAGTCTGAGGACCCCTGTTCTAGGGAGACCCTCTATAGGTAGTAAGTAATTGACAGGCAAATAAATACCTTCTGATGCAATAGCCACAAGGTTTGCAACTATAGGTTAAAAATGTGTTGCTTCCATTGCCTCCTTACCGTGACAAGCATAATAGGAGTTTGGACTCCATCCAAGGTCAAAGGTGTGTTTCCAAATGATCTGGGGCATAAATTATTTCCTACAATAAAACCGTTAGTTGATTCCATTGGGTTCCCTTTGTTGACGATGTTCCCTGTTTTCCTTCCAAGTACTTCTATTCATAACCCATAATCTTTTACTAATAGCTCATATGGTTTTTGTTTGAATTAAACATAATCACACTGCTGTTCAGTTAATTGCTCTGAGATCAGCAAAACTGTTGGGTCCAAGTGATATTCCCAGTAAGTAACGATGCAGCTCCTAATCTTGAAATACTTTCATGCAACAATTTCAAGTCTTTGGAAACTGCATGCACATACATAAAATATTCAGAATTCTTTGTTTGTGCCTGTTTTTTTCCAAAGACATTTTACCATAAAGCTTTAAAAGTGATTTGGCTGGATGTGCCTTCAGCTCACAATTTTCTCCCAGCTCTCCTATAATGAGAGTTTGTATTCATTTATTAGCAGGCTCCAGCAGTTCTAAGCAGTGTCTGAGCGTCACTTCAGACATTGGGAGCGCAATCCTAACCTGGATTTAGGTTGGCACAGTTAGGCCAGTAAAGTTTGGCTGGCACAAGGGATACCATGAAGTATGTTTGGATCACTCTCAGAGTCAGAGAGGCTAGCACACAAAGTGCACCATCCTCCCTGATTCCAAGAGTGTTCCAAACATGCTTTATGGTGTCCCTTGTGCCAGCCAAACTTTGCTGGCCCAACTATGCTGGCCTAACTCCAGGTTAGGATTGTGCTCTGGGTTGGATCCTACAAACTGAGCATGGGATGGAGCTTTCCTGCCTCCAACTACCATATTCTGTTTTGGTCAGCAGATCCCTCCTGAGAGTCATGGGTCCTCTGGAATATTAAGTTGGTATTGAAACGTCAAAAAAGTGAACTTCACTTCTATTCAGGGTTTCGGCATTCAGATTCCTCTGAAAAGAAGCACCTAAAAATTCTCCAATGGAAGCCAAATGAATTTCCATAAGACAAGAGAATTTTCTAAAGGGAGTTTATATACATCCCTATTTAAGGGCTGCAGCTGGGGTGGCTGAGAGAAATTGGGGACCTCCTTTTCTGATGTATGAGTGTTCACTGTGAACTGCTATTGTAGGGAAGTGATGTTTTAAGTTTATATATGTTTTAATGGCATATTGTACTGTTCTTGTTATTGTGTTTTAATACTCGCATTGGGATACTTGTAAAAAAACAAAAGAAGAAGTTGTTACTAATGTTCTTGCTGAATTCATTTCTGTTGCAGATTGTTGCAATCAAGCACATTTTAAAAATAATGTGACCAGGCCCAAACTGAAAGTTCACTCAGACTATGTCAAATAACATTATTATATTATATTATATTATATTATATTATATTATATTATATTATATTATATTATATTATATTATATTATATTATAAATAATAACATATCTGGAACTCCCAATTTCAACATTTGGATTCTGAAATCTTGCCTAAACGCCCATCAGGAAATCAAAATTTGCAGATCTATTTATCCCCAGTTCATTTCTGGGTGAGCTCCTCAATTGATCTTCAACCCAGCAAACCTGATGGCTTCAATGTGGGCTTGCAAAGAGTATTAAACCATTTAGTTAGTCTTCTCACATTTTCCCAGGAGAGTCAATGCTAATTGCCTATAAGGTAGTTCTGAGGTCCTTGCCTCATCAACTTTGACCTGTAAGACACTCACAGCATCCATCATTTCCAGCATAAAAGCTCTTTCCTGGAGCAGAACTGATTTGCTCCCCTGTAATGTCTTTCTCTCCCCCCCCCACCCTTTTTGTCTTCGCCATCATGATTTTGCTGAAAGTGGATGTATTTGTTTTAGATACAGCTTGAATGTCTTTATGCTTCAGTTAAATCCCCTCTGGTGAAATGTCGTTATATTTATGTATCATGATTCTTTATTCTACTATGTTACTATTCTGCACTATGTTACGCCCTGGTTGAGCATTCAGATTTTCTTCACTGCTCTGGAAAAGATAGTTGCGCGTGTCATACGGTCAGCCCCAGGATCAGGTCAGTGCAGGGTTAGTGGGCCCAGTCAGAATCCAGAGGCTTGTATAAGAAAGAAAACAGAAACTTGACTGTGCCATTGAGATGCTTTACTCAACTTTTAAGGGGCAAACCAGATGTGTTGTGGAGACATGTGGAGTGCAGGTCAATGGTACTTATTAAAAATGTTGCTGTACCTTGAGGGACTCCAAATTGAATCAAAGCAGCACCATGGGAGAAAAGGACTACTTAGTCCTTTTCAGTAAAGTAGCCAAAGAGGGGTAGCATGGTAAATACTGCAGGGGCCACAACATGCGCACAAACAACTCCTCCCACTCACCATCAAAGCCATTCCAGGCAACAACACACAGGAGATGCCATTTGGGTCAGCAAGCAACTGTGTGTTGCTGTCGCTGCCCAGAGTGGCTCTGATGGTGAGTGGGAGAACCCACTTACACAGCTCTTTGCAGCGCCTACAGTACATACTGTGCTGACTCCTTCTGGCTATGCTACTGGCCCTTTCCTTGTGGCCCATTCTTCTGACCAACCCCCTCCCCCAGTTACTTTTGCCAGGATAAGAGATCAGAAAAGCCAGTATCGTTTTCCTTTCCATGAAGAAAAGCAGCATGGGGAAGTGGCTTCGACTGGGGAAGCAAGCCATGAGGAAGAATTAAGCATCCACTCCCCCGTGCTCAGTGATGTCATGTAGCCAGGACGCTCCGGAACGCCATTCCGGTTGTTCCATGAAGGGCTGGCTCCGCCCACTGCAGTCATCGCTGCCGCGCACCCCTGCAATATGCGAATGGGTTCCAGTTGTTAGCGCAGGTAGATTCCACCACTGCCCGTGCTCCTTGAGCCCACTGAAATTGGAGACCCCTGTTTCTACATTAAGCAGACACTGCAGTAAGGAGACAGTTAACACTTGCAATAGGGCCTAAAATATGAAAAGTATATTTGAATTTAAAGCCATCAAAGGAGATAGAAAATACATTGTTTGAGAATATTCAAGCAAGTACAGAAATTTTTAAAAACAAACAAGTCTGTAGCATACATTAACAACCCAATGCTGATGACGGTCAAATTTCTCTTGGCTCAATTCAAAATTTGCTTGATAATTATGAATTTTTCCAATGAGCATTCAGGAAAGAGAAAAGGCCTTATGTGTTCTCTCTCTCTCTCTCTCTCTCTCTCTCTCTCTCTCTCTCTCTCTCT
>JAJKFI010000001.1:21401219-21412958 GCA_029204185.1 Lerista edwardsae
TCTCTCTCTCTCTCTCTCTCTCTCTCTCTCTCTCTCTCTCTCTCTCTCTCTCTCTCTCTCTCTCTCTCTCTCTCGTTGTTGCACATGCATGCTAATGGCGCCACTTGCATAAGCATTGTCACAACCCTTCCGGAAAATGCACTGCCCAGCCCGTTTCCGTAGTTGGAAAGGCCCTTGGATATTCAACCCTCCTCCACCCCAAATAATCATATTCAACCCTCCTGCACCCCAAATAATCATACCAAGGAAGAAGAGAAGGCCGCTACCACGTAAAATGATTACAAGAAACAATTGAGAGAATTGACCCAAATAAAGAACATACCAAACAAACGTTGTCTGGTCACATAGTTCACAGTAATCAACAAAGGTTTGGTAAGACTAAGGGATTAGTGTTCAATATCTTTGTAGTCCTTCAAATCAGTTGGTTTTACAGTTCACATGGTTGTACAGGAAGAGTAATGGGTTCAGCATCAAAGCACTTGTATGCATACACCCTGTGGGCTGAACTCTGACTGCACATGCATAGAATCTCACAACACCTCATTTTACATTTCTAGCTGAGAAAACCTGAGGGAGGGGTGGGAAATCCTGCTCAATTTGTAATACAGCCAAGCATTTCAAACTGCACTCTTTCCTTTTGCTTCTTCAGGGACACCACTGTCCAAAACAATCATGGAAGGGAGCTTGTGGAGGTGGAGTAGGGTGTTAGCAGACTCAGATTGGCTCATAGTCACAACGGGATCAGGGCGTTTCCCAATGGAGGGACTGGTCTGAGCCAAACCACAGGAGCAGGAATGCCCATCGTTGCCATTAGTGACATAGGGGAAACTGCCTTATTCTAAAACAGTCTGCGTAGCTTAGTACTGTCCACAGTGATGAGCAGCACCTGTCCAAAGCAGCAGTCTCCAAACTGGCGCCTTGTATTCTGCTAGGGATGGTGTGAAAGACCCCTGCTATAACTCCCAGGGGTCTTCCTATCCAGCCATACACACACAGAACGCCAGGCGCGCGGCTTGCTGGGTTGTCAGACCCCAGAAGCACCTGGCCACAGAGACCCCTGGGAGTTGTAGTAGGAGTCTTTCACACCTTCCCTTGTTGAACACGAGCCTCTGCTCAAGCCAAGGAAGGAAAACAGGGACACCGGATCCAGCCCATGGGCTGGAGTTTGGAACCCCCTGTTCTAAAGGTTCAAGCGTTTTCCCTGCCCTGCCAGAAATGGAATCCAAGACCTTCCCCATGTTCTCTGTAGCCCCTGCTCATGAACCAGTTTGCTATGGAGTGATAGGCTTTTACTACCTGGTGACAATCAAGGAGGACAGTGAGGAGACATGGGCGCTCCAGGACTTGCCACACTGATACCCTGTGAAGGATCCCTGCATCTTTAAGAGTTGCATGTAGAAGAGAAATATATCATGTTGGGATTTCTCCTATCTACCCAGCACAGTAGCATAGCTAGAGGGGACAAAACAGTACTACAGGCACCACAATGCACCATGCAAATGGCCACTCGCCATAGGAGACATTCCAGGCAGTGATGGCAATACGCAGGTACTCACCAAACCAAACAGCTTCTCTGCTATAGCTGCCCAGAATGGCTCAAACAATGAGTGGGAGGGGCCATTTACACAATGTGTTGCGGTGCCTGTAGTACTTACCATTCCGCCCTCTAGCTATGCTACTGCTTCAGCACAGTGATGGGGAAAGCACAAGTTGAGAAATGATCTCGTTTGCTCAACACTTTAAAAGTAAAGGTGACATTTCAGGGTCTGGATCTGGCAACCCTCTGCTCCACAGTACAGAGCTTGCAATTTTGATATTAACAAACTATCTAATCAGTGAAGAAGTGCTGAGGTGGAGAAAAAGACTTTTTAGTCTATGTATACAAGGTCATCATTGCTTGATTGCATAGTTAAGAAACGCTAATTAAAATGGTTTCCTCTCATTTTCACAAGCAAGAGACTCTCTTAAAACTAGTATCGTGACTGCTACATTTTACTAATCAATTCTAAAACATGAACTCATCAGAATGAATTATTTTTACATTTCTAGAAAATTTTTGCTGCATGTATCCTTTTGGCTGCACATATTTACATAATAAATTCTGCCAAAGATAGAAGAGATTTCATGTTAGATTTAATGATTATAAGTGGCATCTTCCAAAGCTGGCATTTTGGTAAATGCTAATGCAAAACTGAGCTAAAACTATTCATTTAAATAGTTGCCTATTCATTTGACTGGATGCTTAGCCCAGTCCTATGGGTGGGATGTGATGATGGATCTCATGATCCATCATCATATCCTGCATCATATCCTGCAGGACTCTGGCATGGCAGCAGGTCTGAAGAGTTGGTACCAGTGCAAATGTCCAGAGGATGCACACAGGAACAGCAGACTACAGATTGTCCACCACACTGGTTAGCTGGGGAGGAAGAATGGGGGACATAATGGAGCAGAGAGAAGGCTGGGTCAAGGCAGTTCAAGGGCAACCTAGGGGCAGGACGGAGACAATCTCAGCAGCAGCATTTTACAGAGCAATCCTAGCGTGCCCGTCACACCAACGCTACATCCTAGCGTTGATACAAGGGGCGGAGCGCCGATGCGCAGGCACCAAGCAGCACCCCCGCATCGGGGCTAACACTTTGAAGCTTCAGAGCGCCGACAGAGAGCCTCCCTTGCACTGACTGAACACGGTTGGCGCAAGGGATTCTCTGCCCCGTCTCAGGATGGGGATTGATGGGAGGGGGAGGTGGGACCTGGGCGGGACCTGGGCGGGCTTGGAAGGTGGCCATACGGCCACTTCCTAAGCCCATCAGTGAGGCAGCGCAGCCCCAATTTGGGTTGCACAGTCTCCTTGGAGCTGCGCCCACTCTTTAGCGGGTGCAGATCCAAGGAGCACATAGGGGAGGATGGAGCCCTCCCTACGGTAAGGGAGCGGCGCATTCCCTTGCCTCAGGAGGCTCCAGCCTCCCCGCACCCAGCACTGGATAGGGCACTGGCTGGCCGGCACTCCTACCCCAGCGCTGGGTAGGATTGCGCCCTTAATCTTCATTAAGATCCAATGCCACTGCAGCAGGCCCAACATGCCAATAGCATCTAGAGTGGGGTGATGTCGTGACGTTACCCTCTGTGTCACTGCACCCCTAGCTCCTCAGCCCCTCCCCCTGCATCATCCTCTCACACTCCCAGCATCTGTGAACACTCCATTTTGGAGCCAAACGAATGCACCATAAAGTACATTTGAACCACTCTCAGAATCAGGAGGGATGGTGTAAGTCTGTGCGCTGGCCTCTCTGACTCCGAGAGGAGTCCAAACATACTTTACAGTGTCCCTTGTGCCACCTCACACTGGATGGCCTGCCCAGCATACAACATGACAAAATTTAGCTCTCCCACCCATTTACCTCTCCCAAACCCAACAGCCATATGCAAAGCCGGATTCCACCCACTCATGATGCTAAGAGAAGGGGAAGGGAGCAGAATTAGTTAACAGGTTCTCCATATTTCCAATTACATAAATTTTAAAGAAGATTACATACCATCTAAAAAGTCCATACAAAAAAAGCACAAAAATATCAAATAATCCATTTTTAATGACCAAAGGAGAGCAAGGAACATTAAGTGCTGTTGGAATAAGTAAAAGGTGTGCCAGGGGGAGGATGGAAGGATGGTATGATGGGGCTGAGAGTCACTGAATTCTCACTCATTAGAACATTAGGGTTCTCACTCGGAAGCCAAGGTTTGGGAGTTTGTCCCTCCTTTATAGGGAAAGTAACATCTAGAAGAAGAATCCCAAAGAAGGGCAATGCCAAAGATTGCTCGAATTACCGCACCATTGCACTCATTTCACATGCTAGCAAGGTCATGCTCAAAATCCTACAAGCTCGGCTTCAGCAGTATGTGAATCGAGAACTACCAGATGTACAAGCTGGTTTCCGAAGAGGCAGAGGAACTAGAGATCAAATTGCCAACCTTCGCTGGATCATGGAGAAAGCAAGAGAGTTCCAGAAAAACATCTACCTCTGCTTCATTGATTATGCTAAAGCCTTTGATTGTGTGGATCACAACAAACTGTGGCAAGTTCTTGAAGAGATGGGAGTTCCAGACCACCTGATCTGCCTTCTGAGAAACCTTTATGCGGGTCAGGAAGCAACAGTTAGAACTGGACATGGAACAACCAACTGGTTTAAAATTGGGAAAGGAGTACGACAAGGCTGTATATTGTCACCCTGCTTATTTAACTTATATGCAGAGTACATCATGAGGAAGGCAGGGCTGGATGACTCACAAGCTGGAATCAAGATTGCTGGGAGAAACATCAACAACCTCAGATATGCAGACGATACCACTCTACTGGCAGAAAGTGAGGAAGACCTAAAGAACCTTTTGATGAGGGTGAAAGAGGAAAGTGCCAAAATTGGTTTGAAGCTCAACATTAAAAAGACTAAGATCATGGCAACCACTCCCATCACTTCCTGGCAAATAGAAGGGGAAGAAATGGAAGCAGTGACAGACTTTATTTTCCTGGGCTCCAAGATCACCGCAGATGGTGACTGCAGCCATGAAATTAAAAGACGTTTACTTCTTGGGAAGAAAGCTATGGTGAACCTAGACAACTTAATCAAAAGCCGAGACATCACCCTGCCAACAAAGGTTCGCATAGTCAAAGCGATGGTTTTCCCAGTAGCCATGTATGGCTGTGAGAGCTGGACCATAAGAAAGGCAGAGCGTCGAAGAATCGATGCTTTTGAATTATGGTGTTGGAGAAGACTCTTGAGAGTCCCCTGGACTGCAAAGAGATCCAATCGGTCAATTCTCCAGGAAGTCAAGCCTGATTGCTCCCTGGAAGGACAAATGCTGAAGCTGAAGCTCCAATACTTTGGCCACCTGATGAGAAGAGAGGACTCTTTAGAAAAGACCCTCATGCTGGGAAAGATTGAAGGCAAAAGGAGAAGGGGGCGACAGAGGATGAGATGGTTAGATAGTGTCACCGAAGCAATGAATATGAAATTGGGCGAACTCAGGAAGCTAGTGGAGGACAGGGAGGCCTGGCGTGCTGTGGTCCATGGGGTCGCGAAGAGTCGGACACGACTTAGCGACTGAACAACAACAACAACAACATCTAGAACCTCCAAAACTCCTTTTGGAACCAAAGCCATTATAATTTCAATGACACTTCATTTCAATGACACTTTCAATGACATTATAATTTCAATGACATTTTGATATTGTTTCCTGCAATAAAATTTCCTTTTTATACTGTCAAAGTGCAAAATTTACTGGGGGCAAATTCCTAACCTGGAGTTTGGCTGACACAGTTAGGCCAGCATGGTTTGTCCAGCACAAGGGCCACCGTAAAGCGTGTTTAGACCACTCTCGGAGTCAGGGAGGATGGCTCACGTCTGTGTGCTGGCCTTTCTGACTCCGAGAGTGGTCCAAACATACTTTACAGTTTTCCTTGTGCCAGGCAAACTTTGCTGGTCTAACTGTGCCAGCCTAACTCCAGATTATGATTGCGCCCTGGGACTCCTCAAAAAGCCATCTAACCAAATACTGTTTTTAAAAAAATATGTTATGGAGGTCAAAATAAACATGGGGTTGTGACAATTGCCTAGTTATATATTTTTACCATCATGCATCTTCTTTTCATACTTCTGTATTATTCTTCCTACATGGCAAAACATTAGTGGATTGGTAGATAATCAAAACTTGGAATTGGACACCTCCTAAACCCCCTATACTAACAGCAGCATTTCCAAAATGGATTTTTTTATATTTCTTGCCATTATTATCAACGTTTTCTATGTAGTTATTAATAGACATAACCTATGTGGACTGACCTTCCTATAATACTTCATGTTCCCGGAGCACAATTAGTAACATTACATGTTGCCTGGGGTAAGAAATGCATTAACCTATTTTTCAATTGTAGCAGCATCAATATCCTCCTAATTGCATTTTTTAAACGGATTATTCAAATTATAAAAATAAACTGTATAGTGCCACTTACACTCCAGTTTTAAACCCATGTATATGTCCCAATAATACCAATATAACTTACATCCAATAAGCACACTTATGATCATAGCCTTGAATTGTTTTCTCCTTTTTTGTCTCCTCTATTCTGCAGTGACTGCATTGCATGCATGTGTTTGTGTGTGCATGCACACATGCACGCACGCACGCACGCACACACACACACACACACACACACACACACAAACCATCTTGGTCTCTCTGCTTTTAGCAATAATTTGCACATAATGGAACAGCCAGAGGGGGGTTGATCAATGACCTCTGTCTCCGAGATGCTGTTCCAAGGGAAACACATCTGCCAACATAAAGTATTGGAGCAATCATAGCTCAGTGAGCGTCGTAATAAGCAACTGTTACACTGGAGCCATCAGTCATGTTCAGTTACAGACCTGAAAGGATACAGCACCTCAGGGAGCAATGTCCTTCCATAAATTTGGGCAGCAATGAAGAATGATTTGCAATCAAGTAATAAAAGGCCTGAAAAAGGTCCACCATGCATACTAACATCCAGTACAGCTGACAAAGGAAATAAAAAACCTTGGCATTGTTTGCTCGTTATGTAAACTACACAGCTGTCCAAGCAATTAAGATATGATTTTGGGAATTCTCTCGTAAAAATTTGCTAACAGTGCTTCCACTTGTGAAAGTGACATTCTTCTTTATCAGTAAAGTGCATTTCATTACAGTAATGCAATTTCATCTAGCTTAATAGTAGGAATTGCTTTAACCTTATGGCAAGAGTACATAAACATCATAAAATTAATGTCACCCCCATGCATTATGGGAATAAATTTGCATCATGTGACAGCATCAATGAAGCAATAAAGAATTTCATATGCACCTTCTGTTTGGAATGGCTATTTCCAAGATCTAGTCGCCCTAGTTGGCAATGCTAGAATTTTCTGGCTCAGAAACAGTTAACAAAGCCAGTGTCATTTTTCAATATCACTGCCAGTGAAAACAAGATTGGGTTAAAGCTTTCTTGGAAGTCCAATTTTAGACTGAGGAAGTCTGCAAGGACAGGGGAAGAAAGTGATGGCTTATGCAGATCTTTCCTGGTAGGTGTTGTTTTCTTACCTCAAGGATCACATAGAATTGTAGGGCACGGACAGAAGTTTAATTTAAAATTAGATCTGCTCAGATCATAATAGGCTGCTGCCCTTTTCAGCAGGTTCTATGTGGTCCCTAAAGGGTGCTCCCATTGACCAGGGAGGAGGAAGGAAAAACATCTCCTCCTCCTCCCACACTCCCCACCAATCAATGGGCTTTCTTCCATTATGGTTGAGGAATAGGAGCTCAGGGTTGGGCTTTCTACAGAATCTCCAGTAACCTGTAGCACTAGTTCTATGCACCCACATCAGGATTTGGCAATAGTCAAAGGCAGTGGTTTTCAAACTTTTTAGACTGGGACACACTTTTTAGAATGGCACATCCACCGGAAGTGATATCATTAACCTGGAAGTGATGTCATAGCCGGAAGTGCCATCATCGAGCAGAAAATGCTGTCAGTGTGACGTAATCAAATGACACACCAAGAATGCAAACTGGCATTCTTGGACTGAAGCAAATGCACAACCATGAAAGAACCCTGACAGAAAGCAAGCTTAGGACAAAATATTACGTAAAAGCACTGAACTAAATACAAAATTTAAAAACCCTCACTTGAAAATTCAAACTGTTAACACTCACGAAAGGAATATAATAAGAGTAAAGTCTACAGTTTCCAAGATGGCTGCTCCCAGCTTTCTGCAACTCACCTGACCCACAGTTTGAATAACAGTGGTCAAAGGCACTATGCTAAGGATTTGCCTGGGAAGCATCTTGGGGTTTCTGCAAAGTAGCCATGAAGAGTACAGACATGTAGAAAAGAGCTAGAATTAGAAGCCACATTCACTTAGCTTTCAACCATAATTTCCTATTGTGTCTGAACTGGCCCATGATACACAACAGGTTCCCATGTAGACATGGGTAGAGCAGTGAGATGAATGACCACCACAAAGCATGATGACATCTGAAACTACAGCTTCCCATATGGCTGCCACACAAGTGAAATTACATGCAGCCATCCTGCGATTCTGCACTGCCTGAGTCCCCCCAGAAAATCTGATTTTCACAGCACCTCAGAAGAAAAATTGTGCCGCCCATATTTTCAAGCAAACTTTTCCACCTTCTCTGACTTATGGCCTCAAGTGACAGCAGATCTATGCTACTGTGATCACTTCCAAATGGAAGCTAAATCTTTTGCTTTCAGTCATACACTGTGAAAGCTGTATCTTTTTCTAATTTTGTTTGTTTTAGCATATCACAAAAAATGCATTATTCTACAACATTCACTATATTATTCCACCAATCAGTTCTTGTTCCATTCTTCATCTCATCCCTTAACAGCACCTTCAGTGCATTATCCATTATAGAACAGAGGCACTACGCCAATATTGTAATGCTCTCTCCCAGTAGTCAATACACGGTTGTTTACAAAAATTTATCTTTTCCTCCATTCTGCCCTCCTGCCACCTCACCCTGTGCCAATGGGACTCTGTTGCTGCTGAACCAGTCTGACATGGGGGCAAGGGTGTGCAGATTAGGTCCGGGATGGGGGCAGGATCAGCGGTGCTAGCATGCCCCATATCCAAACCCCCACCTGATTGGCCTGCATGACCTGATCCATTGCACAGGCCTGATCCATTGATCCACTGCAGCTTCTGGGGCTTATCCCAAGACCCTTATCCTAAGGAAACTGCCAGCAGCAAAAAAAAAATCCTCCACAGGATACAGTAGAAGCCATGCAAGTGCTAATGCACTACCATGCAAGGATGTTGGTAGAACTGGGCTGTTTGTCTCCTCTAATTTGCCATACTATATTTTCCCATAAACCCAGTTGCATTCCTGCATGGGGGGTGACACCTGGGAACACACTTCTAGGGGTGCCGCTCCCACCTGGAGGTGCCACCCTCTGCACCTGCTGCCTCTCTCCGGTGGCATGTTGAGGGCTGGAGAAGCTGCAGGTGCCTCCCCAGCCTGCAGAATGCTTCTGTGGGCTGGGAAAGCTGCGTGCAGGTTCCCCAGCTCTTAGAAGACCCTCCAGGGGCGCTCTCTCCCCCTCCACTTAAAAAAAGCAGAGAAGGTGGAGGGCATTGTCTAGAGCATAGTGGCAATGAGGGGGTGCAACCAAGGGCAGGAGGAGGCAATTTTGCCACCCCTCCCCATCTAGCACCCTGGGGTATTTGCCCCCCTACCCCCTAGGTATTCCACTGCATAAACCTACTACATTCCACCTATAAAAAGTGTTTCAACTCTACCATAACCAGTGATTCAAATTCTAAACTTATCTATATAGTTGTCAGATTCTTACCTGTACTTATACTGTCTGATTCTAAGTCCTTCTGTTTGCCTGAGGTTACCCATTCACATTACAATTACTTGCCAATGGGCAGCCCAATCCTAACAAGAGTCCCACAACACAATGCAGCTATGCTGGTGCAGCCTCTAATGGAGGTCTACTCAGGGTAAGGGTGAAGCTCCAGGAGTGACAATGGGGCTCCTTGGATATGTGCCATTTGATATTGCTGGATCCTGGAAAGGACAGGATACAGTGGTAGCTGTGGCTGCCATTCCCACCTCCTTCCCGTGTCTAATCTGCCCCCTCCATACCTTTCCCCACCCTGTTCTTTCCTACCTCTTCCCACTTCCAGCCAGGGTAGCCCCAACCTGTTCTGGTGACCACAAACCTCTGACTGGTGGCAACAGGTCAGCAGTGCCCTTACTGCTGGCACAACTATTCTTAGAGCGCAATCCTAAATTGTAGTTAGGCCGGCATAAACTAAGCCAGCAAAGTTTGGCCAGCACAAGGGCCGCCAATCCATAAAGCGTGTTTAGACTACTATCGGAGTCAGGGAGGATGGCTCACATCTGTGTGCTGGCTTCTCTGACTCTGACAGCTCAAGCCTATGCATGTCTACTCAGAAATAAATCTCATTGCATTCAATGGACCTTACTCCCAGGAAAGGGTGTATAGGATTGCAGCTTGAGAGTGGTCCAAACATACTTTACGGTGGCCCTTGTGCTGGCCAAACTTTGCTTATGCCAGCCTAACCCCGTTTAGGATTGCTCCCTTGGTTGCCTTACAGTGCCTTACAGCATGTTTGCAACAGTGCACACACCCATCCCATGAAGGATTGGACCACAATTCGTCAGCCTCACGTTTATTCTGTTACACACCTAATTAATTCAAATAGATAATCAAATTGCTAATCAACTATTAATTTCATCACTAGGTAATCGCATCATTAATTAACTGAACAGACTAATTAATAAATGATAGTTAATCATATAGTCAGTTACGCCATTTTTTTAGAAAACCATCAAAATTGTCCAAATTAATAACACCATTAACTTCTTTCCACACAGTTCCATCTTTCCAATATAAATATTAAGGTTTATTTGAGAAAAAAATGTATAAATCCAAAATTTCACCCAGATTCTCCACTCCCAGGTCAAAAACTGGGAATCAATTTTTTTTTCATCCTTTATTTAAGGCCCTACCCTATACAACTTTCTAGCACTTATGCAGCAACAGGGCAGCAGTTTCGAGGTAACAAATGTTCCCTTACTTGAGAAGGCCTCAGAGACTGCCACCACCACCACAGGATGCAGCACATGCCCCATTGGAACAGCTGCATCAGCACTGGAAAGTTGGATAGGATTGGGCCCTTAGTGAAAAAAAGTAAAAAAAAAATCAACTAAAAAGAAAAAAAGGAGAAAAAGGAAAAAGGAACATATACATAACATTCACACTATATAGAAAAATACAAAGAAAATTTATAGCAATGTATCCTATAAACTTTAATTCATAAGCAGTAGATCATCAATCAATTGAACTTAAATACCACTTTTCAACAAAAAAAGTTCACAAAGTGGTTTACAGGCAAAGAATAATAATAAAGTTAAATGGCTTCTTGTCCCAGAATGGCTCACAATCTAAAAAAATGCAGGACACCACCCAGCAACTAGAACATATAAAAAATGGCTTCCTTGCCAATGAGGTGTTGTTATGACTCAGAAGGGAACCAATAAGGTGCTAGTACGAATCAGCTCTCATATCCATGTATCAGAGATAATACTAGAACTCTTAGTTCTGTGAAGGTGCAATCTAAGGACATCCTTAGGCCAATGCAAGCTGCTTGCGTTAGTCCTGTGCTGTCACGAACATGCCGTAAAGCATGTCGGCAGAAATGGTGCAGGCCCAGCACAGGCAGCTGGGGGTCCAATCACACTGAGGAGACACTCAGGTAAGCTGCCCCTGCACAGGCCAATTTCGGCAGGGCAGGGGCTTCTCCGGGTGGAGAAAAGGCAGGAGGGGGGTAGTACGGGGTGAGGGAGGGTATTCCTAGGGGGGGGCCGCCTGGGGGGGGGGTGGAGCCCAGATCCAGCAGTTATGCCTGAGCCAAATCCCCAGGCCATATGGCCCCAACTCAGGCCACTGCAGCCTTCTTGAACTTGCAACTGCTAAATAGCGAGTGCAGGTCCAAGCAGCCCCATAGGCAGCGATGGGATCTACAAATGACTTGGGGGAACGGAGGGCGGGACTTAGGCGGGACTACCGTTTGATTGGCAGCCCGTCCGTGCACTTCCGCTTTCGTTCCGCTCGCTCCGAGGCCAGGGAGCGAGCGGAACGAAAGCGGAAGTGCACGGACGGGCTGCCAATCA
>JAJKFI010000001.1:21413058-21431665 GCA_029204185.1 Lerista edwardsae
GGAGCGAGCGGAACGAAAGCGGAAGTGCACGGACGGGCTGCCAATCAAACGGTAGTCCCGCCTAAGTCCCGCCCTCCGTTCCCCCAAGTCATTTGTAGATCCCATTGCTGCCCATAGGGGTGGCTGGTGCTTACCCAGGGTGACAAACGCCCAGAGGCGGGCCGGGCTGGGAGCGCGCCCCATGGCAAGGCGACGAAACCGCGCTCCTGGCACGTCACCCTCCCCCATGCATCTCCCTGCCACGCCTCCCTGCGCCCGGAAGAGCAATTTCCAAGATGGCTGCTCTGAGGTTTCCACCACCCACCTGAATTCAGGTTGTGACCGACCAAGTGGGTCCCAACCCACCGTTTGAATAATGCTGCCCTAGTACCCCTAGCTCAGATGACACCATCAGTTACCTCAGATTTCCTCACTAGGCCCACATCTTTCCTACATTGCTGCCTTCTGGAACTGGAAATACGATACAAAACCCCAATTCTTCTCCTTACCTTCCCTGTGCTTAGAGAACCTTCCTTACCCAACTAGAGAACATTTTTTAAAAAGCACTGTATTTTCCTTCCAACTTTTTTGTGGGGCAAAATCCCAAAACGTTCTGAGATTGTTTCTTCTTCAGACTCTCTAATGGAGCCTCAGAGGGGAGGAGGCATGAGAAAAGCAATTAATACATCAGAGATCTCTGCCAGGCTTTTTATAGCATTACAGGTTTTTTCCGCCATAAAGAAACATATTGAATCTTTAGAGCACAGCCCATTCTTCACTGTTTCAGTTGTCTCCTTTTGTTTACACGTCCCTGCCATCCTTCTTTGTGAATTGAATGCTAAACTATCTCTAGGGAGATGTTAGATTGCTTACAGAATGCCTCAGCAGATGGTGATTCCTGTTGCAACAGAAGGCTGTGATTACACCTGAACTCTGCAAGAACTCTAAACTTAAACAGAAAAACAAGATAAATGAGGACTCCTTAAAGTTCCCTTTCCTATGCATAGTTTGTGCAGCAGGGGAAGAAAAACAACCAATCAGTTTTGGAATTTGGCCCAAGATCTTATTTGCAGTTTTTATATGACAGACCTATCATGGCAGACCTCTAGTCCCTGTGCAATAGTTCTGCTAGTGAACCTTCCATGATCAGCCATGCCAAGTGACTCTTTGTCAAGAAACATCAGTGAAAACTGAAATATTGCAAAAATCTGAGATTTTATTTTGAAACATAATTTTTTCCCCAAGATTCTGTAAAGAATTGTGGCTGATGTGTGTTTGTTCTTGGGGCATCTAAATTAATGGTTTTATTATCACACTACTAATAATTGCTATGGCGCATCTTGTGTGTGCTGTGCATATTACAATTTTAAACAGATTTTCAGGTAGTGACATTATTGAGGGCACAATCCTAAACTGCACTGGAACAGGCAGGCTGGAGCCTCCATGGGGCAAGGGCACATTCACTACCGCGGGGTAGGCGCCAGCTGCCCCAATTGGCACTTGGGATCTGCGCCTTCCTAATGGCCACATCCAAACTCCACCCCCTTCCCCACCCAGTACGCCTCCCAGCCAGTCCAGAAACACCCTTCCGCCCTCCCTTGCACCAGCCAGAAATACTCTTGCGCCAGCCGAACTTGAGCAGCACTGCTGTCAGTGTTGGCCAAGATGACACTCTCGCACCAGCGCTGTGTGCAAGCAGCTTGAATCGGCCAATGGGTGCTTCTTGGATTGCGTCCTCATTATATAAAGTTATAAGCATGAGAAAAATCAAAAAGTTAGCCACGCCTTATCAGACAGCTGGTTTGCTGCCTGCCACGCATTGCTGCCATGGAGCATCCTTGACATCAGCAGCAACTTACCTACTGTCAGCGCAGCCCAGGCAATAGTGGCCTAAATTACACTGGTGGACCGTGGGGTCTGCCATCACACCATGAGAATACGTTTGGTCCATTGTTGTCTGGAAAGACATAGGTTCCAATCTACCGACTCAGAACATAAAACTTCTACTGAAGGCAGTGGGATTGAATTTAGCTATGACTCACCAGCTCTTTTGGTTTCTGCTTTCTTCAAAACAACTAATTTTGATTGGATCAGGGATTTAAAAATCAAGAGTAAATGCTGATAATTGAAATTCACAACTCATTTACATGGGCATAGCTCTACTGTCTCGAAGGTAATTTTAATGAGGCTCCTTTAAAGTAATATTTGTAGGAATGTAACCATTTAATATTTTCCTCATAGATGGTGAAAAACTCAGAAATAAATGAGTAGGGCTCTTGATATAAATCTAATATATTCCACCTGCATCTCTTTTGTCTTAAAAATTGATGTAACACAAAATGACATATAATAATCAATTTTTTCCTATGATGTAGGGTAGTGTATTGAAAAAGGCAGGAGATACCCCAAGGAGATAGGAAATGGTATCAGCAATGGCCTCTTGTCTGGGTAAACCAGGGATTATGGGGTTAATCCCAAAATTCCTGCAGCAGGAACACAGCTGCAGGCTGATAAGGGCTCTGGCTCTGAAGGGAGGTTAGCACAGGTGCAGAAGGGTGTGGCTGATGAATTAAAGCCTGATTGGCTGGCCTCAGTATAAAGCTGGAGGCAGGAGCTGGAGAAAAGGAGCTGGATAGGTGCTGGAGGATGGTACCTTGGGTAGGTGCTGGATGGATGGACTGCTGGCTGGACTGGCTGTGCTGGATAGACTGCCTGGACTGACTGCCTGTTGGATGGACTGAAGGATGGACTGGCTAGAGGAATGACCGGCTAAGGTAAGGTTATTGTGGGAGACCATTGGGAAATTGTTGCATGGCTACCATGCCCCTGGAGCCACCAAGTGGAGGAGGCAGTTGTAGCTTAGGCAAGCTGACTGCCTATTGTTTGGTGGTGGGGTTTGTTGGTGCTAGAGTTAGGATATCTGAGCTAAGCCAGTGATGAGGGCAGTCTAGAGGAGGCTGGCCAGCCGGTGATCCCAAGCAAAGCTGCTGGAAGAGAGGAGGCCCAGTGGGCGACTGAACCCCCTCCCTCTTGCCTATCTCTGAGGCCACTCTGTGGGGAAACTAGTTAGCCTGGTGTGGGCATTTGGGCCCTTGGGGAGGCCCAGCAAGGAATTTGGCAGAACAGGTAGGGATGTCAAACATATGGCCCATTGGGCAGGAGCTGCCCCCAGAAGCCCTTTATCCAACATTTATGGGATGTTATGTGGCGTAGGAGGTGTGGACTGATGGTTGAGCTGCCAGTACTGTCTGAAGCTAAGCAGGAGAATCCTGGTCTACTTTTGGATGGGAGAAAATGCCAGGCTATGACAAGCTGCAGTACGGCAGGATGGAGTTGCTGCGGAGCTGATTAGCCAGTGTGAGAAGGCCAGCTGGCAAAAGAACAGCGGATGACCTTGAGGATCCAGGCTTGACTTATGATTGCCTGCTGAAGCACAATAGTATGCAGCCAGACGAGAGAACCACACTGTGAAGGCTACATCTGGACAGAAGATTCAGTGAATCCCAGAATACTGTAAAATGGTGATTTAGACTAGCCTGCCCATGTAAGCAGTCTTGGGCATTCAGCATGGGAAAGGCGGGGTATAAGTTTTTTTAAAAAAAACAAGTAAATGTTGGTTCTGCTGAGGCTCTGGGAGGGAGATATGGAAGGAGGCCTCAGAAGGCAAGGAATTCTGCAGGGGAAGGGGCGGACCATGAGGAGTAAGAGAGGGAAGGTGCTGCCAAAGTGCTGGGAGAGCCCAATTATCACATGGGCCACCCTTTCAGCAGCTCGACTTGTGCTAAGGTCTCACTTCATAGATCACTTCTCAGCTGCCAAACTGCAAAGTCATTCTGTGGCAGAAATGGTGCTATTGAAAGGGTGGCTGGTGTGATAATTGAGCTCTATTGAAAATATGATCAAGATCTGCAGATTTTCTTTTTTTATTTCTGTCAATTTCAGTTACTGAGTTTCTATGTGAGAAGAAAGTTCTCATTTCTAGCCATCAGCTGCTTAATGACATCACTTCCTGCTTAATGATGTCACTTCCAGCCCTCAGCAGGTGCTATCAATGCTGCTCAACCTGCTATATGAAATGAGTTTGTCACCCATGATGTAGGGGTTGTTGATTTTTAATCTTTGACATTTTACTTTATTCAGTCGTACCCAAAGAATACGTACTGTATAGTCGTAACTATGTCCCATTGAAATTCATTGGGTTTATGGTAGCAATGACTACCTTGTCTCATTGTTTTTAATGGTGATGGCTTATCTAGATATAAGCTATCATACTCCAACTATGTATACAATTGTTTTATCAATGCAAACAAAACATTTCAAGACGAGACGTGTAAGAAGCAGCAGCTATTCAAGTCCTAATTACTCCAGATACCCAACTATATGGAGTGGAATGGTTGTTGACCAGTAGCTTCAAGCTGATCAGAAACTTGTCGATGATATGATTGAAAACACTAAAGACTCTACTTCCTCCCTTTGGAGAAAAGGAACTCAGTTGCTCCTTACATAAATATTCACTATCATTGTTCACCTGAAGCATCTCTTGAGGGTTTTATCTAATAAAAGCAAAATACTGCTGGAAACGTCAACCATTTAGGGAGCCATAAAACGAAGAAGACACAGATGCACATTCCCTATTCATGCGTCAACCCATAGTGAATGTTTTATTGTGCAGCCCAAGCAAATGGAAAAATAGGTGGATCCAATATGGCTTTAACATTTCTTGCACTTTGCAGTAACTGAATCTATAAATTAAGAGGGGGAAAATGTGCAAGTCCAAGCACGAAAGCTGAGCAAGCCCCATTACTCAATGTTGGTAGAAGTACTGAGCTCAGGTTCTTCTCGGCCTAGCAAAAAAAAAGCAAGTGTTTCAAAGAATTGAGCATATCATTTTCCAGGATGACATCATAGGGTTACTCATAAACAAGAGGAAAGAAGCCTTCCCTCTAAGTATTAACACAATGGTCGAACAAAGAGTTATAGGTTGTGCATTACATCCTTTGGATCTTCTGTTGTTTCCCATGGCAAAAGTACATTAACAGAAGAGCATGAATAATAAATATTGCTGGAATAGCTCTTCCAAAAGTATTTCCGAATGGATCTATATCAATACATCTCTGTAAATCCAAGTTGATGTCATTTGAGCAATTGCCCTAGTCCTTTTTTCAATATTCAGCGAACTCTCACAATGATGCACACAAAATAGATGAATCCATATTTTTGTTCTCTTAAGAGTTATACAGGTAAACAAGAACCACATCACATAACACAAACCTGGATACTTTCGAAAATCTTAGTCATCACTCATTCGCAGAACAATCCCCAGTTGCGTTGTGCTAATTGTGCTGACCAAGCTTGTGGATTCTCAAGCATTGTGAGAGTGATACCAATTGACACCCATGAGGTTTGGGAGCTCTGTCCTTGTGTTAGCAGGAAATATAGTAACAGGAACACTATTGTGTGAAATAAAGTGAAAAGGGACCATTGTTCATGTAACTTGGAACACAATCCTAGCCTGGTGTTGTGCCAGCACAGCACTCTTGGCCAGACCAGTGTTGTCGCAAATGTGCAGTAAGGCTATGTTTGTCTATTCAAAAGCAAACCCCATTGAGTTCAATGAGACTTACTCCCAGGTAAGTGTGTACAGGTATTTCAACCTTAAAAATTCTAAGGGTGCAATCTGAATAGGATGCTGCACCATCTGAACTATCGTTCCAGCAGTGCAGTGATCTTTCAGGCATGGCAAATTGTGATGTATTATCAATGCTGCTTGGCCACTGCCAGAAATGGTGAGCAGCAGTGGTTGTGCAACAGTGGTGATCCGAGATGTCCCAGTGCTGGTATGTTGGCATGGGGGTGGGTGGGCATTGAGCAGGGGATGGATGGAATGGGGTGGGGAAGGGGATAAACCAGGTGGAGAGGGGGCTGTAGCAGGTGGAGAGGGGGCAGTTAGCAGCACCAGTAGCTCCACAAATATCTTCTCTGTCTTCGCAGCCTCCATTCACTTCCCCAGGTCCATTTGGAATTGTGTCAACCAAGCACCTGGAGCAGGTCCAACTAGACCAGTCGAGGAAATGGAGGCTTACTTCAAGGAAACCTTTGTGACTGTCTCCACCCCACAGGATGAAGCTTGCGCTCCATCAGTGTAGCTGCAAAAGCACAAGTGGAGACTGGTTATTTAGGACTGGCCTGAAATATCCATTACCATTGTTAGGAGTATGTATCAACATTGTTATTCTGAGTGACTGTAGGGTAGCCAACAAAAACAGACCGTGCAGTGGCTGTCCCTGGAACTTCGTATTGCTTAGGGAAATGGAAAGCTGTGTATGCAACGCAATATATTAAAACTAATGCACAGGACTGAGTGGGGCAGCCTTGAGGAGCAAAGAGACAATCTGGCAAGTATCTTCCATCTGCTCTTTCTCATGCATTGAGTTAGGGGATTTGCAGGCATTTCGAACAGCTCTGGTCTGGAGTCTCTTTCTCAAACCTCTTGTGCTTCCTTGATTGTTGACAAGGGCCAGAAGATCCTGCAGCACATCTCTGGTTGCTTTCCTTGTGCGATTGGAATTTGTATCAACTAATCCAAAACGTCAAAGACAGTTTCATAGAAGAGCACCACAAATGATTAGGGCCTTGGAACACTCATCATGACGAAAGTCTGGATGAAGTACAGTAGTTACATAAAACTTCCATTTTAAGGCTATATTGTTACAATACTGGATTCCGTTAACATTAGTACATTTGCACTAAGGGTCATCAACAACCTGTCGTATCCTGCTGTTTAAGGTCCCGATCCTATTGGGCATAACGGGAGTGGTACGAGTGTACCGCCCACATCACTCTCACACAAGGCACCGTAAAGTGCCAGCGGTAAGGCATTATCACTGGTCCTGGGGTGACGCCATTGCAATACCAGCCCCACAGTGGCCCAGAGGAAGTTCCACAAGCCAGCAAGCGGTGAGTCCACAAGTCGCTGGCGTTGTGGGTTTTCCGGATGGGGTAGAAGGGTGTTCTAGGACAAGGGGAGGGGAGGAGCAGGGGTGAGACGGGCAGCGACTCTTGCTGCCATATCTCTACCTCTGTGTAGGGTCCCGTGGCAGGGTCCTGTGTAGGGTCCTAAATAGCTGGTGCAGAAGCAAGTGTGCCCTTACCGCAGGGTAAGGCTTTGCCCAGCCTCCAGTGGCTGCCTTGCTGGCACAGGATGCAGTGGTAGCCACCTGGCTACTGCTGTGCTCCCAGGTGGTCAGTCATTTTAGGATTGAGCTGCCTGCTTTTCCAACTATGTATGACAAGCTGGAGCAAAAAAGAAATAATGATATTGGATTTCAAGATACATGTCCTAATTATCAGAAGAGATGGACAATAGTAAAAACTGACCAGGGAAACTGTCCCAAAATACTACGTTTGCTGGCATAATAAGCAGGAGCATCTAGTTACCTCTCTGATTTTTATCCCACCGTTTCTCTAAAGAATTTAGGACAGTGTACACAGTCTTCCCCTTCACCTATATGAATTAGGTGAGGTAACACCAGGGGTGGCCAACCTTTCAACTTTCAGCAGTAGGGCTCCTGTAACAATTGTGCAAAAGAGGAAATTTCAGCAGGTGCAGCTAATCTGTGAGATGAAGCTGCACCTGCTGAAATTCCCTCTTCTACACAATTGTTTAATGGTCCAGGAGCCCTAAAGCTGAAAGGTTGGCCACCCTGGATTACACCGCTGGTGACAAGAAATAGTACCTCTGAAACTTAAGTTCAGCTGAGATTCCAGGTTACTTGTTATGCTCTCCCCCCCCCCAATGCATCTCGAGGTAAGTTTGGGAAAGACCTCTCTCTGAAACCTTGGAGAACTACTCAATGAAGAGACAAAACACTATATGATAATCTAACTCAGGGTATGGCAGCTTCATGTGTAACACTGGGGGCACAAGCCTAACCTGGAGTTAGGCCGGTACAGTTAGGCCAGCAAGGTTTGAATGGCACAAGGGACACTGTAAAGCGTGTTTGGATCACTCTCAGAGTCAGAGAGGCCAACACACAGACATGCGCCATCCATCTCCCTCAATCTCTCATTACTAGCAAAACATGGTAACCAGCTTAGTATAGGAGTCCCTAGATGGAGCAACACACCATGTTTTTCAAAGCAGAAATGCTTGCATGAAGCTGCCAGGAAACTAGACTGTTGCTTCCCTACATCACCTCCATTGTACTGCTAACCCATGGCAGTATTGTAAGGTTTCCAATTAAGGCTTGCCTAGAATTCTTGAAATGGCAGCAAAACTATAATATCTGGGTAGGGATGCATTTCAAGACGGAAATGTATTTTTGTGTATTCAAGAGAGGATTGCGTTCAAACAGCAGTGTGGGTTTTCTCCCACTAAATTAATAATGGAGAAACAGTTAATTAAAGAAACCTAAGAGATTTGAAAATGCTTTTTTCTGGAAACAGAGCAGAGCCTGCTAATAGCTCCTTCAGTGACACCTAGTGCAGTCAGTGTGGATGAGGCACCATTAAACGCTGTCGCTGAGACACATCGCCTTGTTAATGTTACTTTGATTTCCAGTAAAATGCGCTAACCCAATAGTGCTGAAAGGCAACCATTTCTTTTAGGCTCCAATTTGCATGCATATTCAGATTCACATTTGAATCTATTTTTTCAAAAAAAAAAGGGGGGGGGAGTACAGCTTATGGACCATGCTTTCTGCTCAGTTCATCACTTAACTGTTAGAACCACCAGGTCATTAATATCAATAATGAGAGAGAACCGCAATTAGGATCTAAATGAAATATGCCATGCCTCGGTTGATTTATTAGAATGTTTGTCAGGACAAATATACCGTGGCACGGTAGACAAGACCACACTGCTTCAACTGCTGCCTTCTTTCTAAATAGGATTCAACGAAAATATTCACAGGGGCCATCATTTTATTATGGGGCAGAAATAAAAGTAGGATGCACAAGCTTTTTTAAAAAATAGCAACACCTTGCTAACTCATGTTAATGTGGGGAGACATGTTGCCAATTATTGAGTGTTGTCAATTAACGAGTAATTATTTTCTTGCTGCTGATCTGACCCTTTTGCTCTTTTCATTGAAAGCCTCCTGTTGGTCCCTTTTCGCATGGCTAATCTAATCTAAACTATTTGCCATTATTTTCAAGGGCTATTGGTACTCAGTCCTTGACTTGCATTTTAGATGGTTTCTCTAATCACATTTCCTCCAATAGACTCTCTGCGTGGGAGATCTGAGTCACCCATCCATTTAGCTGGAAATTATAGCTACAGGGGGGGAAAAGTCAAAACGGAAAAAAGGCACACATTTCACACCAATGAACATTGAAACAAACTAACAAATTGAAGGGAAGTGATGCCTTCGTCACTGCATGTAGCATTCAGATCAAAATCCTGCCCCCCCACCCAGTAGATATGATGTCCATCCAAGAGCACTTTGGTTGCATAGCTTTCTGTGACAGTAATAAAAAGGCTCTGCTAAATCAGCATCTGTAGCAGTGGAATACTTAGCGTTGGGCTAAGATACACAGGACTATACAGAGAGCACAATCCCAAGGTGTTTTTCAACTGGCACAAGTCCCTTATAATGGCCCAGTACTGTTGCAAACGTGTTATAAGCATGTTTGCGCTGACTTGTGGGTCTGCTGGGCTGGTGCAAGTATGTGCACCAGCCTGGGGAGGCTGATTCCAGCCTCTGCGCCACCCCAAGCTGGTAAGTTGCACTGGCCAAGTTTGGCCAGCACGGGGGGGGGGGGTGGAGAGGGGGGAGGGGGGCGGATTGGGGCAGGAACATAGGCAGACCAGCCTGGGGAGGTGGATGGGACCGGACCCTGGCAATTAGGCCAGATCCTAAACCCCATCCCTGGCCTTTACACAGGCTGCTTGGAATTGCATCAGCAATTTTGTTAGCACAGCTTCAAGTAGTCCTATTGGGACTGCTGCAGTGTGACGTGGGGTAAAAAGGAATAAATTCCCCTTACTCTGAGTTGCCCCACTCTCAGCCCCAACCCCACACTGGACATGGGCAGGCTGGCAGGTATCCCTATTCCAGCATGGGTTAGGATTGGGTTGTTAGTGTACCCAGTCCTAAAATGTACCCAGAATGGATTTTGACATTTTTTTAGCACCATTCTACATCCCAGATAACTTTTGAATCTCTCTGATCCTCTCTTTCAAAAGAGGATTGTCATGTCGTAGGCTGAAGATTGCTAAAGACAAGTCCCAAACACCACTGGACACATGGTTCTAATGGAAAAGCTTTTTTTATCATGGTAATAGAATGAATGCGCAATCCTAAACTGAGTTAGGCTGGCATAAACTAAGCCAGCAAAGTTTGGCCAGCACAATGGACACCGTAAAGTATGTTTGGACCACTTTTGGAGTCAGAGGGGCTAGCACACAGATGTGCGCCATCCTCCCTGACTCCGAGAGTGGTCTAAACATGCTTTATGGTGGCCCTTGTGCTGGCCAAACTTTGCTGGCTTATGCTGGCCTAACTCCAATATACAATCGTAACCTGGTTAGGCCAGCACAGTTAGGCCAGAAAAGTTTGCAGGCACACCATAAATAATGTTTGGACCTCTCAGACATAGGCCATCCTCCCTGACTCTGAGAGTGGTCCAAATGTGCTTTACGGTGTCCCTTGTGATGGCCAAACTTTGCTGGCCTAACTCCAAGTTAGGACTGTGCTCTCAAAGTGTTCAGATTCCTCAAGATTTGGTGTGAAGGACCTTCATCAGCCCATCAAGGATGAATTGTCAAGGGTTAAGAAAAAGCTTGTGGTGTGGGGTAGATTGTGGGTGGAATCTGGAAGGATGGATTGTGTCCACCCATTACTGGAATTTGGGTTTTTCTAAATAAGCTCTATGAAAATATCCTTGTGCCCATTTGGCCCTGTGCTGTTTTTTAAGGCATGCTTAAGAATTGAAAAGAAAGTTGGGAGGGGGAGAGGTGCCTAGCCCCATCGAGACTCAGGACACACCTACAGGGAGACAGGCATTGTGGCAGGATCAAAAATTAGCCTATTTTAGGGTCAGAAGCATAATGAACAATTTCCATAGTTAATTAACTACTGACTTCAGTATGCATCTTCCCCCCTCAAAAAAAAAAAAACAGTGAAAATTAGTTAAGAATGCGATAGTAATAATTATCAGTGATAATCAGTGATAATAGCAGTGGGGGCAGGGAAGGATGAAACTGGGAGGGGGGAGGAATATGGTGGCTAAGCAGCAGGACGGGCTGGATCTGGTGAGCATGGCATGTGTCAGATCCTATCTTCTCCATTTGGAAACTCCCTTGGGCTTGCACCAGCTCCAAAGCTGGGGCAGATCTGAGGGCACCTAAGAGTGAGAGGCTTATGGATTGGTAAAGGGAAAGAATTCCCCTGGTATTTACCCTACCAACTCTTCCTATTTAAAGCATGAACAACTGAAGTCCACTGAAATCACTGGGACTTGTCATGACTAATTCCCAATTGATTTTGATGGGACTCCAGTACAATCAGGTTTCTCTGGATTGGGTCTACAATATACAAATGTAGATAACAAGTGATAATTTGGAATAGCTCGATAGCAATCAAATCAGTGACATCATCCCACAAAGTGCTTTTCATCCCTCTATAAAGGGACTTCAGTGTGATGGAAGACCAGTCCGTTATGTTGTACATGAATGAATGATGTTTTAGATCAAATTGATAAACTACATTTAAATAAGTCACCAGGCCCAGATGGTATACACCCAAGAGTAATTAAGGAACTAAAGAATGAAGTTGCTGACCTCTTAACTAGAGTATGCAACTTGTCCCTTCAAACGGCCACGGTGCCAGAGGATTGGAGGATAGCCAATGTCACGCCAATCTTTAAAAAAGGGAGAAGGGGGGACCCTGGAAACTACAGGCCGGTCAGCCTAACGTCTGTTCCGGGTAAGATGGTGGAAAGCCTCATCAAAGATAAAATCCTAAAACACGTAGAGGAACAAGTACTGCTAAAGGAAAGTCAGCATGGCTTCTGTAAGGGTAGGTCTTGCCTCACAAACCTTTTGGAATTCTTTGAAAAGGTCAACAGGCACGTGGATGTGGGTGAACCTGTGGATATCATATACCTAGATTTTCAGAAGGCATTTGACAAGGTCCCCCACCAAAGACTGCTAAAGAAACTTCACAGTCAGGGAATAAGAGGGCAGGTCCTCTTATGGATCCAGAATTGGTTGAGGGCCAGGAAACAGAGAGTGGGGGTCAATGGGCAATTTTCACAATGGAGAGAGGTGAAAAGCGGAGTGCCCCAGGGATCTGTCTTGGGGCCCGTGCTTTTAAACTTATTCATAAATGACCTGGAGACAGGGATAAGCAGTGAGGTGGCCAAGTTTGCGGATGACACAAAACTTTTCCGGGTGGTAAAAACCAGAAAGGATTGTGAAGAGCTCCAGAAGGATCTCTCCCAGTTGGGGGAATGGGCAGCCAAATGGCAGATGCGTTTCAACATAGACAAATGTAAAGTGATGCACGTTGGGGCCAAAAACCAAAACTTTACCTATAGGCTAATGGGTTCTGAGCTGTCTGTGACAGCTCAGGAGAGAGATCTTGGGGTGCTGGTGGACAATTCAATGAAGGTATCGACCCAGTGTGCGTCAGCAATTAAGAAGGCCAATTCCATGCTTGGGGTCATTAAAAAAGGGGTTGAGAATAAAACAGCCAATATTATCATGCCATTGTACAAATCGATGGTAAGGCCACACCTGGAATATTGTGTCCAGTTCTGGTCGCCGCATCTTAAAAAGGACATAGTGGAGTTGGAAAAGGTGCAGAAGAGAGCGACAAAAATGATTACGGGGCTGGGGCACCTCCCTTATGAAGAAAGACTGCAGCGTTTGGGGCTCTTCAGTCTAGAAAAAAGGCGCCTGAGGGGGGACATGATTGAGACATACAAAATTATGCATGGAAGGGATAGAGTCAATAGAGGGATGTTCTTTTCCCTCTCTCAAAACACCAGAACTAGGGGGCATCCACTAAAACTGAGGGTTGGGAGAGTTAAAACAGATAAAAGGAAGTACTTTTTTACCCAGCGGGTAGTTAATCTGTGGAACTCCTTGCCACAGGAGGTGGTGATGGCATCTGGTCTTGATGCCTTCAAGAGGGGATTGGACAGATATCTGGAGGAAAGGTCCATCGTGGGCTATAGGCAATGATGGATTGTGCAACCTCCTTACATAGGTGATGGGCTACTGGTACCAGGTGCAAGGGAGTGGCAACAGGATGCAAGCATCTTGTAGTCTCATGCCTTCCTGGGGCACCTGGTGGGCCGCTGTGAGATACAGGAAGCTGGACTAGATGGGCCTTGGCCTGATCCAGCAGGGCTCTTCTTATGTTCTTATGTTCTTATGTTCTTATGTCATGCTTTGCCTATGGCTTTTTGCCATTTACCCATAGTGATTTCCTATTCAGAAAGGTCAAAACATCTCAGGTGCTGTTTTATGGCCACAGGATAATTTGTACTCGGAGGCTGTTGTTATTCTTAGTAGTTTATTTTCAACATTTACATTTAACATCAGCATCATACCTATTCCACTATTTCTCTATCAGTTTTGAAAAAACTGTATTAAAAAACAACTGTATTTTTAAAAAGCAAGCTATGTAGGTTTGAAGATTTAACACCTTGATAAATCCCAAAATTCTGCTGTAAATAACAGTAAATCAGTAATAATAACAAATTTTGTATCTATAGCCTGTTTTCAATGAAATGTTCACGAGGTAGTTGACATAATAAATGAAAAAATGGTTACCCAGAACTGCCCCAATAACAACACGAAACAACCATGTTGGGATAACTGAGCTACCTTGTTATTTTTAAGCAGAACAAGCCTCAGGGAAAAACTACCCAAAACAATGTGGGCCCTATCTAGGGGAGACTATTTTGAGTTCTCATCAATTCCCCATTAATCAGTAAGGGCACAAGACCATTTGACTCAAGGTCACCATGCCATAAACCAAGAGTGGCCCATCATAGGAGGTCAAAAGGCAGTTTCGCCATGTGACCTGAACAGTTATAACTGTGAAGTCACGGCCAATCCCAGGCTGAGGGGCTAGCCAGCCTGCTTTACTGATCCAGACCAGCATCATGTGACTACTACTGTCTCACCTCTCAGCTTTCTGCCCCGTAGTAGACACCATAACCTATTCCTTACCTGCCCAGCCCACACTGACACTGCCCTATGACCTACAAATGACAACCATAACAGGAGAAAAATCTTTCCCCCCCAACCCTGCAACAGTCTGGGGTAGGCAAAAAAAACTTAGCCATAAGCCAATTGGGCTAGCATCAAACAATTCCTACCCGGCCCTTGACGAGCGACTAGCTAATCTCAGACTGATCTAAGGGATGGGTGGGCAGGGTTGAAAAACAGCCCTCCGGCTGGCTATGGAACACACACTCCGCAGTCAAACAGGGTTTCCCGCCTCCCAGCAGCCCTGTGGCCCAATCAATTTAAACTAAAATAAAGCCACTGGCTGACTCGTGTAGGGCAGGGACACGACAAAATGCAGCAACACATTAATGGCGCAACTGTGCTTCCCTCCCAGAGGCTCCATAATTTTTAAAAAAGAATGCAACATATTTTTATCAAATGTATCAAAATCATGTTTATGATAAGTACTGTGTTTCCTTTTAGGACTTCTTCTGAGATAGAGAATATGGCTTTTCCTAAATACAGGTCCAACTTTTTTATACACTGATTTGACTCAACACTGATAGCCACTGCAGATAAGAAGGACCTGCTGATCTCTGGAGAAGGGGAAAAAACATGTCCCCATTCTAAAAGCCACTTTTCTCAGGAGTCAGTAAGTCAGACAATCAGAACTGCTTTTTTCAGCTCACTCTGAGGCCCTCTCTTGCTGAAGAATGGTATGTGAAACTTTCCGATGCAAAGATTTCACAGTGAAATTAATCACTTTCGCATTCCATTCTTCAGTGAGTGAGGGCGAAGGGAGGGGTCACCTTTCTTGGAGCAAGTTGAAAATAGCAGTTCTAATTGACTGCCTTACTGTATCTTGTTTTGTTTTAACTACTTTTATTTAACACATTTTTTAGTATCAACTGGGAGTCCCAGAACCAAACCCCAGTGGATACTGGGACACAGCTGTATTCAGCTGTTCATCCATGCCTTGGACATGTCTATGTCCTTGGACATGTCATCATCTATGGACATGTCAAATGAACAGGGCTTTAAAAAAAAGCCCATCATGCTAAGAACAATTCTTTCATCTTTAGATGCACTGATGGAAATCAATGTTGTAGTGAACAGTAATGAAACTTTATGATGAGGCTTAGGCAGTCTGAAAGGTCTTTGAGAGACTCAGATGTGCATAGTAATAAAATAGACATCAAAATAATGGGAATTACGCTGTTGGCTTCAGTGAAATGTTTGTGTCACCAGAATGCTAAGTTCGCTGGGACATTATGTAAGTAATGCAAGTTTCCCATATTGATTTGATGGAAGATGGTATATTCTGGGGGGAGGGGGAAACGACTCCCTAAAATGGGATGGATAGTGTGAGTTGTCTGAAAAGATTTTGACGTGGTTAAAAAAGTAGGGAATTCTACTGAAATTAAGAAGATGACAGTCCATGATTATTATTTAGGCACACTGATGAATGAATGACAAGCTCCTTATTGCCAGTAACAAAGCACAGGCTCTTGTGTTTTTAATGGCTGTTGAGGCACCCAGTTCTCACTATGTTGCATACCAGTTAAACATGACTACCTGAACAAAGAGCCCCCAACCATTAGATTGGTAGAGGAAACAATGGTTTTCAGCAGCTATTTGACATCATGGCAGACAAACCAGGCCACCTAGCTAGAATATAAGATGAGGAACTCTTATGAGACATATTTAAAATCAATTGTACAATGGATTTAATTTCCCTTTATGTTTTGTATATAATAAACAAAAGTAGATAGCAATTGATAATCGGGAATATCTGGCTTGAAAACAAATCAGGGTATCATTCCACAAAATTCCAAAAAGCCATGCCTATATGGGGAAGCAAAGTATAGCATCCAGTTGTCTTTTAACCACTGCCATAATCTACAATGTTTTTAGAAGGTGAAGAAGAATGTAGTCATCCCCCATCACATTAGGATGGGGCATTAGGATGGGGGATTCCTTTGTCTGGCCCCACCTTGCAAAAGACAAGGCAAAGAAGGGCAGTACCTGATTTGTGAACGGTGTCTTTTGGACCAGACTAAGGCAACATCTTCAATGCATAAATCTGGAAACCAGGCATTCTAAGCCTGGAAATCATCATACTGTGGCCCTCTTATCCTTGGGATAGTCTGAGGTTAGATGGCTCCCCCTTTTGGGGGCTTGGTAGGAATTTTTTGCTTCCCGCCTGATTGGACCTCTGCATGAAGTTGTTTGCCTACCCCTGGCTGTTTCTTTGAATTGTGGCATTTGTTTAGCCACTCCTGGCAGGTATAATCTGGGACAGGAATAGGATTCGGGAACTGGTGTTATACCCTAAAGTAAGCAAGAATTGGAAGGGGTACCACAGCCTCTGAAGTCTTCTTCAGGCCTTTGGACTTGAATTGCAAAGTCCATCTTAACAGTTCTCAGCCTTGGAATAGGCAAAGCCATTTGGCTCCCTTGACCCCCTTTCTCGGTCTTGGAAAACCAGGATTTGGCAAGATTGGTTGAACCAGGCTGCCTACACCCAAGGGGGAAGTGATAGATGCACCTGTCTCCTCCAGGGTAGGTGCCTACACTAGAGGGGAAGGAGTTCTACCCAAACAGACATGAATATACCAGAGCCATAATAGATTCTGACTGTGCCTAGCTGAGGCGACAGCGTGACGCCCCCTGCATCACTGTGCCCCTAGCCCCACCACCCCACCCCTACACCCCCTGCTATATCAGGCCAAAGGCCCGTCTAGTCCAGCTTCCAGTATCTCACAATGGCCCACCAGATGCCTCAGGAAGCACACAAGACAACAAGACACTTGCATTTTGCTGCCACTGCCCTGTGTTCTGGCATTCTGAGGTAATGCCTGAGGTTTGCTAAATGTAAGACATCCACCACCCTAGAAAGTTCATTAGCCATCAACCTATGTTTGGTGCAGTTATGAGTGAGGGGAAAATCAGAGTGAATTAGCATACTGCAGGCCTCGTGGGTGTGTGTGTGTGTGTGTGTGTAGATTGTGAATATTCAAGAGTATGAGTCAGTCATTCAAAAAACTTGAAGGGCTAATCTGCGGAAAGAAAATGTGTCTTGTGTTGTTCCAAGTTCAACACCAGCTACACCAAGGTCTGTTAATGTAGTCTTGCACTTTATTATCAGCTAGAGAATTCTATTCTGGTTCTAAACAGAAAAATTGTAGATGTGGGAGGCCTTTGTGATCAGAGTAAGCAAAACAGTAAACCTCCCCCTTTCCCTCCCTCCCCTCCTTCTCGAGGACTCTGCCAAGCATGTCAGATCCTTCAGGTTAAATTATTCTTGATGGCATTGAGATGTGCAGTACTGTCATCCGAAGACTGGCTTGTGCAGCTGTCACATCCTTTCTCTTCCTGAATCTTGTGCAAGAATCCAGCTATGGTCCAAGCAGACGTATCTGCTAATTCATCATGAAAAACCAAACAGACAAGCATGACAAAATAAAAAAATAAGAAGGAGGTAAGAATCAAGGCTTGGAAAGGGAATATTATTAAACCTAGCTTGCCATCAACACATGTTTAATGCTGTCTAGTGACCTAGTAGTGAACATGTCCTAAAATAATTTTGCCTAGCTTCATTTACCTAACAGCGCAAACCATTGGATTAATCTCCATTGTTTTGTGCATATTAGTGTCATGACCCTGGCCTCAGGCAGTGATTTGAAGATGGTGGCTGTCACAGCTCTGGAAGTTGCTTTAGAAACTCCAAAGCCTGAGGAGGAACAATGTCCTGCGGATTTGTCTAAGCAATAGGACTCAGTTTGGGCTCTCTACCTGAACCAATGAGCTAGACCTGTATCGCTTGGAAACTGAATTCTCTTTTCTCTCAGGGCATCAACAGCCTAAGGTCCTTAAACCTCTGCTGGATTTGGCCCAGGGACCACATAAGGGTCTGATTGTTGCCTCCTTAAGACCCTTTAATCTAAAGTGCAATGTTTGGAAGTCATCAGGAAGTCACCTGCATCAAGATTTATGGTTTCAGGAAGTGCTAGTATTGTGGAGTAAATTCTGTACCATTAAACAGTTTTCCCAGATCCTAAACCCCGTGCCTCTCATTTCACCAACTGCTAATCTGCCACCTACCAATGTCTACCTTGCTTGAGGTCCGGCACACTTCCATGTCACTGGTTCACTCTCCATCTGGACTAAGGGCACAATCCTTTCCCACTTTCCAGCATTGATGCAGCCAATGGCATTGGAGGGGCAGCCACAGAGACCTCCTCGAGGTAAGGAAAAATTTGTTATTTTACTTTGGGGCTGCCCAGCACTGGAAAGTTGGATAGGATTGGGTCCTAAGACAGTTAATTGCCCCTTGATATACTAGTTCTCTGTTCTCTCTCTCTCTCTCTCTCTCTCTCTCTCTCTCTCTCTCTCTCACACACACACACACACACACACACACACACACACACACACACACAC
>JAJKFI010000001.1:21431675-21477670 GCA_029204185.1 Lerista edwardsae
CACACACACACACACACACACACACACACACACACACACACACACACAGATTAACAACAGCTGGCATTTCTCTACTTTTCCGTGTTAGAACATTTCCACAAATGACAGGGCTTGAATTTTCCTATATTTGTACAATGAACGTGCCAACAGCACATATATTTTGCTTTAAAAATGTATCTACCTTCCTCTAGCGCTATGTCACATTAAAAACAACCCACAGTGACACAGGGAGTGTTAGCACTGTTTGTGGAAAAAAACATCCAAGCAACTCAACATATAACAAAGGGATAACATTTATCTCTAATTAATTAATCCTTCATGATGCAGTGTGAGCTTGTGAATGCCACACAACGTGTCCTTCACGTTTCTCTGAACATGGTTTGGGCATTCAGCAGAAAGAGTGTGCCAGTCCTTTTGCCACTTTGTGCGAATCTTTTACTGAGGCAGGGCGTCTGTTTTCCCTCAGTTCTGCAGTTCAATCCATACATAGACAGAATGAGTCTTTTCCACATTTTCACTTGTTCACTTTCCCTACACCCATCGTTTGACCGGCAGGCAAATGAAGCCATTCAAATATTTGCTTATCTTGTCATCTGTTCTCATCAGACCTTGCAATTCCTGTCATGCCCCACATGTCATTTTAAAGCATAACGTCATTAATACCTCCAGTGCACTAATGGATGCTTCACACATGAACGCATTAATGAAATGTGTTATTGTTTTTCCTCACAGGACATTAACAATCTCACTCACGTTGAGCCCCCAAAGCCCTGCAGTGCTGCTGAAAACCACTAGCTATCAAATGAACCCTCAGTTACGCCTCAGTAAGTTTAAGTTCAAGTTTATCACTGAAGTGTCACTCATGTGAAGAGAAGATACAAGCCTCTAAGGTCTTTTGGGCCCAACTTCAATTACCATAAAGAGAAACAGGAGGCAATAGCTGGCAGGGTTTGGGAGGGGGGAGAGAAGCAGCACAGCAGAAACAAAACCCTGTCAAGATAAAAAAGGAAAGATCTGAGTGTCACTGTGGTGATTTGTTTCTTGTTTCTCCCTTTTGTCTATGGGCTGATGGTTTGAATAATGAAGGCAAGATTGGTTTACTCGTCAAGTATACAAACATGGGTGGTCTACTGTTCGGCTAGCCCAGTTGACATATTAATATAAGGAGGATTAAAGATTCTCTGGCAAGGCAACATTTGAACAAGGTTTCCTAGGACTAAGAAAAGCATGTACAGCAGATTGTAAAATGGAGTCAGGCAAAAATATGCAGCCCGCATCACAGGTATGGCTTCCATAAAGCTGCCATGCTCTGGGTTTGGTATTTTGGGGTGCCAGATGGTTCGCTGAAAGGGAAAGAAAGTTCCTTTATTTTAAAAAAATGTTTCCTTCAATATCTTTTCTTGCGTCTTCTCAGGCTAGCATTGTGAAACCAATTCCTTCAGAGAAGCTCCAGAAAGGGTCAACATTTCTACATGAAAGTGCATCCATAAGTCACAACTGTGGCAAAAATCACATGCAAGAACTGAATATTCCAATCTACTCATACATCTGCCAAGGATCCTGGAAATCAATCTGCATGTAGGAAGCAGGGGCAGGGAGAGGAAGAACAATAGGCTGCAATGACTGGTGCTCCATAAGGGCTACTACTCTTTTAGCTCTAACAGTAAAATAAATCTTTTGCCATCTGAAAAGGTCCTGCTTTTTTTCTTTGCTAGAGTGATTTTCTTTGCCAGTGATTAAATTAGTGTCAGCGTATGAATGTTTTCATCTTTTTGTAGATTTTGGTCCACAATCTGTTCTTTCTCAGCATCTTGCAAATCAGCTATGGCTTATAGCCTTCCTGTCTCAAGTACCCAGTGCTGTGTGCCACTACATTATGATCTTTGCATTTCATTGCTATTAGCTAAACAGCACAACCCATAAACCTATGACCACTTTCTGCTACTACATTTGTTGCTAGACATAATTTCTGAACGTATCCAGCCAAGCATTTTTCATCGTTTCTTTTACTTCTACATTAAGAGGAGGCTGATGTGACGCTGAGAGTTATTAACCCACTGGCTCCATTTGCACAAAAAAGTCACTTCCATGTGTATGCTTATTACACTGGTGTGTGTCCTTCCAATGCACAATTTCAGCATAAAGGCATGTTTCAACCTCCTTTATTTCAGGGATTGTGTGTGCTTTTTCATGAAATAAGGACCCTGTGAACTCTCGATTGTTGAATAGTTTGAATCCTGCTGCATCTCTGCCTAGGGGGTGAAGAAGGCTGTCCTTTAAAAATTCCATTTGTGCCTGTAATTTAGTGATTGAGCACATATTTTGCCTCAGAGCTATCCTTCAGAAGCCAAGTGAGGCAATTGCATCAGTTGGCAGATTTGTGGGGCCTCCTAATCTCCAACCACATGTCTAATTCTACCTCTCAGTCTTGGGATTCAAAAAAGAAGAAGGGATCAGAGCCAGGAGGAGTTCCACGCTATCACATTTCTGTCCTTCACACTTCACACAGGGGGGACCCTGGAAACTACAGGCCAGTCAGCCTAACATCTGTTCCGGGTAAGATGGTGGAAAGCCTAATCAAATATAAAATCCTAAAAAGAGGAACAAGTGTTGCTGAAGGAAAGTCAGCATGGATTCTATAAGGGTAAGTCTTGCCTCACGAACTTTTTGGAATTCTTTGAAAAGGTCAACAGGCATGTGGATGTGGGTGAACCTGTGGATATCATTTTTGACACAGTCCCCCACCAAAGGCTGCTGAAGAAACTTCACAGTCAGGGAATAAGAGGGCAGGTCCTCTTATGGATCCAGAGTTGGTTGAGGGCCAGGAAACAGAGAGTGGGGGTCAATGGGCAATTTTCACAATGGATAGAGGTGAAAAGCAGGGTGCCCCAGGGATCTGTCTTGGGGCCCATGCTTTTCAACTTGTTCATAAATGACCTGGAGACAGGGATAAGCAGCGAGGTGGCCAAGTTTGCAGATGACACAAAACTTTTCCAGGTGGTGAAAACCAGAAGGGCCTGTGAACTGCTCCAGAAGGATCTCTCCAAGTTGGGGGAATGGGCAGCAAAATGGCAGATGCGTTTCAATGTAGACAAGTGTAAAGTGATGCACGTTGGGGCCAAAAACCAAAACTTCACCTATAGGCTAATGGGCTCTGAGCTGTCTGTGACAGCTCAAGAGAGAGATCTTGGGGTGCTGGTGGATAATTCAATGAAGGTATCGACCCAATGTGCGGCAGCAATTAAGAAGGCCAATTCCATGCTTGGGGTAATTAAAAAAGGGGTTGAGAATAAACAGTCGATATTATCATGCCATTGTACAAATCAATGGTAAGGCCACATCTGGAATATTGTGTCCAGTTCTGGTCGCCACACCTCAAAAAGGACATAGTGGAGCTGGAAAAGGTGCAAAAGAGAGCGACAAAAATGATTACGGGGCTGGGGCACCCCCCTTATGAAGAAAGACTGCAGCGTTGGGGGCTCTTCAGCCTAGAAAAAAGGCACCTGAGGGGGGACATGATTGAGACATACAAAATTATGCACAAAAGGGATAGAGTTGATAAAGGGATGTTCTTTTCCCTCTCTCACAGAACCAGGGGGCATCTGCTAAAACTGAGGGTTGGGAGAGATCAAACAGATAAAAGGAAGTACTTTTTTACCCAGCGGGTTAATCTGAGGAACTCTTTGCCACAGGAGGTGGTGATGCCATCTGGTCTAGATGCCTTTAAGAGGGGATTGGACAGATTTCTGGAAGAAAAGTTCATCATGGGCTATAGGCCATGATGGATTGTGCAACCCCCTTACATTAGTAGTAGGCTACTTCAGAGTACCGGGTGCAAGGGAGTGCAAGGGACGCAAGCATCTTGTTGTCTCATGCCTCCCTGGGGCACCTGGTGGGCCGCTGTGAGATACAGGAAGCTGGACTAGATGGGCCTTTGGCCTGATCCTGCAGGGCTCTTCTTATGTTCTGCTCTGATCCCTCTTCTTGGCTGAATTTAGGGAGCAGTGGCTGGGACAACTCAAGATTGGGGTGATGCATCCCATCAAGAACCAGAAGTTTTGGGTTGGCCCTATTTTGCATGCAGACAGTCCAATACATATCCAGCAGTATGAGGTAGCATCTCAAAAAGCATTTCCAGCAGTAGGCAGTAGCAGGTAGAAGATAGCAGAAGTCTGTTGGACACCGTGTAGACCTGCTGCACGTCAGGATGAACTATGCTGGGATTGGTGAACTAGTGACCTCAGTATAAGTCTGGCAGTGCAATCCAACCCCTCTTCCCCAAGTTTGGCTGGCATAGGGGCAGTTCTGGGCAGGGGGAAGGTGGGAGAGAGGATGGAATGGGGTGGGGTGGTCATTCCAGGAGGTGGCCCCCTGACCCTGGGCTGTGCAGCCCTGATTCGGGTTGCACAGTGTGCTCAGACCTGCATCCACTATATAACGGCCACAGAGCCGGGTAGCCCATAGGGGCAGCTGATGCCTTCCCCAGGGCAAGGGGACAAACATGCCCTTGCCCAGGGAGGCTCCAGCCTGCTCCCAAGCTGTATATTTCAAACATACTATGAAATGGAAGATGCAGGAAAATGCAGTGGGATGAAGTGCTGGTTGTTTAGGTGGCTGCTCATCCCAAACATCAAGTATATACATCTTTTAAACCACGAGTAAACTTGTTTCATACAGTGGACTGAATAGCATTCATAGTGCTTGCTGAAGGTCGGATGTGACATCATTAAGCAGATGATAACCAGAAATAAGCACTTTCTTCTCACATAGAAACTCATTAGCTGTAAATGACAAAAGAGAAAATGTGGAAATCGTGTTCATATTTTCAAGATAGGTGAGAACCCAATTATCATGTGGGCCAGAGAAATTGCTTTTGGGGACAGCATCCAGCCTGCAGGCCACATGTTTTGACACCCCTGCTTTAGAAAGTCTGAGGCATTTTTATTTCTCCTGGTTTTCAGTCAGGCCTTTTAAATCTTTTCTACAAAAACCTCTTCTGTTGCACTGCCAACTAAGAATTGAAAAGCTCCTTTCTGCACACATTACACTGCAGGTATTAAATTAAAAACCGGCCGCTGGTCAGAAATCCAAAACATGCACAACGGCATCCAGCATTCCAGTTTGATTCACAAGATGCATCTCTCAGTTTAGTTAGGATTTTTTTTCCATGTCCAAATTTATGAGCAATTCCACTTTTACCATTTCCTTGTGCCTTTCGACGAGAGCATCCAGTTCTCTTTTGCAGCAGTGCCTGAAGCTATTCCATTCACAGCGTCTTTAGCCAGAGCAGCATCTCGCCAACGTTTTCATTGGAACAATGCCCAGTTGTGCCTCATTTATTCAGGAAACTATCTTTTGCTGGAGAGCATTTAGAGATTATTACCCATGAACCCTGCAGTGCAATATATATTGCTCAAAATGTACCCAGTTTCTCCTGATTACAGCTTTACATCACTGACATAGCAGCCTCAGAGCCAGTTATTTTTACTAGCCAAGAGAGATTCAAGGGGGCAAGCACTCCTTGCTTTCCAAAAGATAGAGCAATGGCCAGTCGTGCTCTTAGATATTCATTTATAAATGCTTTATTAAACCTCTAATGGTGTTCAATAGGCACAAGATGGCATTAGAACAAGAGAGGCCATTTGGGAGCTTGCTACCAATTACGTCTCCAATATAGTGATCTCTCCTTTGGAACTCTGCTCCACACAGAAGTTAAGAATGCCACTGCAAAGCTAAACTTTCATTTTCCCATTCCATGTCTTCAAAACTGGCAGGTATAATCTCTTTCACACACATAGGACCTGACCTTCCCACACTAATCAGCTCATGCAATGCCCACATACAGGCCCAACAAAGCCATTTATTCCAGCTACTTGGAGCAGAATAGGGAGAACCAACAAAGTCTGCAAGTCGTACGCATTCAATAGCTATGATATTTTTATGCTGTAGAAAGCCCTAAGAATAGCACAGCCATCAGTAGAGAGGAAGGTCTCACACGATGACATATGGATAGATTGTGTCGATCTACACTCTTTTTTTCTTTTCTTTTCTTGAAAAAGTATATTTTACAGCCCAATCCTAATCTGAATTGTGCAGGAAGGCCGGCTGGCTGTGCAGGCTGAGAGGCAGCCGGCCCTCATCTCTGGATAAGGGGATATTTTCCCCGTACCCCAGTGTAAGCCCCGACAGCCCAATAGGGCTGCTTGGATATGCGCCAGCAAAATCACTGGCAAAAATCCAAGTGGCCAGATTTGCCCCCATCCTGCCCCAGGGGTTAGGATCCAGCCTAAGGCCTGGATCCACACTCCACCCTCCTCCCCAGGCCAGCCCACCCTTTGGCTGCCTGCTCTCCACTCTTGCTCCACCCCGTTCCACCCCCTCATGCTTTCCCCCCTCCCTTTCCAAGCCCCTGTGCTGTGATGGCGTCATCCATTTTCTGTGGGTCATCACAACTCCCTGCACTGGCCCAGCCCCCTCCTGGCTGGCGCAGACATGCCTTACAGTAATTTCTCAGCTATTTTCCAAAAGCAAAGTGAATCAGAAAGGAAGTAAGTTTATTTACAAACTTGTCACAAGCAAAATAACCACACATACATCCCCCTTTCCAGTGTCCCATCTGCCCATATTTTCAGTGGTGGCTGCTCTAGGCAGAGGCGGATCTACAGGGAGGGCAAAGCTCTAAGTTTTGCAAGGAGCCTTACCCTGTCATGTAAATCCCTCCTCTCCCTTGCTGCTGTAGCCAGTAAGCAACGCCAAAATGTTGCTTTTCCCTGTGAGGATTGGCTAAAACAGTGCAGGACAGGAGTGATTTCCACTGCAAGGTAAGGCTTCTTGCAAAACTTAGAGCTTTGCCCTCCTTTAGATCTGCCTCTGGCTCTAGGTGCTACATGACCCACCTAGTGGATCCCAACCTACAGTTTGAGAAACACTGACCTACAGTGATGCCTTAGGGGCTGGGAATGTTTTTCTTCTTTTGCTCAGGACTAAAGGTAGTGGTTCCCAATTTTTTTGATTGGCAGCTCCCTTGACCTATTAGGCTATGGGCTGCCGTTCCCTATTAGAGCTACAGTCCTATTCATTGTATAGGGTGGCAGGTTTTTCGCAAGGATTCCGCAGCTCCCCTGGCTGGTTTCTGTGGCTCCCCAGGGAGCCACAGCTGACAATATGGGAATCATTGACTAAAGGGAAATTCACAATGTCCTTTGAGCTTTTCAGTCTTTCCAGTAACTACTGCATTTATGTTGCTTGGGGGTGAGTGGGAGGGATTAGGGTTCCTAAGTGGGCAGTTACCAACCCTTGAGAAAGCATTGGATCATTCACCAAGCCATTTCAATGGAGGTCGGTGAGGGTACCCACAATGTTCTGTCCACATATCAAAAACAGTCAAAAACATTCTTCCCCTAGCTGCCAGAATTAAAGTCAAGAACTTGCATTATTCGCGTCAATAATTCCTCCACTCTTAATTCCTCCACTCTTAATAATTCCTCCTCCTCCTTTCTCTGATAAAGGAAGGCTCTCCCTGGAATCAGGATCATAATTACAAATAGCTAGAAGGATCCGCCTTAAGAAAATGAGATGTTTTCTTCAGGTAGGACAATCAAAAATCAATTAGGACTTAAACACAAGGCAACATTGCCAGGCCCTGGAGGTGTAATAAGTAGCACTTGGCTTTCCACTTCATTACCAAGATAATCAAGAATGACACTGCTTAATTATTTGCAATGATCCTACATAATTTGCTTCTGAAGTGTTAGGCTGAGTGTGGTCGCCTCTGTACAGTCACCACTTTCCACACTGTTTATGCTAAGCTAGAAACATACATCAGACATTTTGCAAGGGTTTAATTGTCCTGCCAACAGGCAAAACGAAAAGTACCAGTCATTGGCTTCTTCTTTTTTTATTATTGTCTCACGGGGAAGTCTACTAAAAGGTTAGCTGCAGGTCAAGTGGAAGCTTTCTATACCAAAGTAATCTATAATCAAAGTAATCAAAATAATCAAGTAGAAGTCGTCTATACCAATCCAATCATATACCCTGAGAATCTGTCATTCCATCCCATGCCATTACTGTATTGGAGCACTTCAGAGCAGGATTAAGGGAGACATCTGGGCATAATTCGCCTTCTTGCAGTTGTGTAGAAATGCAAGAACAGAACGTTCAGGATTGCTACCTCAGTGAACTTGGGCTACCAGGAAAAAGGCAGATGGCAAGGTCCCCTCTTACTCCAACTGTCAAAGTATTTCATGCATTCTTTTGGTCCAGCAGAGGATAGTTCACTTCATCATTCTCACAGGGAACTAAGGTGCTTGAAGGAGACCCCAAACATAGGGTGATTCAAGGCACAATCCTAACCTGGAGTTAGGCTGGCACAGTTAGACCAGCAAAGTTTGGCTGGCACAAGGGACTCCATAAAGTATTTCTGGACCACTCTTGGAGTCAGGGAGGCCTGCACACAGACGTGCACAATCACACAAGCCACTATTTCCATGGTTAGTACAGGATCAGGATTCAAAGCACACATGAAAGAAGGGACATGGGGCTTGGATCTACCACAGCTGCCTCATGGGATTTTATATTTCAAAAGCTTTATAGGATACACAAGGAAAAATGTTTTAGGATGCATTTGGCACCATATTTCCAATATTGAGAAGCATCCTTATTCCAGGTCTGCATTTGAATGAATTATGTCCAAATTTGGATACCTGGTTCACAGGCGCATGAATTCAGCAAATAAAGCAAGATGAATGGTACATTCTCTGACCCAGTGGTGTCATTCAAATGATTTAGGAACAGGAACTCACTTTTGATTGGCACTTGTCGGGAACCCGGAACCAGCCATGGAGCCCGTTAGGATCCGGAACGCCCGTTCTGGTCCGTTCCCCCTGAATGACATCACTGCTCTGACCTCAGCATTGCAGTGCTAATTCTACCCTTCCCCAAACATTGGTGCCTTACCACAGGACTCTGTGGGCCTATGGCAGTTACATAACTATGGGTAAGGGGAAGTGAAGATGGCATCCTAGCCAAATGCCAGCAGAGTCAGACTTGTTGGGCAGATAGATTGCACTTCCTTTGCATTGGAGTAACCCACACCTTGGCTTATAATTGGCTCCTAAGTTTCAATTGACCAACAGGGTCAGGACACAGGAGGACAGAAGACACCTGGTTTAAACTGCCTGACAAGCTAAACAGTAAGAAAACCTCAACAGCAAATGCTTGTAAATCTTCCATATTGATCGAGACTTATTGGCCATAAACAGAATCCATTCAGTTAAAAGAGCAACAAAGAGCAAACGTTTGAAAGAAGGTATAGGAAGCTATACAAGGTTAGGCAAACAGTAACTATTTCAGGGTGCAATCCTTTAAACTTGAGAGTAAGACCCACTGACCTTATGGGCACTTACTCCTGAGGAAACATGCATAGCACTGCATTGTGTCAGTGTAGGGAATATACATGAATGGGAAATAAAGAGATTATATTCTATCACCCACAATATTGTACTGCACTTATAATGTCCTGAAGAAGTTCCCAAATTCCTGTACAGTATGTACCTCTGGTCATCAATAATTGCAAAAAGAAAAACAAATAAGTGTTATTTATTATAGTCAGCCTATTGGTGTTCAGTAAGACTTAGGGTGCAATCCTAACCAACTGACATAGCTCTGCCAATGGGGCATATTCTGTATTCTGTAGTGGAGTAGTAAGTAATGATGGAGGCCTCCTCAAGGTAAGGGACTGTTTGTTTCTTTACCTCTGGGCTGCAGTGCCCTTACCCCAGTGCTGGAATGTTGGTTAGGATTGCACCTTTGGGCTGTAATCCTATTTTACTCACAGGAAACAAATACCTCTACCAATGAGTGAGCCAATTGACTGTGCACAACTTTCCAAAGCTATAAATTAAGTTACTGATCAATGTATTGCCGTTTTTTTCCAGCCTATACAATGAATATGCACTGGTGACTTTGGGAGACAGCTGTAAAGGTCGGTGATGGCTTTCACAACCCCTGACTGAAGGAGGCAATGTAATTGGCATAGATACGATAAGTCACTTTATAAGTAGTTATAAAGTAGTTTCCATTACATCACTGCTATAGTACATATGCAACATGATAAATGGGGTATTAGAGGGCTGGTACTCCTTCAAGGCTACAGTACCACATCTTGGGGAAAATTCACAAGGTAAGTGATCTTTGTGGAAGGATCTCTTTGGGTTTGGCCCTTATATACTAAGGTTGTCCCTCGAACTTGACTCCCTGGACCACATCTTACTACGATGCCCAGCTCATTCTGCCCCTGTAATAGGCTTCTGGGGCCGCTTCTTTCCTCTCTCCCCCCCTCTCTTTCTGATCCTTTGCCAATACTTTTGAGTGACTTTTTGGCATCTATCACCAATCAAGTAGCTGAGTTTCTACTTACTGTCATGAAGATCTCTCCCAAATTTTACCATAAGTGTTAAACATGTTCCCTCCTTTTTCCCATCTGAACTTGGAATGTGATTGTATTGTGTGCGTGTTTGTATTCTGTAATGCCAATAAAGGTTTTAGGTACTACTACTACTAAGGTTGTCTGTTTGCTAAAAGTGACCCTGTTTTTCCTGATTGTTTCTTTTCTTTAGCAGGTGGACAAGCAGCAAATTTGATTTCAAATCACTGTGGGGCCAATGCTAGGCTAGATCCATAATCATTCTGGAACCATTTTTCCTCTCATTTTTTAGAAATGGTAATTTTGTGACATCCTCCAGCTCTGGTTCAGAAATCTCAGTCTGGAAACACATCCAACCTGACAATCCATTTACACATTCACCCACAACTCTTTGTAGTAGAAGTTATTCCCAACAAGGGAATAATATATTTAGGGATGGTTTGGCAAAAGCTATTCAGAAAGCAAATTTTAGAACCACTTCACACCATGGGATTTTTTTTAATGGCCCCCCCCCCTTAGGCCTTCCTAGCTCTGTTCACTGACATACAACAGTGTTATTCAAACCGTGGGTCGGGACCCACTTGGTGGGTCGGGACCTGATGTCAGGTGGGTCGTGGAAAGCTGGGAGCAGCCATCTTGAAAACTGCAAACCTTTCTCTTGTTATATTCCTTTTGTGAGTGTTAACAATTTGAATTTTCAAGTGAGGGGTTTTTTATTTTATTTTTAGTTCAGTGCTTTTACATAATATTTTGTCCTAAACTTGCTTTCTGTCAGGGATGTTTCATGGCTGTACAATTGCTGCAGTCCAAGAATGCCAATTTGCATTTCCGAAGTGTCATTTTATTATAATGACAGCACTTCCTGCTTTATGATGTCACTTCCTGCCACAACATCACTTCCAGGTTAATGACATCATTTCTGGTGGGTCCCAACATGAGTGCCATTCTAAAATGTGAGTTCCAGTCTAAAAGGTTTGCATACCATTGGTACATTTTATGCAACATCAGTCCAGTTATAAGCAGACTCCTCTTGTTCCAAGCCCATTTGAGAGTTTCCACGCCAAAACCATAGGCATCAGACCCAGCATCAAAATTTGGCCTTTATGTGCGCTTTTCTGAAGTTCCCCTTTGATGGTCTCTGCAAATTAGGTTAATTCTATTCTTATTCAGTGTCCTCAATAATTAAAAATTCCATTTACAATGCAAGCAGTAAACTTCACGATAACGCTTTATTAATACTTGACTGCATACTCCCCAATTATAAATTTTAGAGTTTTTTTTAACAGTGCTGAAGCTAGCATTATCTATTTAATGTATTTGTTTATTTACCATGAATATTTATACACAGTAAACTCACGATAAATCAGAAGTGGTAACACCAGTACCCACTGTAAATAGTTCCATATAAATTTATGGTTAATTTGCTAGAATCTGATGCTCAGTCAAACACAGTAAATTAAATGTTATGTTCTAAACCAGGTTTATGACTGGCACTCTGCAATAAATGCATTTTAGAATAGTGATATTTGGGAGGAAGAAGCATAAGCCATGTGATGTCTATAAATAATCAGTGGATAGAAAGGGTGGAACAAACAGGGAGGAAAGCAGAAGGATTAAAATTAAATGAAGGGCAGTGGGGCTGGTGGCAGGAATACACTGTTAAAGTTAGAGGGAGGAGATGGTGGTGTATTGAGGATTAATTAGTTAATTAGTTTAAAGTGCTTTGAACACAAAAAATGTTATATAAATGCTGTGTTATTAATCTGTGTCATGATTTCCCTGCAATGTCAACAGTATTTTCAAACGCATTCAGTATTCAAGATCTCTTCACCTTCTTGACTTCTATAAAGCAGACTGAGAAGTTGCAAGATCAAGTACCTTTCTGAGACTTTTGGAACTCTCATTATTTCATTCATTTGATTCTAAAAGCTGGGTTTGGAAAAGTGTGAAAGCAGTGATTCCATTTGGCCTGTGTATGGTATTTATTTACATAAGATCTGCCATTTTGGACCATCAGCCCAAAAGTTGATCTAGCCCAGTGCTATCTATGCTATGGCTGGCCAGATGACCCTGAGAAGTTCACAAAAATGGCAAGGTCCATATGGCAACTGAGCTGGTTGCAGAAAGATATGGTCAATCCTCTTTATCTGTGACCTCACTTATCTGTGAGATGCAGAATTGCTACTTGCCACATTATCCGTGGCTCTGTCCTCATTATTCACCATGCAGAGACCTTCCAAAGGCTGCAGGGACCTTCAGAATGGCACCTGCAACCAGCGCTGACCACTTTAAAATGGCTGGCAGAAGCATCCATCAGCCATGATAAGGGGTCCACGCTGGTTGCAGGTGCCATTCTTCTGAAGATCCCCGCAACCTCTGGAGCATTCAGCCTCTGCATCATTCAGAGGTATTTTGGCACTTCCTGCTGCACTCTGCTGGCCTCCTGAGAGTCTCTGCTGGGTTCCTCTGATGGCAGATAAGATACCCCTTGCACCTAACCTCATTGATCCCATAAGATCAATGATTTGTTATCTATGAATTTGCTTTCTGCAAGGATTTCTAGGAAGCTAACCCTAGCAGATAATGAGGATTGGCCTTAAATTCTTTGTTCTTAGCATTGGATAGATGGAAGCATATTGACTCAGGGCGCAATCCTAAAACTGATTTAGGCCGGTATCTCTGGTTTTCGACCGTAATAAAGACTGAAGGAAAGAAAGATGAAAGATTTAGGCCGGCATAAACTAAGCCAGCAAAGTTTGGCCAGCACAAGGGCCACTGTAAAGCACATTTGGACTACTCATCTGTGTGCTGGCCTCTCTGACTCCAAGAGTGGTCCAAACCTATTTTACGGTGTCCCTTGTTCTGGCCAAACTTTGCTGGTTTAGCTTATGCCAGCCTAACACAGTTTAGGATTGTGCCCTCAGCATGGAAGTTCCAGTGCTACAGTAGGTATCATGCCTAGTATTAAGGCATCAGTTGGCATTAGCCTCAGAGTTGGATTACATTCTTGGAAGGGCCAGCATTGATGATTCAGGAATCTTCCTGAGGAGAAAGAGTTGGGCTGAAACCTTGTTTCAAAGGCAACAACCTCCATACAATATGAGTCAATGCAAGATAATGATTAATGAGGGTGCAATTCTAACCAGAAGTTAGGCCAGCACAGTTAGGTCGTCATTCTTTGGCTGGCACAAGGGCCACCGTACATTATGTTTGGACCACTCCCAGTGTCAGAGGGACCAGCATACAGACGTGCACCATCCTCCCTGACTCCAAGAGGGGTCCAAACGGGCTTTATGGTGGCCCTTGTGCTGGCTAATCTTTGCTGGCCTAACTGTGCCAGCCTAACTCCAGGTTAGGATTGCACCCTGAGTAAGAATACTTCTATACTGCTTTTCAACAAAAAAAAAAAAGCCATTCACAAACCAGTTTACATAGCAAAATAAATGGTTTCCACAATCTTTAAAAAAACAAACTCTAAAAATCCAAACAATTTAAGAACTAGCAGTTTCTTTATTCTCATAATGGGAGAAAAGCAAAGAAGAAGAGAATAATTTAATTCCCAACGAAACTTCAAACAGTCAAGCCAGTAAAGAAGTGATGCTTTTTCTTTATTTAGAAGTGAAGTATCCTGGTTTGAAAAGGTAGATGGGAGAGCTCTTTCAAAAATATCAGGAACCTGGATTAGTTCATAGTAGAAGATGAAGAAGTACCTCCCAAAGAGGTAGCATTGGTAGGCCTGATTGGATGTACTGTGTCTGAGGGCCTAATGCTGAAGACCTAATGCTATCGCAGGGGGTACCGGCTAAAAGTGTCGTGAACGTACCGTAAAGCACATTAGGGATCTTAGCTCTGGCAGTGGCTTGGGCAACCTGATATGGGCCTTTTGGCTACTGCTGTGCCCGCGGCGGCCAGGCCGTTCTGGATGGGGCTGTTATACAGCCTGCATAAAGGCAGAGCAGGCTACAACTGAAAATTGAAACAAATGAAGCCCCAAACCTTTTGATCCAGAGCATCCGGTTTCATCAGATTGTCTTGTTATGTACAGAATAGCCGACAGGAGGATAAAGTCTTGAAACTGAAGTAAGTGAAATGCCTTTGTGAATGCTTGGGGGGAAAAAAAATAAGAGCCACATTGTTGTATTATGTCTATATTTGCCAATAATTCACATTGCAATGCAGTACAACAAATAGCTACATTTACATGCAAACAAGATTGTTCAGACTCATATAATTTTATATATTAAAGTTAAAGCCTAATTAGCTTCTCAAGTCAAGCTGATTATGTCTTGTTTGCTATAATAGTCATTCAGATACATGAAATATACTAAGCAGTGTTCCATCTGAATCCTATCAAGCAAAGTTACTGAAGCGTGAGGCCTATGCACGCAGTGAAGCAGAAGACCATGCTATTACATGGATAAATGCTCCAGAGTTACTGAAGCAATACAAAAACAATCACAGAACATGGCTTTCTGAGGTCTCCAATGCAACTCATTTTAAAAAACAGAGAAACAGGAAAAAGTCATTCACTACCCAGAGGCCTTCGACTGCCCCATGTTGTGACGGTGAAAACCAATTTTCCATTTAAAAACCAAGGAGTATGAAGACAATTACGAATCAAAGGGCACAGGGATTTTCTTTGGTGCAGGCCAATTGTCCTTGGCATATATTTCTAAACCAAACTAAGGCATTGGGTTGAAAAAGCAAGTTAAAACCCCCAAGGGCATGCAAATGAGGCTGAAAAAGGCATCCACTATTTTCAGCTGAGTTTTTCTTGCCAGCACATTAAGACCTTCTCACAAACGACAGAAGGCTTTTAGCCTCTCATTTTAAGTTCTGTTGAAGGTTCTGCGGGAGGGTAGGGAATTCTTCTTTACATATGAATCTCCCGGATTCTTCTTTCTGTATGAATCCCCTGACGCTTAAGATGTGTTCAGGAGGTCCTTTTGAGGATACCCCATCCATGAGAGGTTTAATCTCCAGGACTGGTTCAATACCTCTTGACATCTCAGTGCACCCCCTCTTATTCAGCAAGTTGAAGCCCACCAGTTGTGTCAAACTCTTCTTCCTGGTCCCTGTTGTCAAAGATAAAGAGGGAAACACACTACACCAGCAGTTCCCAAAGTGTGTGTCACAACCCACCATTGGGAACCTTACTGGGCCTATCCCCCTTGAGGGGAGGGGCCTAGTAATGGGTGCCTGACAGGCGACAGTGCCACAGCAATCATGTTGCTGCGGGCACCCAGGGGTCCCTACCTCAGCAGGGAGGAGGTACACCAGCCTCTGCAAGCCTCCCTGATGAAGTAAAAAGCCCTGAATTGTTTACAAAAAGCACTTCCTGTTTTTGCACGGTGCGTTTGTGATTACTGCTATTTGATTTTTGCTTGCTCCCTTCAGTTCTGCTTGGTGTAAATTTGGAGATGGGGTAATCTTTCTTGTTTTCAGGTTGTGTTACACTTGGGGTATTTTAAAATAAAAAGTGGGCTATATAATTTATGGGATAATAAAGGTTAGTTGACACATAGGGAAGAGCCATAGCTCAGAAGAAAAGCAGGTGCTTTGCCTACAGAAGCCCCTAGGTTCAAGCCCTGGCAGATTCTGTTTAAAAGCCTTTTTAAAAGAACAATGACCAGATCATGAGTGATGAGTAAGACCTAAGAACCTGGAGAGCAGCTGCAACATCCAATAGTGACCTACGTGGGTTAGTATATTGACTGATATACTGTCTAGAACACTGTTTCTCAAACTGTAGGTTGGGATCCACTAGGTGGGTCATGAGCCAATTTCAGGTGGGTCGCGTAGCACCTAGCCCAGCCATCATTGAAAATATGGGAAAATGGGATGCTGGAAAGCGGAAGGGCTGTATGATTGTTTTGCTAGTGTCGACGTTGTAAATAGGCTTTTTTTTCATTCTGTTTAACTTTGCTATTGGAAAATGGCTGAGAAATAACAGCATTAACTTATTGCTGCATTGTCAGGAAAGCAGCAGGCTTTAGCATCACAATGATGGCATTTCCAGCTATGATATCACTTCCAGTAGGCCCTGGACAGATTGTCATTCTAAAAAGTGGGTCCTGGTGTTAAAAACTTTGAGAACCACTGTTCTAGAGAGCATCTTATTCACCCATCATCTGCCTTTCTTACCCCCAAGTAGCATACTTTTGGGGTGAGGTGGGACCAACAGGGGAGCATAAGTTGCTTAAGAACAGACATAATACACATTGCCTGGTGTGATGGTGACGTCATCAGAACAGAAAGCTAGAAACAGCAACTTGCCTGTGATTCATGGAAATCTTCTTGGGGCGTGATTAGACTCCCTCTAGTATGTGTTGAGTTGCTCCACATGCAACTCAAATGAGAAGCTGCACAACCACAGAGATTGGTCAATTGCACTCCAAGTGACCTGATTTAATTAAAGTAACTTCTCAACCCTGTCAAAATAAGGAGATTTATAGGAACTAGACTAAGAAGCCATTGTGGAATAACAGACATGCTTCTGTTCATGTGCAATATTGCACCATGCTTGTATGTGGACAGTCAGAGGACAGTCTCTCTCTCTCTCTCTCTCTCCCCCCCCCCGGTTATTGAGTTCCTTCTCATTCAGCATATACAACGAATACGTTTTTGGCTTTTTAAATGTTTTTAGCTGCGACTCATCAACCAACTTGATCAAAGTGGTGAAAACTACTTCAAGGTTAAGATCTCATATGTCAGATGTTCCCCTGAGCATTTTTTTTAAATAGCCCAGTGTTTTACAAAAAATAAACCCCACCCAAGAGGGAAGAGGGAAGGCCTGGCAGACCTTTAACTAGATTAGCCTCAAACATGCCTCTGAAAATAACCTACTTCTATTTTTAATTATTGTTATTTTTCTTTTATGCTGCTCCATCCTGAGATCTTGTTGCTGGAAGAGAAGCGGGTTGAGTTGGACAATGCTGACCCCTCGTGGTAGCATTTAAAAACAAAAGCTTTATTCTGTGGGATTTCCCCAGCCATCATTGTCAGAGAGTTACTGCAGCACAAATCACCCCTGTCTAAAAGTTGATGGCCGCTTCAGTTTGTATAAATATTTTAAAAAGGAAAATACGCAAATCTGACCACAGCAATTATGCACTGTGTAACAATAGCATTCGACACCCACCTGAGCTGCTCTGTGTTACACAAAGTGATACCGGGATTGGTCACTGCAGCTGTGAGCAGCATTCTCTCTCTCTCTCTCTCTCTCTCTCTCTGCATGGTTATTTTCATTACAAGCACTGCAAGGTGAGATTTGAAAGGTTTGATGTGCTGCCTCAATTGCAATGACAGAAAATCATTTGGAATTGATTGCTCTGAAAGGCTGAATTACTCCATATGATCTGATCTTTGAGTTGATTGTAAGGGAGAAGGGGGAGAAGAAGAAAAAATCCACAATCCACAGAAAACAGTACTGTAGGATAACTACAGAGTCACTTTTTGGCACCTCAGCCAAAAGAAACTATTTAACAAATAAAATTGTATTTAAAAGAGAAAAAATAGAATTCTGTAAAAAGGCTAAGAAGAGAACACACATCCATACTATATTTGGAAATTATGGATGAAAAAGAGCAAAAATAAAAGGATGTATCATCACAGCTACCACAATGCATACGACATTCATGAATATTAGTGCTACATGCCTTGCACTGCATGCCACAAATTATTCAACAGCTGAGCTGAGCATTGAGACAGTGTCCCTGTATTTGACAGGCATGACCATCTTATAACCTTATGTGGGTGCTAGCCCTTATTGTGCATCTGTAGCTTGACAATTGTACATATGAAATGGGGGAGTGTGGGTAAGAGAAGAGAGTCTACCTGAAGGAAAGGGGGGGAAATACCTGTTCCCCTTTCCCTCCAAATATACATTGCGCCTCTCCCAGCATATTTTTGGGATTGAAAGTACATAGTTGGCTTATATTTTTGCAAACTTTTTAAATGGCACTTGCGTGGGGACCTACCAGAAGTGATGTCATTAACCTGGAAGTGATGTCATAGCCGGAAGTGGCATCATCAAGCAGGAAGTGCTGTCAGTGTGACATAATCAAATGGAACTCTTGGGATACAAACTGGCATTCTTGGACTGCAGCCATTACACAAGCATGAAAAATCCCTGACAGAAAGCAAGATTAGGACCATTATTATGCAAAAGCACTGAACTAAAAACAAAATTAAAAAATAAACCCTCACTTGAAAATTGAAACTGTTAACACAAAAGGAATAGAGCAAGAATAAGCTCTGCAATTTCCAAGATGGCTGCTCCCAGCTTTCCGTGACTCACCCAATGGGTTCTGACCCGCAGTTTGAATAACACTGACTTAGCAATTGGGCTATTCAATTCAGTATTGTCTACTGTGAGTGGCTGCAGCTTTTTAGGGTTTTTTCAGCTTTTCCTACAATCCTCTTTCAGGCCCTCCTAAGAAGCAAACATGGGAGCTTCTGCATGCAAAACATGGGCCTACCACTAAGCCATGGCCCTTCCATTCAGGTTCTTTATGATTGAAGGCTGAGTAAAAATAGTGCTGCGTAAGAGGAATGCTATCATTTTAAAATACAATGTTTTAAAAGATGGAGAAGAAAGAAACCTTGATTAAAATTTAAAACCTGTAATTTGTGTTCTTAAACATGAAGCTCTATAGATGTGATTCTCCATGCAAAATGTTTTACTTGGGAAGGGCAATCAAATCTGTATCAGAAACACAGTGCAAGCCTATGCATGCTTACTTAAAAGTAAGTTCCAATGTGTTCAGTGAGGTTTGCTCCCAGATAAGTGTGCATTAGGATTGCAGCCTCACAGCCCATTCCTATTTAAGTTGCCTGTGCTGCCACACAGCAATGCCAAAATGGCCACTGCTTTACCCCGCATGGGCAGGGAGACAGCTGGAGGTGGCCTTGAGGTAAGGGAATAAATTCCCTCACCCAGTGTTGAGCTCCAGCTGCTACTATGGCTCAATCACTGATGAAGAACTAAGTTAGCCAGACATAGGTCTTTCAGGCCTAGGACAGGGGTTAGGATGTGGCATAGAGCTCCTCTGCCTTCCCCTCCCCCTGTCAGGCCTGAGTTGCTCCCCTTTCCACCCTGAAACATTCTATCCCCACCCACATTCTGCCCTCTCCTGCCTTCCCACTGCCCAAAGTTGTATTTATGCTAATTGGTGGGAGAAATTCAGCACGATAGAGGCCTTTTGGTGCAGGCCTCTCTGCTAGTGGCACAGACTTCCATATGGCTACCATGGGCTTTACAGCATATTTGCGGCTGCACTTGTGTCTGGCTCACCAGGAGGAGTCATCATAGGATTAGGCTGCCTGAGAATGTGAAGCTTTTTATACATTGTTTGCATTGCAAGGTTTATGTACTTTGTGTTCTGGCTCTGGATCTTGTGTTCATTTGGGTGGGGTTTGTCTGTGTTTGCAATGACAATGACCTTCGTTTCCAAATGGCCAGGGGTTGAATGTTGCTAAAAAGTGCCTTCTACCCTTTGGCTTAGGCCTAGTAATGACTGGATCCCATCGAAATCCAATGGAACACGCGAGCTGCAATGAAGTCCAAGTTCTTTTACTGAGACAGAGCCAGACCGAAGTTCAGTCACTGAGTGGAAATTTACTCAACTGGGATTGGTTCTGTGATCATTGTCCTTTCAAAATGCTCCCAAATGTTCTTTTCAGAGAATGGAATGGTTCAGTAGCGGGAACTCTCAGTCAAGATTTGTGTCAATCATCTTGTGGAGCTCCTTAGATCCTCTTTCGAGCACACACGTCATACACATTACCACATAAATTCCTTATCAACCATCGACAGAACCAAGTGGACTCCTGAACTCAGTGCTGCGTGTGGTCCAATGTTTGACCGGCCTCTCCTCTCCTAAAGCGAGAGGGTCCCCTTTTCTGTTTCATTGGTGGCCACTGGAGATGAAGCGGGAGCCTAGAATTACCTGGTGGCCAGCACCTCCCCCTGAGCGTTCTGGCATGCAGTTCCGCTGCATGCTTCTTGCTGATCAAGGTTTCAAGAATCAGGCAACAGCTGGAAATCACCATTTTGGGTGATTTTGGGAATCTTGTCAGCTACATGGATAAACAAACCCATATGGAATTGCAACCAGACAGCAATCATAAACACACGAGAACATCAAAACAATCACCAAAAAAAATGTGAGAAAAGTAACATTGGCTCCAACTCACAACCAACTCAGTTGGAACACATGCTCTGTGCTGAAGATTTATTCATACTTTCATCCACTTCGGATTACAGTAACTAACCCTGAAACCGTTTTACCAGGTTCCTTTTCATTCGAGCCCTTCCATGAGTTACAGCAATGAAAGTCTTCCACAGACAACAATCACCTCTTTGTTCCATACACTGCCAGTGTCACTCTCTATACTGCACTCTTTCAGCAGCTCAGTTTGCCATCATCCTGCCCAGGAGTGCCAGTTTAGACAAGCTGAACAAGAAACTGTCTGTCCCAGTAGTCCATTACTTACAAAGATGCAAGTCTTATTCTCTTTTTAAACAGGAAGACGACAACGGTTTCACTCTCACTGTGCGCATATATCAAATGATCCATGCTACCCTTTTAAGGAGCACTGATTTCATGCCCATCAAAGCACTTCACTCTTCAAATTATTCATGTTCCCCTGGAAGGAGCACAGTTGTTCAAGGAGGGGGGGAGAACCATACTGCTCAAATGATCCATAAAATCTTTAAGGAAGACGCTATTTATTTCTTTTGTCCCCTTAACAACTTAAACACGCAACGCTTTAACCAGCAACATTTAGATCCCTTGTTTTTTATTCAAAGGGGATCAACATTTTAATAAGAGCTAGACTAAATTGTTTTGGTTATCACTTCCTTTGATAGTTCAGGACATGAGCACAGACCATATATAGATTGTTGGTAAATTCCATCTTCCTATTGCACTTGCTCTTTCTAGAAGGTATCTAAAATGCCATGGCCCCAAATCCATAGATTGTGAGCAACAGCCAATGGTTTACAAAAGGTGTAGATCAGTTCAACCTTGGGGTTGGGACCCCAATGGGGTTGTGAAGCCTCAGTTGTGGGGTCAAGCAACTTATGAGAATAGAAAAGGATGAACACCACTGGCCTAGAGGGCCACCAGGTAAAGAGGGAGATATCTGGTGTGCTCCTTCAGGTACCAGGAGATGGTGTCCCAGTCCTACTCAGGTTCTTAGCAATTAGGCTAAAACAGCTTTCAGTAGTGCCAGGCTTCATGGTAACTTTTACTGCTCTCTTTAATAAGAAAGTTTGGTTACAGTGAACAGCGCTGGGAGTGTAGGCAGCAAAAGGGGTAGGGAATGGGTGGATAGGGTCTTGAGAGGGGCATAGGATCCATGGAGGGCTCCCGGTCTCATACTTTATGTATTTATTGGGGTCACGGCACAAAAAAGGTTGAAGACCACTAGTATAGACTGATACAGTTGGAGTGGGCTGTGGCTCAACAGATCGTAGGCTGCGATCTCACACATGCTTACCTGAGATAAGTGCTGCTGAACTTAATAGGGCTGTAGGTTTACTCAGAAGTTCATTTAAGTATTTCCTATCAAGAGATTTAATTCAAAGATACTGGCAAAAACAGTATCCCTGGGCCATTTCAAATATTAATTTCCTATATGAAATGGACACCTGTGCAAGGAGAGATATGAAGGTCATATAATTTTCCTTATGCAAAGACCACACATGCATCAATTTTTCTACAGGAATATGAGCAAGGATGGTCAGCATCACTGGGCAAGTGGCCAAAAGGTCACTGATAATTTCAGTGGTCCATGGCCTTTGAGTGACAGAGACAGAGCAACTGTGTAGGAGCCAACCCTGGCAGAAAGGGCAGTTTGCCAAAAGCCCCCCCCCCCCAAAAAAAAACCCTGAAATGAGTTCTGCAAATGCACTCAGCAGCAGCAGCCAATCATGGTTTTCCAAAGTACTAGTGCACAGCATGAATGTGTACATAGCTTTCAACAGCTGGTTGGTATATTTCATTTGTCATCTCCCCCACCCACTTTTCTTTGTCTCTGACTGCCTGAAGGCATATATGGAAGTCGGCTTCCAAACAGTAAGAGGGAGGGGCCATGTGATTGACAACTCTGAGCTATCAGTGAGGCTCCTAGCAGCTGACTGAAAGCTGCAAATCAATGCTCCATTTGCATCCTCTTCCAATGAGTGCAATTCTTTGTAGAGATGACGGAAAAGTGAAAACGTACTGACCTTGGGCTAACTGGTTTCTCTGCTCTGTGCAAGCTCCCTCTTGGAATGAAGCTTGTATCTGGAGCTCGTGATGCATTTAAAACAATACTGTACATTTCTTCCTGTTCACTTAATCCTAGTGTTCCGTTTCCTTAATTTGTGTGTTTGCGTGCGTGTTTCATCTATATTTTCCTCTGCTAATGGGTTTTCAGGATCCGGATTCACTCTTCCTGTTCCTAGTTCAAATTAAGAATCTAACTTTTCCTTTTTGCCCCATGGCAAAATCTTTAATTCATTCTCTGTTTTCTCTCACCTTAACTACCACCACCTCTTTTCTCACTGGTCTTTCATTGGCTCATAATTCAATCACTTTGCCACTATGGCCATTCATCTCCTTTGAGAAACTATCACATCCCTCCTTAAATCCACAACTGGTTGTCCATTTCTATATCCAACACAAGCTTCTGTTGACATCTTGAAACTCTCCATGGCCTGACCCCCCCACTTCTCAAATCCTGCTACACTCTTGTCTGTGACCTTTGCTCTTTGAACTCTACCACCCTCAAAGCACACGAAGGTCTCTTACTCCCTTGCTTGCTTTCTCCCTTGCTCCCTTCATATGCTTGAAACCATCTTCCAGAACTTCTGTAGGACATTTCTTCACTCACTTCCTACAAATCTGCAACACATTCTGGTTTACATGTCTACTGTAAGGTTAATGAAGCAAGGACTGAAGCTTCCCCCATTTTATCTCTGCCTGTATGCCCCTTCCTCTCTTCTGTTGTCTCCCTTGGGTTAATATCTAAGACTATGGTTCTCAAATGTTTTAGCACTGGGACTCACTTTTTTTGAATGAAATCTGTCTGGGACCCACCGGAAGTGATGTCATGGCCAAAGTGCCATCATTGTGACGCCAGAGCCGGCTGCTTTCCTGAGAATGCAGCAATAAGTTGGGTTATTTCCAGTGATGTCAGCTGGTAATGAAGAACGGGAACTCTGGGCAGGACTTACACGTGATTGGCAGCCTGTCTGTTCCGTTCCGCGGCTGCCCTGGCCTTGGGGGGCTGCCCCCGGTTGGTGCGCCCCACTGCTGCTTGCCCAAGCACCCGGTGTGCCCCCCACCCATCCCTCCCGGCGAGCAGGCACCCTGCCGAGGCCAGGACAGCCGCGCAACGGAACGGATGGGCAGCCAATCACGTGTAAGTCCCGCCCAGCATTCCCATTCTTCATTACCAGATGACATCACTGGTTATTTCTCAGCCATTTTGCAATAGCAAAGTGAATCAGAAAGAGGAAAAAACTATTTACATCCTTGACACAAGCAAAACTACACAGTCATCCCTTTCCATTCTACCATCTTCCCATATTTTCAATATGGCTGCTCTAGGTGCCTCATGACCCACCTGAAAGTGGCTCATGACCCACTGGTGGGTCACAACTCACAGTTTGGGAACCACTAACCTAAGAGATGGGGGCATGGACTTGGTTTTTTCACTCTGCATAAAGTAACTTGTATATTGAGCACATTACATAAATAAGTGTAAAACCAGAAAAGATGATAATTATCATTAGTGAGTAGATATAGATAATTTGATCTATATAACAGTCCCATAATAGAAAATTACCAGAAATCACTTTTTAATAAATACAATGCTCATTCATATATTATACATCACTTTAATTCTAAGAAATATTAGTGCAGTATATCTGGCACACAAATAAGCAGCATATTTTAAACAGTTGGCTACCAAAGCACTTAATGGATCAAATCTGAAGAGGTCAAAGCACACAGATCTTTGCCTCAAGACAAAACCAGGTTTATGCTAACATTTTTAAAATGAAAAGACAGGCAAGGACAAAAATAACATTTCTGTGTTGAATGCATAAAAATCTTATGTACATAATTTACCAGAAACAAACACACATCAAGATTTTTCTTTGAAAATAAATATACCTATGTAAGGTAACATGGTCACTAGATAAATAAAAAGCTTACTTTTGCAGTTAAGGCAACAAATTAAGTACTTAGCAAAGCAACAGCGTTTTCTTCATTTTATAACATATCAGCCAAGCTCCAATAGTCACTCAACTGGCATAAATGCATTCAAGATCCTACACAGGTCAGTTGTCCCAATCCAGAGTTCTGTAAATGCTTCAGTGTACACATGGAGCTCTGCTGTAAACAGGCTTAACTATTCACTTCAGTGGATAGGGATAGCTGATATATATCAGATCTCAGGGCATGCATAGAGCTTTCTATTGAAATGAAGAGAGGTGCTTTGGTACTGTGAAAACATTTCAAAACAGTATCTGAAGAACTCCAGACTTTAATTAGGCCTGATGCAAGCTAATACAAATATCAGAAAGCTGCCAGAATCCAATATTCAAAAATTAGTTATATGGTTCATAAAATTTTAGATTTTAACTTTTTAAATATACCTTTTAAAAAACCTATTTTTGATTTTGGTTTGCATCCAAGATCTACATCCTGAAGTTATGAGCACCTCAAGATTTCAGCAAGTGCTGCTTTAAGAAAACATCTCAAAAATAAGGAAACCAAGTCATGAAATGTGACAAGTCTGGAACTGAGGTTTGCACTGCATATATAAAAATAGAAAACATACCGTGGTGCTGGCTTACTTGTTATTGTGCAACTACAAATTTGCAATTGTGTCAACTACAAATATTTGCATTTTCTATTCACCCAACTTAAAACATTTGTTGCTGGTGTATTTGCTATACAACATCTCTAGAGTTATGTTAGGCAGTGCCATTAGATTATTGACCCTTGCTCTGTATTTGCTGGTGCAGGATGCTTATTGCCCAGCCATTAGCCTGTTGAAGTCTGCTGCCTTATGGCCATGCATGGATTGTAACCAAAGAACACATTTTAGTCCCAGAGCCATCATCAGAAATCCTAACAATGTCAAGAAATGCCTACGAGAGGTTACAAAGAGGATCCCTTGCCCTAGATAACCATTCAGCAAGACTCATGCACCACCCTTTCAGCCCTATAATGGACAAGGTCTTTCAGAGCGCAATCCGAACCTGGAGTTAGGCCAGCAAATTTGGCCAACACAAGAACCACCATAAAGAGCGTTTGGACCACTCTCAGAGTTAGGGAGACGGCGCACACCTGTGTGCTGGCCTCTCCAACTCCGAGAGTGGTCCAAACATACTTTACAGTGTCCCTTGTGCCAGCCAAACTTTACTGGCCTAAGTCCAGGTCAGGATTGTGCCCTCAGAGGCCTACAGAATTTGGAGCTTTAGGCTGCTCTGTGTTGAACAGACAGGCCAAAAAATGAATAACTACCAAGTTTTTCACAACAAAAGATATTTTCTTTCATTTCAAAATTGAGCTGATCACAGAAAAGCAAAATAAAATCTATAAAAATAGTGTAGTTTTGTAAATTTGTTTTGAGGGAGGAAAATATGAATCCATAAATGCAATAAAACATTTAAAACTTATCTCTAAAAGAGCCTGAGAGCTCAATACGGCTGACAGACATTTGTACCTCCTGATCTCCAACAGCTTCTTAGGGAATGAAACACCCTGAATGTCAAATAGTACAAAGGACTGGAAGATTAAAGTGCATACTGCACAGATTAGAGTACCTACATACCACTGGAACTTTAACATAATATTTCTGACAGCAAGGTCTGTGTCACAGATGTGGGCCTTGTCCAACAGGATTTTATGCCAAACTAATGTTTCAATGCAAAGGGTTTTCAAAGTGAAAAGCAGAGCATCCTAAGACAGTAGGGGAGAAAGGGGATCTTCTTGGGATTCCCCTCCAAACAAGTCTTGAGGGGTCAGACGGCATGCCACACTTGCGCCACCAGAAGAAAAGGCTAATAAGCTTTCCTTGTGTGAATTGTCAGTGCTGAAGGTCGGGGTGGTCAATCCTCTTTTTAAAATTTTGGTTTCCCATTATTCCCTCTGTTGAGGCCTTGCACTCTTTCTAATCTTTTGGTTTTATTTACGCTCAGGCCCAGAACAATGGCAAACATTTCCAGGTAGATAGGAATGGCCTGGTTCTCTTTGATACACTTCCAAAGACTTGGTCAGGCATTTGTATATTATGTTAGGACTGTGACTCACTGTCATGCAAAAAGATGAAAAATGAGTTGTCCAAGGCTAGATCTCACTGAGATGGTTATACTGTGTCTGGTAAACACTTCAGACAGCAGTAGAGACTCGCATGAAGAAACACTCCTCCAATAAAATAGAACACAAGATATCTGGGAAGGGGACTGTAGCCTAGCCTGCTCCCCACATACTAGTTTTCTGTATGCAGGAATCTTTTCAATGGGGAACTTTCCATCAAGCAAGCCCCAGCAGTCTGAGAGGTATAGCCTTGACACCCTTACTCGCCTCTTACTGAGAATAAGGGCTATCAACTGATACTTCTGGTGTTGGAACAAGAGGCAAGCTTGTGTTAATTCACCCCAGAGTTTGTCAATGATTCTGTATCTGACTGTTATTCTTTACAGGGGTTATCAGTGTTCAGCTTTGGATGTTTCCAATTCTGATGCTGTTCTTCAGGTGCCAGCTGTTTCTCAGGATGTCAACACAGGACACCGCGTGGAATAGTTTAGAATTTCAGCGACTCTTTCAACCATCATGTTGTGGCTCTCCAGCTGGCGATGAAATTTCACAAAGATCAGCAAACGTATTCCAGAGTTGGAAGCAGACTTTCCATGTTAGACAGCTTACTATTTACATCGTACGTCAAAAGTGTGTAGTATCAGGCAGGTTGGCGTAAAAAGGCACAGTTGGTTTGAAGTGAAGAAGTCCTTCCTTCAAGAATCAACACACTGGAGTGACCGATTCAGCCACTGGGTGGAGGATCTCATATTTTCTCACTTGATTTTGATCAATGTTGTTTCCAAAGAGGATGGAGCGACTGAACACCTTTCTGAGCATGGTGGTGAAGCAGTAACGGCTCCCTTCCTCTAGGCCTCCTGCACAACCTATGCCTGAATGCTTCATATTCCCTTGTTTTTTTAAAAAAAAAAAGTGCAAAAAAAAGTCTGTTTCTTTAGGGCCCGAAAGGTCTCAATTTCTAACCATTACAACAGCTTTTACTGAGCATTGACTTCTTTAATGTTGTCCCAGCTAGTTTGGTTACTGACCCATCATCATCTTGATTATTGCTTCTTTTTCGCACTTCTCTGCAAAACAAGAATGAGCCGTGATTAAACAAAGCACTTTCAAGGGAGGAATGCACAGACCACAATGTCTGTTTTAAAAAAATTAAATAAAAAGTTAAGAATCGTGGACTGACTCCCTGTCTTAATTATGCATTATCTACTGTCACTAACCACATGGCTGGAGTGTTTGAAAACTGTGCTTTTTGTTTTGCAGATTTTTTGATTGGAAAGGCAGGAAGGGGTGTTATATGTTTTTATTCTCATTCCAAGTTCTCATTTTTAGTCATTTTAAATGCATTTAATGACTAGTACAGTAGGTGATAGGGGATATGATGGCACTGCAGGTTAAACTGCTGTTGCTAAACTTGCTAACCGGAAGGTTGGCAGTTCAAGACTGTGCAACGGAGTGAGCTCCAGTGGCTTGTCCCAATTCCTGCTAACCTAGCAGTTCGAAACCACGTAAAAATGCTAGTAGATAAATAGGGACCACTTAGGTGGGAAGGTAACGGCATTCCATACGCCTTGGCGTATAGTCATGCTGGCCACATGACCCCAGAAACTTGTACTCAGGACAAATGCTGGCTCTTTGGCTTAGAAATGGTGATGAGCACTGCCCCCTACAGCCAGTCACGACTAGACCATTCGGTTGTGGGGAAACCTTTACCTTTACAGGTAGGTGATACCAGTAATATAGTGTCAGCAGATGCAGCCACAATTTCTAATTGGAAAGGTAATCTATTTTAATTTCTGGAAAACATCTTAAACACCAAATTGTGGCATTTTGTGGTTTTATGCATTTTTAACAAAAATAAACACCCCTACACATAGAAAACAAACCACAAAATAGCATCATCATTGATGAGTATAAGCAATCACTCCTGAATTTTGCAGGGTAAGCATCTGCATCTGTCCATTAACTCTGTTCCACTTTGCCATTTGTTTTCTCTGAATGCAACCTGCTGGAAATATTCTTCTGCATAAACTACATTAAAAATGATTGGTAAGTATATAAAATCAGTTCTTACTGGATTACATCCTGCATGCTCAGTGAATACAAACAGTAAGGAGCATGTTTCAAGATGATTCACACCAATTCTCCTGGCTGATTTTCCCTGATATCCAAGTACACTTTTTTGCACATTTCTCATACATTCTACATTTTTGTAGGATTGTGAGCTTGGGAGAATTGGTGGGTAGTTGAAAGCATGATATTTCTGAGATTGTACAAGGTCAGAAACAAGCCCATCCTCCAAACAGCAAAACATCCACAGACAGGTCCAATTAGTGAGATGACCGAAAGCTAATAGGTGAATTTAAAATAAAAATAAAGACTTACAACCGTCAAAAGGGAAAGGGAGGACCTTGATCCAAATCAAGGTTAGTCCAAACTAATCCTAACACCATGTCCCAGTAAGGAAGATTTGCACACACAAGCCAATTTCTGTGAAGGGGTCGACTTGATCGGTTAGGGTCTATTGATATAATAGGCAGCTAAGCTTAAAAATCTCATATTTCCCAATCATGGATGGGGAACTCTATGTGCTATTGTGGACAGATAGTGATAGGAATCAGATTTGTATCCAGATACTTGGTAACACCAATAAGGATTTAGAATGTTAATGGAGATGCTTTTTCTATATGTGACTAGTCATGTGCATCGCTAGACAATAGCCAGAAAGGGGGTCATATGCGGACAAAGATATAATCCACATTCTGTTGAACTTGGTACCAAAGCTTCAATTGATTTTAATGGCTATGAATTATACTCCAGGGCTATTTATTATATCAAGAAATGTTCATCCAAGTATCAAACAGTTACGGAGATATTACATTCATCACCATGTTAAAATGATGGTTGATACTTTAGAGCAGGTGCATGGCATTTTCAATTTAAGATTTATTCCCCAAATGCCTGCCTAGGAGTAGCACCCAGAGTATTCAAATTCCATTTCCCCCTATGAATGGCTCACTGCACTGAGTCCTAGAACTAATTGCACCTGGTCACAGAAAGAGGTGTGAGCTGTCAAGAGCAATGGTAATAGACTGAAAGTGTGGAGTGTCATCATTCACAGGTTCAAAAGGATGAGGCTGATTGAAATGTTAATTTAGCAAGGACATCATTCTCTTCCTTTGGAAATTGACAGGAAATGTCCCCAGCTAAAGCGATTTCACCTCTAGAGTTTTAGGGGTATGCTCATGCCATGGTCTACCACTGCTCTCAAACGTATTAAGGACATCTTCCCCAGAAGACAGGGGGAGAGATGAACAAGACCATTAGAAACTGAACGTAATACAGAGAAAATGGTTTCTCTCTCAAATTATTTTGGCAACCTACAGTTCAAACTAAAAGGCCTATTTTTCCACCTGCCATTCAGGTTATCTAAATGTACTGTATTGTTACGTAGAAGCCTCTAATGCACAGAGCTATTTGAAAAGGCAGCTCCAGAAAATTCTTGGAAATGAATGGTATCAGGAGGCAACAATTAGCTTTGAAATTGACATTTCCAACAAGCCGCTGGGTTTACACCTTGGTTGCACCTGTTGCCACTGGAAGATAAGGATAGTTCCCAATGCTCTGAATGAACAAACAATTCTGGCTCTTTCCAGGAATCTGACATTTATTTATTATTTCACCCAGTGCACTTGAACACAAAAGAGCAACACAGCACTACTGAGAATGTTACCATAAATACCGCCATCATTTCAGACATTGCATATGTCTGAAGCTCCATATATTTAAAGCAACACAGGGACTAATAATTCATGCAGGCTTGAGTATTCAACAAGCAGCAGGAGAAGCAGCATCTGTTAGAGTTTCAAAATTATTACAGGATTACTGAATACTCAAGAGTGATGGCCCAACACTTATGCAGAATCCTGGAGCACTGATGGCTTTCTGCTACAGTGTATTGCCAGAGTAAAAGCAGCCTTATGGCTGGAGCACATGTTACATCTAGCATGCATGCACATATGGAGCAAGAACTCAGAAAAAGAGAAGACTGTCACCCTAGACAGTGTACAGCTTAACATGTGGGGAGGCAAACAAGAGCATGTCAGGTAGCCACATCCCAGCGTTTACAAGCCACACCTCTTGGGCCTCCAAGCATCCAGGGCTTTCCTGCAGAGGACAGCACCAAACGCGGGGAGAGAACCTTGGGGGTTCCGGGTTCCACAGCACTTGGCAGAAGCATCCCTATGTGCCACATTGCCCTCTGCAGAAAACCACTGAATGGGCATCTATGCTGGCCAGTGACCACAATCGTGCTGTGGTCCACAGATTGTCCACAGGTACCACAAATGGCACAGGGCTTGAATTGGACAGCAATCTACATGTGGGTTTTCAGTTAATGTTACACAGAAATGCATTGTGTGGAGGAATCCTTCCATGAAAGTGCCATTTAACTGACCCCACTTTTAAGTGGAGCCGTTTAGAAGGGGTTACGAAAAGGAACCTACCGAGCAAGATGCAGAACCGCCTCCACAATATTCGATCCATCTTTGGCACTTGTTTCACAGAAGAGTGCACTGTAAGTCTAGGAAGAAAAAGAAGCAAGGGTTTCAGGTGGCAGATCTTCAAAAAAACTCATGATAAGACAACGGAGAAGTCATTTGAGAAACTGATACCTTGCACTGGCAGCCCTGCTTTTAGGGTACCTCGCAGAATAAAGGAACCACGTAAAGCAACAGGCACGTGATAACATCACAGAGGGAACAGAAGGGCACTTCCAAGTTTACCTGCTCCCAAGAGTTGGCACCAAGCCAAGCAGCATTCCAAAGGTGGAGGGGAGAAATCACAGCCCAAAAGGTTTTCCGACAGGCTGCTAACTACCCAAGGCCAAAAGGCAGGGACACCTGGAGAAGGTGATGTAAGTGATATGTGCAGGCTCATGTGAGAGAGGGTATTCCTTCAGGTGTAGGGGGTTCAAGACAGCCAGGAAAGCACCAGCATTTTAAAATTGTGATACAGACCAGCAGACAAAGTAGCAGGCAAAGGACCGCTCATGGACCCCGCCCATCTCATCTAACTTACAGGGAATCCACTAAGTTACATGTATCCCCCCCCCCAAATATGCCTCATTGAACTTAATGGTTGCCAACAAGGAACCGCAGTCAGTAGCACATTTTCAAACCAAGCACCTTTTAAGTGCCATCCAGTGGCAATTACAAACAAGATTGTAATTCACTTTAAAATCATTGATCTTTCATGTCAGGTAAAGCTGCCTTCAAGACAGTCGCCTCCCAATCCTAAACTGCCTGGCCCCCACAGGCCCAATGGTAGCAAAACAGCTACCATTGCATCCTATGGGAGCCAGGCAGCCACAAGAGGCACCTCGGGAGAAGGGGACGTTCATCCTCTTCCCCCAAGTTAGGGTGTTGGCCTGCCAATGGGTTTCTTGAAGTCCAGCTATTTTGCAGGTGCAGACTTGACGGCCTCCATATTGGGCCACACAGCCCAAAACAGAAGATTGGTTCTGGCAGTGGAGACCACCACTGGTCCAATCCCTGCCCCACACCTCCCCCTACCCACTTCCACCCTCCCTCCCTGCCCCAAATCACACCGCCATCAGTGGCAGCGTGACTTACCACTGTACGGAATCCAGGGCCTAGCGCCTGTTGGTGCAGGCCCAGTGCCAGTGGTAAGTCTTTACCTCCAGTGCTAGAAGTGCCTCATGGCTCAGGGCTTACCACCTGTGCTAGGGTCAAAGGAATGGGGCCTCAGTCTATTGAACCATTACCACAATTGGAAGTGGCTGCCCAGGGTTTCAGGCAGGGATCTATCCCAGCCATACCTGGAGATGCCAAGGATTGAACCTGGGACCATCTGCATGAAAAGCAAGGGCTCTACCACTAAGCTATTGTTTCTCCCAGCTCAAACAATGAAAATCAGCCCCTATAGGACACTACATTTTTAATGCAATCCTGCTAATCTTTTCCAGATACTCAAGTGTTCTTTTTTCATTTGTGAACTACAGGAACTCTTACCATGGCCAGTTTTTCTCCATAGTTTATTGGCACACATTTCTGCCCTTGCTCAGAAACCACCTGACGAAGATCTGCTTTGTTTCCCACCATCATGATCGGAATATTTTCGTTCGTCGCATCCTGCAATAGATATACAGTCACTCTGCTTATGTATAACCACCATGATGTTGGATATTAAATGAGAGGTAAACATTAAAACATGCCAATTGCCACTATCAAAAACTTTTACTTGCTAATTTTAGTGGGACTATCCTGACTTAATGAAAGGAAGTTATAGACTAATTCAAAGTTGTAGTTTATCAAGTTATAGAACACACTGAAATTGAGTCATGCTGCCCAACTGTAAGGATTTAAAAAGAAAGGGCATTTCCCCACCCCGCTGCAAGGACTTGGTTAATCCTATTCAAAGCTAAAATTTTGTTTTTCTTTTATTAATGAAAATTACTGCTAGTCTGGCACTGGTCAAATCGAAATATAGGTCTGTTTCCTCCAAAGAACTTCCTTGTCCCATGATTAATGGTGACTCAGGGTGATGCATTCTCTCTCTCTCCACCCCTCACTGTGACCCAGATACCAAATCCCTTCTGCCATGGGGCAGTATCCCCACTGTTGCTGCTTCGGTACACAAAACTAAGGAGACACAAATGCAGGACAGAGCTCTCAGTCATATAAGGGCAACTGTGTGTACACTGGGGTGTATCACATACAAGAGTACTTTGCAAGTTTGGTAAGGTTTATATAGTTAAAATTCTTACCGCGATCATATCCACCCATTCCCGTACATTAAGAAAACTTTTCTCACAGGTGACATCATAAAGTAACAGCACCCCATCTGCTCTTCTGAAATATGACTTGGCAATACTCCGGAATCTTGAAAGAAAAAGTAAGCTTGTTAAAATCCACACTTCAAATACAAATTTGTCCTAGTGCAAGAACAAATCTCTAGGAGGGCCATTTGATATTGCTACTTAGGAAGTACTGTAGAGCACACACTACAAGCAAATACGATTACACAGAAAAAATTATGAGACCACATGATATTAAAAGTCAAATTTTCATAGATAACTATGCAGCTCTTTAACAAGATTCACTGCACAGCTGCAAACTCAATCCTGCTAGGGCAATATTAACCGTCTGCCTGTCAAAATGGAGGTTTTCATCTGTGTAAATCTGAGCTTATTTATTGCTTCCCTTTGTCTGAAAATCTTGGTACAAATCATCTTACACAGGACACTGTCACATCCAATATATTTTAGCACTAGCAGCCCTCAAGACAATTTAACCGGATTCAAGTCATATTCTCCTAATAGAGTTTTAAAAGGTTTACTCTGGAAAAGGCCCATGGGTTGATTCACCCATCAAGGAAACAGCACATTCAATCAAGCCCCTCCACACACACATACACACCTGCAATAGAATCCATCCGAACATTGCAGGAGGTTTCATGGTTCAACAGCATCTGTGACATGTGCTAAACTATGTTACAAGGAGTCATCTCTAGATACCCATTTTATTCATGTACAATAAAAGAGTCCTTTCTCAGCAATCAGGTCCCAGTAGCTCCCAGGCAAAGTGAATAGTTTCCCTTCCACTGGCCGCCAATGCAAGGGGCAGCTGGAGAGCCTTCCTTCTAGCATCTGCTCTGACCCAGTTCCATGCGCTCAGCAGAGCGACTATCCCTACTGTCAGACCTCCACCTTTTGCCACTGCAGCTAGCTTCACTGGGAAGCAGTATCTTGCTGCATAGGTTGTATGCCTTGCTTCTCTAACAGAAGCTGTTCTTCTCCGAGCAGACAGTGGAATCAAATACAGAGGGGTTCTGGCATATTGGGAGAAGAATCCAGAATTCAGCAAATGGAATAGACCAATGATTTCCAAACTTACTGTGGTCATTGTGTCCTTTTTCATGGCAGCCTTCCTGGCTCTCCTAGGCACAACCACCTATGATCGTGCAGGATCTTGTGTGATCCAAGACTGTGGTGCCTGGGAGAGCCAGAAAGATGAGTCCGCTGGAGACATCCTGTGGCGCCCTTCTGAGTTTGCCACGCTGCTCTCTGGCACCACAGTGCACCGTTTGCTGGCCAACTGGAATAGGCTATGCAGCTTTGAACACTCTGTTTCACAATATGCAGTACAGGAGTCCATTCAAACAAGGTACTTGCATTGCACAATGTGCTGTGTAATCCCACAGCCATGCAAAATCCTGGTCATCCCAATGATTGTTTCTATTGCTTCAACAAAGATCCTATTCTCATATAGGCTAGCTGGGGTTTTTTAAAAAAAGAAAATAATTATTTGCACTACAGACGCTTGCTGGCGATACAATTTCAAGATAAAAGATGCTAACCTTTCTTGTCCAGCTGTGTCCCACAGCTGCAGCACTGTAGGTTCCCCATCAACAATAAGCCTCTTCATTTGAAAGTCAACCCCTTGAAAGAAAAACAAAGTTTACCAAAAGGTATGCAATTTTCAGATGGCATGAAATACACTTACAAGTGAATCATTCAACAGTGTTTTCAGAAAAGTTAAAACTAACTGTTCCATCTGTACACATCTGGGTTTGCAAGAATTTAAAATCCCAACTGCAACTCGAGTGAGAAACTTTTATCTTTGCACATATAATTTTAAAAAAAAATCACATGCTCAGAATATACACACCTCTGTAACACACACTCACGCATGCACGCACGCACACACGGCATCAGAATGTTTAAGTTGTGGCTTTCTACAGTAAGCAGCCACAGTTATTTTGACCTGGACATTCTAGCCAATAAGAACAGTGCATTCTAGGCCAATCAGCACCTGTTTCTTACCCTTTAGAGCAAAAGTGCACCGTATAGTGCTGTTTCACACCACACTTGACTTTCAGGGAACAAATGCCCTATACAGCAGTTCTCAAAGTCTGGTCTGTGGACAGGTCACCATCTGTGAGTTATCAGCTGCCAGTCTGCAGCATGTCTCCTGGCACTTCCTGCTTCCAGTTTCTCAGAGTCTCCAGAGACTTGCCACGCAAATGGACACATGCCAAGCATCACAAGAAGCTCTCAAGAGCTGGAAGCAGGAAATACCAGGTAAGCCTATGTGGTGCAAAAGCAGACGCTTTCTGTAGCACAGCCTGAGGTCAGCAGAGGTGGTGCTGTAATCAGGCCTTATGCTGCTTATAAAAAGGAAAGCTGCAGTTCACACAAATGTGTTTACTAGAACTGAGTGTACATAGCACACTCCAAAACTTATACTAGAACAAAATATCTCATAAAGGACTTTTCTAAATTGTCAATGCCCTAGAAATGGGGGTGGGTGGGCGGGGGTAGACATACCTAGTGTTGCACTGGTGTTCCCTCGAAATTCATTTTTGCAAAGCCTCATAAGGAAACTAGATTTTCCAACAGCTGCATCCCCAGCAAGAACGATCTTGAAAGCCTTGTCTGAGCTTGGGTATCTGGAGTTGCAGTCCATAGAGTCTGCCTAGATATAATAAACACCAGAGACATTATTAGCAAAGCATACTACATTTCCCTGGCAAACGCCACAATATCATTGCAAAGCCAAGATTCTAAAGTATGTTACTTTATCAATACATTGCAAATGTATGCTACTTTAGACACACACTGCTTCATGACTATATTGCACAGAGGTATAACATCTTGTGTTAGCAGTGCCTTCTGACCAATTCTAACAGGCTTAAGAGTGCTCAGCGGTAGACTCGAGTTTGACTGCAGGACAATTTCCAAAAACTTCAGGACAATTTTCACACGACAAATGGAACTTTTGACTTGTGTTTTTCCCAACAGCTGTCCCTCATGCTACACGGCAAACTTCTTCTGAAACAGAGTGGAGTCTGTACCCACTAAGGGGCATGTCTAGAGTAGCTCCAAGTAGAGTAGACAACCAAGTTGCCCTTCAGCGCTGAAATAGTCTACACTGATTACCTGTTGAGAGATGACAGGGATACATTTCCTTGTTGAAGCTCCAGAACTGCTCCGACTGACTGGCTGGCTGAGTTTCCAGTCTGATGCCGTACTGTCCTCGTCAGGACTATACACCTCTTCATCTCCAATGTCCGGGACCTGCACAAACCAGCAAGTGTTACCACTTCCCCAGAATGATGCAAAGTTCTTCATGAGGAGAAGATTCACTACAATTCAGCTACAAGCCAACTTTGATTCCCCCCCCCCAAAAAAATACCCATTAATATTAGCAGCAGGAACATACGCGACATGTTACATGGACAATATTTTGCTTCCCTTTATTACAAGGCAAGCAGGAGACTCACATCTATGCATGTGTAATTGGTGCCGAGGGCCTGTCAGGACAGCATGGGCCAAACTAGTAATGTGGCTATTTTCCGGACTGAAGGCAACGGGCCTCAGATTCACTCTTGATAAAACTGGGTGATCACCTCCCGCTCCCCACTGATGTAATGGAATGTTCATTGAGACTTGCTTACTCCTCAAATTTAAATGTAGTTTTCACTGGTCCAAAATTTAAATTGAGCTTCAGGCTTCAAATCCTGCTGGGATAGCAGATTTTGTACCATGTGACCACAGCCACTGCCTAAGATCCCCTACCAAGGACAACACTGTCCTTACCAATCTCATGATTGGAGTCCAATCAAGGAAGCTCATTTATAAATAAACAAACCTCCAAACTAGCTACCACACCCTTAACTAGGTGGGAAAGACAAAAGCAGAACCCAGCAGGGGTCATCAGCCAGCAATAGGGGACTCCTTGCTTAGTTTACCCCTTAGGATTCAATGGGGCAAGTCTTTAAAACCCTGAACATGGAAATCTTGTGCCTTTCATATGCCCCCATCTATTCCCCATCTATTCCTATTCCACAAGAAGAAGTCTTGTGGTCAGGATTGCTAACGCACTGATGCAGCATTAAGTCGCCCCCACTCCAGCTGTTATCCAAGGACCACTCTGCCAGCTGGTGCCCAGGATCAGCCCTTGTTCTGACTTCACCCTCAAGCTGCAGGCTTCGGTTGTGTTCAGAACCACAGGAACCTTCCTATTTCCCCCCTTCACTAGTCTCCCCAACATTCCTTCTCTTTCCTTCCTAGCCCCCACTTTTCCGACTCTGGATCCCTCTGGGAAACCCTTCTAATCTCCCTACATCCACCTCTTGGCACTCTGACCCTTTTCCTTCCAAGGAGGAGGAGTCGTCCTTTCTCTTCCAAAAAACGACTCACATGCAAGACATACCTACACGTGTAGGTAGGGATTGCTTTCCCCTGTTGAGAGACAGTTGTGAATGAGCAAGTTCAGCCAGACCCCAAACTCTGAATTCTTTTGGCTTTAAAGCACTAGAACAAATCCTTTTGCTGAATCTCTTACGCTCACTTCCATTGTCCTGTCCCCCCACTGAATTATACAGCTATGCCATTGTCCAGTATACAGGATCCCTGCACACAATTGTTTTTCCCTGTGTTACATGTGCGCATGTATGGGTTAAAAATGAATGTGCATGTGTTACATTCGTTTTAAAGAGTACTGTCGGTAACACACACAAAAACATGCCATTTCCCAAGTTTGCTTCCCTGATTTTTGAGGTCTAGACACAACCACTTGACCGTCTTTGACTTACATGAAAAGCTCCATTTCAGCCTGTGAGCACCAAGAAGTAATTTTGCCTCTGAACACTTTTTTTAAAAATGCAGTAAGTTAGGAGCTTACATCTGTATCAGAAGCATCGCCCGGAAAGCTTTCTGGCAGACCCTGCGGCCTTTGAGAAATCCTTTGATGCTTGGATTCCACTTCTGAATCGTATTCATTCGAGTCTCTCAAGGTAGACAAGCCACTGTCAAAGCAGCTTTCAGGCAGGCTGTCAACGTCACAGCTTATCCTCTGCATAGGATCACAAAGTGCCAAGGAATCACAGTCTTCATCCACATAGGAAGAATGCAATGATCTGATAGGAACAAGCAGAGAAACACCATTCCAAAACAGGGGCTGTCAACTTCCCTAATCCACATCACCTGCCTGACAGCCAAAAGGCACACTGTAAGCCACTCTCATCTTCCTACCAGTGCCAGATGGCTGGAGGGGCTGGGACACAGTCTTGCACTGGAGCCCCTACCTAGCTGGCCAACAGTGGCTAGCAGCTCTTCACACCCTCCATTGGCAAGTCCTGGTGTGTGCGCGAAAGAGCGAGAGCGAGAGCGAGAATAGCTGAGCAGAACACTGAAGTGCCCAACCTGTCCAACTTTTAGACCAACAGGGCTCTCCAGAACAGCCCCACTTATAGCATCTATTTTTCATTAACCCCTATATTCCCTCTCCTTCTTAAAATGTCGTATGTCTAACGTCTCTCAGGTCAGACTTAGTTCTTTGTTTCCCTACACCACCCTAAAATTTCTCAGATTGCACTTCTGCTGTCAGAGCCTCTCTTCCATTCACCCCAGTCTGCCACCAGCAGAAAGGAAGAAGAGGTGTAGGACAGGGGCATAGCTAAGGCAGGGCTGGAAGGTACATTGTCCCAGGTACCACACCACGAGGGAGTGTCTGAAGGCCTTCTGGAGGCCTTAGGGCTTTTTTTGCTAATTTTAGGTTTTGGGTTTTGCCAAAAACGAGACCTCCAAGGAGGCTTTTTGAGGGCCAGGATGGTGTATGGGGTGTATCAAAAATGTATTTGCCCCAGGTGCCAGATGCCCTAGCTACACCACTGGTGAAGGACAAGTTTCTACTATGCACAGACATTCTAAAATTGTTCCATTGTAGTTCTCTGTCAATTTCTATGGGGGGAAAAAGACTTGAACCAGAAGCAGTTCTGAGAAGCCTTGCTACTTCTTTTTCACATAGAGAAATAAATAAAAGGTGTTCTACTGTACTTGAGATTAGTTTTCTTCACCATTAGGGGAAAAATGGATGAAATGAGCTTTGTTACTTAAAATTCAGGGGGCTATATAAGGCACAAGGTCTGTTGACCCTAATTTATTATGATAAACAGGCCACACAAATTCAAGGACTAATGCACAGAGTTAATCATCTTCTAAACTTAAGTGATTATTTCCACATTCCCCAAGGTCCTCAGCTATGGAAACATTAGAACAGAGAATAAAAGAGTAAACTAATGGAGGTTTAATTAATGTTCAGTCTTTCCACTGATATGAAAAACGTCTTTTGAAATCTGCCCCTAATATAGAATGACACAAATGTGTTGGGGTCAAAGATACACTCAAGAACAGCGACATTGCTAGAACCTTCTTCCAATGCTCATGAAAAACTAATATTCCTTGAAGCGTTCCTTCCAAAATTAGGTACACTTTTGCAGTATTGCAGAATCAAGCTATGGCCCATCCAAGCTTCCAGAATTATTCCTGGGAGACAGGGATTTACCATTAAGTCTCCTATTTAAAGAACAGTTAGTGCAGTAGAAGGTTTTGTTTAATTCCAGCCATTCCTCCCTGGGACAAACTACAAAATAGTTGCTTGGAGTTTGAGAACATCATGCTTAGGCTATTAGAGGTGTTTGCAAATTGTGTTATTTTACTCAGAAATAGGTAAGGGACATGGTGGCGCTGCAGGTTAAACTGCAGAGCTGAGCTTGTTGACCGGAAGGTTGGCAGTTCAAGGCTCCTGGAAGGGGTGAGCTCCCGTTGCTTGCCCCAGCTCCTGCCAACCTAGCAGTTCTAAAGCATGTAAAAATGTGAGTAGATAAGTAGGTACCACTTTCGTGGGAAGGTAACAGTGTTCCGTGTACTACGGCGTATAGTCATGTTGGCCACATGACCACGGAAGCTTGTCCTTGGACAAACGCCAGCTCTTTGTCTTAGAAACGGAGAGGGGGCACCGCTAGTTTTGCATCACTAGTTTTCCATTAAGTGATTAAAGTTGCACAACGATCTAGATACATGGCAGCCCATGCTGGTTCCTACTAGAGGAGTTTATGACCCTCTGTCATAAACAGAGGGACTTTCTTCAGGTTGTTGAAAAATAACTATTGCAACCTACTTCCAGTTTCGTGATAAAACACTGGAAATGGGTTGCAATTATTGTCTTTCAACATTACAAGGCTTGGGAAACTCTGCGGAGGCATCTGCTGGGTTCCCCACATTCCGAGGAGGCCAGTACATCTATGGGTAAGTAGATCTAAGCCCCTGTTGCCCCCAGGAGTGGCATGATCCTGGAGATCACGTCGCTTGCCTTCTCCTCCCGCCACTTAAGGGGGAAGAGACAGGGCTTCTCAGGTTGGGGCATGGTGATGCTCCAGTTTGAGAATCTCTGGCCTAAACTTAATCCCTCATCTTTCAAAGCATACAATTTAAGGAACAGCAAGATCAGGCCTACCTGTCATAGCGTGGATTTTGGGGGGACTGACCACCACTGCATTTGGGGCTGCTCTTGGAAAACGTGTTCCCTGGCGAAGTGTTCATTGGACGCTAAAAAATAGACCAGTAAAGACAGCTTTTTAGTTTCCAAGAGGAAAATCTAACTTACAACATTTTTTTTTTTAAGTAAAAACCAGTGTGGTAGATCCTAAACCGAGAGCATGATCTTAACCTGGAGTTAGGCCGACACAATTAGGCCAACAAAGTTTGGCTGGCACAAGGGCCACTGTAAAGCATGTTTGGGCCACTCTCTGAGTCAGGGAGGATGGCACAATCTGTGTGCTGGCTTCCCTGACTTCGAGAATGGTCCAAACATACTTTACGGTATCCCTTGTGCCAGCCAAACTGTGCCGGCCTAACTCCAGAATAGGATTGTGCCCTGAGTCAGTAATGACTCAGGCTGCAACTCTTTACATGCATCCCTGGGTATAAGTCCCACTGAATTTCATGGGATTTACATCTAAGTAGACATGCATAGGATTGCATTGCAGGTCCCACAGATTCTAATGGGATTTACGTACAGTACGTCTTACAAAACTTCAATCAATACGTCTGAATCCAGATATTCCTTCAACAGTTTTAAATATGTAAAGCAAGAATCAGTACTATACTGCCTGTGATCCTCATGAAACCCGACATGGTGGCCAGATACCACTTCTCAGCAGTGTCGATGGAGCACAGTTTATTGTCCTGCCAGAGGAACCAATAAAAGGCCACACTACATAGTCTAAGCCAGGAAAACATGCAAGTAGTGCAAAACCTTGATTCAATATTTTTCACCGTGTTGACATTGCCTTAATCTTTGGAGATCACAGACAGCACTGACAGCACAAGCAGTGCCTTTCACAGCTGCTAACCATAGATTGTATCCTAAATTCCTGCAGAACACAGCTCCATCATTTCCTGTGTTTCTGTTCTGAACTGAAACCTCCCCATGTTATTAGGATTAGCAAAAAAAGAAGTTTTTATTGATATGTAAAATACATAAAGCAGTGAAATAAATAATGTATACAAGCTGGCCCACTATATTGGCAGGGATCCATTCGGGATAATTGAGTCCATGGGTTGGGGCCATCAGAGGACCTCCAGATGCATATGGAAGTACTTTCCAGTCAGATCTGGAAGTGTTCTTAAGCCTCCCAGTGCCTTAGAAGGCCTGCCAGAGCCTTCTGAGAAGCACTTGTGTTTTTTTCGCTAAACCAGAAATGCATCTCAGAAGGCTCTGGTGGCAGCGGCGTCATGCAGCCGGAACGCTGGGCGGGAGGAATGGGTGAGCGGCAGCCCGCCCGTTGCTTACGGGGGGCGTACAGCCCGCGGGGGCGGGGAAGACGGCGAAACGGAGCGGTATGCAACGGGCGGGCTGCCGCTCACCCATTCCTCCCACCCAGCGTTCCAGCTGCATGACGCCGCTGTCTGGTGGGCTTTCTGAAGTGCAGGGAGGTCACATGCGGGAGATAGAGCAAGGCCCTCCTGACCTGTGTTGGGTCAAATCTGCAGATAAGGAGGTCTGACCTGTATCCATGAAAAAAATGTGCTTCACACACACACACACACACACACTTTCCATTTGCCTTATGTAACTGAAGAATTACCTTCCTAAATACAGAGAAAAGTGCCAGTATTTTCATTATATACAAAGACCAAAACCTGCTTTTAGTTACTCTGCCATAAAACTAAGATTATTTCAATGATAGTAATTTATGGCTTATACTGCCACAACCGAGAGCAAATATTTAGTTACTACATCATGATTTTGACATACTGCTTAAGCAACGCAAGTGCCTACCAGCGCTCTGTTGTATATGCTCCAGCTGTTCTCTAATGCGCTCCTTAAGCCATCATTGCTGTCATGAAGTTTCCTGTTTGCTGACCTACAAAACAAGTCAGGAAAATCAAACTGTTCCTAAGCTGAGCAGGTCAGGAGCAAAGTTCCATTTTTAAAAAGCACAAACTAGCATGCATTGCGGTGGAAAGAAAGGAATGTAACAGCCTTCAGCACCATCAAAAACTCAGTGAACAGAGCCGTAATCTGCTCAAAGCGGGCTGGGTAGGGGGGCTACATCACTGCACTCCTGGCACCACCTCCCCGCCCCCTGCGCTGCCCGGCCACACACTCCTGCATATGGAATTTCTCCATTTAGTAGCATGCCGGGCATGGGAGGCAAAAAGCTCATTGCTTTTTTTGCCATGCCCGCTGCACATGCCTCAACTCACAGCACCTGCCAATGGCACCTCCACTCACAGCACTTAGCTTCTGCCAGTGAAACAGCTGGAAAGATCAATATCAATCCATTTATCAGGAACAAGTTTGGCAATGCCTTATCCCCAGTGGTATTCGAACTGTGGGTTGGGACCCACTTGGTGGGTCGTGACCTGATGTCAGGTGGGTCATGGAAAGCTGGGAGCAGCCATCTTGGAAACTGCAGACCTTACTCTTGTTATATTCCTTTTTGGAGTGTTTGAATTTTCAAGTGAGAGTTGTTTTAAATTTTTTTTTTAGTTCAATGCTTTTACATAATATCTTGTCCTAATCTTGCTTTCTGTCAGGGATGTTTCATGATTGTGCAATTGCTGCAGTCCAAGAACACCAATCTGCATTTCAGGACTGTCATTTTATTATGTTACAATGATAGCACTTCCTACTTGATGATGTCACTTCCTGCCATGACATCATTTCCAGGTTAATGACATCACTTCCAGTGGGTCCCAACACAAGTGCCATTCTAAAAAATGGGTCCTGGTCTAAATAGTTTGAATACTACTGCCTTATCCCATTTAACCTTTTTCACATTTATGCAAACAGTGGTATTAAAAAAAAATGAACATGTCTGCACCCGTTACCAACATGTGGCACTTCATACCCAATGTATTCCTTCTATAATGAGCGATCAATTATTCTGTGGTTTCCAAGCCTGCCCCCACCCCGTTCTTTTTCAAGGTGAAAGTTTCAGTAAAAAGGGCAAGAAGGTCACATTCTAATTAAGGAGGAGAAGGAAATGAAGCACACTCTAAGACATTGGGGTCGAGATGCCCCGAATGTGGAGAAAGGTCTCGTTTAAGCTACACAAAAGCTATTTTGCATTGATACAGCAGTTATTATGAGAACTGATTAAGCAATCAATATTTGTTATTCAAAGCTATGGCAAGTTCTGAGTTGAAGAATGATGCGTACAAGTTCAATCTGAATTTCTATTGAATTGTCATGAATGGACCGGGGAGCTTGTCCTTCCACAACTGTACCCCTATAGGATACAGACCAATCAATGTTTTTATTTGTGACAAATGTCCCAAAGACTATAACAGATGTTTCAACTTTCAACAAAAATAAAAAGCAAACAAAACCACAGCTTAATAGTTTAACTCGGCTACACTTGTGAGAAGCTTTTAAATCAGACTTTGGGATCAAAGGGACTCCAACCTTGCTGCAGTTTAAAGAAACCCAGAGAAAGAGAGGTGGTGGAGCGTGATTTTAACAACTATAACAAGGTTGGAGTCTGTTTTATCCCAAAGTCTGATTTAAAAACCTTTCACAAGAGTAACAGACACAGAGTTTAAAATTATTAAGAGTGCAATCCAAATCCTAGGCAGGAGTATGCGGGCCAACACACGCGCCCCATATCCAGCCCAGAGTTGGGACTGGCAGCTGTACAATCCGGAGGAAGGGGAAATATTCCCCTAGCTAACATGAAGCCGCCCAGATGGGGCTATTCAGAGCTGCGCCAGTAACATCACTGGTGCACCACTGAGCAGTCCAAATTGGGGCCAACCAGACCACTGATGAGGATTAGGATCTGACCCAAGAGCCGGATCTTGTCTCCACCACCCCTCACAGGGCCGGTCTGCCGACGGGCCCGCTTGTCCTCTGCCTTCCCCCACCACATTCCACCTCCCTCCACACTCCCTAAGCCCCTGTGCCGGCCTCCAGACACCGGCCTTATCTGCTCATCCACAGGGCTAGGGTGCAGGAAGGCCTATGCACTGGCCTTTCTTCCGTGATGTTAGTGCAAGTGCGCTTTATGCCACTTTTGCAACACAACTGGGCCAGCACAAGGCACTTGTGCTAGCCTAGAGCACCCTCTCGATTGCGCTCTAAGATGTGGTTTTGTTTTGTTTTTGTTCAAAGAAGTTGAAACTTTTGTTACTGACTTTGGGGCGTTTGTTACAGTCATTTCTCTGGCTCGGAAATGCAAGCTTGTATGGCAAATAGCATACGTGGGAATTAAGTGAACAAAGGCTGTTCGACCATCATTCGTTCCTACAATGCAATCCAGGTCCAGGAGAGGACCTCTCTTCTTTTGGGCAGTCTAAAAAGGCTAATTCTTAATAAGATCTAGCAAGACGAGAACAGTCTTCAGTAATATCATCTAATGGCATAACCATCTGGCTTTCTTGTTCATATTACAGATCATCTGGCTGAAATACAGCGCTGGGATCCAATAATACAAAAATATCCACTTTCTCACTGTACCAGAAGTACTCCAGTTATAAAAGTAGTCTGCACATAAAAAAGTGAATTAGCAACTTACTGTAATATTTCTATCTGTCGTTCCAGATTGTCTCTGTCTTCAGTGTATTCCCTGATCATGTCCAGGTCTCTACAAAGCAAAATTAACACACATTTTTCTTTACAGGCAACAATATGCACATATCAGCAGAACAAAAACCATCCAGTTATCAAAGACTCTTACCTCTCTGAAGTCAAACTATGGTCTGCAATATCACTTTTCAGAGCATCTAATTCACTCTGCAGGAAAGCAATATTTGTCTGTGCTTCCATAAGATCTTTCTTAAGTTTCTGGTTTTCCTAGAAATAAAACCAAAAAAATTTAAATCATTCATCAGAAACACACACACACACACACACACACACACACACACACACACACACACA
>JAJKFI010000001.1:21477680-21514236 GCA_029204185.1 Lerista edwardsae
ACACACACACACACACACACACACACACACACACACACACACACACACAGAGCATTATTTATTTTAAGACAGAAAATTTAACAAAAATGCTATTTTAATAACAGCTAAAAATGATGTAGCAATGTTGCTTTATATTGCAAGATCCATTATGTTGTGAACCTTTCTTTCATGGAAAATATTCTGCTTACACTAGGGGCAGTGTAAACCCATGTGTACTTTCTTAGGTCTGCCTAACTTAACTTTGGGCACAATCTTATATTTGTAATTTCAATTTAATGCCAGGCTCCCTGTATTGCCAGTACATAAAAATAAGTTCTAAACATGTATAAACACATGATATATCCAGCCAGAGAATAAATTACACTTCCTTCCAAATTCTAGTAAGTCTTGCACCTCAACCTTGACAATTGCCAGCACCCAGCAAAACACCTAAATCTGAGAGGCAACAGGGATAACTGGTTTTACTGAAATGGACCCACTGAAGAATTATTATGAAGACTGTTGATATATAGATTTTCAACAATTGGTAACACAAAGTACCACTCTTAGGGTCCAATCCTATCCAACTTTCCAGCGCTGATGCAGCTGTGCCAACCAGACATGTGCTGCATCCTGCTATTTGGGGGGGGGGGGGTAGTCACAGAGTCCTCCTCAAGGTAAAGGAATTTTTACAGGCTTCGGCCCTTTGGAAAGTGAAAAATAATCATACCAAGGTCAACTCATGTATCCTGTTCTTTAATGCCGCCAAATCTTCTTTGTGATGAATGTGTCGGGATTGTTCTTCAAGCTGAAACAGTAAAAGAAATGATACAACAGTGACATCAATTAGTTTGCATGGAAATCAATGGAAAAGAATCAGGTCATGAATAAAAATGTACAGTGGATTGGACTGAGACTTGAAAATCTTTATATACAACTGGATGTATGTGCGTGTGCTCCAGCATAATTCTGGAATGCCTAGAGCAATTTACACCAAACTTGGTACACATATGACTTACAATCTGGAAAGAAATACTGTGGGGATAAGACACCCCTAGCACCCCTAGGGGTGGGGTGGGAAGGGGGTGACGTAAAAATAATAGAAAACGACCGATATTAGTGTCAAATCCATAGTTTTCGGGGTTGCAAAGCTGATTGGTGACAGTCCCAATGATATTTAAGCCCAAGTGTAGTTGAATAGAATGAACAGAACTCTGGGATTTCCAATTATTTTACTACGGAACCTCGACCCGCCAAAACTTTGCAACGGCACAAGGCTGTGTGTCAAGAAGATGCTGGGTCATGTAATTGAAGCGACTATCTTAACAGGAAAGGGAGAGGGTGAAACAGTTTTTATCCCATGGATACCACTCATTCTGACGGATCTCCCTTTTCACTTTAAGAGATTGCAGTTTCCAGTGAGACTTGCATTCTCGATCAGGATCAACAAGTCACAGGGGCAGTCTATTACGTACTGCGGAGTGGATTTGAGATCGCCATGTTTCTCGCATGGACAACTTTATGAAACTTGAAGATGGGCACAATGAAAATAGTCTTATTGCATTAAGATTTCCACGCGGGCGAAGCCGCGGGCAAAAAGCTAGTAGGTCTATAAAAATTAGTAGCTCACAAAAAGTTTAACAGGCCCATCTGCCTGCTCATACCAACCAGTTTTCAACTGCAGCATGCTAACAACTTGGAAGACAAGTAATCAATAGTGGTTCGATTTACAAAATGTTTCCCTGTCAGAGCAGGGAGAAGGGATTCTAACTCAATGATGTTGTGTCAGGCACGTAACTATTTACAAGTGTCCTTGAGTAGATTTAAACATTAATAACTTCTACGCACTGTACTGATTTAAATCCTACAAAGCTGAAAACGGTCTTGTATTTAACTCTCAGCCAGCTCACTGTCGGCTATTTTGCCCTGTGTGGGGGTGCCGGGGCCCAGGCCAGGGATAAGATCTGGTGGTAGATGCCACTACTGGGTCCAGCTCCTCCCCCTCCTTACTAGTGGCTGGTGCTGCTGGAACCCCACCCCATCCACCAGCAATGGGGCCTGGTGCCAGCCCAGCATGGGCGGTAAAGTGTCACAGAAATGCTTTACAGCACTTCTGTGACACTTTTAGCCGGTGGTACACACACTGCTGGTGATAACGAGCTCAGGATTGAGCCCTTAACCATCTAAAATGCCAGCCTAAGGCCTGCTTTTGCTGTACTCATGAAATTGACAGGTCATTGGACCCTTCCTTTCTGAGGATACAACCATAATTGGAGAGCACTACAGGACACACTTCCCCACCATCATCTCATAGACTTCAGTCTTGCGATCCATATAGACTTCTAGTAAGATGAAGGTGAATTCTCAAACTCTGAAGCACAAAATACTCCTAGGCCTGCAATTATATATATATAATAAATTTTTATATATATAATAAAAAGCTATATGGGAGTAGCTCAATGGGGCTTACTTCCCAGTAGACATGCATAGGATTGTGCTGTTAATTACTTCAAGAGGTATGCAAATCTATCAGAGGTTTAGGTCCTAAAGTATTCACTAACACCTGCATGGAATGCAAATGCTACCTACCATTTTAATTTTTTTTATGGTCACCTGGAGCTCCCCAACTTCAGCTTCATACTGGTGCTTGAGATCATTCAGGGCCTCTTCTGCTTTCCGCTTTTCCTGTAACATTCAACAGTTTTTGTTAAATAGTTTGCCATCTCACTTATGTATAGCTGGGTCCTCTTTATCTGCAGATTAGGGAACTGCAGATTTAACCGCAGCTGAGAACCTGATGAGGACCTTGTGGTTGTGACCAGAACCACATTCCAGTGGTGTCCAGGAGGCTTTCTGAGTGTTTTCGCAACAAGATTCTGGGCATGTTTGGAGACCCTGTTGGTCAGCAACCTGCTGATTAAATTTTCCGCTGATTTTGGTATCCGCAGCGAGGCGTGTGGGTTCTGGAACAGACCCACCGCCAGTACAGAGGTTGGACCTCTACTGCTTTCCCTCCACACAGCTCAGAGCAATATACATGGCTAGGGTAGGTTTGGGGGGTTGAAAACCACTTTTTGGCCATTAAAATATCTGAACACAAAACACCGCATTTTGGTGTTCAAGATATTTTCCAGAAATTAAAATAGACTACTTTTCCAATTAGGAATAATACTGTGGCTGCATCTGCCGACACTGTATCACCTGTATTATCTAACTAGTATACTTTTAAAGCATTTAAAATGAATAACAATAAGAACTTGGAATAAGAATGTAGAATGAAAACACAACAGCGCAATTTGCTATTTTAATCAAGATATTTTGGAAAAAAGATCACCAAAAAAAAAAACACCCCTATAAATGGCTCTTCCTCCTTGTTTTATCCTCACAACCATCCTGTAAGGTAGATTAGACTGAGACGTAGTGATTCGCCCATGGTGATCAAGGAAGTATCGTGGCTGAGCTACAATTTGAACCTGGGTCCAAGTTCAGCACTTTAACCAATCTACCTGATGCCATAAGACCAGGCATCAAGATCTATCTGGCTCATCTTAAGAAGCATTTGCGTCTGTGGGCATGCACACATGGCAACTGTATTGGATTGCTACTGTGCTTGTGAAGTTTTTGACTTTTGACTGCTTTTGACTTTTCCTAGGCAGCAAGATCCCATAGTACAGAGGTGCGCAGAAAGTCACTGTGTCACAAGTCAAGCTTGCGTAAGCGAAAACAGTACGTCTGGTTGCCATCAAAGTTTTACAGCTCAGAACTATCCCACAAAGTAAATATCACAGTGGCCTTGCATTTACATTTAGGGTGTTATACTCTCTAAAAATACATGCAGCTGTGTCTGAAAAATGGATCACGATAAGCCTAATTTAAGAGACTGATAAGAGACATACAGTACATTACGGGCCACCTTTGGCATTTGAAGTGAGATAGTTAACTGAATGATACTGAGCTGATGCTTATCCACCAAGATATTCCACTGGCATTTTTAAATACCTATACAGGCATGACCAGGAATCCGCTGGGATTCTGTTCCAGACCCACCCACCCCCCAGAGTATACCAGAAACTGTGGATATTGGAGATGCCTTTTTAAAGACAGGGGAACATCAGTGGTTTTGTTGCAATAAGGTAAAAAAAAAGAATTTGTTTGATGCTCCCCTGTCTTTTTAATAGGTGTTCCAGTATCCGTAGATACCTGAAACTGTGGATACCGAATCAGAGGATTCCAGGACATGCCTGTACCAGCAATTTTGAGCCTTTTTCATTTCATGGCACACTAACAAGGCGCTAAAATTGTCAAGGCACACCATCTGTTTTCTGACAATTGACAAGGCACACTGCACTGCTGGTGGGGGGTTCATGGCCCTACTAATAAATGACCCAAATATATGTATTGTACATGGGTGGGTGTGCACACACACGCACACACACACACACACACACACACACAGAGAGAGAGAGAGAGAGAGAGAGAGAGAGAGAGCGACCGACCGACTGACCGACCGACCGTTGGCCCAAAGCACCACAATATATTTTGAACAGCTGGAGCTCTCCAGGGTCTCCTGTCTCCAGAGACAGGTGACTCAACTCAGTCATCTGCTTCCTGATCTTCTCAACTGGATGGTGCCAGATTCTGGATCTGAATACCTGCACTTTGAAATGGTATATCCCAAACACAAGTGTAAGGTCTCAGTGAGCCAGGACCCCGAGTTCCCACTTGCAGGATGCAGATAAAGATTCATGAACCAAAACAATCAACACCTGCCTTAGCAGTGCTATCCTCCTGCCACACTATCTTATTCCTGGGAGGACTAAACTAATGAATTTCTTTGCCCTCCACAACTCAGACTCAGGGTGCAATCCTAACCTGGAATTAGGCCGGTACAGCGTGGTCACCAAAGTTTGGCCAGCACAAGGGCCACTGGAAAGCAGGTATGAACCACTCTCGGAGTCAGGGGGTATGGCATATATCTGTGTGCTTGTGCCTCTGATTCTGAAAGTGGTCCAAACATATTTTACGGTGTCCCTTGTGCTTGTCAAACTTAGTTGGCCTAACTGTGCTGGCCTAACTCCAGGTTAGGGTTGTGCCCTCAGCTTCCTTATTAACATTCTCCACCCGAAAAGAAGTGAAGAAAACTTTGACCTTCATACCTTTCACATTAGTGACAAACTGAAGGGGAAAGAAGGTAGAGAAGCATTCTACACCCCAGGCCTCCCATGTGCATGTCAGAGCTCTGTCAGTCATTTTCTTTAAAGGAGAAATGCCACCGTAACTATTCAGTGCTGTCAGCCTCAACTGCTCACCTCCTTCTTGATTTTCTGCTCTGCGGCCTGTATTCGCTGCTCCATCTCCTCGTCCAGTTCACTGAGCTGGATGGCGGCTTTATCCTGGGCTCTGAAACGTAGACGTCAATTACCATCTGCTCACATTAAATGATCCTCAACGTCAGGCAACTGGGGAAAAACGCATCATTTGTTCCACCCAAAACCTGATATTCCACGATGGATAGCTGAAGGGAACAAACTCAGCAGAATCAAGGAGCTGGAGAGGGTCTTGTAGGCCAGCTAGTTCAAGCCCTTCTTCTGTGCAGGAAAGGAATAAACAGGAAGAGGAGGATGCAGAGAGAGAGAGAGAGAGAGAGAGAGAGAGAGATTGGAGGAACAGAAAGGACAAAGAGAGGGAAACCAAAAGGAGGAGAGCAAGGAGGGCAGAAGGGTGGCTAGGGAGGCGAGTGGAGGCAACAGGCAGGCAGACTGGGCCTAGACCCCTGGAAGAAGGTCATAGGGGGTTAAGGAGGATTTAGCTGCTTGGCCTGGCTGAAGGGAAGGACAGCAGCAGGCAGAACCTACAGGGAAGGCAATTACTGCCATCAGGGGCATTCCATAGGCCATCACTCCCTGTGGAGCCCACGGGCATATGAATGGTGCCGCGAGAGGAGGCGGGTGCCAGCTGCGGAGGGGGACACGCGAAGGAAAAAATGATGTGCTTTTCAGCCTGCCTACCTCCCTTGCCTCTGGTATGCTCCTAAATGGAGTGATTCCAGATGCTGGGGGTGGGGCGGCACAGGGGGTGGGGTGGCACAGGGGGTGGGGTGACAGTGCTAGGTGTGCAGTGACATCACCCCCACCCTGGCACACTTTCAGTTGGTTATGGTTATGCCCAGTGGTGTCATTCAAATGATTTAGGAACAGGAACTCACTTTTGATTGGCACTTGTCGGGAACCTGGAACCAGCCATGGAGCCCATTAGGATCCGGAACGCCCGTCCTGGTCCGTTCCCCCTGAATGACATCACTGGTCCTGCCCCTCAGCAGCAAGTAAATTGGGCCCTCCGCTAGCCATATGGGCCACTATCCCAGCAGAGACAGAGAGCATCTACTTAGACTCAGTCCAAAGAGGCAAAGTACAGAGGAAATTAGTGCAAGGGTGAATGAACCTAGCCAGCCGGAAGGCCCCTGTGCTGTGTTAGGCCCGCACCTGAATAAAGGACAGCGGAAGCCTACTCGCCCGTCTCCTGCCTGCTCTATACATACCCTCCCTGGGCCGAGGCACATTGCTCTGCAACTCTTTCAAGTCGGAGCTGTCCCTGGGATGATGAGGAAAGGCCCTCTGTGATTACAATTCCGCAAAACCTTATGCTCCAATATATTTCTATCTGAAAGTGCCACATGACTCTCTGTGGTTTTATCACAGTACGGACCCCACTAGCAATACCCCAACAGAGCTATTGCCCACCATTACTCTGTACGCATAACCATCCAGTCAAGATTTCACCTCCCTCCTCATTTCCTGTGGGGTGTGACTATAGACGCCCAGGAACCAGGGGAGACTTCAGAAAGAGGAATTCTGGATACACTGTACAAACACACTGAAACTAGCAGCAAATGTGCCGAGTACGTTCCATTGATCAAACGAGAGCAGATGTCATACTGCCTTGATCATTTTGAGCCACCTTTATTAAACAGCCAATACATTTAACCTATTTGTTTTCTGTCTGCACTTTCTGAAGGTGCAATGTTACAATGCAATCAGGCACCTCTGAAAGGAAGTAAAAGAACAATGATAACATGATGTGCCAAAACAAAGAGTGCGACAGTCCAGGAAAAAATGACAAAAAAATGAGCATAGTGTGGAAATATGACGTCTGTGCACTAGTCTAGACACAAGCATTTTCCCTTTGTTTCACTTACAACCAGGGGCATAGCAAATGAAAGTGCAGCCCATGGCAGAAAGGAAAATGATGCCCTGGAAGTAACATCACAACAGGAAGTGATGTCATTGTTCTATTTTCGTTTTCTCTGGTTTTTTGGCCATACCTTTTGATAAGTATATTACACTCTGGTTTAAATTCCCTTTCCAATAATATATAACATGACAGTATTATTCATAATTACCAAGGTTTTCACCATTTTGGTCACCAATGTCAAGCTCAGCTTGTTGGCCCCCTAAAGCCTGTTGCCCAGTGCACTTGCACCCCCCCTGCACTTCTTTAGCTATGCCCCTGTTTACGACAGAACAAAGCAGCAAAGAAGACAGGCTTGTACTTATCCCAAAGCTGCCAGCCAGCAGGATTTTGGTGTTGACATTTATTACCCAAAATTCTCATCCAACTAAGGCAGACTTGGAGGCATGCACAGGAATACATGTTGCCAGTAATATCATTCCATGACGTCAAGTAACACCATGTACTGCAGACAAAACTGGCAATTGTTTAACTGCAAAGTAGAAAACAATGGACTTCACCTCTTTACCGCTATGGCTAAGTTTTCCATCTCTGTACTCTGAAGCTTGATCTCTCGAATAAAATTCTTAATGACCTGTTCGTAGGGTTGAATTAGCCGAGGTTCCACTATATTGATGTTCTGATACAGAACGCTGACCTGTTCTTGCCTGGGGGGAAAAAAAACACCAGATGTCAATTAAAGATGCTGCAGGTTCTATTCACAAAATAACAGTGTTTATTTTAGACAGAGATGGTAGTTGAAACGGGAAGGGGAAAGCACTCATATCCCGTTTTTACGGTACGCATTTTTTCCCCAAATCTAACTTTAAAGTTAAGCTTAGGAAATTGTCAACATCAATTCCAATAATGTAAAACATAAGAAAAGCCTTGCTGGATCAGGCCAAGGGCCCATCTAGTCCAGCTTCCTGTATCTCACAGTGGCCCACCAGGTGCCCCAGGGAGTACACTGTACAGTCAGATACTGCCCGCTCCCCTGCATCCGGCATTCTGAGGTAGCCTATTACCCTTGTACCACCCCCAAGGAAGACACCTTGAGGTTGGGGTTTAGCTTTATTAAACACAGGTGTAAATCATGAAACCCACCGAATACCCGTCCCTCCCTCCCAGTGGCGGTCCGGGCCAGGAGCGTGCCCCATGACAGGCGCTGAACACGCCCCCCCCCAAGCTGCCCCACTCCCACGCGTCACACAGACACGCCTCCCTTACCCCAAAAACACTCTATTTCAGAGCGTAAGGGAGGCGTGGGCGGGCCAGAAACCGCACAGTCTCTCCCAGACCGCGCGCAATGGCGCCCCACCACTGCCCCGCGCCCCATGGCTCGTGCCATGGGGTGCTACAGGTAAGATACGCGCCTGCTCCCTCCCAGTCTGGGATTGGCAAAAAAAACTACCATCCATGGCCAATTTGGATGCCAGAAAAAAATTCCTCCCTGGCGCTTGTCCCAGGGCACACCAAAGCTAGGACAGTCACTGGCCATGCCAACAGGGCTCATACCATATTCACTAGTTGGGGGGAAGTCATGGTGGCCTCCTCAAGGTTAAGGAAGGGATTGTTCCCTTATCTTGGGCCTGCATCACTGCTGGAAAGTGGGATAGGATAGGCTGTAATAAACACATCTCTCCTTCATCACTCCCTCCCGGAACGCTGTCCTTGGGAGCCTAGCAGAGGGCTTGGTGCTGCAGCCTGACAGGGCTGCCTCTTGTTCTGCTCTGAAGTACGTCACGGGTGCTGTTCTCTTGAGAGTTTTTGGCTTCGGAGATTAAACAAACAAGACACCTGAAAGGAAGAGAGCTGAAAGCGCCGCTTCCCTTTGCCCGGCTTTTTAGCCTCTGCCTGCTGTGCTCCACTTGGAAGAGCTGCTGCTGTCACAAACATATGGCGGTAATTGTGGGAGTTTGCTCAGCTTATTTGATCCCAAAACTGCAATATGGTTTCATTGCTCCTCACTGGCCCAATTACAACTGTCAAGAGCGAGATTCAGCAGGCTCTGGTGGCCGACGTTTATGCAATGCTAGTCAGGCGCAAGCCGCAAGAAATCAAACTACAGGCAAGCAGAGCCGCGCAACTCCCCAGAGGGGTGCCAGGAGTCGCAAGGAGGGGATGGATTCCGTTTAAATTAAGGATGACAGCAGGGGCGCTCACCTGCATACTTATATCAGGAGGCTGCATGAAATTTAAATTAAAAACACAAGTTGGCAGCCGACAGGAGCCTCGCCACAGAGAAAACAGAGATGCTTTAGAACGACAATGCCTTGAAAAGCCAATAGCATATCTGAGCATGAGCAAGTCGCAGTGTACCTCTATTAATCAACTGGAGTCACCCGCACCAATTTGCACAAGATTGGAAGACAGGGAAACCCAGGCCTACCAACAATGAACCGGTTTATAACTGCGCTACACAGCAAAATCCTCTACCACAGTGGTTCCCAAACTGTGGGTCGGGACCCACCAGTGGGTCACAAAGCACCTAGAGCAGCCATATTGAAAATATAGGAAGGCTGGAAAGGGGAGGGCTGTCTGGTTGCTTTGCTTACGTTGAGGTTGTAAACAGGCTTTTTTCCCTTTCAGATTCACTTTGTTATTGGAAAATGGCTGAGAAATAACTCCTGTTATTGCTGCATTCTCAGGAAAGTAGCAGGTTCTGGCGTCACAATAACAGCACTTCCGATGGTCCTGGACAGATTGTCATTCTAAAAAGTGGGTCTTGGTGCTAAAAAGTTCAAGAACCACTGTTCTAGAGAGCATCTTATTCACCCATCACCTATCTTTCTTACCCCTGAGTAGCATACTTTTGGGTGGGATGGGGGCAACAGGGGGGCATGAGTTACTTAAGAACAGTTTTTTTCACCCTGCTGAATCTTGATTGCTGTCTTGGTTTTACTCTGTGGCTTTATATATTGTTTTAAGGGATGCCACCCTGTTAAGAACATAAGAAGAGCCTTGCTGGATCAGATCAAAGGCCTATCTAGTCCAGCTTCCTGACTCTCACTATAGCCCGACAGATGCATCTTGCATTCAGAGATGGGCTACCTCTGAAACCCATCATTTACAAAGAATGTCATAATGGCTTGTAACCTGTGATGGACTTTTCCTCCCTAAATCTGTCCAATCCAATTTTAAAGGTATCCAGGCCAGTTGCCATCACAACATCCTGTGGCAAGGAGTTCCACAGATCAATTACTCATTGGGTATAGAAATACTATACCATTTTGTCCATTTTAACTCTCCTGCCTGTCAATTTTTAGAGGATGTCCCCTGGTTTTCGTGTTCTGCAAGGGGGAGGAAAGCTTCCCTTATCCACTCTAATCATCCTGCACATAATTTCATATATCTGACTCATGTCCCGTCCCCCCGCAGGCATCTTCTTTCTAGACTGAAGAACCCCAAACATTGTAGCCTTTGCTTGCAAGGAAGGTGTCCCAGCTCACCATCATTTTCTGTTTTCTGCACCTTTTCCAGTTCCACCATATCCTTTTTGAAATGTGAAGAGCAGAACTGGACACAATACCCCAAATGTGCCTTTACCATCCATTTGTACAATGGCATTGTAATATTGGTTGTTTTATTCAATCTCTTTTTAAATTCTCCCAAGTATGGAATTGGCCTTCTTCATAGCTGCCAGACACTGGGTCAATACTTTCATCAAGTTGTCCATCTCCACCTCAAAATCTCTTTCCTGATTTGTCACAGGCAGCTCAGAATCCATTGGTGTATATGTGAAATTTTGATTTCTCACCCCAATGTGCAGCTCTTTACATTTGCGGTCTCTTGTCTCTTGTTCTTCAGCCCATTCCTAATTCATAAGAGGACTTGGTCTCTTATTCCCCAACTGTGGAGTTTTCCCAGACACCTTTGGTGTGGGACTGTGTCAAACATCTTAAGATCCAGATATATGATATCAACAGATTCACCCACATCCACCATGCCTGTTGGCCTAAATATTTTTGAAATAAATGTGTTAGAACAGTGTTATTCAAGCTGTGGGTTGGGACCCACTTGATAGGTCGCAACATGATGTCAGGTGGGTCATGGAGAGCTGGGAACAGCCATCTTGGAAGCTGCAGACCTCCCTCTTGCTAGATTCCTTTTGTTAGTGTTAGGCTTGAATTTTCAAGTGATTTTTTTTTTAAAAAATGTGCTTTTAATTCTGTGCTTTTACATAATATTTTGTCTTAATCTTGCTTTCTGCCAGGAAATTGTACATGGTTGTCCAATTGCAGCAGCCCAAGAATGCCAATTTGCATTTCAGGGGTGTCAGTTTATTATGTTACAATGGCAGCAATTCCTGCTTGATAATGTCACTTCTGGCTAAGGCATCACTACCAGGTTAATCACATCACTTCTGGTGGGTTCCGACACGTGCCATTCTAAAAAGTGAGTCCCGGTCTAAAATGTTTGAGAACCACTGTGTTAGAAGATAATTTTTCGCACCGAGCTGTTCTTGATATGCAGATGTGCAAACATTTGGATTCAAGATAGACTATTTCAGTTGCACTACTGAACCATTTCTGAATAAAACAGTGCATTATTTCTGTACTTGCATTTACAAGTACAAGAATACATTAAGAAGTCTACATTAAGAAGTCTGAAAACACTTGTCAATCTGAATCAACTGATATCAAGTAGCTAATTATGCAGAGACAAGTCATTTTTGACCAATCAGTCTATCTGATGCAATGCATCTGAATTGACTTTCAGCAGAATCAAGCCACATATCTGTACACGCACAGCAAACGGAGCTATTCCAATTTCCTCTACCACCCTATTAACACAAAGTAGCTGGACTGCATTCAAAGCACAATGACAAACACTGTATCCATGGCACTGAGATAAGGCTAGCTCTCTGGTGAAAGAGATCGTTGCAAACTCGCACTGCACATGCCTCAATCCACCACCTTCCTAGCAATCCTAAAGCACATGCACCTGAACGGCCTCAGAGATGTGACCACCATTGCTACAAATTGAAAAGGGACAGCAGTTTTCCTAAACTTGGCAGCATCAGAAAGTAGGATAAAGGAAGTCCTATTCACTTCCAGATTTAAGACAGATCAGTTTAGTCAACTTTTCCGATTCAACTGGTGTAAAAATAACTCCCCAAATACAGAGTCACTTATACTGCATGCAAGAATAAAACAATATGGATTCTTAATAACCAAGACTTTCTTCATTTGAAGACTCAACAAATTGCATAGGGTCTAGTCTGCCACATCCGTTTATGGACATATGATAAGAATGATGCAGTTATGTTTGCCTATAGACAAAGGAAAGTTCTAACACATGCACACCCTTCCCAGCTATTCCACCAGTTCCACGTCCTGACTGCTCAGCTTTCACATTAAAAGAAAAGCCACAAGCTCTTCTACACATGGAAATGTCAAGAAAAGCACACAGGCGCAACTCTGTCCTATTGGACCTTAAAGATTCCAGGCAACAAGTACAATTACTTGTACAACAGAACAATTACTTGCTTATATTTGAGTTTTATAAAAACTAGTGTTAATTAAATAACTTTAAGGGTGGTATTATTATTATTATTATTATTATTATTATTATTATTATTGGATTTATATACCGCCTTTCTTAGGTCACCAGATTTCTCTAATGACTATAACTCAAGGCGGTTTACATAGGCAGACTTTATTCAGAAACCCGTTTTTACAATTTTTACAGAAATGTTCTATCTTCCAAGAAACTACACACGTACAGATGGATCTTTCTGGATTTAGTCCTTCTTTCTGACCACCATTTGTCTTCTTGCTGGCTGATAAGCGGCTTCCCTGCTCCCACCAGAGAAGCGGCTGACTTCGGCACAACTCCCCCTCACACAAGGCAGCTGGAGACAGCTCAGCTGTTAATCAGTCGCAATTAAGCTACCTGTATTTAGATTCTAGCTATTCTGATTTGCCCCTAGGTAGCAGTTCCCAAACTATGGGTCCTGGCCCTCTGGTGGATCACAACTCAATTTTGCTGGGTCACAAGACAGCCTAAACAGCCTTGTCAATGTGCACCATTGTCTTTGTGTAACACCTGCTACTTGGGGAGAGCACTGCTGCCCAATCACCATCAGAACCATAGAGGCTTGAGCAGCTAGTAAAGTGAAATGTGTTTTTTAGGTGGGTCCTGATGCTAAGAGATTTGAGACCTACCATCCCAGTGCAATACTGTACTCTTAGGCAGTGGTTCTTCCCTCCTCAGGAGTTACTTACTGAGTTGTCCTTACTGAAAGGACAGTAAGTCCTTGCAGGGGATGGCAGCAATAGGATCCCCAGGAAGAAGGAAGGAAGAAGAGGACTTCTCTTACCTGCCAGATGGAAACACCATCCTCCATGGGGTGCAGGTGAGCCCTGTGGACGCCCCTGCAGGGCTCCCCAAGCCTCAGAAAACGATGACATTGTTATTGCGACCCACTTCCCCCTCCCTGCACCAGGGGCAGGGCTTTCCTGGCTAGTGCGTTGAGACACCCCAGTCTGAAGAGCTCTGCTCTTACGACTTCTCAACCACAACATTTCTGTCTATGGGCACAGATTGTTCACAGAACATGCAGCGCCAGAGCAAACATGGTTAGTGCTCACCGAGCAGTGTGAAAACAGTAGCCTAACTTTGGAGCTTTGGGGCTTTGTTGCATCTATTTTGACATCCTAATAATCCAAGTTGTTATATTCAGGTCACTGGAGCAGCGAAGAGACTGGGAACCGGGACTTCCGCATAATCCTGTTGACGGTAAAAAGCCGTGGAAGGAGGACTGCACAAAGACTGCTCAGCAGAACCTGACTGAGATCAATGCGGCTTGACAATTTGCCCACATGGCTGGATCAGGACAGAAGTGCTTCCCAAACTCCTACAAGTGTGTGCGAAGGAGGGGCTATGGCAGCAATGTGACCCCCAAGATTGCAATACTCCAGGGGCAGAGGGGTATTTTTTTTCTTACTTACCTCTACCAGTGCCAGACTCCGGGGAGTGTAGGGATTCCTTCCCCCTCCCATGCCTCTGCAGGGCTCCCAAAGTCTCCTGAACTATTAAAAAAAAAGATTGAAAACCACTTCTGGTTTTGATTGAAAACTTGAAGAGGTTTTCAATTCCTTTTAAAAAAAAAAAAAATTTTTATCCCCACACAACCCTGGATGCTGGCACTGGCAGAGATAAATAGAAAAAAAGACCCCTCTGCCCTAGCACCAGTGCAATCCTGGGAATTGCATTCTCTCTCCCCCTGCCTCTTAAACTGACAGGGATAAATGCTTCCCTGGCTTGTGGGTCGTGACCCACTAGTTTGGGAACCACTAGTCTAGACTCTAAGGCTAGGAGAGAACAAAAGTTGCAACAGGGGTCTAGTTCCCTTTTCCCTGTCCTTTCTGGACAGTTTTTTTTTTTTTTGGTCTGAAAAACAGATCACACTTCCATGTATCTTAACAAACAATGTTAAACAACCAGCTACTTGGGGGGGGGGGGGACACTGCTGCCCAATAACAATTATAACCACTGAGGCTTCAGTGGCTGGCAAAATGGGGGGGGGGAGTCAGATGCAAAAAAGTTGGGGTACCACTGCTTTACTTACTTACTAGAAAGTAAGTCCCACTGAGCTTACTTTTGAATAGACAGCTTTGGAATGCACTGTAAATAAAATGGACACACGAGTCCTCCATATGACAGCCACAATGAAGTTACTAGGCTACCACAATATTAACCATGAACCAAAACACTCAAAATGTCAAACTACTGCAGTCAAAAAACAACTTATCAAGCATCTTTGCCTGATGCCTCCCCATCCAAGCCCGTAGGAGTGGACCCTTGGTTCAACGGTTGCCTGTGTGATAACTCATCTTCAACCTCATTGCTTGATGGTACAAAATGGCTATCGCAGATCAGATAATGGCAGGGAGAGCCTTCTTATGGCACAAGCATTTATCATCACCGGGACAATACCTATGAAAGCAAACAGACGTATGCGATATGCTTGGCTCCTGGCAATTCACCGCCTTATAAGATCACATGTACTGATCCTAAGACAACATCCTGAAAGGTGATCTGTTTTTGTGCCCCAGACACATGAAGTTGAAGGGGAACTGATGAACCTAACCCTGCTGAGTATGTAGAAGAATGGGTTGAACAGAAATCTTCTGCATTTTTGACTATTGTAAGTGGAAGTTATTGTCAGTCCATGTGTCAATCAAGCAGTGAAACCTACAATTAAACTTGCTCTCTGAAGTGATAAAGTTACAAACCCCACGTGCTCCAGTATTCACCAGGGATCTTGGTTCCTGCCCCTCCCCATGGATACCTGAAACTGTGGATAAGAGAGAACCCTACATTGAGCCCAAAGTCCCCCCTTACTTATTCCCAGCAAGGTTTTTTAGCAACCCAAAATAAAAATAAAGGAAGATAAGGAAGTCCTCAATCTGTGGATAATTGAAACCGTGGACACAGGATCTGTGGATAAGGGGGACCACCTGTACAGTGTCTAGGTCTGGTATCTAGTTGTGTTTTTGCCACTTCTTCAGGGTCATAGGAAACAATTGTATTATCGCTCAAAAGAGGCAGCACACAGGAAGCCTGCTCTAACCCCAGGAGTGCTGGAATTCGTGCCACACACTTTGACAGAGGGATGTTTCAAAACAACCAACTGTCCTCTTAGAAAAGAGCAGGTCCTCTTTTGAAGTAATCGGAGAGGACTTGAAATCTGAGAAGGGAGGTGCTGTTTGTTCCTAGCACCAAAACGCAAGAAGCAACGTGGCAAACCTTGCAAGCGTGGGCCATCCAAGATTTCAAAAACACACCATACCAAGGACAAAACAATCTTGGACATGCCACGGCCATTATTTCCTGCTGCTTTCCTGAAATTCCACAACTGCAGCCTAGCAGGAGAGCCGGGACACGAGGCCACCACCGGAATGGTCCCGAGAGCCTGGAAAGGGTGGCAAATGCCACACACGTGGTCAGAGAGGAGGTTGGGGCTCCGAAAAAGTGGTACAGAAAACAGTGTTCTGAGCAGCCCAGCTACTAAGAGTCTTGTCGCACCTTAAAGGCAAACCAGATGGTGACTGCAGTCCACCAAAAAACATGGATGTGTTTTTTTTAATAAATTGGTTAGTCCTTAAGGTGCTACACAATGCTTTGCTGTTTGTGCGAGAATAGACTCGCTCCTCAGGAATTGTGGTGCCCACTGTATGGGGAACACATCTGGAGGTGTCTTCTGACCAGCAGTCAGAGCTCAAGACTACCTAGAAACCCAGCCCTAAAAGCTCTGCCACCTATTTGAAAATACCAGGCTGAAGAACACCCTCAGGCCTGGGGTTGCCCTCTTGCCCCTGGCAGGGCCCCTATCCCTTTAGGATATCCTCGGCAGGTAGAAATTCTATTGGTGCAGTTTTCCCCCCATCACTGCATCTCCATGCATGGAAACGAAGCTGTATTTAAAGCTACATGACCATTGCCACAAAAAACGACAGCCCTCCTCTGTACATGCTCAGAAGCACTATTGTCGCCGTCACCTCTAACCTAATTGGGATGAAACTGAACACAAGAACCTCGATTGCTGCTCCTCCTCGCGTGTCCGCGTCTGTGCCGCCGCTTACCTGGGGATGTATCCTGCCTCCTGACCGAGCCGGTGCTCAAAATCCCGCCAAGCCTGGCTCGGCCCCGTCGCAGTTGCTGCCGCCGCCACCTCAACCAAGGCATCGAGGGCATCGTCCATGTCCACCTCGCCCGCGTCTTCCTCCATCTCGTCCTCCGACGGCTCCCCTCGGTGGCCCCGCCGTCGTTCGTGCTGCTGCCGCCGCCGCCGCCTCCTCTGCGTGGCCCCGCGAAAGCCGCGGGCGAACTCCTGGAAGGTGATGGCGCCGTCGCGGTCGGTGTCCAGGCGCTGGAAGATCGCCTCGGCCTCGGCCGGCCGGACCCGCAGCTCGGCGCACAGAGAGCCGAAGTCGTCGCGCTCGATGCGGCCGGAGCCATTCACGTCGCAGGCCAGGAAGAGCGAGCGGAGCCAGGACACGTCGTCCAAGTCCACCTGCCCTCCCTCGGGCGAGCCCATCGCAGCGGGAGCCGGGAACGGACAGGGCGCCACCGCCGAGGGCAGGCAGTCAGTCTGCCTGCCCTCCCGCCCCTCCGCCGTCACCGATTTTGCGTGCTGCCCTCCGGGGCCGCCCCTTCGCTGCCCCACCCCCGGGCTCGCAAAGTTCTTCCAAGACTTTTCGGCAGCCGAGCGAGAAGTCACCTTGGAAACCGTCCACGCCTTCCAAGATCAACCCGGCGAAACACCGCAATCCGGGCCGTGACGCGCGAGGGGTTTTGGTTTAGCGATTGCAAATACTCCCTCGCGGGGGGGGGGCAGAGAAGCCGCGACGTCACTGGCACGGCATCAGGCAGGCCACGCGTGTCACTGGCTCCCGCTCCGTCGAATGTACGCTTGTTGCAAACAAATTCATTTAACCATCGCCCCCCTCGGCTTAATTTACAGTATAGGGATTCCAGCCCAGACAGTTGACGAACAGGTGCGAGCCCGTTTCACTCTTATCTCTTTTACTTACCTTGGACAAAAATAGCTACCTGTTTAATGCTTCCTGTAAAGTCATCGGCGGAAATACCAAAGGAATGTTTTGCCTTTCCCTTAATTAAGGCTGCACTTCTATGCGCACTTACCTGGGAGTCTGCCCCACTGAACGCAGCAGAGCTTACTTCTGTTCTGAATTCTTGGGACAGTTACTGTAAAGTTATTCCGAAGGCCACAATCTGATAACACCCTGATTAGGGCCAACCAAAATGTTTGGAAGTATTTAGCAGCAAGCAAAATCATTTTTGCTTGGTCCTAAATAGGAAGTATTGTCAAATTATGGCGTTTAGATTTTTTTCCCCTCCTGATTGACCAACATGGCTATCTACGACTTTCAAGTACTTTGAAAGTTATTTCAGTTGTTTATAGCATAATCCTGGGCATGTCTACTCAGAAGTAAGCCGCACTGAGTTAAAGTGAGTTTACTCTTAAGGAAGCGGGCCTAAAATTGCAGCCTTAGCAGCAAGTTTTAAAATGCTGCTCCTCTTACCTCTTTCAAGAAAGACATCCATTCCTCAGCCGAAAGAATCGTTTTCACATGAAACACTTGGTAACATGAGAAACATTTGACCTACATGAAATATAATGTGCTGTCCTGACAATAACAGACTATAGACAGTTTATGAGATGTAGGAGTCTCAATATGATGATTTCTGTAGAACTGTCACTGTACAGTAATTAGAGTAAAAAGCAAAGAGAACCTTACCCCAAGAAACATACGACTGAAATTTTGTCACTGGTGAAAAAAAGGCTAGAAGCAAGAGTAAAAAGGGCTGAATGTGGGTAAATGCAGTACTTAGGGGTGGACTTAATCCTCTGCATGTTTACTTGAAAGTAAGAATAACATCATTCAGGTAAACTGACCTGCACCTTAGAAAATGTGTATAGGCTCACAGTTTTACAGCACAATCCTATCATGTCGGTTCAGAAGTCAGTCCCATTGTGTTCAACAGATCTTAATCAGTAATGAAATTCAGGGGGTTTGCCCAGGTTCTATAGAACCTGGCCAGGCCCCGCCCACTCACTTACCTTAGCTGGCCTGGGTTTTTTTTGCTCCGGCTATGACATCATAGAACCGGTTGTTAATTCTTTTGAATTGCACCACTGATCTTAATCCCAAGAAAGTGAAATTAAGATTGCATCCATAATCACCTGCTTTTTAGAGACGCTAGTCCTCTCCCACCTCCAAATGCAATTTAAAAAAAAACCTTAAAAATTACCTTCTCTCTGTTACACACACACACTAGCTAAACTGAGATAAAATTGCCAGTAATGTCTTCTAGAAAAGGAAATCTTCATTAGTTGTGTCATAAGTTTCAGTTAAACCACACTGCTGGGTTTTCTGTGTTCTCCACATTTACTATTTGAAACAAACATCTATTGGCTAGAAAGGTTAAAGTGACTGTTAAAGTGAACTCTCTTCCATTTCTTGTTATACAGTACAATGCTACCAAGTCAATACGACTCATTTCAAACTAAGGGCGCAATCCTAACCAACCTTCCAGCACTGTCATAGCTGTACCAATGGGGCACGGGCTGCATCCTGCAGTGGAATAGTGGTCATGGAGGTAGGGAATGTTTGTTCCCTCTTCTTGGAGCTGCATTGCCCTTACCCTGCTGCTGGAAAATTGGTTAGGATTGGTCCCTAAGAAGTATTCTCTTTTGAAATGTTCAGGAACTGAAATAGTACCTTGTCAGCCCAATCCTATGCATTTCTACTAAGATGTAACGTGAAACGATTATTAACGTGAAAAATACTCAACAGGGCTTACTCCCAAGAAAGTGTGCATAGGATTGCAGCCTCAGATTAGCCAGCTGATGATTGGCAGCTGTGTTACAAGTTCTTAGGCAAGGTCTTTGCCAGCAGAATGGCATGACCTTTACATGTGTGGCATACAGAGGCGTTTCTACAGGGATGGCAAAGCTCTAAGTGTTGCAAGAAGCCTTACCCTGTCATGTAAATCCCTCCTCTCCCTTGCTGCTGTAGCCAGTAAGCAACGCCAAGACAGTGCAGGAGAGGAGTGATTTCCACTGCAAGGTAAGGCTTCTTGCAAAACTTAGAGCTTTGCCATCCCTGTAGAAACGCCACTGGTGGCATAGGGTGTTAGAGAGAGAATGGCAAATTCTGGATTTTCCCAGTTCAGATCCTGCCGCTGTCATGACCTCACTAGGAAACCTTGGGCAAGCCAGCCTCAGCTATTCAGGTGCAAGAAGTACTTACTCCCTTACAAGGTTGTTCTAAGGACAGTACCAAGATAATACATGTGAAACAGTAGCAGAGAGAGAGAGAGAAGCAAAATGGTAAGTACTGCAGGCGCAGCAACACACCATGTGAGCAGCCCTTCCAACTCGCTGTCAGAGCCATTCCAGGCAGCGATGCCAAGGTGCAGACACTTGCCGAACCAAACAGTGTCTTCTGTGCATTGCTGTCACTGCCTGGAATGGGGACAGTGAGTGGGAGGGGCTGCTTACGTGGCACATTGTGGCACCTGCAGTACTTACCGTTTGCATCTCCCCAGCTGCATTATTAACGTGAAAAATTTTGTACACTCAGAAAGCACTATACAAATGTTACAAAATAACACTAAGCTTAGCGTTAGGGCTTGTATAGCTTATTTCTAAATATAGCCAAATAAAAAGCTAGGAACCACTTAGCCCTTTTTTTCTTCATTCAAGGGGCTCCTTTGCAGACCATTACATACTACTGTCTCTTGTCTAGACTTCTAAAAGCTGCAGTGAAGTGGGTGGCTTCTAACAATACAATGAAGCAGGCTGACCTTTCAGCTTATGGAACAGTGTACTCAAATGGTTCATCTGAGAATCTGGGAAAGGAAATGGCATTTAGTTGCAACACTGGTTTTGCAAGGCTGGGATCCAATAATCATCACTGCAGAAAGTGCCCTCCTGCTGAACTGGTTTTTTGCACAGAACCCTGTTTTAAACACTCTTTGATAAATATTAGATTGTTCAGTCTACAGACATAACAGTCACACGTCACATTACAATGACAGAATTACTATTCTCTGATTTCTTAGAGAATTACTATTCTGATTGCTTTAAAAATATTTTTAAAGTGTTTTTTTACACAGCATTAGGACTGTAGAACTGACATTCATTTAAATCCTGCATGAATGCTTAATATTTCTCTGTTTCTTCTTTCCTTATAAAAAACGATAGTGCCCTGTTGATTCCTGTTTTAACAGTTGGGAAATTGAGTTTGGGGGACAGTGATTTTGGAAGACCAACATGCAGCCGTGATTGAATAGAATTTAAAGTCATGGCATTTAATATTCATAATTGGTTAACTTTATAATAATGCCACTTCCTGTGAACGTTGTTTATTCACAGATTTTTACAATAAGGGTTTTTTTGTTTTTGCTGAAAGGAATGGGCAAAAGTTTAATTAAAAACTTGCAGGCATGTACGATACAATGCCAGGGAAAAGGAAAATGATAGGCAGCCCAATCCTAACCTAGGCTGGAATAGGTAGGCAGGCCTACCTCATATCCATCCCTGGTTAGGAGGTGGAGGTGCTGCAACTTGCATAAGGGGCCATATGTCCCTTTATCCTGAGTAATGCCCCAGCCATCCCAATAGGGCTACTTGGATCTGCACCAGCAAAATAACTGCCGCAGATCCAAGCAGGCCGGTGCAAGACTGGCCTGCTTGGGTGGGGGGTTAGGATATGGCCTACTTGCTGGTCCCAACCCCCTCCCAGGCCCGGTTCACCCACCAGCCTGCCATCCCTCATTGCCAATCTGCAGTGGCTGAACTCAGCCAGTGCAAATTTATTTGCCAGGAGAGGTGTGGAGGCTGGATCTCGCCTCTACGGACTGGTGCATGTGCAAGCCCAGTCAACTCCCAAAATAGTGCACAGCACGTTTGTGACAGTACTGGGCTGGCACAAGTTGTGCCGGTCCAAGAGTGTGTTAGGATTGCACTCTGATGCTTGGAAAAGAGACAAACATATGTTTAATGACTGAAAGGAGCACTGTTCCCCAGCATGATGACTGATGTTGATGAAATTGAATTCAGATACTTTGTCCTGGTGTGTCCGCTTATAATAGTTACAGAAGTCCTCAAGAACCATGTCATGCAGAAAAGAAAATCAGATTATTAGGATATTCAGATCCCTGGTAGATGCCAAGTTTTCAAAATGACAAAAAGGGATACACAGGTATCGAGATACTGCTTTCTATCAAACCGCTCCATGGTTACCAGGAATAATATAAAAATTATGCAGTTAGCCGTGGCAAGGCAGCAGCAAGCAGCAACAGCAGCAGGTTTTTAGAATGGGATTTTTTTAAGTCCCGTTCAACATTGATATGGGACATGATTTTAAAATCTTAAATACGGGAACTCCCTTATAATAAGGGACACCTGGCAAGTCTACTGGTAGAAGAGGCAGAGAGTCATGCAGTGATTTCAGCTCAGGATCAGCTTGTGTGTGTTCATGACAGGGCAGGGTGTCCTGACCATCGTTGTGCCCTTGTTGCACAGCAAGGCTGTGATATATCAAAGATATCCACTTTTCTAGGAGTTAAGAGACCACTTAAATAGAGTTGGGCACACCGGAGTCTTGATATAGTTACCTGCAGTTTCATACCAAGAACAAAGTCTTGTTTACAGTTCCACATTTGCCTGAATCATGCTCAACATGTGCTGATTAATTTTGGTACATGAGGGTGTTACAGAACAGTTTGAAAAGGCTGGAGTTGCAAAGGGGATTGATAAAGCACGCTCCATGAAGTCCTGTGATTCGATTCGTGAGTTAAGAGAGCTTTGGTGGTTTCCACCTGGGAAGAGCAGTGCTCTGGACAGAGGGTGCTTCTGAGTAACTCAGGCCAGTCTGGGTGGAGGCTGGATGAGTCACAGCTGCAGCCAGCTGCATATGCCCTCCAAGGAGGTGATGCGTTCAAAATGGAACCTAGGAGACTTGGGGAAATGTGCCAAGGGGCCAGACTAGCAGGCCCTCAAGCACATCAACATCAGAAAAGTCACTGCACCATTGGCAGAAGGTCCCATTGTGAAGTGGTGTGCTGGCATAGCTGCCAGTATCCTTCAGCCAAGTTTTAGGATAGAGCTGAGATGCACAGAAAACAAGGCCTTCAACCCCTCGGCCTAATCAGAATTTCAAAACCTTTGCTTTAGCTCCATTTCTAAGATCAAATATGGCGTCATTTAGTGCTGTCACAGAGGAGGTGTAGCCTACAAAACAGATGGCACTGGTTGTATTGTTCAGGCAGCCAATTTCCACCTATCCAGGTTTGGCACTACTGTGGCAGCCACTGGTGCCACCCATGCTATTGAAGCAACTGGCACAAAAACCCACCAACAAAAGATGATTTATTTTTATGAGCCAGAAGAGTGGGCGTTGAAGGCAGAGCTCTCCACAGAAAATGGCAAAACAAGGCTTTGTTCTGAGATGTCTTACGCACTTGTTGGTTAAAAAAGGCGTATCAGTTTCAGTGCAGCCCCGATTTAACTTAAATGTTAAACAATCCATAGACTTTAGCTCCTTTTAAGCACACATTGTACCCCATTTGAGTTCAATGACTAAGGGAGATGAATTAAATAATTAGATAACAACCTGACCAGCCCTTGAGATAAATCAAGAATTCTATTTATTCTAATCAAGGTAAGAGAAAATCCACTATGAAGATGCAATCAGCTTTAGGATGATAACATGATTAACATGTGATAACATACACGATAACATGTGATAACATAGCCTATGATAACATACAAGGTAGAATGCTTTCAGAAAGCATAACAGGATTTCCTGGGAGGAATTATGGCACCAAGTGTGATCTCTAAATACACAGAATGTGGGGCCAGATGGCACCTGGTCACTGTTCTGTGTGGGTTTTGACATAGCACTTAATCATTAGCCCATTCCTCAATTGATATTTTTGCCTCATGTTTATGAGATTTGGGCATCCCAAATCAGCCCTTCAAATACTGACTTATTTTAGGACCAATTATGTGAGGCAGGAAAGAACAGTCTGACTGAAATCAATGAGACCCAGGGCCCAATCTAGAACTGCTTGACCACCTGGGAATGCAGCGATAGCCAGGCAGCTACTGCTGCAACCTGCAGCAGCCAGACAGCACCGGGAAGGTAAGCAGGGAAAGGGTGCAGGGCAACCAACAGTTCTCCTTGCTTCTGCACTGGTTACTTAGCCAATGAAGAAGTGACGGCCGCCAACCTTACTCGGAGGTTGGGAACTGGCAGCAATAGTCGCCACCCCTTGCTCCACCCCTCCCCCCTCCCCTGGAACACCCATCCCACCCAGAATGGCTGCATTGCTCGTGAGTGGGGCTCCCTCCAGGGCACCCTTGGCTGCTGTCACCATGGCGCCGCCCCAGTGCCAGTGAAGCATTTTCTGCAATTTTGACACACCAAGCCCAAAAGGTTCGCCATCACTGGCCTAGGCAGTACAAGTGTATCATCTGCGATAAGGCCCACTAGATTGGGCCCCCAGAAGCAGTTCACCAGTTATGTCTCACAACTAACTATTTTCATATTAAAAGGCCCATGTTTATGGCCACTTTCACCTCACTTTCCTGAACACGCTATAAGGAAGCAAGTAGGAAAAATGTATATAGCAAAACCTGCCCTATACTGTATAGTCTAGATAATTAGATTACTACCTATATTACTCCATTTTTTCCATACTTCATCTGAACTCAATTCATGTTTTATTGTTCTTTTTAAAAAGGATAAGATTGTAAGCAATGTTTAGAAGGATTATTATTGTACCTTTTTCAAATGATGTTAAACCACATCTCTCACAACAGTCGTAAAGTATAAACAATCCTCTCCCTCATTTTACAGATATTAAAGATGGCAACAGAGAATTTAAAATGAAAAGTTTCCTATAGCAGCTATTTTTTTAAGAAAAAGATTTAAGGCTGAATATGCTGTTTTGGCCACAAGTATCTGAATTAAAGTTCAGCAGACATAGTTTCTCAGGTAGTTATTTGTACGCATCTTCTTAATAAAAACATTAAGTATATACCAGAGAAACAGATGTAGCATCTCTTTGCTGAAATAATGTTGCATTTGGGTGAAGTTCCTCATTCAGATGACAATTAAGTGGTTGACATTGGCAAATCATGAAACACTTGGACAGTTTTATTGATTTTTTTAATGGACTCCAGATCAGGCATGAAGCAGCAACCATATAAATGAAGTATCTTCAGTCTGTTGGAAAAAAATAGAACATTAGTAAAATAAATAAAGACACTTTTCCCAAATCACCTGGCAACAGCAGAATATGCCCCTGGAATTCTGTTGCCTGACTAAATGCAAGAAGGCCTTTGCTGGGAACTCTGCAGAGTTCATCAGTCTGTGTCTGAGCAGAAACAATACTGGAATGAATGTGCACAGCACACACCAACAAATCCCCTCTCATATCTTATTAATAAATTATATATATATATTATACCACCCTTCCTCCAAGGCAGGGCCAACTCTAGCAGCAGCGGAGCCCAATGTGGGGCATTCCTGTGGGGCCCCCCCTGCGGGGGCCCCACTCACCAAGAAGAGCGCTGTTTGTGCCACGTGCAAAGCATGGCATGTGGAAGTAGTTGGTGGTGATATCATAACATCACCGCCAACTGCTTCCAGGTGGCCCATCTTGGGCTGTTCAGAGGCAGAGGCAGATGGGAGAGACCAAGGTAAAGCTGCTCTGCTCACCCCACTGACTTACAGCCCATAGAGATCCCAAATGCAGCCATAGGCAATATGCTCACCCTGCTAGTGTGGGGCCCCCTGAAGTGAAGGGTCCGATGTGACAACATTGGTCACATTGGCTTAAAGCTGGCCCGGCTCCAAGGAGCTCAGGGCAGTAGGTGAAGCTGTGAGACAGAGACTGGCCCAAGGTCATTCAGGAAGCTGCATAGCTAAGCAGGGATTTGAACCTTAATTTTTCAGGTCAACTCCCACCAGTACACCATCCTGGCTCCATATCTCGCTCAGCAGGGGCAGGGGAAATCTGCCATTGGGACTGCCATTGGAATTTTAAGAAAATTAATGGTCCTTAATGGAGTAGAATGCTTTCCTGATGGGCTGGAATTCATGGTAAAATCCTGCAAACTAGTGGAAGGGGCAAGGGAGGAGTCCTGAATCTGGAAAGGGAGAGCAGCTCAAGCTGAGTACCTTGAGGTGCAGGGGAGCTCCCTGGTAGGGTTGGCAGATTTGGTGCCTGCTGTTAGTGTGTCTCCTATGTTCCGCTTACAGATTTGTAAATAAAATAAATATTGGAAAGATGCCATAATTCTCTAGGGCTCTCTCATTAAAAGGAAACTCAGCTCTGTAGCATCATCTCTTGAACTCCTCGTTGCTCAGAAGCGTGGAAAATGCTCAACACCATCTCTATCATCACTGCCATTGGAGAGAATGCTTAGGAATTTACAGTAGAAGCAGCTGTGTCAGCACACTAGCCTAGTTTCAGGGGCCACTATACCATGTGGCTAGTGGTGTCATTCAAATGATTTAGGAACAGGAATTCACTTTTGATTGGCACTTGTCGGGGACCCGGTGTTGTGAATTTGGAGTGTTTATAGCAGAGTTGGGGGCTTGTGAACCCATTCAGCGCTTGCCTAGCGCGATCGGAGCGGAGGAACGAAGCGATCGCTACATTTCAATAACAAAGTCTTTTATTGGTTACAGTAGCGATAGTCAGAAAGTGAGAAGTTCTATTTGCCGGTCAGCGAAAGCCGGCGAAGGCTTGCCGCGTACAAGCGGCTTTTCAACACATGTTGATACATTCTCAGTTACAGTTTCAGTCTCAGTCTCAGTCTGCACACAGTAAAAACATAAGTTATATAGGAACAAAGGGGTGTAGCCAGAGCATATCTGGTAGGTGGATACCTGGAGACCCTTGTGCCCCATGTTAACCAATGGGGTAACCCTTTGAACATCATGATCTCATGAGAAAGTGGATGTTTGCTAGCCAGCGCTTCCCGTGAGAAACATTGCCTGCTTATGTTACACTATCTAAAGGGAGTTCAGCTACTGTGTAGCAGGTTGCACTAACAAGCTGGGAAGCTGACTACCTCAAGGACACGCAGGTGCTCTATCTGATCTGGAGACGGAGAGACGGAATGCCAGTTTCCACCAGTTCTGGAGTGTGTGGTGTGAAACTGCAACACCCGGAACCAGCCATGGAGCCCGTTAGGATCCGGAACGCCCGTCCTGGTCCGTTCCCCCTGAATGACATCACTGCATGTGGCATAGTGCATACTGTCTACTGTGTATACTGTCTATGAGTATATGATGTGGTTGAAGCCCAGCATAACAGTCCGCCTGGAAGGTATACTGAGGAACAGAGGATGACGACAAGCTGACCTACATGTTTTCCCTAACAACATACCAGAATGTTTAAAAAATGTTTCCTACTTCAGAGAGTCAATCAATCAATCAACCAACAGTATTTATATACTGCTTTCCAACACAAAATTCACAAAGCGGTTCACAGGCAAATAATAATAGTTAAATGGCTACCTGTCCCAAAAGGGCTCACAATATTTTAAAAAATGCAGAATACCACCAGCAACAGCCACTAGAAAAGATAGTGCGCAGGGGTGAATAGGGACAATTACTTTCCCCCTGGCTAAATATAAGAGGAACATCACTTGAAAAAGTGCCTCTTGCCCAGTTAGCAGGGTTAGAGAGTTCCATTTTTACTTGGAAAGAAGGGTGAAGTCCTTTGCAAATCCAGTGACTACAGTCCTGCGAGATTGCACCACTGTTTGTTCTTTTTAACATGCCTCCCCCCCCCCAACAGAAACTCTACTGTACCTACAACAGAACCAAAATTTGCCTGTCATTCTTGATTTGTACAGCCAGATCTCCTACAGTACTGAATAGCTATTCTTATGCTGGAGTTCCTTTTCAAGCACGACAAAGGGGAACGTGCAAGATGTCTGCCATGTTTTGACCATGGAATATTTAGGTTTCTGAACTGGTCTGGAGTCACACAACAGCCAAGCAACAGCAGAACAGCATGTGGTGAAAAATAAAAAAGCCAAGATGGCATTACTGCATCTCTGAAGAATGTGTTCAACGAGGAAGTGAGCAACAGAGGTTGAGCTATTCTTTCACTTCAGCGGACACTAAAGGTTATTGACTCAGAACTACAAAACAAAACAAACAATAAAGCTGTGGAATGCCAATTGCTCTGGAATGCAATAGAACATTCTCCAGCTCGATGCTTGTAATTTTAAGTGCAAAGCAGAGGTGTACCTGGGGAATTTGTCACCCAGGGTGGGCCCCTCAAAGCCAGGGGTAGACCTGGCCTCTGCCTCAAGGTTCTCCAGGACAAACCAGGTCCACCAGCTGCTCAGTGATACATTTGACACCCAGTGCAGATGGCCTTTTTCTGCCCCACCTGCCTTACCAATGCTACTGCTACAATACACTGAATCAAAGCATGCATGATTCTCCTTAACCCAAATTTAGAAAGACTGGCTGTTGCTGTGGAATTTTCCTTGTGGAAACTCAGCTCTTTGCCCATTATTTCTGCAGCTGAGATGGAGCCAGTGATGTCATGCAGGGGGAACGCGGGGGAACTCAGTTCCACTAGTTAAAATTAGGGCTGACTCCGCCCACTTCATTCTCCCTCCTCCCCCCTCCTGATTCCTCTGCAAAGAGCTTTTCTTCTTGGTTGGCTGGCACTCAGAGGGTTAAAGGGAGCGACTCCGGATTCCTAGGGGGGCGAAGGGGGAAGGGCTGCAGTGGGGAAGTCCCACTGACACATGCCAATCAAAAGTGAGTTCCTGTTCTTAAATCATTTAGATGACACCACTGGATGGAGCCACATCATTATTTTAACTTTAAGTTTCTTACAGGTCTGCTAAAAACTGACACATCAGATAATTACATTCATCACATGCAAGACTTCTCCTGCAAATATTCTACAATGAAGAGTTAAAAAGATGACAACAACTGTATCAGCATCACTCCAAGGGTAGTTATACTGTATTTCCACAAGGGTTTATATTTAATGCTTATATAAATTTTTATAGAATCTTTAGTTGCCAAAAGTTGAATACCGATCAGGTTTGGCTATAAGGAGATTCCCAATAGTTTTCACTGCATCATTTTCTTGATCCAAATGCCTCCCAAATTAATTATACGTATATACTGTGTAATATTATTGCCAATCATACTCACCTTCTGCAGTTTTTACATAGTTTTGAAACTGCATCCAGGGTGATACCTTTGCAGAAACTAAGCTTCACACATTCCAGGGTTCTGAAACAGAAGCTTGCCAACAAGCAAACACTGAAGCCCAAGAAAAAGATATAAGTTAATGTCTGTTTTTGCCAAAAGAACTGACAAGCAATTTTGCTCTATGAACAGGACCTGGTTTGTTGTGCTCTGAAACTCATGGAAATTGGGGCAAAAAAATCTTTAAATAATTTGTATGTACTGCAGAACAGGAGACCTTTCTGGATGAATTTGTAAAAGTTCCAGTTGTGCAATTCTGTTTTAAAGATTAGATATCTACGACACAGTATGAAATCTACTGGAATGCTATGAATTCTATACCATACACATTGTTTCTTTAGGGATGAATCTAAGCTTTTGGCAGCATGATACTAGAAGATGTCGCTCTCACAATCAGTGGATGCAAAGAACAATGAGAAGCAAGGAAGTCCATGAAAATTATTGCTAAAATTGATATAATTGTGCTGCAGTAAAAATAACTATAATGAGAACATGCTCCAGTACAGTGGCATTTGAATCCATTTGGTTCATAGAAGAAAAATTGCCCCACAAAAATCAGCTGGAAAAATTACTTAAAATAGTGGAGTCAGAGGTAAATGGACCAGACAAGTCAGATGCAACCAGGATAGTCTAGTAGCATTGGCTTGTATAAAAGACCAAAAAAGGCCTCAATTATAGGTATGTTGCCATGGCTACCTAGGAAACACAATCTTAATGCAATACAGTTCAGAATGGAAAATTGAACATGTACTGAAAAAGCTTTTAGGTTATTTTGTCTATTCTCCACTCTATACATACATCAATTAGCAGACCCTCTGAGCCTGAAAAGATCCAACAAAGATGAAGGAGGAGTTCGCTTATTACATTGACTAGCCATTAGAGCTCTAGAGCACTGGCTCATATTGGCTGGCACTAGCAGAAAAAGGCACCTTCTTCTTCATTGTAGATACTCTAGTACAGTGGATCCACTTTATTCATGGTCTGACATCCAAGGATTTCATGATCCGGAGCTGCCACGGATGCAGAGGTTCTGCACTCCTGTAAGCTATGTCTCGATTGCCCAATGCATTGTGGAAGGCGCCATGGTCAAGGCAGAGGTTGTGCACCCTGTAAACATGGTGTGAAGGTAGGGAAAGCTATTTTTTTATTTTCTTATATTTTAAAAAGGGACTCCAGTATCCATGAATATTGGTGTCTACGGGGTGGGAAACCAACCTTCCACAGATGCTGAGGGACTACTGTAATTGAAAATAAATTTACAATTTAATCACCTGAAAAACAATGGCAGTGATAAAAGGCACACGGCCTTATAGAGAGACATGCGATCTGTCCCTACAGGGAGCTGCTGAGACAGTTGTGCCAGTCTAGGACTCTAGTTAAAACAAAATAGAGTCACGAAATGAGTCTGTTTTCTTGGTGCTTTATAGTCACCCTAGATCTAGAGATCAAGGCTGCCACAATTCATGCAGCAGCCCACAGGGTTATTTTCAAGTATTCCCGCCCTCCACCAGCCAATCAACCAGTTCCTCTCAGGATTTGTAAAGCAAAATATGAAGCAATTGATCACACTGTAAGTGGGTACAGCAAAATTGCACAGAGTGATTATAAAAAACCCCCACAAATATGCTTCACTTGAATCTGTTCAAGAACTACGTAATAACATCAAAGAAATGGTGGGAGCTCATGCCTGAAAAAGTGGTAGAAAAGAACCAGGTCAAAATCTTGTGGGACTTCAAAATCCAGAAAATAAAAAAATGGAACACAACATGCCAGATATACTGTAACTGTGACTGAGAAGAGATAAGTGATACTTATAGATATGGCCACTCCAGGAGATAATCAAATAGAGGAGAAACAATTTGAAAAGATATAAAGACTGGGAAATTGAAATGCAGTGCCTTTGGGGAAAGAAAACCACCACCACATGTATTGGCATAGTGTACTAGGTACAATCCCCAGGGCTTTTAAGAAATATCTGGCCAGTAAAGGTGTTAAAAGATAGCAGTTGAACAACTGCAATGAGCCAGACTACCAGGAACACTGAGCATTATATGGCAGTATCTCACCAGTCCTTAAATTTTTGGGTAGAGTTTAAACTAGCGAGAAACCAAAAATGCCAGTGCAAACTTCTGTTGACACAACTGGGGATGATGTCCTACCCTCTCTTGCTTGTTGCTGTAGAACTCACATCAAGGTAAGAAAGCTTGTGGCAGCTCCCTGCCAAAGCCTGAACTCCAACATCGGTCACTTCTTGACAGCCACCGATATCAAGATACCTGTAGGAACCCAAAAGCCACCACCCAGATATGGCAAGTTCAGCTGACAATGGAAAAACATGGGAAACTATTTCAAACAGAAGTACCATTAAATACAGGAGGTAGAGATGGAGATTAGTTATGAACCAATCCTATGACAGGCTGCACCACCAAATAGGCTCTTAGAATGGGTGTACCCCAATGTCGTGTTGTGGTGTTGTCAGGGCAGTTTCTAACATTACTAGCAAACGATTACAGAGACTTCCTCTGAGTCTTCATACTTTCTTTGTAACATGGGAATCAGGGGCTTGAGCATCTGCACAAGCTACAGATGTACCCAGAAGTTCATGCCTCTAACCATGGAGGGAGACACATTAGTATAGTTCTTGTTTCCCAGGTTAAACTAGATTTACAAATAGAAAATGCGTAGTGCTCATGCTTCCTCTACTGTAATTAAAAATTACAGTTCTTCCAGAATAGGAAATATACTTTTAGTTGTGATGTTCCTAGGATTGAGAGTTTGGCTCAATCCTATTCAGTTCAACTGCCAGCAAAACATGTGACACACACACCCCAGGTAAGTTGTTGTGGTGCCATGTCCCTCCCAGCCCTGTGCAGATTCAATTATCCACATAATTTGGTATCTACAGGGCATCCTGACACAGATCCCCTGTTGATACCAACAGTCCACTGTATACATTTTCTTGGGAGTATGTCCCATTGAGCTCTTTGAAACTTTGAGTAGAGATGCCTAGGATTGGGCTGTTAATGGATTTCTAGATGCTCTGATTTACCCAACGGGACATGGGAGGGCCAATGATGAACCAGATAGACAGATAAGTCTAGCAACCACCTTTCACACACAAATTTTCCTTACGGTGGTGCTAGTCTTAACCAAGGTTAGCATTAGGACTAAATTCCATTTTCTTCTATATTTGGTGACAGTACAAATCCACCACCACCACCACCACCCCAAAAACATAGGGGCAAAAAGTTTATAATTAGTACGGCTTTCAAATTGGCATGGATAGGCAGGGAAAGACGTTTCTTACCGCAGTGGTAGCAAGCCTTACTGCAGCAAACCCTTCAGCGCCACAACCCATCTCGTCTGCAGTGGGTCGTGACGCTCCTGATGGTGCTGGAATGACTTCACAGAGCCTCTGGAGACTTCTTTTGGCCCATTGACCCACACTATTAGCCTCTGTGGGTCTCAGAATTTCCCACAGAAGTCTCAGGAAGCCACTTCTGGTTTTTGCAAGCAAACAAGTAGGTGCTTCTGAAGACCGAAAGTGGCTTCCATAGGCTTCTGCAGGCCTTTCTGATGCCGATACATGGCCCAGAAGAAACCTCCAGAGGCTCAGGCAAAACATTTGGCTTCTGGAATGGCTCGTATTTTGAACCAAATCAGCACAAGGCAGGAGGGCTCAGATTCACATGGGCTCCCGACCCATTCACACTTTGAACTGCTGCCTGACTGTGATGCCAAAGGCACAATTCAATTGGTGCCCATGACACTACTGCACCATGTTATTTTCACTGCATTGGGGGGGGGCAAGAATCCCCAAAGGTTCCCCCCACACTTCTAATCCTGGGAATAGATGACTGTCTTGATTACTGTCTTGATTGGGAGTGGGCAAGTAGGAAAGTGTGAATTCCTTCTCATAATCCCTCTCCTTTCATCTTGCCCTTCCATGACCAACCTTAACTATGACTAAATGTTTATGTTGGCAACAGACATAATCTTTGTTAATGCTATTGCTAACTAGGGTTCTTTCTGTACCAGAAGATCCAGAAAACATAATGCTGAAAGCCCTAACTGCAGTGATGAGCAGTTCCTTGGAAACACTTCAACTATTTTAAGCTTAACATGGGTTTCTATTTTCTTGATTAAAAGCTAATGTTAGAATTATACTATAATATACATCTAACTATTTTTTCCCCATCATGGCTACCTGTAGTTTACACATCATATGTGATGCCATAATTTGTGTGGTAACTATAGGGCAGTGGATTTCACTGGCTGCTTTTTTTATCCATTTGTACTCTGCTTGGTTTTTTAACCTGGGTAAAATCTCCCATGTGCATAATAAACACAATGTAACGTTCATATAAGCTAGGGCAGTGGTTCCCAAAGTGTGGGTTGGGACCCACTAGTAGGTCATGAGACAATTTCAGGTGGGTCCTGAAGCACCTAGAGCAGCCATATTGAAAATATGGGAAGATGGGATGCTAGAAAGGGGGAGGGGTGTGTGGTTGTTTTCCTTATGTCAAGGTTGTAAATAGGCTTTTTCTTTCTGATTCACTTTGCTATTAGAACATGGCTGGGAAATAACCGAACATTGCTGCATTATCAGGAATGTAGCATGACATCACTTCCAGTGTGTCCGGGACTGATTGTCATTCTAAAAAGTGGGTTCCAGTGCTAAAGGGTTTGCGAACCACTGAGCTAGGGTACAATGTCACCTCAAATTACTAATACATTAAGCAACTCCCAAGAACAAATGCATTTGCAACAGATAGCCTTGAAACATACCTGATTGATGGTACATAAATGCTAATTTCCAATAGGCTAACATCAGTTACTTGAGAGCAGGATTTGAGAACCAGGCTTTCCAGGTTAGGACATTTTTTCACAATTAAGCGAACAACACAATCTCTCACCTACAGCTCGCCAGAAAAGAGGAAATATGGATGACATTCCTTCAAAAAGTATGACCAAGCTATTTGAAAAAATCCCCTCCCCTGAAAAAATCCAGCATTATCTTCTTGCCATAGTAAGGAAAATGGTCCTAACAGGATACTAGTAATTCTATGTGAATGCATAATACATACTAGGAAATGCTAAATAGATAACAAAAACCAAATTTGATGTTGCTCTTAATCTTTTATATTAATAACCTCCTATGTGGCATACTGTACGTTCTAAGGCTGTCATGGTTGGTATAGCTATCTTTAAAATGAAAATTGTCTGAATTTTGAGATAATGGTCCATTAAAATCTTGCATATCTAACGTTTCACCCATACGTGTGATGGGCATTCTCAAATGGTAATATAACGTAGTTTGAACCACAGAATTCCAGTAAGGGCCTCTGGCCTACATAAATGAGCTTTGGGCTTCTCAAAGTCCAAATTGGTTTACAACTTTATGTTTCCCAGCCCTAACAACGTTTTTCCCTATAGTACAATTAAAAATGTCCAGGCTTGAGAGCCATGGACTAACAAAATACCTTTCACACAAACACTTCAATCCTGTCTGTGGAGGGCATTTTCAAAGGTTTCATGTTCAAATATCACCACCGTTCGACTTCCCGTCTCCTTCCCATTCTCTGATAACAAGTGACTGGTTGTCTGGCTAATAGAAAATCCACGTTCTAATTGAAAGCATGTGCCTAGCAATCAGTAAGATTCAAACTCTGGAACTTTTCTTCCAGAGAGGAGAAAAGAATGGTGGTGATCTTTGATCATGAAACCTTTGAAAATGCCCTCCACAGATGGGGCTGAAATGTCAAGCAAAAGGTATTTTGTATTTCCATGGCCTTCAAGCCCAGACATTTGTAATTGTACTATTGGACAATCCGGCCATGAAAGCCTTAGTATGTACCATATTTCCCCATGTATAAGACGCACCTTTTTTCAAAAAATTGGGGCTCTAAAAACTGGGTGCGTCTTATATAAGGGGTGTGCAGGAGCGAAGGGCTCCTTCTGCTGCTGCGGAGGCGGCAGCGGCACCAGGGTCACCATCGCACCTCGTACGGGACTCAGCAGCTCCATCATTTTGAGCTAGTTGCTTGAGAGAGCCAGGATGGGGGGGAGAGGAGGAGGAGGGAGGAGCAAGTGAGATGAGAGGCGGGACGCTGGGAGCCAGCTGCTCCAGGGCGGTTAAGGGGCAGCAGAAGAGGACGGCGGACCTGAAACGATGACTGGAGCTGGGGGAAACCGGAGCTCTGAGGCGGTGGAGGAGGAAGAGCTCCGTCGCCAGAGTCGCCGCACTTTTCTGTTTCTTCAACGAGAACTGCATCAGGCTTGACTCGTCTCTCTCCCATCTCAGTGATTAATGCAGTTGCTTCCGGATCGTTCAGAGGCTTCGTTTTTGGGCAGCAGTTGAGAGCGTAGTTCTTCCCCCAAGTACCCTGTAACTTGAGTTGCAGAGCGTAGTTCTTCCCCCAAGTACCCTGTAACTTGAGTTCAGTAACTTTATGTGTGGTGGTACATTTTTTTTCAAATTTCTGGCCCGAAAATTAAGGTGCATCTTATACATTGGTGTGTCATATACATGGGGAAATACGGTATATAACTTTTTTTCTACTGAAATAAAGATGGGGAACATAGGAGAGAGAATAAAATTGCCTTACTGTATGAAGTCCAGTGATGTTGAGACTGGTTAGCTTTTTCATAGAGTTCACTAGCTTTGCCAAGCAGTCCTCATTAACCTTGTGGACTCTGCCAATATTCAACACCTCAAGATTTGGACACTTCACAGCAACAGATCTCATGCATTTGGCAGTAACTGAATGGCAACCAAATATTTCCAGTCTCTTAAGCCTGTGAAAGGACACACCATAATGTCAATGAAGTTATAAACACTTCCTAACATCATACGTTCAGTATTCATTGAACTCTCTTCTGCTTAAACATTAAAAACAATCAGGCTGCATTTAGGTATCACAGCTGTATGAATTTAATTCCCATTAGAAAAAAACATTGGAAGTAGCAAATAACGTTACTGATGAAAGTACTCTAAACATGTAAAACATCAATTAATTGGAGTTTGAGAGTGCTCTGCAATAATCTAGTTTTCACATACAGCAGCATAAAGAAATGACTAACCATAAAAGTACAGAGCGGTATGGTACAGGTGGTATGGTAGGTGAGCTTTAACACTTTGCTACCATTTGCTACTGGATGCCCTCACATGTCCAATGTACCTTGCGGGAACAACGGCAGAGGACAAGTGTTAACCCACCCTGCCATCATGGCTTCAGTTCAAATTGAGGGCCTTACATGTGCTAATGACATGAGAAAACTAAGACAAGCAGGGTCAATCCCCACAAAAGAAATATTATATGTGGTTTGATGCTGAGTAGATTGGTCTGAAGAAACTGATAGGCAACAGCACAGATTTATGCACACCCTCATCTTCCAGCCGCCCCACTCCAGCACAAACTGCAGTCTCTCTTACTAACCAGAGGACCCAATCCTCCACACGATCTGCCTTCCCCCTGCCCCCTCCCCACCTCCAAACTGGCCTCCCACTTCACTTCTCCACTCCCCATGCCGCTCAGCCAAATTCA
>JAJKFI010000001.1:21515395-21557936 GCA_029204185.1 Lerista edwardsae
TAATAATAATAATAATAATAATAATAATAATAATAATAATAATAATATTGTCAACACAGACTGACAGTAGCAGCTGTCCAGAGTTCTAGACAGGATTTTTCCCTGAAACACCTTGCATCTGATGAAAGAAATAAAAAAGCTTGGGTTTTAAAAAGAGAAACACCACAGGGAAGGAAATACCATTTAACATCATATCTGATCTGAATCTCCTAACTGTTAATGGAGTAGATTATCGCTACAATGCATTGATTTAGTGCACATTGCCACACATTCTATTATTTTCCTCAGCTGGAGAAAGCAGCAAGCCATATAGATTAGGCAGAATTGAAGGACATTTCAGCCTTAAAACATTTTATCAATTACTTATGTGACAATTAACAACAGGAAAATAATGCGTAATTTTTAACACATGTAGTCCCACTGACTTCACAAAAGATACAGTACATAAAATCCTGGCGCACATGGGAAAACTCATATTCTATTGCCCAATCTACATGCAAAACTCTCACAAAATCTTGCCAGAACATCACATATCTGAGGATCTTCCACCACTGGATAAAGGCATGTTCTCAGGGCCAGAGGTAGCCTTCCCATAAGGTGAGGTGAAGCTGCTGTCTCAATGTGGCAGATCTGGGGCAAAATTAAGAGAGGGTAGGGTGAAAATAAAAAAAAAAGTAAGGGCAATTATGAAATGCAGGAGTGCTAAAGATAAAGAACTAGGAAGTCTTTGTTAGAGAGAATACTGTGGATTGCACAGTGCACACACAGAGAAAGAAAAGTTGGATAATTTAGAACGAGGAGCATGGAAACAAAGAAAAGAAAACTATCTACTGCAATAAAGGGAGATGTATACATTTAATTTATTATTAATTAAATATTGCTCTTGTTGGGTCCTGATGCATTTGTTCCTGCATTATCGCAGATGCTTCAGTAGTCTTATCTGTACTCTGTGCTGGTACACAAATTCATGGCGGGCTTTTATTGTACTCAGCTGGAGCATTCCATATCGTTAAAGTGCATCTGCCATGTGTAAACACATCAGTAAGAAGAATCATAGCACTCCACTGTGCTCCAACATTTTCCCATGAAAAAGAACAGAAATGGTGAAATAAAACTATGACTAGGAAAACTGAAGACAGTCAAGACGTAAGACAATGGTTTTTTCAAGAAATCAAGGCAAGGAACACATGCTGGCTAAACTATTTAAAAGAAGATCTTTTGTGCCTTGTTCTTCTCTAATTTGACAGCCATGACAAGGAGAAAGTAAGTGCTTAGAGAAGATAGAGCATAAGGATGGTCCTGTTGGGAATGGAAAGACTCTGTTAAGCTCCACTTCACTTCTGTTTCCAGTGGCTATCGATACAGTGTTGGGTCTTGAATGCAATCCTTGCAGTGTCACAAGGGGATAGTGTCTTTCCTTGCAATGGCACTCAATTTCTTGTAAGTTACAACCACAGTGTAACAGCTACGTTGTAATGCAAGAAAGATCAGTTAGGACAGAATTGCCTTCATATCACTTTATTGCTCAGCAGTTTTGAAAGGAATTATTGTGAGGCGCTTCAAGCCCAAAGGAAAAATAAATAAATTGATCCTACAGGCCTTTTTCTATTTTTATTTATATTATTTAAAAGACAAACTTCCCTAGGTTTTCTGGCATTGTCACTAAATGCAATGACTAGGAAGTTAAAACATGAAATGGAAAAAGGTTATTCATAGGAAAGAACAAAATATACTTCCTTCTGGCACAAATTATCCAAATGGAAATGAGTCAGTGTGCTGCAACTATCAATGGACCAGGCAGTTAGAGTAAATCAATACAGATTAGAAGAAAGTGAAAAAAGCTATTTCCAGGCAGTCCTGTGTGGAGTCTCAAATAAATTGCCCTGAACACAGAGTCCCAAGATATGAACAACAAAAGATTGTTCAAATGGTGGATCCAATGGTGACTAGCTTGAAACACTTTATCAACAGGGCCATTAATGGACAAGAAATACGGTATCTATAACACACGAATATGGATATCATACCTCATAATTGGAGGTGATAAATATACTGCAGGATGTCTAAAATTAAGAGTTTCTTTCTTTTAACCCTTCTGAAAAGCTAAGCTTTGTACAGGTATGTCTAAGATGTCACACCTATACACACTTTCCTGGGAGTAAGCCTGATTGAATACAGTGGGGCTTACTGCTGAGTAGACATGCATAGGCTTATGCTGTTAGACTATGGTAACATACAACAGCCTCTATTTATACATACACATTAGCCAGCTGTGCAAGCTTAGCATATGTTACCCTTCCAGGTTTCATTGACAGATTCTGGCTGCAATCCTGAACCAAATTACACATGCTTAACTGCAAGTAACTCAGTGCAGGGTTTGTTTTGCAACATGCATAAAAAATGATTCCAATGATATTGAGTTAAGATAGAGCTCCTGCAAACCACTTCTATGTTAAAAAAAATGCCATGTTGTAATAATAAATATACAATTATAACCTCTAAGAAAGACATACCAGCAGTATGTAGCGTAGTGGGGGAGATCATGAGATTTAAGCTGGAAATTTTGTCTCAGTCGCAACTTGTGATGTGGTCTTAGGCAAGCCACTATCTCTCAGTCTAAAACCCCACTCACTGCCCCTTCCACAAACAACAACAAGGCCAAACCACAACATCACATCAAGCACATAATTATTAAGAAGACGTAACACTGGAAATGGACTGGAACTGTCCCTTTTTTGATCAAGCAGCTACAGGTTGCTTGGAGTCACGTAGAATTGTGACATGTGTAAAGGAGGCTAACAATTTTCCCCATGCCATTTTCCCATCAAAACATCCTTCACACATCCCAAGGTGCAGGTCTGGCCCACTGATGATACCAGGTGAAGCAGCCTCTATGAACTGCGATTTTGTGGCAGAAGTAGAAGCCTCTTGCCCACCACAAGCATGTCCAGGATCTCCACCTCCACCACACCCCACCCTAACCTAACCCAGCTGCCTGTCTACTTGCATGGCTTAACCCTACTGAACCTCAGGGTACAATCCTAACCAACATTCCAGCATTGACATAGCTGTGTGAATGGGGCATGTGCTGCGGACTGTGGTGGAATAGCAGTCACAGAGGCTTCCTCAAGGTAAGGGAATGTTTGTTCCCTTACCTCAGAGCTGCATTGCCCTTACCCCGGTTAGTATTGTGGAAAATTGGTTTGGATTGTGCCCTCAGCTGTCTCTCCACCTCTTCTTCCAAAGAGGGCGGGAGAACAAGAGAGTGGACAGGAGAGGATTTGAAGGCCAGGGGGTAATATTGAAGGGATGATTTTATCGTGCATTCTCTTTAAAGCTGCAAGACAGCAGAGGGTGAGGCACAAAGTAATAGGGACTGTAAACAAAATCTAATTACAGGATATAGATCCTGGCTGGTTTATAACCAGAAAAATTAACACAGGTTGAACAAATGCAGGAAGCAAGATGGAGAGAAAGGAAAGACATGGAGCAACGTTGGGTTCCATTAACTACTGTGAACAGCAATATCTTGATACAAATATGCATTTTGCACTGTATTAATGTTTATGAAACATTACATACATTCTGTCTTCATTATTGTCATAAAAATATGTGATTAAACACTGCATCATATGATGAAAATAAATGATACAAGATTCAAAAATAATCATTTGTTGGCCTAGGCAATGCTCTAGTTTTCTATGTCAGTGATGGATAGTTTTAGATAGACAAGTATTTAACCAGGATTATGAAGGCAAAGCTTTGGAAGTACTGTACTATACAATCAAGTTTGTCCTGAGAAGTCAGCACACAAAAGTCAAAGTTAATAGTATTTATTATTAGGACAATGTCTGAGTGCTAAATTAAGGCTCTGGCAAACACTGGAACATTATTTAAAGGTAGTTAGTAGAAACGTCTTTAATTCTATGGAAGAAAAGACTGTCAATGACTTTTCAAAAATGAACCTTCCATTTGGTCTGGAGTAGGACTGGACTGCAGGTTTAACAGCACAAGAAGAATACCGCCACCATGCCCTGCCTTGTAATTCTCCCTGAGGCATTTGTTGGTCGCTGTTGCTCAGATAGGATGCTAAGCCATCACTCTAACTCTGTAATGACAACCCTTCTGTTTGCTTGTTTATTTAAAAGATTTTTACCCAGTCTTTTCCCAGGAGAGTCAAGGCAGCTACAATATTTGTATAAAAACAATATTGAAAAAGAATAAAGCATTAAAAATCAAGATTAAAACGAACAACCAGGATCATCAACATTAGGAGCCATTTCATTAAAAAAAAAACACCAGCTAACCAATCATTCAAATGCCTTCTGGAAAAGCAAGGTCTTGAGGCCTGGCCGAAAGGTCTCTAGAGAGGGAGCCATTCTTAATTCAAGGAGAAGGGAATTCCATAAACGAGGAGCCACCACCGGGAAGGTCCTATTCGTAGCCTCCACCCCCTTCACCTGTACTAGTGGTGGCACAGTCAGAATGACCTAAGAGGATGGGTAGGATTATACTGAAGAAGGTGTGACGGACCACCTTCTTCCATATAATCCTACCCGTCCTCTTAGGTCATTCTGACTGTGCCGCCACCAGTAGAGGTGAAGCGGGTAGACCCTTCTACCCTTCTGTTCTTATTGCCAGCACTTATTGGATTAGAAATAGAAAATTTATAAAACCTCAATTAATATACTATCTATTAAAGATAACGAAACCACTAACCTTTAAAAACAGGAAAACCTAAAAAAAATTTACAGTGAACTTCTATGCATGTTTACTCAAAAGTAAGACCATGTTCAATGGGACTTAGCAGCGATGCGCAGTGAGGGTGTGTCAGGTGAGACAGAACCACCCTACCGGAGTTCCACCCTACCAGAGACCGGCCTGGAGAAGGAGATGGAACCAGCCTCTGGCACAAACGGCAAATCCTAACCCCTGGTCCCTAGGCCAGATCCCCCTAGCCCCGGCCCATTCAGCCTTACACAGGGCCCTCAGATCTGTGATGGCCATTTTACTGGCACAGAACTGAGTAGCCCGATTGGGAAGGCTGCTGTGTGACACAGAATTGTGCCGCAGCCAGACACAACCCCACACTGGATATGGGACAAGCCAGCCGGTCTCCCTACTCTGATGCGGGTTAGGATCAGGCTGCCTGTTCAGAGATGTACAACATGGTGCATAATTGTTAACAGCAAAAATTTCCTCTAAGGAAAAGGAGGGCTGATGTTCCCACACAGAATTTTGTTAGCATTGTGCCTCAGTCATGCTTTCTGCCAATAAATAAGCCGTAGGCTGTATTCCCAAACAACCAATTAACAGACAGGTTCAAACTGCTGTAAATTGAAGCGAAGTGCTTGATTGATGACAACATTATTAACATAAAATAAGGCTTCCAGCATGCAAAATTCTACCAGCCGTTCAAAGCCCATACACAAATCTAGAATCTTGCACACTAGGTAACATCAAATATTCAAGACTGCTTCTGTTATTGATCTGATTTATAAGGGTTCACAGAGGTGGATGGGAAAATCAGAAACATTTGATTTGAAGGCATTATAAGAGGGGGGGAAATGGTACAGGTTAAGTATCCCTAATTTGCACTGCTTGGGACAGGAAGCTGTCTGGATTTCTGAACAATTGCATTCATATAATGAAAAATGCTTCCTCTTGCTCTTTTCACTGTTACCCATTTGTAACATGGGTATGTAGTTTCAACATACTGATTCTAATTCTGCCTTCAGGAGCCACAAGGAGAAAGCCCTGCATGATAGCCCTTCAGATTCTTGGTATCCTGCCTTAGTCTTCTCTTGTCTAACCAAAACGTACCAAGCTCTTATAATGCTTCCTCACAGGACTTGATTTCCAGACCTCTCTCCATCTTAGCTGTCCTCCTCTGAAACTGTTCTGATTTATTTTCCTGGAACAGCTTCCTGGTGTGAGCACTAAAGTTCCTTATATCTTTGATTCGTTGGTTTGGTTTCCAAATCACAGAGCATAATTGCAAAGTGTTTCTGATCACAGGGATTTCTTATGCAGGCTGTCTTTCACAATGTCTTGGGAACAGTACCAAGATATTTGGAAAAAAAATTCAATGCATACACAGAGGGGAAAAATGATCACACTAAAAACAATTGAAAACTATGGTAATGCAACACAGACTAAATGCTTGTAATTTGGTTCATAGTTACTGTAAAATTACCTTTTCCCATGCTTTTCAACTAAGGTAGCTACTGCATCATCTGTAATCTGGCATCCATTAACTGAAAGGCACTGGAGGCTAAAACACAGAGAAACTGTTAAGTATCTACAAATTATATGTTATACTTTCTCTACATGACAATCACCTCTGTGTAATAAAAGGGAAAACACCTATTATAATGTATGAAGGTTAAAGAGTGGCATAAAGCCTAGAGATAATGCTTAATCACCATCCCAGTTGGAGTTAATGACTGTGCCGATGATGTGCACAGCCATCAACACAGAACAACAGGGAATAATAGTCTCCTACCAAGCTTCATACAATATAGGATTTCTACGAGCAGCAAATGTGCCTTCTGGAATCAAGTATTGCATTGCAACAAAGTGCCAAAGTAAACAAAGACACAGCATGTTAAGCATCGGCACAAGGGGAAAGCAAGTATAATCTGTCATTTGCAGCGAACTCTTCAGTGCCACAACCCATCTCGTCTGCAGTGGGTCATGAGTAAAGAGATCTAAGGGGGTGCCTTTTATTGGATCAACTATTTGGAATAGTTGGAAATTATTCCAACTAATTGGAATAAGTAGTGGAAAAAGAATGTACAGAGATTTATTTTTAAATTACACTGAACTCTCAGCAGCATAACTTGTACATCTTGCATATCACAAAATTTATCATATAATCCCCACACTGAAATCCAGTTATACTTTATTTCAACCTTGTTTTGGCAGATCCTATGTTAAGTGTTCAATAGAACAAGAGAGGAATAAGTATTTGTGGGGTGGGGGTGTTTGTGTGTTTTTCAATTGTACCTTTTAGAAGCCTTTACAAGGGCAATTAGACCTGAATCAGTAGCTCCTGTCCAGCTTACATCTACACTTGCCAGGTGACTGCAACAGGCACTTGCTTGAAATAGAACTGGGTCCCCTCTAAGTCCAGAACCACTGCAGCCTTTGATGTTAAGTACCTGAGTGCAGACAGAAGGGAAATGGCAATTCTGGGTTACCCATTACAAATAATAGTTTTCTACAGCTCATTCCCTTTCCAGTGAGGAAACAGCTCCACAACACCAGCATCAAAGAATGACAGATCTGGTTGATCCATAAAGCCTGTTGCTATAGTAATTTCAACCTCTATTTAGATCCAGCATCTCCCTGCAGATGCACAATGATTTTCAGAAACAAAATAAATAAGAAAACCTACAAAGGTTTGTCTGGATATGGGAAGCATGCCCTGCCTTTTCCCTATTTTTCCTTATTTTTGGTCATTTTTAATGCCCCAAGAAGTTTGTGCTCAATGTGTGGACCAAAAGATCTTTCATAACTGGAACTAACTCGAAACAAGAAAAATTACATAGGCCCTAGACTGATCTCTGTTGGAACAAGGAAAGCTCTTCAAGTGTTTTCTAGGGCTTTCTCTGCTAACTGAAGCTTCTGCCTTTGATCAGTAGTACCTGCTGGTTCCATTAACCATTTTTGGGTCGGTACATGAAAAATATTCTTAAAATGTTGTAACATAAAACAATAAAAATAAGATTTACTGTTCCTTTAAGAAAACATAATGGTTTGGATCATTTATCTGAGGTGCATTTTTTAAATTTCCATCCATTTCCATTTCCAAACCTTTACTGGCAATAAAAACATGCATACAGAAATCAGGGCGACTACTGATGCAGGGGGGAGAAAGAAGGAGAGAGGGAAGGCAATCTGCCTATTGGCTTAGGGTTTTTCTCATAACCTCAAAAAGAAATTCAGCGACCTGTTCAGTGATGGCCATGTTATTGTCACCAAAGAGACTGCATACATGAGCATTGGAAGAAGTTGAGGAAATTGAGAAGGAGGAAAACAGAGGATCAAGGTATGTGCTACGGAGGGATTGGTGTGCAGGACAGTGACAGATGATATGGACTATTGAGTCGGGTTCAAGGGAGCAGAAGTGGCAAAGTCTGTTGTCGCGGGGGATGTTGTGATATCTGCCATATAAGACAGAAGATGGAAAAATGTTAAGTCGCGCCAACATGAAAGCTCTCCTTTTAGAGGGATTAATTAATTTATAAGCCCCAAATCTAATCATGGAATAATCAATAATATTAATAATTTTATCTGACCTCTCAAAATAATACTCTAAAGCTCAGAAGATATTAGTGCCTGATCTGTGGTACTATGTGAAATTCACAGGGAGAATATCAGATAATTCAACACTTCTGCATTAGCTCTCTGATGTGTGATACGAACATGAAGTTAATTTTATGTGTTATAATAATTACATGACTTAACAGCAGTGGTTTTCAAACTGGGACATTGTGACAGCCTGAAGAGAACTGCCTATGTCCCCTTAAGGGATGGAGGTTGGGGAATGGCAGCAACACGATCACTACGATTGTTGTTTTTTCCTAAATATACGGTTACCTTAAGAGATCCTTTACAGTGGTGAAAAAATTGTTTTAATCCCTCATCAGTAACTCTCTGGTGTTCACCATGGCAATGATCAAGAGTGAAGCATTGAGGGTGGTGGTTTCCTAAGGTGGTCAACCAATCATCATTTAAGCAGTGGCAGTCTATGAGCTTGATCTCCTTCCCTAGAGAAAAAGAACTTGGTTTGCTTAATATGCAGAGCTGAGTTTGTACACCAAATAAGAAACTGTACTGACCTCCCATTTTTAAGAAGAAAAAAAAAAGAATGTCCATTGTTAATAGAGTGATAATAACCCTTCAATCAGGGACACTGACACTAGAGAAGGACAGACCCATGCAATGTAAGCCACCACTGGGGGAAATAATTTTCATGTTCATCTGGGGCTGCAGAAACCAAACACAAGGAAGCTACTGGGTGGCAGCAACCAAATGTATCAAAAGACCCAGATAGGAGCTCCTTACCATTATCTCAATCCTGCTATCTTACAGGAAGTGAGGAAGGACTTACTGAAGCTTAATTTTGAAGAATGAAATTCAGAGCACAATCCTAACTTGTAGTTAGGCTGGCACAGTCAAATCAGCGAAGTTTGGCTGACACAAGAGCCACCGTAAAGCACGTTTGGACCACTCTTGGAGTCAGGGAGAATGGCGCACATCTTTGTGGTGGCCTCTCTGACTTCAAATGTGGTCCAAACATACTTTAGGTCAGTAATGGCATCTAAATGATTTAGCAACAGGTACTCACTTTTGATTGGCACTTGTGTCGGGGCCCAGAAGTGAGGTCATAGCCGGAACCCAGGAACTGCCCCCAGGAACCGCCGCGCCTCCTCGGTAGGTCACACGGCGGCCCGGGAGAAGGCCCGGGAGTCCTGGGCCTTACCCGGGGCCACTGTGCGGGCTACCGATTCCCCACCCCAGGAACTGCCGCGCCTCCTCGGGAGGGAGCCCCAGGCAGCCTACCTGCTCATGCTGCTGCTGCCGTTGGTCTCCCTTGCTCTGCTGCCTGCCTGCCTGCCTGCCTGGCTCTGAGAACGTGCAGGCAATTCAAATGTTGCAGGGGGCGTAGCACCGACAGTGTCGACGAGTGGGTGAGCGAATGGGCGGGGCCAGCCCTAATCCTAGGAACGGGTACTCGTGTACCCCCGTGTACCCGCTACATGACATGTCTGCTTTAGGTGTTCTTTATGCTAGCCAAACTTTGCCGGCCTAACTCCAGATTATGATTGCACCCTCAAACTCTGTACTCCATGCTTCTACACTGTACAAAATACTGACACAACTCATAAAATCTCTCGGAAGAAAAGGCACCTTTAAGCAGGCACCTAAGAGCAACTTAGGGAGAAGAATAGCCCCGTTCTTCCTAGTGGCTATTGCTGGTGTCTCCTTTGTGTTTATTTACATTGGGAGTTCCTATGGACAGGAAACCATCTTCTAATTCCTTTTTATATAAACAGTTTTGATAAAGTTTTGTTTAAAAGCAATACACTATATAAATATTTTTGATAATAAAATAGTTGGAAAAACATGGCGCATCTGAAGAGTAACATTTGGAGAGTGATCCTAAGCATGATCACTCAGAAGTAAATCCCATTGAATGAATTGGGACCAATTTACTCATAAGTAACAGCCCAATCCAATCAGGGAGGCAGGAGTTGGCAGTTCAGTATAACATCATAGTATTTTATAATAAATATTTTCAAGAAACAGCTTTGAAATATTCCTAGAAATACTGGGAACATTGACTATGTTGAAAGGTCAACATGTCACCACATGTCTCTCAGAAGGAGTACAACCCCATGCTGAATAGATTTAATCTCAGGCTGTTTGCCCATGTCAAGCAAACCAGAAGTGAGTCACAATCACAGCAAGGAGCTTCTGTGAGTGATGGGGAGGCCCACAGAGGGGATTGTGGGGCCTCCGCATGACTGGTGCTACCCCCAGGTAAGCTACGCAATCCCTTTGTCCCAGAAGCAGCAGCACAATAGTGGCAATGCCATCAATCCCCGCCCTAGCAACAACTTACAAGGTTCCCAAACTTTGTGCAAAGGTTGGGAACTACTGATGTAGAGTGTCTTGGGTCTCAGCTAAGGCTGCAATCCTATCCACACTTACCTGGAAGCAAGCCCCATTGACTATGGTGAGACTTACTTCTGAGTATAAATGCATAGGATTTGGGCTCTCACCATCAGTTATGCCTAGAATCAGATCATACTGTATAACCGCCTTGAATAAACTTCCTTTGATACAAGCAAAGCAGTGCTGCTAATGTCAGCTAATTAGTTCTGCACCCTTTGCACACAAGACCCACCTTATTACGACTAACATTAAAAATCATGTGAGAAACACTTTCTCTGTGTATGAGAGAGAAATAATTCACACAGTCTTGTGCTAAGAAAAATTGCAGCATTTCTTTGAAGACAGTATCTAGGGATTTCATCTCCAAGCCTTCCTACCCAACTTTTAATCCTCAGTTGGAAAGGCTCTCATCCCCTCTGCTTTATCCTAGCTGAGCTTTCTTTTATGTTTTCCAGGCCCCTTCCTGGTGTTTAAGGATGCAGTTCCTATCCCATTCAGTCAGGGTACATTAAGATAACAGGCACCACAGACTTCTGGCCTCTGCCTGTGATACAGGGGCGGGGACATCTACACAATGCATTTTACATGACATTACTGTCACGTAGCAAAAGAGGAATCTGATTGACATTGTCAGCAAAATTACATGGGCAGCCCAATCCTAAAATGCCCTGGCTCAGTGAGGTACAGCAGTGCCAAAAAGGGTATGTTTTCATGCCCCTGGGTCCCCGCAGCTCCGCAATCACTGCTGCGCTGTTGCAGCACCCATTCCTGGGCCACACCCCTTAAGGGGGAGTGGCCCTTTTTAATGTTCAATGGTAGACTGCAACCCCTTTGAATAGCACTGTTCTAGAGTAGAATATGTCACCAACACATATTTGCAAAGGGTCTGGAGGCTTTTCCTTTTCTTGTGTCTCATTATCACCACTCACTAGTGTACATAGCAACAGAATTGGCAGCTGGCTGTTGTCTAAACTTTCAAACAACCTTTGCCACAAAAGAAAGGTGGAACAAAAGGACTGAAAATCTTTACTTTACTTATTTAGAAGTTGGTACAGTATATGTGTTTTTTTTCTGACACAGGCTATGTTCTAGACACAATGGTATCACCTCGGTATCAGTTAATTAAAAATGAAGAACATAAATTATATACGTCTCAATGATTTGCATGCTTTGTGAATTCATGTGTCAATGGGGTAAAGTGGACTGGCAGGAATGAAGGAGGGTGGAAACTAGGGACTGCGATCAAGGTGCTTATAATGTATTTATTTGGTTACAAGATTGTTGACAGAGCCTTGATCTTGGGTCTTGAGGGAAGGTGGAATAGAGCCTTATGTCTTAGGCATGCCTCAGTGTCAACCACTCCTGTGGCCAAGGGCATAGCTAAAGAAGTGCACCAGGCAACAAGTTTTAGAGGGGCAACAAGCTGAGCTTGACATTAGTGGCCAAAATTGTGAAAACTTGGTATGTATGAATAATACCATCATGTTATACATCACTGGAAAGGTAATTTAAATGCAGAATGCAATGAAACAAACCAGAGTGTAATATCTTTACTCTATCAAACGTTATGGCCAAAAAACCCAAAGAAAACAAAAATACAATTGGGACTTCACTTCCTGTTGTGATGTCACTTTCAGGGCATCGTTCATTTTGCCTCCTGCACTGGGCTACACTTTCATTAACTATGCCCCTGCCTGACTGGGATGGTACTGAGGAGACTGACTGGGAAGAAGGTGCCCACCTGTTGCATGATCAATATTTTACTTTTGTTTATTCTGTTTATTTCAAGGCGTGCAAGAGACACACATCTAAACATGTGCACTTAGTGCTAGGCTTCTGTCTGAGGAGTGAAGGAGAAAGGAACTGCCTGGAGACCAGTAACATGACTGTTAAAGAGACTGATGGCAAGAGACCACAGATCCAGGCAGGTCACATTTTTTATTTGAACCATGTAATCACCCTCTTAATCCATGGGGTCTCACACTGCAAATCTGAAAGAGGACCCATTCACTCCTTAAAGCAGCAATTTTCAATTTTCTTCATCTCACGGCACACTAATAAGGCACACAAATTGTCAGGGCACACCACCAGTTTTCTGACATCATTTTGGAGGCATGTGTCCTCAATTTACATTTAAGCTTTAAGGCATGATTTTCAACCACTGTGCCGCAGCACATTGATGTGCTGCAAATGGTTTGCAGGTGTACTGTGGGAATTTGGGGGAGGGTCATATATTAGTATGGTCATTGGGGGGCTGCAAGCCCATGACCAGTTCCTTGTCATTATCTTATGTGAAGTCTGACTGCACACTTGCAGTCTCTCTTTTCTGTGACTCCATAGTAGTAGTGGTGAGAGAGAGAGAGAGAGAGAGAGAGAGAGAGAGAGAGAGAGATATTCTTCTGCCTTTTCCACTGTTGGAGGCCCAAAACTGGCCTTGGACCTCCTGACCTAAGCAAACTCCCTTGTCCAATTCCAGCAAGATCTCAGAACAAGAATCTCCTTCACTGTGGTGATATCCCTTGGGGGCTTGGAGCAACAGTCAAAAGCACTTCTTCAGTGAGAGAGACTAGCTCCCCTACCACAAATAGTTGAAGCGCATTCACGTTCACCTCCTTGCCTGTAGCCCTCAGTTTGCTACAGAGAGTTTGGTACAAGCTGTAGCCCTTTGCTATGAGTTGAACAACCAAAATCCCTCTCTGTCTATCCCATTACCCCATTCCCATTTCCTGTCCCTTTTGACTTCTGGAAAGTCCAGCTAATCTTCTCCCTTAGTGCTCTTCCCTTTCTCCTTCTAAGGAGTTATTCCTGCCTCTCCTCTCCAAACCACTTTCATTGGGGTTCAATTGTTCTGTGAAAGTTAGCTGCAAATTCCTCCATCTCTAGAATAAGTTTAAGTGACCTAATTCAATTATACCCAATTGAGAGTGCAATCCTAATCTGGAGTTAGACTGGCAGAAGTCAGTTGTGCCAGCCCAGGAGTGTTGCAAACCCGCCGTAAAATGCGTTTGGACCACTCTCAGAGTCAGGGAGGCTGGCACACATTCATGCACTGGCCTCCCTGACTCCAAGAGTGTCGCAAACACACTACAATATGCTTGTGACAGTCCTGGGCCAGCACAAATGACTTGTGTGACTTGTGACTCCAGGTTAGGATTAAGTCCTGAACCTCCTTTTTCAGTTTCTGAGCACTCTCAGTAAATTGTTGTACATCTTCACACTCGTATTTACTGTCCTTTACCAAATTATATACAGGTGTGCCCCAATATCCACTGATTAATACACATGGTTTCAGTTACCCACTGCTACCATAGATACTGGGATGCCTATTAAAAAGACAGGGGAACATTGAACAAATCTCTTTTTTTACCTTGTTGCAGCAAAACCACTGATGTTCCCTTATCTTTAAAAAGGCATCCCCAGTATCCGCGGTTTCAGGTATCCATGGGGGAGTCCGGAACAGAATCCTAGCAGATATCAGGACATGCCTGTAATTGCACCACTGGCCATAACACTAGGCCAGTGTTATGGATGGGGATCCACGATTCCTCTTCTGAGTGTATGTGTTTCTTTTATTTTAAGAACCACTGCCAGTAACATACCTCTGGTTGCCTTCTCATGTTGCTCCTCCTCCTACTTGCTAGATTTGACAAGAGGAGAAAAAAAAATAGAAGAATGGTGGGCTATAATGTGTCCTAATGCTCAGTCTAGCCTACAAATCTCTTCTCCTCAGGGAGCCCTGCCATGCCTTCTCTCTTGCAGATTACACACCTCTCTGGTCCACAAAGCCACACCAGCTCTAATCTTACCCCACCCTCCTTAGTATGTAACTGGTCACACTACCATCACATTTATATAACTCACCACCCACACAAAGCACCTTTTTCGTTTCAAAAGAAGGGGTAGCTGTGGACATGCAAAGGATTGAAGGCTCATGTCAGACCTTCCAGTTATGTTATTAGGGAAGCTTCATTATGCCCTAAGCAGAGGTTGCCAAAACTATGCTGCAAAGGTTGCTGTAATATATTACTAAACATTTTAGCCTGATTAATCCCATTTCTCTGTCTCATTTCTTACAGGATGTGGAAATATAGTGCTAGTGAGAGATTGTAATTTTTTACTTTTTAGAAAAGTAATAACTCTATTACTTTTTAGTTTACTACAGTGGTACTACAACGCTTTGGATATGTAAAAAGAAATCTGAAACGCCTACTGCATGCATGAAATAAGTTGTTTCTGTGAATTGGTAGCAGTTGTAAATACAAAAGAAGAACTCTTACATTTCCTTATTGTTTCCTTATGGTTAGCGTTTTATTTTCAGTGGGGATGTATTTCTTGACCATTAGGCCTAGCAGCCCAAAATGTTCTTTCGGAGCAGAGTCACCTGATATGCACTGTGCAAACAAACAGTTACTGACAGTTCAGCTTCTCCTCATCAAAAAGACTTATAAGCTAAAAGAAAAAATGTTATTCCCACCAGTCCTACACACAACTTACCAATTCAGAGGATAGTAATGTATAAAACCATCACCTGAAGGATGTGCTGCTGGGGGGGGCACACAGACGACTGCCATCCCCACCGAAAAGCAACTGCAGTGACATCCTCATGTCACTGCAATTACTTCCGTCTCCTCCACCACATGCGTGTTTGAAAAGCAAACAAAGCTGCAGCCGACTTTGTTTGCGTCTAAAAATGGGGTGGGGGTCGGGCGGTTGGAGTGACTCTGCCCACCAGCCCCCTTTTTTTGTTTTAAAACACGAACAAAGCCAGCAGCCAGATTCGTTGCATTTAACAAACGGGGGCGGGGGGGCAGCTGTGAAGGGTACTCACTCAAGGGCGGAGGGGGGGCTCAGAATGCCACTCTGCCACCTGGGACAACATGAGTCCCTGGACCCCCACAAGGTATGCCAATGCTCAGAATGTTACATGGAATTCTACAGTTTTAAAATAGACAGTTTTTAAAATAGTTTGGATTACAATTTTTGTGTAATCATTCCATACAATCATTATGGAGCCAAAATTTTCTAAATTCTATGAAAAGAGAAATACTGAGGCCAGAACTTGCAATGCAAATGTGAACAATCAAGGAAACCCTAAGATTTAGGCTTGTTACATTAAACTATGTATTTAGAGGAGGTGCCTAATGAGCATTACCAGCTTTGATTAAGGATAAGACCAGAAATTCAGATCCTGGATTTGAGGTTTAGAGCACAATCCAGAAGTGCTCAACCGTCCAGGAACTCAGCAGTGGTCAGGTGGCTACTGCTGCATCTGTGGCTGCCAGGCAGCCCCAGGAAACGCCATCGGGAAAGGGGACATTCATCCCCTTTCCCCGTGGTAAGGGTGCAGGGTGACCAACGGGTCTACTTACTCCTGTGCTGGCTTTTTAGCTGGTGCAGAAGCGAGGGCCTCCGCATAAGGCCTTACCGCTGGCTTTGGAGGTGTTTTATGGCACCTTGCGCAGCATTTGCCAGGCACTACAAGCGTACCGTCCACAGTACGGCCCATTGGATTTGGCCTTAATAAATAAGTAAAATTCCTGGCAGTATACAGTGCCCCCCCCCATATCTATGGATTTACTTATCCGCAGTTCCCACATTCTGAACACACTGCTTCCCCGTTTCTCAGAATACCCTCTGGATGCACCCAGAGAACAGCTCTGGTCATGTTCAAAGGAAAACAAGTGGGCTCTCCCCAGGAAGTCGGCAACTGCAGATTCCTAAATCTGTGAATGTCAAACCCACAAGCAATGCAGGCCCACTTGTATTTCTTTGTCCCTTGTTGAATAAGTGCTCCACTGGAAGCCCTGGCACATGTGCAGAAGCTCTTGTGTACTCCAGAGGAGTTATTTGGAAGTTGTATTGTTTGTAAAGTATTTCCTTGTCTGTTGCTTCTCAGTCATTATGTCTCAGCTATGGCAATATTGTTTCCATATAGGTCGGAATCTTGTTTTCAGCACCATCTGTCCAGAAAATATTCTTCTTGGAGTGCAATCCAGAGGGTGCTGTAGGCCAGCACAAGTCACTTGTGCTGTTCTTTAAATGTTGCTTTATGGCGCATTTGCTCCATTTGCTGAGATTGGCCAGCGCATGGATGTGCACTGGCCTTGAGGAGCCGGTGCCTGGGCCCGGAAGGTAAGGCCTCCCTTGCAGGGCCAGCACAAGGACTCTGGGCGGGTGGCAGAATGGGAAGGGGAGAAGGGCAGAATGGGGCGGAGGGAGGGGGAAAGCAGGTGGGCTGACCAGGGGAGGGAGGTGGAGGCAGGATCTGGCCTGGATCCTAATCTCTGTTCCTGGCAATGGCACAGCCCTGAATGGCCCCATCAGGGCCACTGCATGCTACCCAGGGGAAGGGAAATATTTTCCCCTTTCCCTGGGTAGCGCGGCAGCAGCTCTGAGCCCAGAGCTGGATATGGGGCAGGCATCTCAGCCTGCCTGTCCCAGCTCGGGATTTGGATTGCGCTGTTAGAAACCAAAATAAAAAAAAGAAAACCTGGGTATTGCAATTCTAATTGCAATGAAGTCAATGCAGTGTCAGCCACAAAGGTAAATGTGGTCTGCACTAATCACTCAGAATTGTTTTGCTTATTTATCTATGCTGTACACAAGACCTCTTATTCCATCTGTGTTATTTTAATAATTAATAAATAATTTTAATAACACAGAGGGAATAAACGTGCTCCTCTTTGCTTTTTGCTAATCTTCCTCCTTTTTACTTATTGCTCTTACAATAACAAAATGGAACCCAGTTTTTATCTAATGATATGAAGATCATGCCCAGTGCTGCTTGTTCTATATTCACACTCACAGAGCTCCTAGAACATTTACTCAGCAGTACTGAAAGGCAGTGCTTGGCTGCATCTAACTGCCCACCTTTGTTTGTTTAAGGCGTTAAGTACTTGCTTTGGAATTTACTGTGGGAATGAGACACAAGCCTACAGCAGGTGACTCGAGCTGCAGCTCTAAGCATGTAGCTTTTTTTAGAACAGCACCTGCAACAGCTGGTTTCCTCAAATTCTTTGACAGGTTAGCGGAGACAGCCAAGGGCATAGCTAAAGAAGTGCAGGGGGTGCAATTGCACCAGGCAACAAGCTGAGCTTGGTATTAGTGGCCAAAATTGTGAAAACCTTGGTATGTATGGAATTATACCATGTGTTGTATATCATTGGAAAGGTAAATTAATGCAGAATGCAATGAAACAAACCACAGTGTAATATCTTTACTCTATCAAAAGTTATGGCCAAAAATAAAAACCAGAGAAAAAGAAAACACAACTGGGATGTCACTTCCTGTTGTGACATCACTTCCAGGCAGTAGTGGAATTCAGGGGGTTCACCCAGGTTCTACAGAACCGGTTGTTAAATGGCCGGGCCCTGCACACTCGCTTACCTTGGCTGGCTTCGGGGTTTTTTTTGCTCCGGCTATGACATCATAGAACCAGTTGTTAATTCAGTTGAATTGCACCACTGCTTCCAGGGCAATATTTTGCCCTCTGCACTGGGTTACACTTTCATTAGCTATGCCCTTGGAAACAGCACTTTAAAGCAAGTGTTCATGAGTGTGGAGAAAAATTACGATTTTCATTTACAGCACAATCCTATGTTTGTCTAACCAGAAGTCCTACAAAGGTCAATGATGCTTACCCCCAGGTAGGTCTGCATAGGATTCCAGCCTCATTTTCCATGGACAAGTCATCATAGGTGTATCATGACACCTATGAAGCATCATCTTATAAAGCTGTTTTATACAAACTCAGATCATTGGTCCATTTAGTTAGCAGAAGCTGTCCACAGTTTCAGGCAGGGTGTTTCCCAGCCCTGTCTGATGTTACCAAGGATTGAACCTGGGACCTTCTGCACAAAAAGCTTGCACTCTCTCAGCAACTCAAAGGGAATGGGGAGGAAGCAGAATCTGCTTCTTTAGAGACTGAAAGCTCAAAGCTCAAAGTTGATTTGATCAAAGCTGAACAAATATGCTGGAGATGTTTAGGGACAGGGAATCTTGCTTTGTGGCAAAGAGAGCTGAACAAGAAAATCTAATGGAACAACAACAATCTAACAGCAGATTTGCAGTGATCAAAACATACCAGCTGTTTCTGGTAAATATTAGTCAAGCCTAGAACTTTTAAAAACCTGGACATTAACTGCTCTCTTTGGTTTATTCCAAAAAAGTCTGAAATTAAGAGACAAGCCCAAATTTTAACATTCTACCCCCAGTGTTCATCCGACCAGACTAAAGGTCAAATCTTAGTCAATTTTCCAGCCCTGATGTAGCCGTCCTAATGGTGTGTGTGTGCTGCATTCTATGGTGGAGGGGGAATCAGGGAGGCCTCCTCAAAGTAAGAGAACATTTGTTTGCTTAGTTTGAGGTTGCATCAGCACTAGAAACTTGGATAGTTTTGGGCCCTGATAAAAACGTGCAGAGACAGGAAAGTTAATCTTAAAAGGGGACTGGACAGATTTCTGGAGGAAAAATTCATCATGGGCTATAGGCCATGATGGGTGATGCTACCTCCTTACATAAGTAGGCTGCTTCAGAATGCCAGGTACAAGGGAGTGGCAACAGAATGCAGGCATCTTGTTGTCTTGTGTGCTCCCTGAGGCACCTGGTGGGCTACTGTGTGATACAGGAAGCTGGACTGGATGGGCCTGTGGCCTGATCCAGCAGGGCTCTTCTTATGTTCTTAGATACCCAGGTGCTGAAGGAGCAGTGGTACCAAAATGGCTACCACTGCATCATACAGGATCCGTGGCAGCCACAGTAATCTCCTCAGAGGAAGGGGACATTTGTCCCCTTCCTCTGGGAAAGCACTAGCCCCTGCAATGGCTACTTGGGTTTCTGACGTCTATTTTTCTGGCCGCGACTGGAGCAGCCCCGTGTCAGGACTGCCCAGCCCAACATGGGGGTTCAGAATCCAGTGGTGGCTTCCAACACCAGACCTACCCCCTGGTCAGGCCTGTTTCTTCCCTCCCCCCAGTTCTGCACCCTCCAAGCCTCCCACACACACACACAGGCCTTACTGCTGAAGCGCCAGCCAGGCATACTGCTTGCACTGCGGCATAGCACCAACTGCTGCGACCCTACCATGGGCAGTACTTCCTCTCTGGGTGCTGTAAACATGTTTTATGGCACATTTACAAGTTTTGCAAGAAGCCTTACCTTGCAGTGGAAAACACTCCTCTCCTGCACTGTTCTAGCCAATCCTCACAGGGAACAGCAACATCTTGGCGTTGCTTACTGGCTACAGCAGCAAGGGAGAGGCGGGATTTACATGACTGGGTAAGGCTTCTTGCAAAATTTTCAGATTTGCCCCCCCCCTTAGATCCGCCTCTGCAATAAGGCCCATAGGATTGGGCCCCTAAGCCATAATACAGTACTATATAGTAAATTGCTTTACTTAAATAATAAATAGTAGCATGGTTGATTAAGCTGGATAAGTAATGGAACTAGGCTTAAAGTGAGTTATCACCAGTTTAGATAGGCCTCTCTCACTCTTCTCTAGATGTCGTCTTAATAGCCTTGCCTACCGTAGATACCTGGATGAATGTAAAACAGAGTTTCTTCAGTCAATTGGCAGAATCACTATCGCAATGGCATATGAGAAAGGGAATTTAAGTAAATGATGCTTTAAATGACAGATAGGAACTTCAAGAAAGAAAATATGTCATTGCAGTATAGAAATATTGTTTGCTACATAAACTATTCAAGTTCTGCTATTTCTAACTGAGCTATAAAGATATTGGTCTCCCCTGTTTAAAGAGCACCATGTGACAATAACGTCCTCTCCAACTTCCTTCAAATTCCCTGGATTTTTGGAACTCCTTTTCAGCACGGGGAGAGAAGTAGCCTCTCTGTGTCTGGTTTCCCAGAGTTGATGATAGAAGCAGACATGCCAAACCCTCCAGACCAAGCAATGAAAGAAGGAAAGGGGGGGTGGAAGAGGGCTTTTACTAACCACTGTACCCATTTCACTCTCCACCCATGCTTCCTGCATGAGCCCTTTTCCACCACACCAGTGTGATCTGGATGAATTATTTTGTAAACTGGACACATCTGATACAATGTGTAAATTGTTGGGCAATTTGTTTAGAAATCAATATACTACTCATCATGTGTTACATTCAATATTATAACATGAACTATATTGTTATCCACCAATATACTGTTGGACAGCAAAAATATTGCATATATTTAATTATATTATTAATATATTAATATTAACATATTAATATATAGAAATGCATAAAATTAAATACTGTATGCTCATGTCCATTTGAAGCTGAAACGTCAGGTGCAATCCAAAACACGCTCGAGTGACACAGTGAGACTCACTCCTGGGCAAACATGGGCTTGCACAATATAGCATCTTAAGATGGGTCTTAAGACTTTTCTCTTTAAAGAGGCATTTATTAATTGCTGACATGTTGGGCTAGCATTTTTATTTAATTTTTATTGTATAATCCATTGGGGTCTGCTGCTTTTAATTGTTTGTCATTGTTTTAATTTTATTCTGCATTATTTTACTTTATTGTAAGATGGCTTGGGTGCCCTAATACAGGGCAGAAAGACAGGGTATAAATATAATAAATAATAATAACATGAGCTTGGAGTGAGAGGAGAAAGATGGCTGAGCAGTTGTGCTAAACCTCTTCGGTGCTTGCAAAGGGTCTCCCTCCCCAAGATTATTTTTCCTCTAGCTGGGCTCCAAAACCAAAGTAAATCCAGCTGTGGAAAAAGCAATTTAAAACAGCTAGAGGGGACATATGTAGTGAGAGACATGACAATAAACCAACAAAAAGGTAAGTACTTTCCTCCCACCTGCTAGTTCTCCCCTGCAAGTAATCCAAGCCCCACATTTTCCTTATAATGCATAGTCACATATTTGCAATAGATACTATAAAGAAGCACTAGGGGTTTTTTTCTTTTTTTTTTAGCTCCTAAGCTGATACATGACTCAGAATTTGCCAATTAAAGGCTACTGCCAGTCTCTCCATGTTATAACAGGCCCCCTACACAGCAAACAGGACAGTGCTGTTGTTAGGCCAGTGGATCAGCTGGCACCGAATCCCAAAGCATTGCCTTCTTTATTCAGTGCAGTAACTTACAGGATTAGACTAGAAAAATATTTGCATTCCTAAGTAAGCATGTTTCGTATCTAGCTCAAAGTCAGACACAGTGCTGTTATGCCTGACAAAACATTCTTCTGCCTCTCAGTATTTTGCATCTGTCAAAATAATTTTGCTTATTCAAAACACGAAAGACATCTCTATTTAAACTTGCTAGCATGCTATTATTTAGGACTGTCTTCTTTTTAAAAATAGAGAATTGCAACACATCCACTGGTTATTCACAAATCTGAAGCTCATGTTTTTATTACACGTGTGTACACACAGACACACATGCAATAAATTTATATACAAAACATAAAAAATGCATGGCACGTTCTATAGGGCATGACAGGTCTCTCCCCTCAGTTGTAAGCAGGGGGAAACAATATTTGAAACATTATAGCACACCTACGCAAATGCTGGAAGACAAGAGAGCAACAGACAGAGCAAGACCTCTATAAACTGCACAGCACAACACACATGCTGGTGCCTTAAAATTTAGTCCTATTCTTGGATATATTTGGAGTTTCCAAAAATGGCATATATTTTGCCCCATCAGCTCTAATTTTGTTGATATGACATAGCCACCTTCTATGCTGATTCAACCGGTTGTCTGCACAACAGCATCGTAAGTGATTATGCCATATCTCCAAAACTAGAGCTGATACCGTCAAACCAATGCTATTTCTGAAATCAGCATCCAAATGTATCTAAGAATAGGTCTAACTTCTGAAACATCCGAACAATTTTTTTTGGGTTGGGCAGTGTTTCCCAAGGCATCTCAAAGCAGCATCTTACAAAAGTACACAGAAGTATTTGTTATATAAAGTTTCTCAAGTTAGTTGTTCCTTTTCATAATTTGAGGGACAGCTTGGGGGGGCGGGACTTTGCTTCAACTCTCTGAAATGGAACAGAATGTCAATACTAAAGTTTGGGTTATTCTTTACACTGTAAAGATTGGCACTGGGGTGTAAGTTTGTTTTGTATCTCACTCAAAATTAGGCAGCATCCTGTTATACCTTAGAACATTTCCCTTTGCAACTCACCATTTTAAACAACATTCCTTCTCTTAGGGTGCAACCCTACCTAACTTTCCAGCACCAGGTAAGGGCAATGTAGCTTGGAAGTAAGGGAACAAACATTCCCTTACCTTGAGGAGGCCTCCATGAATACTATTCCACTGCAGAATGCAGAATATGCCCCACTGGCACAGCTATGTCAGTGCTGGAAAGTGGGGTTAAAATTGCGTCATTATACGATTCTGACTACTTACTATTTATCCACTTTAACATACTTACAGAAAGACTCATCCCTTGCGAGTTGATAAAAGCGGCGACAGGCTTGGGAAACCTGAGAAATATCTTTATGAGTCAGCAGAGAAAAGATGCCAAGCCATAATTCATCAGGAAGAAGCAGCCATGGTGAGTGGTTGCTGTCACTGCTACTTTTCTAAAAATCACAAAAATTACCGTGTGTGAAAGCAAAGAACAGCAAAAGTCAACAATGCCCAAGTGCAATCCAATACATAGCAAATGACAAACAGCTGAGCAAGATAAGCAGACACCAGCTTGGCATCTCTAAATTGAAGTGGAAAAGCGGGGCATAAATGGCTTTAATAAATCTAATAAATTTTTGGCAAAATGAAATAATCTGATCTACTTACAAAATGGCAGTAGTTCTTTTAATCTCACTACCAGAGCAGTAACCTTGTTGGTCTATTGCAGTACCATCACCTCAAAGCATCTTAAACAAGAGCCTCAAAGCATCTTAAACAAGAAACAATGTATTTTACCATGAAGTTTTCGTTGGCTACATCTCTCCTTATCACAAGCATGTGTTCTTACAGTCTACAAAAGCATTCTGCTTAAATAGATTGGTTAATATTTAAAGTGTCATGAGAGTTAATGATAGTGAGACAAAATCAACAACAAATGTGAAGAGCTGGTCAATTTCTTCCTGTTAAAATCATGACTTCCAACAACTACTGAATCTGACTTTTTAAAACTGATGTTTCAGGATTATCCATTAATGTAAATGTATTTCTACTTCATTTTCTGCAAACCAACAATATTAGGATGAAGACAAATCACACTGGAATTCATTTCAATACAGCAGAGAAGACAATATCTTATTTTCACATGCAGGTGTGTCAGTTCCTCCAAAGGCTGGGATGATGCCTCTGAATGCCAAGGCTATTTACATCCCACAAAGTAAAAGTAATCACTGGGCTGGGTGTTGGAAATATGACTCCAGATGGAACTTCCTCCACAATTGCCATCCCAACATTAATGGTGCTGGAAGTGTGATTAGAGCATCTGACTTTTTTTTAAACATTAAAATAGTGCCTGCAGTGACCCTGCCCAATGGAGAAGGTGAATTTTTAAAAAATATCCTCCTCCCTTGAAATTTCTGTTAGCTTCAGGAGAGAAAGTCCTTAAGAAGTTGACCTGATTAAGGCTGAAACTAAAATGTTATAAAAGATGCACAGACAGTGCTTAAAACGGCAGAGCTGCACCCCATCTCACCACCCCAATATCATCTAGTTATTAAAATAATCCATGTTTCTGCCAATGTTTCAGAAGTTTTTGCAATGGAGCTGAGATAGGGAAACTCAAGGTCAAAGATCACTATCACAATTCTATTCAGACCCAGAAAACCATGTGCATGCATGTATGTGTGTATGCATACAGTGTTATACAATTTCTTATTTACAAACATACACACCCTACTGATGTTATTAATGAAGCTATTGTAGCCTTTGGTTCTGTAAGAACATTAAGCTGGTGCAGAGGATATCCCACCAAACCAGCCCTATGCAGTACCAGATGTGTGCGTTCACAGTGCAAGCAAATTTTGACTCCTCCCTTTGTTTCTTGGTTCCTTTTCCTGATTGTATAGGCAGAGAGGTCCTTCTGAAGTATGTTTAGTAATTTACATAGCGAGATAGTTCAGATGAACTGCGCCATGAGATTAGGGAAGGTAGCCTGGAAAAGAGGGAGGACCAAGGACATGTGTGCAACGTAAGCAAGAATGTTAATTATCACATGGGGTGGGGAGGGGAATATCATCAAACTAGCCAATTATCAATTGATAGCTAGAAAGAAATATATGCACGATCTCTGATGCTATTAGGTTATACTATGTAGCTGGGAACATGAAGCATGTTTACCAAATATATTTCACGATAATCTTGAAAGGCACTGTCACGCTGCTGTCTTGATTTTGTCCCTGAGAAAGAGAGAAGATTTTACTAGGGTTTCCTATAGCTGTTCTTATTTTGGACTGCAATACACACTTCAGAAAACCTGTAACAAATTTGTAGCATCCTTACCTAAATCAACATTATCTGAATTATTTTTATAAACGTAGGCAACATTATTTGCCTAAGTGTATCCCCATGTTAGTGCCCTGAAGGTTCTGAATGCAGGCCTGTAATAGTTAATGTTTAGCTGCATAATCATTGCTGCAGAGCTCATGGCAACTACAAAGAATGCAACTTTTGAGTTAAACCTGCTTATGAGCTAGGTGTTAAATTAATTACAGACATTAAGGAATAGACATGTCTATTCAATCACATCTGCCTTCTTACTGCAAAAAGGTTCCTCTTGGGATGACACACAGAAAAATATGCATATAGATCTACTTCAACATCTATATCTAATGCCATTTTTTTTAAAAATGAACACACTTTTTGTGCTGGTAGCCCATGCAAATATCCAACAACTGAATGAAAAAATTCGACACACAAGAAACTGACTTGTTCGTCCTACACAGACAGTAGGATGGCACTATTGGAAGACAGCGGCATGTATCACATTGGAGGATGTGTAAATGAATGAGCCCTTAATAGTGTAGCTGACATTACTGGGTCCTGTTGTCAGGCCTGGCACAGTAGTCTAGACCTGAGTTACTCTTTTGGCTCTGGGAACAATAGCCTTGGCATGAGGTCGGCCATTAGTTGCACCTGTGTGCTGGCCTCTGAGCAGTGATGAGAGCAGCTGTGGAGAAGTGAGGACATGCAGGCATGCACGCCCTCCATGGCCGCACCAGTCACGGCTCCGATTGGTGGCAGGAAACAAGGGTAGATATATAAGGTACAGCGTTACCCCCTATCAGCTTGGGTTAAGAAGGAAGGAGGGGGAAATGCTGCCCAACTGTAAGACCAATTGCTGTATACAAGATCTGTCTGCTGCATCCTGCTATCTGACTGAATTTCTGGAATTGGAGCTTGGCGTTTATCTGACTACTGAGACCTCTAATACAAGCCTATCTACAGAGCAAAGCTGTGTGTCTGTGACTCCTTTACCTCAGCGCTGGAAAGCCGAGCCTCGTACGACTCTGGCGCCACTTCCTCTGCTAAAACAACCGGGCACTCTGTCTGACATGCTCCAGAGTCCCGGTAACTGGGTGCTTCCCAGTATGGCAACTGGGACACTCCTTGTTACCTGTCACTGTGTTGATACAAGAAGAGTGTTGATAATGAAGTTTGTGGCAGGGTCTGGTCTCTATATTTGTATCTGTAATACAGATGTCATCTTCTGGGTTGCCTTTGGTACCAGTCTACTCCTGTCTTTTTTTTTTTTCACTTCATTGAGGCCTGGGGAAGGCGTGGGCCTGGGATGCAGCTGTTAGGCTGGGGCCCCAATTCGGTTCTGACCCAAGGAACCCCATGGCGTGGCTAGAGCCTCCCCTGGGGTAAGGGGACAAACTTGCCCTTGCCCAGGGGAGGTTTCCCAGTGCACCTAAGGTGAGCTGGATTTGGCGTAGGCCTATTGGCCTCTCCAAACCAGTGCAATTTAGGATTTTGCTGTTAGAGACAATATACTCAAGGCATTTCAAGTATCAATAATATCGTTGGAAAACAAAAGTTAACTCTCCTTTTAACCTCTAAAAATAATTGCTAATAGTTAACATATATTGTGAAATGTGTTTTTACTTACATGCATTTGTAGTTTTAAGAACACTTCTTTTGTCCCGATTATCAGATGCTATCTTCTTATTTTTATTTGATCTAGTTATATCAGAGGCACAATGTATTTTGTCCTGCTTGAAAGAGATACAGCCTGTATTAAAGAAGAACATTTTAATCAAATGACTTTTTTTAAAAAAAAGGTGTTTTATTACTTATAGGAGCAGTAAAACTGATTCTTCAGATGTTCCACAAAAAAGCAAGTACTGGGTCTAGATCAAGAGAAATATCCTGGGATTAGGCCATCCCTTATTTGGATCTGACAATACTTACTGATAATGGCAGTTGTGCATTATCACGCAGCTGCGGCTTGCCAGGCAGGTTCTGACCAGGGCCAGGTGCTTTTGGATGTTTTTTCTTCGCTATGTTTGGAGTTAGGGGTCCCGTTGGCCCATGATAAGACAGAGGGCCCTTGTAGTGTATTTACATTTTTAGGAATTGAGTTGGACTCGGAGGCGGCCTCTAGCAGGCTCCCTAAGCTCGTTAAGGTGAGGGATTTGCTGAGGGCAGGTATTCAGGCAGATAGGTTAACTTTACGTGAGCTTCAAGTTTTGGTTGGCCATTTAAATTTTGCCTGTAGGGTCGTGGCGCCGGGGCGGGCCTTTCTGAGGCGTCTTTGTGACGCCATGGCCAAATTGAGGCGGCCACACCACAGGCTAAAGGTTTCCAGAGGCATGCGCGATGACATGCGCATGTGGTTGAGTTTTCTGGAAGGGTTTAATGGTGTCTCTTTTTGGAGATCATCTTTGTTAGTGGAGGCTGAGTTGCAGGTCCACTCAGATGCTGCAGGCAGCCTCGAGTTTGGAGTGTATTTTAGAGGATGTTGGTGTGCTGGCCGGTGGCCAGTCTCATGGGTGCGGGAAGGTACAATATCCGACCTTACCTTCTTGGAATTATTCCCGATTGTGGTCGCTGTCCACATTTGGGCTAAGGAGTTTAGTAACTCCACCGTGCTTTTCTGGTGAGAAAAACAGGCAGTGGTCATGGTTGTCAACCAGCAAACCTCATGTTCGAAGAGGGTTATGAGGCTGGTTCGGGCTTTTGTGTTGCAGTGTCTGAGGATAAATACGCTATTTCAGGCCAGGCACATTCTGGGGCTGGACAACACATTTGTCCCTGGAAGGACAAATCCTGAAGCTGAAGCTCAATTACTTTGGCCACCTCATGAGAAGAGAAGACTCTTTAGAAAAGACCCTCATGCTGGGAAATATTGAAGGCAAAAGGAGAAGGGGGCGGCAGAGGATGAGATGGTGTCACTGAAGCGATGAACACGAAGTTGGGCGAACTCTGGAAGCTAGTGGAGGACAGGGAGGCCTGGCGTGCTGTGGTCCATGGGGTCGCGAAGAGTCGGACACAACTTTGCGACTGAACAACAACAACAAAGGACAGGCAACTCAAATGCAGGCCTAATGCCATCTTAGCAGGCCTAATTCCATCTTTAAGCTGTCGGGCCTCTGTGAGGGTAGGCAGTGCGTTAAAACAGGCCCTGGTAGGAATTTAATTTAACAGCACTGGTGCCTCATTCCTTATCAGTTGGCCTAGGGAATTTTTGGGAGACTTCATAGAACAAGCAACTCAAGGACACCGTGGTGCCATCCACCTCCTCCCCACATGCCCTCACAGCTGTAATTTATGTTGGTGATTGCCTCCCTGTTACTAGGCATAAAGGCAATCAGCATTGATTGTAAGCAGGGGATGAAGGGCTATAAAAATCTCCTTTGGCTTGTGTTAGTTTTTCAGCTTTTCTCTGGCTGTTCCAGACATGGCTTGATTGCTTGCTTCCTACACTACAACCTGGGTAATATCTGACTAGCAACTTAGCGTTAAGCAATGTTAGTCTCAGTAAGAATAAAAAGTTAGAATTTCTTATTTTTATTTGTTATGCATTGTATCTCATTTATGTTTGCCCTTGGGCCGTGTAACCAACTGAGTCTTTGTTTTAATAAAAATTTGTCAAGCTTAATTGCTTGAGTGTGAGTGCGTTCTGTTGGGGGGGGGGAGGTTTAGGGTGCTGGCTAAATCCAACTCGCTCTTTGCCCGTTACCATTGCAATAGGAACTGCTAAACTATTTCTTTTTGGTTTAAGGCTTTTGCCCAGACGGCCGCCTCTAGGTTAATTGAGGCTGGAGGTAGTGGGAATTGCCTTGTTTGCTGGTTAACTCAAGCCTGAGCTGCTCCACTGAGGCTTGAGTCAGCAGTTATTGGAGCTGGTGGCGTTTTTAGCAGGTTTTCCTATTAGCATCTATTTTGGCAGTACTCACGGCTGGCCACGGAAGGATCCAAAGTCAGGCAATTAACAAAAGTTATGTTGAGGGCCTGGGTTTCTTAAAAAACCTTCCCGTGGCTGGTTCTTTAGTCAGTGTTTGCACGCAGTTTGGAGGAGATGGGATTACACATGGTACCTATGGGCTTCACTCCTTTTGTATTGGGGCCGCCACCATGGCAGCTGGGATGGGTTTGTCTCCCACTGCCATCAGACGAATTGATAGGTGGCGGTCGGAAGCCTACAGGTATTATGTTCAGAAGTGAACCAATTGGTGGCCTGGCTTTGCCAGTGGGTGGTTGGACGCCTACCTTTCCTGGCTGTTGCCAGTGAGGCGGAGGGATGCCATCGTGTGGGTGTTGTTAATGCCTTTCGGTTAAGTTGCTTGGGGTCACATTTCCGTAGATAGTTGCCACAGTTGTGGGGCACCTATTGTTTCTTTTATTCTCTTTTATTATTGTTTCTTTTATTCTCTTTTATTGTTGTTATTTTATTCTTTCTTCTCACTCTTGTTTCTTTTATTGGCAGGTGGCCAGACGCTTCCGCTTCAGGTCCTGGTATGCAGGCACTCCATCATCTTCTGGGCGAAGAAGAGGGCCGTGTCCAGTGGCTTTGACATCCAGCTTGGGCTATGTGGTAATGCCTGCATGGGCTGGTTGGCCAGGAGAGGCATGCGGTGGGGGCAGCTTTTGCCAATGCTGTTTGAGTACCTTCATTCTAACCCCCCCTTAGGTACTACTGTTGCATATAGGGGAGAATGACCTGGGCCAGAGGACATCTTTGTGCTTGAGGCTCCAGGTTCGTTTACCATTAGGTCTTGGATCCCAGAAATTGTTTTTCTGTGGTCCAACATATTGCCAAGGATGGTATGGAGAATAACAAAGAATTGAAGAAGATTGAAGTCACCTGTAAGAAACTTAATTCGTACCTGGGGGGGTTCGTTGTGGCGATTGGGGGGCAGTCATCTCTCATCCCAGGATTAGATTTGATTGTCCGAGCTTATATTGCCGCGATGGGGTTCATTTGTCGGCCACAGGTGCCGACATGTTCTTGTTTGATCTGCAACAAGACGTTTTACAGGTTTTGTCCTGGTGGGGCGAGAGGGACAAGCACTAGGCTGTCCTGTCGTGTGGCAGGTGTCATGCAGGAGGGTAGGTAGTTAACAGCTTGGTGTCCATTGGAGGCTTGCAAGGGCAGGCTGGTGGAACTGGAACCCTCAGGCTTGCTTGCCCAGCTTGATGAGGGGAACAGCAAAACCTTCTGTTCAGGAGAGGCAGGGGCTCCCTTTGTGTGGGGAGGCCTCGTCATCCTGCAGCCTCAGCTCCCCTAATTTTGGGGGTGATCTATGACAGGCTGACTGGGCTTTGGTCTGGTTGTCTTGAAGGCAGATGGCACGCCCTTTACCTAACAGGTGAGGCAGGATATGCCGGCCACCTCACCTGCAGTTAGATCCGCACGGCTATCTGGGGTGAAGTTGTTCCTGTTGCAGATTTAATTGTATTCAATAAAGTGGCCCCTTTTATCCATCATGTGTCTCATGACATTATTGGGGGATGCATGGTAATACTTTTCTCTTAAACACTATACACACAGAGAGAGAAATTTCCTTGCCAATCAATAGAAGAATTTTTTCACAATATATGTGGACAAAACATATAAAGTAAAGTCTGGTTTACAAATCAGGTCCAAGTTGTGGAAGCTCCCTCATCTCAGCTCTCTTCTTGCTACTTTCTTTCTTTTTTTTCCAAAATAATTTTATTTTTCTACTATACAGTAATGGGAAAGGGGAAACATTTGTACAAAAAGGGAGGGGGGAATAACACAAGGTATACACAAAAGGTTATGGAGAGATTACATCACTAAAGTAAAATCTATTTTAACTGCAGTACATTTTATCAAAAAGTATTAGTAATAAGCTATTACCAAGCCAAGCCTCATATAATATTCTAAGCAAATATATCCATCAAAGTTCATTTATTAATCTATATTAGTAGTCTTAATATTTCATTGTCTGTCAATGTAGTCCAGTCTTTATTTGGAGCCAAAGAGTTTCGGTACTTTGTTCTGATGTGACAAAAGCAGTTTAGTTGCCTCGTATTTGATGGAAGTTCTTAAGATCAAGAGCTGATTTTTTGTTATTGTTTATTGTGTCGGTGTTTATCTTGTATTTATTGTTATGCCAATAAAGGTATGAAATTGAAAAAATTGATTGAGTTTCGGTAGAAAATATTATCACTGACGTCAAATCTTATCTTATGCTGTTCCTGCTCCTCATTGGCCACTTTGCTCTCCCTTATTTTGACTACATTTTATCATAGTGCCTTCTCTCTCAGTAAAAAAAGAAAGATAGAAAGAAAAAGAGGAAAAAGACTACTTTTACTATTAAAATAATAAGAAATATAAATTACAGCCAAGGAGGGACTACTGCCTGTCTTTTGCCTTCAAATCTAATATAATTCTATCAGTGTGACATCCCTGTATAATTCTAAACTTCAACGTTAAGTAAAAATAAAGAGTCTTCTCCTTAGGTTATATCTTATAAACTCAATTTTATCTGGACATCCAGTTTGGCTTAAACTGAAAGGTAGTCTTAGAATATCGCTTGTAATAAATCTTAACTTTTATATCTGGTATAAAGACATCCCCCCCTGCATTAAGTCATTCTGAATATCTTCTTTATATAATCTTTAATTTATACATTTCAACAATATATATCTTATGAGTTCAGTTATCACTGGATATCCAGTTTGGTCTAAGCTGGGGAGCAGTCCCAAAATATCGCTTTGTTATGAATCAACTTTATATATCTGTAATTAAGACATCCCCTCTCACCCAGACCATTCTAAATATCCTCTTTGTATATTCTTAAATTCAAATTCCGACACCATAATTGGCCTTGTCCCAGTTGAAGTTCCAGTATTCTCTTTCTATAAGGTGTACATACATTTCTAAATAAGCATATGAATAATAAGCAATAGACTAGCTTTAAACTATAAGCACTTAATCTATTTAGCACTAGCATGCCTTCCACCTGCCAATCTACACCCCAAACCTCCAATCATACTTTCTTGCAATATGTAATATAATCCAGTTTAAAGTTTATTAAAATCTTCTTTACCCAAAGTATCTACTTCTTTAAATTTATCCAATTTCCAAATTGTTTATGGTAAAGCTTCTAATTGGTTTATCATAAATCTTAAATTCTTCAAGGAGAAAGCGGTATTTTCTCAAGATTAGCACAACATTCATCTTCCCCTCTATCAGTCAGAAATCATCTCCTTCTTCATGCGCCATAAGACCAAGAGAGGGAACGACACCATCTTGGTGCATCGTAACAGTTAGTTAAAAGTTATTATAATTAATCTCTCATCAACATTAATCAAACAATCTCATCGCTAGGATGCTAGTGAGTTCCCCACTCTCACCCCACCGATGATAGAAACAACCCAAAGCCTGTCAAAGTTCCAGTCCACAGCGTGTGATTTCTGTTCTCCTCCATAAATCCAACTGACAGCTTTAGATCTTCCACTGGTTCAGTAGTATATCTCTCCTGTTCATTTGTCTTTCATTCTTAGAAGAAGTTTCATTATCAGTAAAAGTCCAATGTTGTTGTCCGTCATGCTGTAGCTCCTTAATCTCCTTTTTTTTTTCCCTTCTTCTTCTTCTTTTTTTTTTTAAGGGGGTTAGATCACATACAGTTCTTTCCTTTTGTTTTATAAGAAGCAAGAAAGTATAAGTCCAAATAATTTTATAACAATTTCCATAATTTTATCTTGCAAGGCACTTTTAAACTCTTTTTGCTCTCCAGCTGTGGGGTTTCAGAAAATTTCTTTCTTTTCCTTTATCTGCCCCTGGCGGCCATCTCTTCTCTCCCTGAGCAATTCCGTTCACTCAGTCCATTAATTATATGTCTAAATTAGCAAATTCTTGTCCTCCTCCAGCCCATACTTTCTCTGCGTGAGAGGTTACAGAGGTTTGACTTACAAATCCAGCTGGATACCTTCAAACTCCGTTCCAGATCTTCCCATCGAGGCTGTCAACACTTGCCTGCGTCCGTTGAGGCACAGGATTCTATTCGCCCTTCTGCTCTCGGGCTCCAGTTCACTCCAGGAATTGGCCACTTCCCAGAGCATACTGGTGGCTGCCCTTGCCCTAAGGTCACTCTCCTGCGACCCCAGGCTGGCTACCCATTAAGGGCTCCAGAGAAAGGACGAAAGTATGACTGGTCCATTTCCAGAGGGAAGAGAACGATCCTCCATGTTGAAACAAGCCCCACCTCTCCTCTCTTCTTGCTACTTTCCATTGTTTTTCTAATTAACCAGCATGGTTAGTGGCAAAACCACACAGGAAACCATTGTTAAAGCGAATCATAGTTTAATAAAATTGCAAAGCGATGATCCCTTACCCCAAAGAGACCTCTTGCACTACAGGATAAAGTAGTGGTCATTTTAGTACCACAGGGCACCAGATAAGCATAGGATTGGGCCTTAGACTACCAGATGGCTATAAATGCCTTTTTCAAACTATTGGTGTACTTTTGGGATTTTGGTGTTTTTTTTTCAAGTTTGCATGGGTATGATTTGAACTCTTGTAAACTACCTTGAACAGATCTGAAAAAGCAGGTTATAAAAAAAGAACATCTCATTGTGGTCCCTGACACCAATAATGTTATGGAAACAACATTCTCTCTAACACCAGTGATTCTAACTTCAGATTTCACACACCTGAAGATGGAAACCTTTTACGCCTCTCAGTGTTATAGCTGCCCTTCCTTGTGCCTTCATTGGCTGATGCAGGTCTTTGAACATGAGATTTACTGCAAGAAAAAAAATCAGATAAAAAAACCCCACACGAACACCAGTGTGCATTACTGACTGGAGCATTAAGTTTAAACACTGAAGCCATGGGTTCAAATCTCTTCACAATCCTAGAATCATTGAGTTAGGCAAGATACTGTCCAAGATCTGCAAAATGGGAATAGTACTGTACTGACTTTTGTTACACTGGTTTTGTAAAGAAGAATTTTAGGTGGTGAGACTGTGAATGAAGGACACACTTGTTTATTTCTTGTTTTATAGTTAGAAATTAGAAACAAAGTGTTGTTCTTTTCTTGTAAAATTCAATGATAATTTTCGTTCGTTAAAAATTGTACACTTCCTTCAATACCACAAAAAGTAACTGACATTGCAGTTCTGATAAACTGATTTAAAACATAAATGTATTAGGCTGCAATGCTATCCACACTTACCAGGAAGTAAGTCCCATTGGCTATAATGGGATGTACTTCTGAGTATACATGCATAGGATTTAATCAGTTAAAAGGCATAAAATTTATAAATTGAAAATGCATCATACTGTTTGACTACCCTAACTCTTCCAAAAAGCCATTCCCCCAAAAAAGGAGAAATTGATGAATGTACTAAAACATGAACAGAAAAAAGTACGATGAACAAAATTATCACTCTGGTGAAATCTGAAAATACTGATATGCATCTTTCAAGAGAAGTCATCTTATTTACTCACATTATGATATTGTTGTGAAAATATACCATTGTAAAATATTAAAACTGCAATTAGGAGCTCTTTAATCAGCCCTAATATAACTAATTCTCAATTATCTTTTTTAATTCAATGAGAAGAGCTAGACAGTAGAAAACCATAGTAAATCAGAGCTCCCTTTAAAAATATCAATGGTTATTTTTAAGGGCTTGTCTAAAAATAAGTTAGACAATTTTTAGTTAACTTAACTAAATAAGTTAACTTATTTACTTAACTTAACTAGTCTGGTGCCCCTGTAGAATATTAATCCTGATGCCATGTGAAGTTAGCATACATTTGTTGGTTCTGCAATATGCAAGGAATCAGTGTAAAAACCCCAATCCCATTTAAAAGCCTGCAAAAAACATTGAGAACAGAGAAATGCCGATGTTGAAAAATAAGTCAGCTAACCTTGGCTTCAGTTCTCCATGTGTGAATGACCATGCAAGGCTAGCTCTCTGCCAGGGCCTCCGAGGACCAGCAACCTCAGTGCTGGTTTTCCTAGTCTCAGGCATCTTCTTGTCTATAAAAGATGACCCACAAAACGTAATCACAACCGTATAGAATTTCATACCCACAACAACAGTTAGTCTAGTCTTGGTTATGTTGTAACTCAGTATTCTTCAACCTGTGGGTCAGGACCCCAATGGGGTCACAAATCCACATTTTGGAGGGTCGTGGCAAACATTTAAAGCCTGTGCAAGAGAAGGCTTGAATCCAATCAAATAATGGCACTGCTTTGCCAAAGCTGAGCTCTTTAAGTAATCCTGCACAGCTTCTTCTTGCTGTCTTGCCCTGAAGCGTTTACGGCCAGCTCTGCTTGGGCTGCTACCTCACAGGGTACCCAAGAGGCAGAGAGAAATGGTGCAGGTGGGAGCAGCAGGTGGTCAGTGATAGGGGCATATTATGTCCTAGGAGGGGAGTTGGGATTGGTGGTGGGTCCCCAGCAGTGATGTCATCCAGGCGCGCCAGGAACCAGAGCGCCCGGATGATTGACAGCCCTCCACCCCTACGGTGGAGGGCTGCCACGCCTCCCTGAGCCTCACAGCGCCTGAATCGCTCCATTTCAGAGCGATTTGGGACGCGAGGGAGGGTGGGCCCAGGAGCAGCTTGTCCATCCTCCAGAGAGGCGGCGCGGCCCAGGTCCGTCCGCAGAACTAGCGGAACGGCGTACCGGGCCGTTCCGCCTGGATGACGCCACTGGTCCCCCGTCTTATACTGTAATTATTGTTATATTTATTGGGGTTGTGGCACAGAAAAGGTTGAAGACCACTGTAGTAGCTGATGCTTAGGTTATGAGAGTCATATGCAAACATGGATCTTCATCTTACTAGCTCATCTGTCTAGGATATTGTCTGATCTTTCTCCTAACGTAATTCATTTTGTCCAGCCCAAAAGATTATACATAATGAGGGCCCCAAACCTGATGGTGTGAATGTGCAAGATCTGTGATCCAATCTTGTACTTAAAATTAAATATAATTTAAAAGCAGCCATGGAAGTTTCAATTTCAACTGGGGCGGAAGCACAGGAGAAGGGGCTTAGCCCTTTCTTCCATGCTGCTTTTGATACAATAGCTTTAGAGAAGTGTATTGATAACTCCTGCTGGGGAGAATAGCCATGATATACGTACCTGTCTTTGGGTTCAACAAAGATTTCCAGGGAGGGCAGTTTCTATTGTAAAAATAATATTGGGGTGTGGGTTAAATATCCCAGCACTACTACTTGGACCAAAGCTGCTACCCCCACTGCTACTTTTGAGGGTGTTTTTTAAAGACCTCGGGACATCTGACCACCAATTTCCTGTGTCATAGGTGCTTTGAAATCAAGTATATGGGATTATTTTTAGCATTAAGAATGTTTATACTGTATATCACCTTGCCACAAAAGTTTGCAAAGCAGTTTACATGGCCAAAGAAATGGATAAAAAATGGTTATTTATTCCAAAGCGCCTCACTGTCTGGTTGCTGTTAAAAGGTTGTGATGGAGTGAGCACAGCCTGTATGAAAAGAAAAGACCTTCCTGAACTATTTAAAGGATGAACTATTTAAAGGAACAAGCGATTTACAGAACAACAATCTTGCATGACAGTATCTATCTAGTTTTACCTTTTGGGACATGCGCATTTCCTGGTTGTCTCTTGTTAGCAAGTTCAAGATCAGTCAAAATGTTAGAACTATTTGCAAACAAATTTGTCTCTTGTTCTTCAGAATGACTTCCCAGTTGTCTGACAACCTCAGTTCTTTCATCCTTGAGGCAGCTTTCTTCAGAAGCTCTGTTCCTATATTCAGTATCCAGATGCTCATATCTGTTATTACTTGTATGGCAACCACCTACAAACATGCTTATATCTTTAGAAAATCCTGCAAGTTCTTGACAAGAAAATGAATGGTTGCCATCTTCATGCTGAAGCCTTTTGGACTCATTGAGAAAATTCAAGTAAAAATAATATTTAGCCAATATGCTATCATCATGGCCAGAATCAGATGGCAATTTGTCATTCCAGAATACCTTCTTGCAACCATCAACTTTCACTCTACGGTTGAGGAGCTCCCCTGAGTTATTTTTAGGACCTACTACTGCTGTGATAACATCCTCATGTTCATCCTCATTTTCATGTCGGTAATCTTGCACATGTTTTGGAACTGTATGGAACGTATGTGCCATACTATCATTACCAAACCGTGGTAAGACGTCTTCCAAAATGCAGCCATAATTGTTGCACAAATTAGCAGCATTTTCACAACTTTGATTAAAGCACTCTGGGTCTGCTTTACAAGCACTATTTCCTGACAGCTTCGGTAATGAATTCTTACAGAAACTGCTAATCTGTTTAGCTGGATCTTTCATCAAGGATTTTAATTCTATTCCCCTTTGATCTCTGTTGCAGTTGGTTCCACTAGATATACCATCTGCTTGTTCTTCAGTAAATTTCCTTTCTTCAAAAACCTCATCTCTCCCTAACACATGCTCCAATTTAAGTTCATTTCTCTGATCTGTATCTTTCTTTAGAAGCTGAAAAGTTGACATCCTCTCCCTTGATGCATCTTTTTTCACGTCAGACACATGAGCCAAAGAGAGGCTTCCATATGCAGCCAGCTCAAGTATGTTTTCTGCAATATCGCTGGTCTCACTAGAGCAGTCAGTTTTTAGGGGCCACATGAAAGCCTTCCGTTTTTCATATCCTTTGATCTCCAAGAGTTTCTCTGTTCCTGGATTCCACTTTTCACAGCTGTCAGCCCTTTTGGTGGAAGAAAGTTTGTCCCCTGGCAATGGTAAACTGAAGCCATTTATGTTTTCTGGCTTGGGAAAATCACAACATTTAAGAGAGTTTTTGCATTCTTTGTTCTCTAGAGCTGGTGGTTTTAGACACATTGTCTTCACATCAGGCCATTCCTCATCTGAACTGTCATTGAGAGGACGCCAAAAATAAGTTGCTAAATTTTCATGCAAGTCCATCGTGGGTGTACATAAATCATCATCCTTGCAGACAGTATAAGAGTTTTGAAAGTGGACTTTTCTTGTGCTTTGCTGCCTGTAGTCAACTGCCCCAAATTCTCCTGAAACACTAGTAGAAACTACAGTATCTTTTTCTTCCCAATTATGCTTGGCTCTCTGAGTAAGACATAAACTCTTACTTGGAGAAGATAATGTACTATTATTCAGCAAAATAGGGGGACCACACTCCAAGCAATGTTCAGAGGTTTCAGAAGTGCTTAAACCCTTGCAAACATCTGCATCCAATAGCTGCAGATCAAAGTTTTCAGTCCTTTCATATGTGGAAGCATTACTTCTGCTGTTTTGAACTATCCCCTTTTCAGCATCCTGATCCAAGGCAGATCTTTCAATTGACTGGTCTTGTAGGTTCTCCCCAAAAGGATGTTTTTCAAGAAACAGTTCTGCCCAACTGACAACATGTTGGAGTTTCTGTGTCTCAGGAAAATTTATATTCTCAAGTAGTTTATCATCTAATTTTGAAATATAAGCACCACTCAAGCATTTTCTACATGGTGCTTCATCTGTAGTATTTGTTTCTTGAAGCATTCTTTGATGCATTACTCCAGAGTGTCTCTGAAGTGGATGCTTTTTTCCATTTATTGTATCACTGGGCTGCTGAGCGTCCATTTTAGCATTAGCTAAAGAATGCAGTGTGAAAGCTCTGGGCATGACTGAATTGGGGCTATTATTTTCGAAGGATCCAACCATTGTCTTCCCATAGAAAGAAAGTCGTTTACATCTTAAGAACTTCCGGTTCTTGGTCCGTGGTGTATCCATTTCATTAACGGTCTCAGCCATTTGTGGTTCTAATGCCTTATGAGACAGGTGTTCCATCTGTAGAAGCAAACACAGGCATCACCAGACAGGATCTTCTGATGGAATATGTGATATTTCTTACAAATAAATTCAATTAAAATGAATAGGCAGCCCACAAATACAAACTTTCTGTGTTGCACAGGGCATAATCTGCCATTAGAGTCACAGTCACCATTTTAGCCTTGGCACAACAGTGGTGAGTGTTAAAGCGCAGGTGCTCATCATCACATCCTCCCCGTAATCACATTCCATTAAGACATTAAGGCTGCAATCTTATCCACACTTACCTGGGAGTAAGCCCAGAGAGAAGCAATGGAACTTGCTTCTGAGTAGACATGCATAAGATTGGGCTCTCAGATAACAAGAAAAATCAACTTGAATTTGCGGCATTGGAGAGTTTTCTCACCCTTTTATTTCTACTTTTTAGCTGAGTACATTTAAAGATCTAGCTCAATGTTTTTCAACCATGGGATTGGGACCCTAATGGAGACACGAAGTCTCAGATGTGCACCAGGTAAAGGGGGAAACATCTGGTGTACACCTTTGGGGTACTAGGAGAGTATGTCTCAATCCTGCTCAGGATTTTAGAAATTGTGCTAAATTAGCTTTCAATAGTGCCGGGATTCATGGTAACTTTTTCTACTCTAATATACATTGAACAGTGTTGGGAGGGATAACAGGGATGGGGAGTGGGTGATAATGGGGCCAGGGAGTGGGCAGATGTGGTCCCAGGAGGAGTGGCACCAATAATGGGTCCCAGTCTCATAGTTTAGGGGATGTGGTGGCGCTGCTGGTTAAACCGCTGCTGCTGGGTTTTGACCTGAAGGTTGGGAGTTTGAGATCATGTGACAGAGTGAGCTCCTGTTGCCTGTCCAAGCTCCTGCCAAACTAGCAGTTTGAATGCCAGTAAATAGGTACCACTTCGGTGGGAAGGTAACAGTGTTCCGTGCGCCTTGGTGTATAGTCATGCTGGCCACATGACCACAGACACTTGTCCTCGTACAAACACCGGCTCTACAGGCTCTGAAACGGAGATGAGCATCATCCGCTACAGTCGGTCACGTCTAGACCATTCGGTCGTGGGGAAACCTTTACCTTTTTAGTCTCATACTTAAATTAATGAATTTATTTATTGGGGTCATGGCACAAAAAAGGTTGAAGTCCAGTGATCTAATTGACTTCATTTGAAACCCTTGGAGTGAACTGCTATTATTTTAAACCAAAAGGTGTACCCAAAGTAAACAGAAAAATGGGATTTTAAAAATATTCCAAATGAACCTGAGAGTGAGTCCTGGCAAGACAGCAGATATTACCAGTACTAGCCTATGCATGTTTACTCAGAAGCAAGTCCCACTCTATTAGCAGAACTTCCTCTCAGGTAAATGCACATACACTTGTAGCCAGTGGTGTTATTCTATCGGAATGCTGGGTGGGACATCCGGGTGATTGACAGCCCGCCCGTCGCGTTCCACAGCTTTATGCTGTTTGCGTAACGTACGGCGTAATGCTGCATAACGCGACAGGCGAGCTATCGATCACCCGGATGTCCCACCCAGCGTTCCGGTAGAATAACACCACTGCTTGTAGCCTTAGGCTGCAATCCTATACAAGCCTCACTGACCTTGGCAGTCAGTCGCTTCAGAATAGATATGCATAAGATTGTGCTGACAGTATGTAACACAAGTTACACAGGCAAGGTTTGCCACCTACTGAGCCTGACACTTCTTCCCAGTTAAAGTCCTTTGAAAACATTGCAAAGGCAGCACCTGAGCACTCTTGTGCAGGAGACGTCCTGCAGGCCCTCATTCCCTTAACTACAGTCCTGCTGACTCATTTCCAAAAAGTAACCTCCTTCTGTTCTTCTAGCATACAAGCCTTGGCTTTTTTTAAATGGTAAAACTGGATCTACCCTGAGCCTTCCCCAGATGATGATTTGTATAGCACCGTCAACACTTTACAAAGTGCAGACAATGTGGCCCAAATCTGAATGTTTTCAATCTAAAAGTTGGCACAGGACAGACTACAGAGGAAGGTGAGGGGAAATGTAAATACGGATTAATATGCATTTATTAAAGTTGCATGTACTTAAGTTCTGTGTAGCGTGTCCTCATACTACGGCATGAGAACTAGGGAGCTGTACCAAAGGCTTCATGAAAAAAGTGGGTCTTGAGGAAAAATCTGAAGGAAGTAATGGCCCAATCTTACCCAAGTTTCTGGTGCCAATGCAGCTGCAATGCAGCCCAAGGTAAGCGAACAAACATTCCCTTATCTTGAGGAGGCTGCCCTGACTTCCCCTCCATCACAGAGCACAGCACACATCCCATTGGGACAGCTACACAAAGGCTGGAAAACTGGATAGGATTTGGCCCCAAGAGAGGTCCATCTAAGAGCGCAATCCTAAACTGGCGTTAGGCTGGCATAAGCTAAACCAGCAAAGTTTGGCCACCGTAAAGCATGTTTGGACTACTCTCGGAGTCAGGGAGGATGGCTCACATCTGTGTGCTGGCCTCTTTGACTCCGAGAATGGTCCAAACATACTTTACAATGGCCTTTGTGCTGGCCAAACCTTGCTGGCTTAGCTTATGCCGGCCTAACTCAGTTTAGGATTGCGCCCTCACAGTGGTTCTGAAAGGTAATTCCAAGCTTACAAGAGTGAAATAGAGAAGTCATCTGAGGGAGAAGGAGACTTTTAGAAGGCTGAGGGTGTAAGAGAAGTGAAAGCTAGGTTGAACCAGTGTGACCTACAGAGTTACCTGCCCCCCAAAGTGCTACAGTTATGACTTAAACATTAACTGAGCACTCTCTGGCTAGAGACCTGGACTGTTCAGTAACAAGCATGCCAAACGTTCTCCAGACTCTTTTGTGCCAAATGAATAATATACAATACAATTGCAACAGCAAAAGCTGTGCAAGAAAAACTGTGCCTTTGGGATCAAATTTGGCCACATTGACCTTTTGCTTTTTTTGCTTTTGCTTTTTTTCCATATTGTGCTTTTCCTAATTTGTTTTTACAATAAGTGAAAGAAAGCTTGCCCAAAGTGCTTTTATACTATTAAGACTTTAATAAAAGAAAAATTCACCAGATGTGCTTCTGCCATTTCAACAACAGGATGGGAAAGGGCTTTTTGAATTGTCTGAGAACTCCTCTAAGGGGGCAAACCTAACCTGGAGTCACTTATGCAGCCCAGGAGTGTGGTAAATACACTATAAAGTGCATTTGCAACACTCTCAGAGTCAAGAAGGACAACACACATCCATGCGCTGACTCCAAGAGTGGTCCAAACACACTTTACTGTGCATTCACAACACTCTGGAGTTAGGCCGATACAGTTAGGCCAACAAGGTTTGGCTGACACAAGGGACACCGTAAAGTGCGTTTGGTCACTTGGAATCAAGGAGGATGGCGCACGTCTGTGTGTGGGCCTCTCTGACTCCGAGAGTGGTCCAAACATACTTTACAGTGTCTCTTGTGCCAGCCAAACTGTGCTGACTTAACTGTGCTGGCCTAACTGCAGGTTAGGATTCCGCCATAGGCTTTGAGGCTTGGCAGAAGTTAAGCAGGTGTAGACCTGATCAGTATTCTCATGGGAGCCATGTGTGCATGCTTGTGTGCGCATGTTTGTGTGTGTGTGTGTGTGTGTGTGTGTGTGTGTGTGTGTGTGTGTGT
>JAJKFI010000001.1:21557946-21591578 GCA_029204185.1 Lerista edwardsae
GTGTGTGTGTGTGTGTGTGTGTGTGTGTGTGTGTGTGTGTGTGTGTGAGAGAGAGAGAGAGAGAGAGACAGAGAGAGAGAACACAAGTAAGGGAAAGAGCCACACCTGCCAATATTATCTTTTAAGTGCAACTATCAGATGTTAAATGTACTGAAGAACTTTGAGGGGGGAAAACCAGCAGGGGAACTTTCAGGGGAAACCAGCATCCACTTCAGAGACATTCTGGAGTAACACATCAAAGAATTTTCCAAGAAACAAGTATTACAGATGCTGGTTTTTACCCTGAAAAACCATCTTTCAAACATTCTTTTAGGATCCATCCACAACACACTGGACATGTAGATAAATAAAGGCATCACATTGGCTAGCTGCAAAATATAACTCATACTGTATGTTTGGACATCTCTAACTTTTGTGGGACTAGAGCCAAAAAGTAATTAAAAACACATCACCTTTGCCCCTACAGCCAAGCATAGAAACATCCAACATGGTGCATTAGCTGTGGAAATGCCAGGTTCAGTTTTCCATGTGTTTATGAAGTAAACTGGATGATTGCTTGGCAAGTCACCATTTCTCAGCCCAATATAGCTAAGAGGAAAGTTGTGACTCTAAATGGTTGGTTTGAGTTCCTTGGCAAAAAGGTGGAATATAAGGGGGGGGGGAACTGATTGCAAGGCTCTTGCATCAAACAAGTACCTACCAAACAAAAAAATATATTCATTTCAAAGGAAGGCATAGTCTCAAGTTGCCACCTAGAGGACTAAGCTGATTGTACTTCTGTTTTAATAGATCAATACAGGAGATGAGATATTAATTCAGCTCATTTTCATTATTGCTACAATAAGAAGGGCAACTCATAAGGGAAATAAATGTTAAGTCTAGGAGGTAGAGACAAAAGTGGGGGAGAAAGGCATCAAGAGATGGTATGGGAAAGACAAAGACAAGCAAGAAATAATACGTGCAGTAGCAATTTTTTTCATTTCCCCAAAGCAACTGGAGACTTTTTGAAAAATGGTTAGATAATTAGCATGAGGCAAGCATACGTTTAACAACTGCAGGCAAGGATTACACCATGATTTGACACATGAAAAACTTAGTACCTTGCTGTACTAAGATTTCCTAGAAACATGGTCATTGCACCCATTTGAACCCACTCCATACATCAAATGACACTGCATGACATCATAAGTACATCAGGTACTATCATGAACAACAACGACACATGGAGCGCCTGCAACTATGTTACTCATACTGTACAAACCCAAGTTCTGTGTGCATATTCTATGAATTATTGTGTAGAGAACATCATGGCAACATTTTTTTTTTTAGATTTATATTCCTCATGACTGAGAAAGCTTTTAAATACTGTATATAGGCAGAGTTGCCCCAATTCAATCACTCCAGGGTTTGGAGGTGAACGCAGGCTGCCCCGCCTTCCTCTCTGGTTTAGGATGAGCTCTGCGCACAAAACGCGTGAGGAACTCTCCATGTGACGTGTAGGAAGGACAGAAAACCGATGGAGCCGAGGAGGACCAAAGGGGATTGCCGCTCTCTTTTCTGTGAGACAAACAGTCCGGCTTGCTTGTGCAGGAAGAACCCAGGGGAGGGCCGACGTCAGAGCCGCAAGCGCTCTGTTGCTGCTGCTCTGCTCTGGATTGGTAGGAGATTTGGCAAACCCCTCAGAGAACGTCTTCCCCTGGCTCTTGAAGCAGCCCTCCTCCTCCGCTGCTGCTAAGAACCCACCTTGACCGAGTCCAAAGGCCCAGCTACGCCCCACTCCAAGGCAACCGGGCGCTGCTGCCTCCGCCTGTCGCCTTTTCTGTAGCAGCGCGTGGCTTCGCTGGAATACCCAACCGGCAGCAGCGGCCAGCTGGAAAGAGGACTGGCCGGGCTCCCCGTTTTACACGGGAGACGGCCAGCCCGGGCTAAGCAGTCAGGGGCCCTCCGCGTGCACCTCAGAAGCAGGCGGCATGCGCCGACGGGAGGCCAAGCAAAGGAGCTTTGCAAGCCATCTCCTGTTCTTGCAAACGTGTATCACTCCGTCCCCGTGGAAACCGCCGGGGGTGGAGTCAGCTGAGGACAGGGGGTGGGCATAGCGGCCGTGGTGGGAGGTTCTTCACTAGTCGGCGGGGCTTTGGGGTTGGCCATGGGGTTGGCGGCCCGGGAATTTCCCACGACCTCAAGAGATCTCGTTAAACTGCCTATTCCGTAACCCGCTGCCCTTTTCCTCCGCATAAGGCCAAAGGTCTTCGCTGCCCCGGCGCAGTCCGTGTGGAAACAACAGCACCTACTGGAGCAGAGCAGGACGAACGGCGTCTTTGCTCGGAATTTTATTCCAAAGAACCACAAACTGACGTCCTCCCCGCGCTTTCCCTCCCTGTCCCATCCTAGACGTCACAGGACTCGTATTAAAGGTACAGGCATGTCCCAGTATGCAGACGTTTCAAATGCAGGGTTCCAAATGAATGAAGCTTCCCTCGCACAGGCAGACTGAGTCCACTAGGAGGCGCTGTGGTCCTAGCTAAGGCAGCAAGATAAGAGTGCTTTTCGAAGTACTCTTATTTTAAAAACAAATCCTGCGTTTTGCGGGGACAACGTGGAGAAAGCTCGTCCATCAGTGACGATGAACGCAAAAGTATTAGCTATAGTTATATTAGGGCCCCGCAGTCTAAAATGGTAAAAACGAAATGAAACACAGCTATACCACCTATATGACACCCGACAAAATGCTTTAAAATTGAATAAAACGTTAATTTGGAATAAAAACATAAGACACAACTTTCACCCATTTTTATTTTTGGATACCACCGATCCTCCCCCCCCCCCTGCCAACAATAAAACCGTTTTAGACTGCCTCTAGTTATAGTAAATAAAGAAATAGTAAATTGCAGTGTGAACAAATCCATGACCGCTAACTCCAGATTCTTCATTGTTTTTATGAAGAGCTTTTAAAGCTAATTAGCATAATCCATCCAGAATGATTTGTTGCCTAGTTAGTTTGGAATACTGCAGTTCAGTACTGAATAGTCTCATCTAATTCATTATACTCTAAAACAGTATAATGAGGTCACTATACTGACCTCAACCTTGGGGTCAGGACCAGTGGGGTGGCTAAGGCATTTTGCACCCGGGGCTACTTAATTTTTTTACACACACACCCCATGGCAAAAATTTTTTGTTCTTTTGGCCCTTTTCCTAGCATTAAGGTATTACACGGGGGGGGGGGGGTTCAGTGAATTCCTGGTGAAATTCATACCATCATGCTGTATACCGCTGGATGCATTTATATTCCTTAATAAAGGAATAAAATTTTAAAAACTGCAAATTTTGCAAAATAAGTTTTATTTTCAGTTTTTACTTTTTTGGCCATAACTATGGCTAGAATAGAGATAGCATGCTCCAGTTTTTTCCATTGAGTTCCTGGTGAAATCCTGCATCCAACGGTATACAGCATGATGGTATTATTCCTTAAAACAGCGATTTTGAAAATCGTGATTTGTTCAAAAGTTTTATTTTTGGTTTTTACTTTTTTGGCCATAACGTTTGATAGAATAGAGATATTACACTCCGGTTTTGTTTCATTGAATTCTGGGTGGAATTCCACATCTAATCGGTATACAGCATGACCATATTATGCCATAAACCCACAGTTTTTGGAATTTGGGGTTCAGTGGTGACACCCCCCCCGAAGATGGCACCTGGGTGTTGTGCCCCCTACCCCATAGGTAGCTACACCACTGGTGAGGACCCAATGGGGTCATGAAACCTCAGTTTTGGGGTTGCAGAAAGTTACTTACTGGAATGCAAAAACATTGAAGACCATTGGACTAAAGCATCACCAAGCAGAGGGGGAGGCATCTGGAGTACCAGAAGATTTTTGTCCCAGTCCTGCTCAGGTTCTTAGCAATCATGCTAAAACAGCTTGCACTAGTGCCAGGCTTCATGGTAACTTTTTCTACTCTCTCTGATAAGACTACTTGGTTACAGTGTGTAGTGCAAGGAGGGTATTATGGGGGCAGGAAATAGGAGGACAGGGTCTTGGGAGGGGCAGGATTGACAGTGGGGTCCCCAATCTCATTATTTACATACAGGCATGTCCCAGTACCTGCTGAGGTTCCACCTGGGGTTACCTGAACCGCGGATATGGGGGATGCCTTTTTAAAGATAGAGAAACATCAGTGGTTTTGCTGCAACAAGGAAAAAGGTTTAGTGTTCCCCTATCTTTTTAATAGTAGTCCCAGTATCTATGGTATCAGTGGATAACTGAAACCATCGAAGTGGATACCATGGCATGCCTGTATTGGAGTCATGGTATGAAAAAGGTTGAAGACCACAGCTCTAAAACATCAGCAGATGGCAGTATGGAACAGTTCTCCAGCTTTGCACACTTTCTGAGCTATGCCTTCATGGAACCAAATTCTTGAAGCAGAACCAGAAGGATCTCAGAACCAGCCCTGTATTTCAGAGGCATACAGTCACAATTTCTTTTTCTTGAATTTCTTTTCTCCTCGCATTGTCAAAATGCAAGTATGGGAAGTCTTATACTGCTCAGAAAACACTTGTCAAAGGCAAAACTCCCCAATACTTAGCAATATGACCTGGTAGCCTACTGTCCCCTCAGCTGCAGGCAGCATCAGAGAACCTTTAGAACAGTGGTTCCCAAATTGTGGGCCGGGATCCACCGGTGGGTCACAAACCAATTTCAGGTGGGTTGAAATTAGAGCAGCCATATTGAAAATATAGGAAGATGGGATGCTGAAAAGGGGGAGGGTTGTGTGGTTGTTTTGCTTGTGTCAAGGTGTAAATCGACTTTTTTTTTTTCTAATTCATTTTGCTATTGAGAAATTACTTAGGAATAACCCAACTTCTTGCTACATTCTCAGGAAAGCAGCAGGCTCTGGTGACACAATGATGGCACGTCCAGCCATGGCATCACTTCTGTTGGTTCCCGGACAGATTACCATTCTAAAAAGTGGGTCCTGGTGCTAAAACATTTGAGAAACCCTGCTTTAGATTTTTATACCTTAAATGCAGGTATTCCTCAAACATATCAGACAGCATAACTCAAACATGGGTATACTGTATATATGAAATATAACGAACAGTCTGGTTCAAATGTCACTCAAATTCATGGTTTAGCAAAACTATTGTGAGTATGTGGGCAGAGGCGTTTCTACAGGGAGGGCAAAGCTCTAAGTTTTGCAAGAAGCCTTACCCTGTCATGTAAATCCCTCCTCTCCCTTGCTGCTGTAGCCAGTAAGCAACTCCAAGATGTTGCTTTTCCCTGTGAGGATTGGCTAAAGCGGTGCAGGAGAGGAGTGATTTCCACTGCAAGGTAAGGCTTCTTGCAAAACCTAGAGCTTTGCCCTCCCTATAGAAATGCCACTGTATGTGGGTCACATGATTCACATGAGAGGAATTTTTTTCCAGCTTCTATTTGTGATTTAAAACAAGCCAGGATTTCTCATGACATCCAAACCTAGCAATCCTGGCTTCAGCTTCAATCTCAGATTCGTATCTTGAACTATGGTTAGAACAAGTCACAATTTGGTGGGCTTGACATCACGACAAATCCCAGCTCATCATAAACGATGGTTGGCAGTTCTAAACTTCCTCTCATGGCCCAATCCTATTGGGCTGCTGCACTGCTGGAACGTGAGTTCCGGTGGGGATCTTCTTTTATGGCTGTTGCAACGCGCCGTTCAGCATGGCCAGGCTGCTGCTACAAGTGCCCAGTGGCCGCATGCTAGTGGCCCACCAACAACCCCTAGCACCAGTGTGACAACACAGGAGTAGGTGGGCAGAGTGGGGCAAAGATTGGGGCAGATCATGGTTAGAAAGGAGGCTGTATCAGCACCACCAAAATAGCTGGCATAGGTCTGTGTCAACCTAGTAGGGTGGCAAAGGCTTCTCCCTGGGCAAGGGAACAAATGTTCCCTTGCCCAGAGAAGACCTCAGGGATTGTCCCCCTGGTGGATGAGGCATGCATTCTGATAGTATGGCTGCATCAGTGGCGGGTGATGGCAGGGGTGATGGTTGGGCTCCCCAAGCATATAAAGAGGAGATAGGAGTACCAAGGTTGAGGTTGATATCACCATTCCCTCCAGCTGTCACAAATGTGCCGTAAAGTGTGTCTGTGCCAATTTTGGAGCAGATAGGCCAGTGTATGGACATGTGCTGGCCTCGGGGCAGCTGGCTTCCGGGCCTGGAGGCCAGCACAGGGACTCTGGAAGGGTGGTGGGAGTCAGAACAAGGCAGAGGGGCTGGCAGAATGGGGTGCGGTAGGCAGGGAATGGGCGGAAAGGGAGTGGAGACAGGCTTCGGGGCAGATCCTAAACTCTGTCCCCAGCCCAGGCAGCCCTGATTTTGCCACTCAGATTTGCACCACTGATTTCAGGAATATTTTCCTTTCCCCGGGTAGCTGTGCAGGGCCCCAAAACTGTCTGCCTCCCAGGAACCCAGAGTCCTTGCCGGTTCTGTTGTCATGGGAGGCAGCAGAGATTTGGCCACAAGCCAAGCGCCCTGTCTGCCGCAGATTGGAGAAGGCCATCCTGGGCCTGATGACTATCACCTGTGGCGAAGGCCCACTCTCCCTGCCTGTGGGAACATCCTTGTTTCCACCTGCTCACAGCCTAATCACCCCCGCAACTGCCCTACTCCTCCGTCATTTGCTGAATTCCCACCGATTACGAGAGCACTTCCCCATTTAACCATGCACTATCCTAACAGTAGCCTTCACACCACCTTGTAGGTTTCTCTTGCCTTGTTTGTCTTTGAATAGAGTCTTACCCCCGCAGCCTTGGACTAGACTTGCTCCTTTCTCTGATACAAAAGAACCTCCAGCCCACGGCCATCGCTGTGGCCCGAATCAGTAGCGCAGCACCACTTCCAAGCCCTGGGCTGGATATGGGGCAGGCATGTTGGCCTGCTTATTCCAGCACGGGGATTGGATTGCGCTTTAAGTGTTTTTTCTGGTAGACGGATCATGTTTCTTGATGATGTGCTGCTGTAATTGTAACAGATCTCATGCTCGTCTACAGACCAGCTCTGTAATAGTGCCCCCCCAAAAAATCCATGCCTGTTATCTGAGCAGTAATAACCCAGGCTGCTGTCCTTTAGCAAAATAGTTTATTGTACAATAAGGAGCATAGCATTGCAGAGTAGCTTTTTTCAGTTTAGTTTTTTATTAGGGAGTCCTATCATATTAACATATAAAACAATAGAGATGTTGACATAGAAATGTGAAATTCACTTTACAAAGATAAGGCTCAAGTTTACAGGTGCATTTTCCCCCTAAGTTCTTGTTTTATGTGTGTCTGCATTTCAATGAAATAAACCCTATTTAATTCTTCCCAGAGTTGTGTTTTTTTTAATATCAGACAAATCACAAAATATATTTCAAGTACATAACATTTTACAATATAATCCAAGCACAGACAGAAATACACAATACTGTACCTATGAACTCTTCATATGTCAGCCCTGTCATTTCCAGCACTGGAGACAAGACTTTGTTTCAGTCTATGCAGTACATGCTATAGATTATATACACCCCCCTCCCCAGCCTCTTCTAATTACTTATCTGATCTCTAGAAGAAAAAAAACATATCTTACAAACACTCATTATTTGATGGAATTCACCTTAAGAAAGCTCTAAAGGGTCAAGGATGTGTATATACATCTATGCATTCCATGTACATGCACTTGCAATTACCCCTACATCTATCCATATTGCACAATCCATTCTCTGAGATAATCTGTTCCTCATGCAACTCAACTCTTCCCTGATCACATTAAATCCTACAAACAAATGCTCCGACTGATTTTGGAGCTCTATGACATGGACAAGACTATGACGTTTTAGAACTCAGGATCTGCTTATATCAGGGGAATACAGCACAATCCTATGTGTGTATTCAGAAGTAAGTCCCACAACAGTCAATAGGGCTTGCTCCCAAATAACTGTGCACAGAATTGAAGCCACAAAATATATCTAAGACCCAGAATAAAACTTAGTTTTATGTTTTTAGCACACTAATTGCAAACTATGTTGCCTACTTCTATAACCATAAGTGCCTAAAATTTGCTTAAAATGCAAATTACTCTTATATTTTATATGAAAACTAAATTTGTCTCCTTAATGGGATTCTTGTTGCAAAGGATTCCACTAGAAGTTACAAAAGAATTAAATACGCAGCAAACAACTGATGTGCTGTTACTCACAACGGCAATAAATGAGTTAGAAAAGGAAAAATTTGAAGGGGAAATCATGATTTTTTTCTCCTGTCCATCTTTGGGACATAGGGGAACAGTTAATAGATAGTGCTGAAAAATGTTGTTCTAAAAACGATACAAAGGTTTTATGTTTGTCTTTAAGGAAATGGAGAATAAGCAAAGGGAAATCACACTAGTAAAACTTTCCAATCTAGCCGACTCTCTAAAAGGAGGGGGATAGAGACTTACATCCTGACCCAGCTACTACTTACATGTTTGGGCGTTTCAAGCGCACACATTTCCCACAGAGGTCTGAATCAGGGTCTCAATGTTTTCCCCTACAGCGTTCAAATTATAGGCACAATCTGATGTGCAGTTAAGCACACCTGGATTGCATGAGAATCAACAGAACTTACAACATACTTAACTGTAAGCTAGACTGTGCTGTGTGTTTGCTTCAAAAGATTAAAGATGATTTCAGTATTTTCAGGGATGAAATATTATTAAGCATCTACGGGTTACACTATTCATCACATTATGAACTTACTCCCAATAGCCTGCTGTGAGGGTAAATGATAGCAAACATTCTAAAGCAGTAGCATGGCCAGAGGAGGAGCACATGGTAAGTACTGCAAGTACCACAACAGAATGAGTATGGAAAGGCTCTGATGGCATGTGAGAGGGACCACTTACATAGCGCATTGCGGCATCTACAGTACTTACCATGCTGCCCCTTCTCGCTACACTACTGTTTTAAAGTACCTTACATTATACAGAAATTATAAGCAGCTATAATGAAGCTAATGTTTTGTGTTTTTTTAACACAGGCAAAGCATCCATTGGTTTCAATGGGAGGTCTACCTGAGTCAGGAACAAGAGTCCTGTGTCATGGATACCATTGAATAATTAAGTAGAAAAGGCCTGTGTCAGGCCATCAGAACTGGAGAATATAAAATGCAAGTGGTTTCTTTCAAAGTTGAGCACTGGGGCCTATTGATCTTCTCTGCGTACATGAGGTTTTATGTATTTAGAGCCTCTAAGTACCTGGAACCACACAGACACAAAATCCCCAGCACATCAAGACAACAAAGATAATCACATCCACTTGTCATGGGAAATATTTAAGAAAAACAAAAGCATGTAGATCCATTGCCACTTATACTGGGTAAGACTGATAGCACACATTGGAAATAATAACACGTGAAATGATGTCTCTGGGATTTATCAATAAGCAGTACTGAATGGAATCAGGAATTTAAAAAACATATTTTCAAATGCTTGGAATTTGAGGAGGGGGGTGCTTTTTACTCAGCCTGTCTCCATTTTGAGAGGCTGGTGTATTTTTAACTTTTACCTATTTAGGGCCCAATCTTATCCAACTTTCCAGTGGTGATGCAGTTGCCATGCAGACCTGAGGCAAGGAAACAAATGTTACCTTACCTGGAGGAGGCATCTGTGACTGTCCCCTACTGCAGGATGCAGCTCTTGCCCCATTGGCAAGTCAGCACCAGTGCTGGAAAGTTGGATAGGATTTGACCCTTAAGTAGTTCTATCTAGACTTTTTTAAAGCCACTTTTCTACATTATGTACAATAATCAATAGTCAATTCAAAGATCTCTAAAACCCCTACAAAGCTGTACTTCACGCCTTATAAAGACCTTTCACCGCCACTGACTGCAGTATCAGGTGGCATAGCAAAACCATAGGAAAAGCTGAATTGCCTTTTGTCACAATCCCTCATTCTCTCTACAGCTTCAGAATCACCATGATACTGGCTACCATGTGTTTCTCAAACATGTGTCTGCTGGTCAATATAAATGTGGAGTGGTCAACATTTGCCAGGAAGGAGAAGTCCTTATACCATTCCTGTGCACACTCAACCTTCCCTTCCCTGCAAACAGTCCCATAGGCCATTTTCCCCTGTAGCTAAAGCTTCTTCTAGTCTTAGGTCTGATGGGAGAGGGGAGAAAAAAAGAAGAGAAAAATGGCTATGGAATAGGGCTGCAAATGCAAATCAGTGAGCAGAGGAAGGACTTAACATTTCCTTCTGCCAGCAAATTCTCCTAGCAATTGTTCCCCACATTAGCATTACAAGGCAAACACATGTAGTTCCACTGATATTTGATAATTTTGTGTCATTTCATCCAGCAGACCCATAAGCGAACTTACTACTGCCCTTTCCCCAACTACTCACCATCTTGTGCAGATCTCTAAGAACATCATTCTTCAATTTTTTTAAAAAAAATTGCTAAAACATTTTAAAAATTCATGACATGCCCTTGTGCATTTATTTTACCAATCTGTACACTTTAAATATCTTCAGAAGTTTGTCTTTGCTAAAAATTTACCAAAATCTTGTAAACACATAAAAATATTTTTTAAAATGAAAAACAAAAATCAAACCAAGAAAGAAAACCCCAGCAATCAATGTTGCTTGTATAGGCATTGGTTAGTAGAGATTGTTTCACTAAGGAGTATATTCAAAATAATTACCTTCCCTCTGTTGCTAATGGTTAAATGTAGCACATCATGGCTTATAATGGTACAGATGATAAATTTAAGTTCTGCTCAGTCATTGATAAAAACAGACAAGCAAGAATAAAAATCAAACTGCTTTTTGGTTATTGAAAGGCCACCATGTAGCTAAATTAACTATGCAATTATGGAAATAAAATTTAATTATTTTGAAGTCCACTATGGATCAAACATGAATAACTACTTGTTGATGGCCTCAAGGATGTTTCTGAGCACCTAGTACAGACTGAAATTCACTAGTTTTGAATATAGCCCTTAGTTATGTCGCATATTTGCAATGTTTAAGAGCTGCCAATCAAGTGGCTAACAAAGTTTACTTTGCACGCCACCCACTGTCTCAAAGGACAGTAATATTCAATGTGGAACTGCTGAAACTCTGGCGTCTGACGGATTTCATGGAGAAAGGAGATATCGAGGTCAGATTCCAAGAGCACGAGTAGAAGTGGGAAAACAATCAGCATTATTCCAAGCCCGACGAGAAGAAGTCTGGAAAAACTTTTCACAACAGCATTGACTTTGATGTTGCCCACCAGAAAGTCATAGCTCCATCTCAGGGCTTTCCGGGCTTCCTTCAGCTCCTCTTCTTCTGCAACCAAAAAGGCATTTTCATCTGCCTCAAGTTCTTCAAATGAATCTGTATCATCTTTCTTGTTTTCTGCCCTTGGAGAAGTTTGAAAGAGCAGGTCGATCTCCTCATCGTTCACAGGAGTGGGGAGCAAGCTGCTGCTTGGATTGTACACGAGTTCAGAGATGGTTAAGGGGTCCTCCTTGATTTTCTCATCCTCCTCAATGGAAAGGTCCGAACTGTCATCAGCCTCCTTTGCAGGAGAGTTGGTTATCATGGGTATTGAAACATCATCTTCATTTGGCAGTTGGATACCTACAAAAGGAGATTTCAAATAAACCCTTAAGTTCTCAAGCAAACATTTCAAAGGTATCACAGACCTGTAAGCAAATCAGTACAAGGAAGTTTCAAGAGACATACTCTAGTAATGTATTGATTCACTTTAAGGCAGAAAAGGAGCTTTTCAAAATCATACATACATATTGTGACCATTACTCAGTTTTATGCAAGTCCTACACGTATTGTGAGCTTAAAGTTCAAAACACAAGTCCAAAATTCAGATGCAGGGCAATGTTCAGATGCACTGAATTATATCCCACAGTTCAGAAACCATCAAGTACTGTACTTCATGTTGTCACGCTCATTCCTATGTGCTTGTAGAAAAATATGTAATGGCATTCACAATATTTGGAGCGTTCATGGAACATTATGACCCAATACTATGGTCTCTTATGACAGTGAGACATTGTCCTGCTGATGTAAAAGGCTCTGTGACGGCACAGAGATGGTGCCATTGCTGGGCTATTTGAAGACATTGCCCCAAGGTGGCTGCAGGGGCGGATCCCCACCATCATAGACTCCAGATGGAGCCAGGGCAGGAGTAATGGGAGGGTGGGGATGGGGTGTAACAGTGCAGGGGGACGGCAGCAACAGAGGTGGGTGGGCAGATTGGGTCTGGAGGAAGCGGGATTGGTGGCACCGGCGCACACCATATCTGTTCCCCCTTTCAGGGCCTGATCCTCTAAGACAGATCTGCCAACTCAGATTCAAAATGCAATCCCATGATGATGTGGTTGTGAGCATTTGACAGTGCATAGCTTCCTTTCTGAATTACTTGCCCACACAGCATCATTTTTATCATTGTCTTCATGGGAGAAAGCCTTGTCAATTTCAACACCACCCAGTTCCTTTGTGTTCTTTCCCCTCAAAGGGAAAGGTATGTGTATGCCAGGCAGCACATATATCTGTACACCTAGTGGAACAGGAATGTCGAACACATTTCATACAGCAGGCCGATTAGCATTCAAGATGCCTGCTGAGGGCCAGATTGGTCAAGGATTGTCATTAACCAGATCATAACCAGAACTAAGCACTTATTTCTCCTTTGGGAACTCAATTAGCTGCAAAGGACCAAAGAGAAAATATGTAAATCATGAGCTTATTTTCAAGAGATTCTACTTCTTCTTCATGTAGACATTGACATCTCTGTATTCAAAACATTCCTTGAATTATCTCTGGAACTGTGTGAGGCAACAATTCCATTCACTCTGTCTTGAGAGACCAACTTATCTATATTTGATTTAGGCACTTTTTCATATATGCTTGATAGACCACCAGCAACTGTAAAGTGTTTAACTCATCCATATCAGTGGTGTAGCTGGAGAGGGGTCAAAATGCTGAGTATTGATGGCACAGCAACATGCTCTTTAAGCAATCCTTCCGCCTCATCACCGGAGCAATACAGAGCAGTGAGAGCAATGTGGATAAGACTCTTCCATGTAGCTCTCACTGCCCTGTATAGCTCTGGCAGCAAAGGGAAGGGGCCGCTAAAATGATGCATTGCCACATCCTCAATACTTTGTGTTTTGACCTCCCTCCAGCTATACCACTATACAGAAGTCTTTCAGTTTATATTTTTATAATCTTAGAAGCCATCTTTGGATTCCTGAAAATGCATTATACAAACATTTTCAGAAAATTGCCCCTAATTGCGGCAATCAATTTCCACAGTCAACATTTTTTCCGTAAGTGAACTGATGCTCACCTAAAATGTTATTGCCAGTGTTTCTTTTTCTGTTGAATATTTGGGTTAGGTTGGGTTGTTGGATTGTTGTCAATGCTTTGGACGCAAGTGCAACATGTGAGGTTTTTCTAATCCTATAGAACTGTCATCCAGTGACATAGTTCCAGACTCTTTCACACTACAAGTCTCCATCATAAGAGCTTTTGTTAGCCGCTGCTGTAACAGCTTGAGAGCTATTTCATAGGTTGGCATCCACTGGGATGATATTGTTACTATTGCCCAGTAAACTTTACTGGATAAATTACCACTTCTAGACAACTTTGTGAATCAGACATGCTCCCCAGAAGAGGAATTTCTGTTTTGGCGTCTATTTTAGTGGCATTAAGTTTTAATTCATTGATATCAAAACTTAATATTTTTTTATTATATTTCAGACATGAGAAATTTGCATTTTCCTGTATTTCAGCTCTAGATTTCCCTCTTGACACCTATCTAAGGGCAAAACTAAACATGATTTTAGCCATATCATTAGCCCTGGCCTGATTGCCCTTTCATGTGTAAATGGCACTTGGGGCAAAATGGACTGGGACCAAGGCAGGGCCTAAAGAACTTAATCCTACCTCCCCACAAACACACTTCTGTGGTTTTGTGGATTGTCTCCTCTGCACATGATCTATACATGCCAAAAGGTCATCTATCTGAGGTTGAAATCCTATATATACATATCTAGGAGAATATCCCTTTGAAACACAATGGGATTTATGTCTTAAACATGTACAGGATTGCATGGTGAATTTGCCAAAATCCAGTACTGACATCAAAGGCTGAAAATCATTCTGCTTCTGCTAATATTAGAGAAGATGCCTTCTATAGGAAGCAACTGAAGATATTCTCCCAGAATTACTTTGCCTTTGTAAGATTGGTCTTACATCCAATCACATTCGTATCTCATTTCTGCTAGATTTGTCCACATCATAGTACACAAGATATAGGTGATACCTGTGCATTTGTCTGTTTTCCCATGCCCTTGAGTCCACTTCATATTGATTAGTCCATTTCACACTCATACAGTTTTAATTTTTGCCTACAGTTTTAATTTTCAAATTTATGCAGTTTGGAGACAGCTATTCTTAAATAAGGCATTCTGTGAGAGGTTTACTTTTAGAACAACATCAAGATGTGCAAGTTCTGTCTGCACAGGATTCCAGGGGGTGCAAAAGTCATGAAACTGCACATTTTGTCATTCATAGTTCACTGAAAAGTTTTTCCTTAGTTTTATACCTCTCTAGCAGACTTGCATGTGATTATTTTTTCAACCCTTGTATCAAATGTTCTCTTTTTAATTTGTCAAAGCTAGCCAGTTAGAATGACAATTTATCTGAAATCTTGTAAATCAGTGGTAAGTAAAGATTTAACTTCTATCCCAGCTTCACTTCTAATTTCCCCTATTCTTCTATACTGTCTTGTTATTATCTTAAAAAAAAAAACACCCCTGTATAGGTATAGGTATTAACACTTTTGTTGATGTGGATCTTTATTAGCAAGACAAACTGAAACGAATCAAGACTTTTTTGAACAGGAAAGTTTCAAAAAACTAAGCAAAGTCAACTACAACTTACCAGCACTTTTAGCTGTGATCCTAGACCCATGTCTCAGCAACCGAATGCACACATCTTTGCTACAATGGTTAACCATCCGCAAATGAATACTCTTCCTGGTTTGGATTTTTACTAGGCATTTCACCATTTTGATGTTGCTGTATTTTTTATTTCAGCCTTACGAACTAGTCACCCATACTGGCAGTGACCTTTGCTAATTTTCCACTGTGTTCAGCTTGGGAGAGTCTTGCTGAATGAATCAAATAACTGGCTTCGAGCACAGCCAATAGAAATAGCCCACTAGAGAATAGATTGGGAGGCTATTTTTAAACTTTTCCAACTGCCTCATAATGCACAATACAATTTACTTCAAATACCAACCATTTCCTCAGCAGTTGTTAATAAACAGCTGCATTGCACATACCAGACTGTGCTTACTGCGCTAAAATGCAAAGTAATGACATGACAAAAAATTCACAGGTGCAAAACATCTAAGTAAAATTATACTGTTATGATGTATCTTTTTAAGGGGCTGCATTCTGTTCTCAAAATTAACCTACACTTTTTAACATCAGTTATTTGTGGCTCCAATCCTTTAAGCACAAGCCACCCTTACACTTCATTATTCATTGACATCTGCCATTAGACTGTTCGTAATCCATGCAGTTAATCCCCAAACAAGCTTTCTAAATAAGCAATAGACAATTTCTTTAATTGTTATTCTAGTTTGTACAAGCTGAACATAATGAGCCAAGAAGTAAGAAGTTTTAACACACATTTCATTCATGCAACAAGTAGAAAGACAGTTCTTCCAGGAGGAAGAACAAAGCAAGGAGATAGAAAAGGACTCACGATTAAGTATAGCTGCAACATCAGCTACATTTCTAGGGCAATGTTTACCTACCATTCAACATTTTGGGGGGGGGGGAGGAGAAGAGTGAATTGGGAAGAAATTTTGATCCAGTTCTTAGGATTACTCAGACCAAACTAATGGTCAAAATAAGTTTGGAAGTAAAGAGTAAACACTAGTTTTGTATCCCTTAGTAAACAGAACTGTAATAATGCTTCTCCTCATATTGTGCACTGGACACTTCTGATAATGACCCATTGATGTCATGCAATTATGGCATTTCATATTGTCATGGTGTAACTGACCTGCATGCAAACTGAAGGGCAAGCAAGTGAAATCATTGCTTAATACCTGTAATAATACCTGTAATACTGGGCAAAGGGGCACTTTCTAAGTGGCAGCTCTCTTATATTACATAAGAACATCAGAAAAGCCTTGCTGTACCAGGCCAAGGGCCCATCTAGTCCAGCTTTCTGTATCTCGTAATGGCCCCCCAGATGACTCAGGGAGCACACAAGACAACCAGATACTTATCCCACTGCCACTCCCCTGCATCTGGCATTCAAAGGTAGCCTATTACATTTGCACTACCCCCAATGAAGACACCAGTCTGAGGATGGGGTTTAACTTTATTAAACACAAGTATAAATCATGAAACCTACTGAACACCCATCCCTCCCTCCCCAGCCTGGGGTATTGATCGGGGTGGAAGGAGATATTTGTCCCTATTCATCCAAGCATGACATCTTTTTCAATAGCTATTGCTGATATTTCTTTTGCAGATTTTGAGATTGTGAGCCCTTCTGGGACGGAAAACCATCTTTTTTCATTACATAAACCATGTTTGAACTTTTTGTTGCAAAATGATTTATAAATCAGAACAACAGAATATTGTTCCTCCTATGAAGTGGAGGAAGCCAAAAATCTTGCAGGGGTAGGATTACAGCAGAATGTGGGACAGGTTCCATTTATTAGTTGTGCTAAGGTTGCTGGATCTTTGACAATGTTGAAAAATTTGGTTCTGCTTATTTGCAATTTGCTAAATTTTACTATTTCCTTAATAGTAAATGAGAGATACTGATATTCCAGGGCATATAAGTAACCAATTCAAATAGATTTGTTGATTTCATGTGCATGAACAGTTCTGCCTGGGCAAAATGTGCTTCTGTGTTTTTGGCTGCAATCATTATAAACAACCTCATCCTGTAGACAAGCAGACTAACTAACTCTTTCCATGCTTTGGCCTCTTTTGCCATATTTTCAGACATAAAGCCCTGAGTAATTCTGCTGATGCAAAATATACCCCTTGGAGCAGTTCCTAGGTTATAAAAAGCAAGCTGCTGACTGCCAATAAGTGAGGCTGAAGTGCTATTTATACATTTAAAAAATCATAAGGGCTTCACCAAGTCATTAACGTGTTCCCTTATTCACAGACAAGTCTCCTGAGGTGAACAAATCACAGTTTGGGAAGGTGGTGAATTACATTCAGGTTGTGTTAGGGAACATCAGTGGTTTTGCTGCAACAAAGTTAAAAAATGAGATTTGTTTGATGTTCCCCTATATTTTTAATAGGCGCCCCAGTATCCTTGGATACCAAATCAGTGGACACTGGAGCATGCTTGCACGCATTTACACAGAAGTAAATCTCATTAAACTCAATGGTGCTTATTTTGAGTATAAGTGCATTGGATTGTGCTGTCAAGGTCAACAAATCCACTCAGGCAAACAATAAATCATGTCAAGCTACTTCGAAAAAAACAAACTGAGGACTGAAGATATGTTTTATATGATAAGTGATATGATATGTTTTATCATATCACTTGAAATCACATAGCTGAATCAGCCACATACACACACACACACACACACACACACACACACACACCCATTAAGGGCGCAATCCTAACCTGGAGTTAGGCTGGCATAGTTAGGCCAGCAAAGTGTGGCTGCCACAAGGGACACAGTAAAGTATGTTTGGACGACACACAGATGTGAGCCATCCTCCCTGACTCCAACAATGGTCCAAATGTGCTTTAAGGTGGCCTTTGTGCCAGCCAAACTTTGCTGGCCTAACTTGTGCCGGCCTAACTCCAGGTTAGGATTGTGCTCTAAATTGTCTCCTTTTGCAAAGGTGAAGCAGAACATTTTTCTTTCCTAACGCTGTTAATCATCACTGCAGTTTGGTACCTAAATACCATTCCTGGTGAGGGAATTCCCAACTTTCACCTCTGATTGTTTTATTTTTAGTGATATCAAAGACACTGAAAACAATTCTTGCTGAAGTCAGAGAGCTAATCCAAACCCTAAGCTTCACTCAGAGGCCACAGCAAATGTGCTGAGGCTGCAGCAAGCAAATTCATGATTTTAGCCTTTTCCTTTAGAAGTGTTAAAGGAACAATGCTTTTGGACAAATGTTGTAGTATCCTGGGAGCATACAACTATTTTTTTTAAAATATACTTTATGCTACATTGTATTCATAGTGACTAACACATACACACACATGCTGGGAGAAAATCTGTCAACAATTCCCAAGCTTTCTGAGGTATATTCCCCCACTCTCTCTCCCCAGCAACTGGTATTCAGCAACAATACTTACTCCATCCATGGAGGTTTCAATAAATATTACTGATAGACCTATCCCGTTTCTTGCTGTGGAAATGTGGCATCTGTGCAGTGGCAGTATCAGCTTTGCTAAACATGCCTGGAGCTCTCAATAATGCAAACTCTATTTTTGACAATGTCAACTGGATCCCTAACAACAAATGCAAGGTGTCGCTACCATGCTCCTCCAACAAAAGCCAACTATTTTTTTTCATGTGAACATGTTTTTATTTTAAGCTAATGATTTATTTCTCTGAAGCACATTTTGCACTCCCATCACCCAATATTAAAATGAACACCTTCCCTGAAGGGGTCCTTCTCACAGCATTACTGCCCCCATTACATTTCCACAGTTCTCATGCACTAGTGTGACAGGATTGGGGCCACCACTGAGCGAAAAAAGAATTTATCTCCCACTCCTAAAACAGAATTTGTCTGCACCATTCTCAAGGATTCTTAGTGCTTGTCATCAAGACAACAACCTTTTATAAGGAACATGAGATCACACAGATCCAAGGTGATTCCAGGACTGTATTAATAGTTCATGACTCATGGAGTTCTTTTCAAAGTAGGTTCCAGAAGATTCAGGTTCTACACAAATCTAATGACTAATGGAAAACATAATTCATGGCATTGCAGAAGTAAGTGTACATGCAATTAAAACAGAACTAAATAAAGAGGATATAAACATGTTTTTGTTAATCAGATACGGCAAAGGCATAGGTCTGTTTGCAATACACCAAATATCTTATTTATTCAGAGCCAAGGTGCAAGCTCAAAGGAATGTGACCATAGTGAATCCAGAGAAGAGACTTCAGGACAAAATCTGACGGCTTTGGTGATACTTTGGACACAGCCTGTAAACATTCAATTCTAAACCATGGTCATGCTCCTACATGGTCTTGTAGCCCTCTGCTTTTTTGTCTTTTGTGCAGCAAAATGACTTGCTGTGTCTTCCACTGCAAACAAATGCATCCTCTGCCCCAAATTGCCACACATACCTCCTATAGGTAGAAATACAGATCAGATATACAGTAGATATATGGTGCAGTTAGGACTAGGTGCCCCATGCCCAGGCCATCCCACACCAGCACTCACCAAGACACTTGGGGTTACGAACACGGGAGGGAGTTTCACGCGGCATGGAGAAGGAGCCACATTCCCAAGCTGCCAGGCTTCCAGGAAGAAACACAGGAATGGGGTCATGCTGGACCAGGTGGGAACTGATGGCAGGGTCTTCCCCTGCCAGAGTATAAAAGCAGCAGCACTAGTGAGAGCAAAGACTCAGCAGCAGGAGCTTCTCAGCCAGCCAGCCAGCTAAAGAAGCTGAAGTTTCTCTCAAGCTTAGGAAGAAACCCAATTCCAATCTAAAGAACCAGCAAGAAACAATAAGGCATTCAGGGTAAGAATAATTCCAGCCACATACCCTGGAGGACAATACTAGGAAGAACATCTAAGCTCTCAGTACTCTGCATTTTATACAGGTAAAAGGAGAAAAGAACAGAGGGAAAGAAAGAACCAGGAGAAAGGAGGAGTGGGGACATAGTCACAGGCATCCACCTCATGTAAGCTGTCTCCTGGAACGACATAATGGAGGATGTTGTCTAGCTCCTACCCACTGATCACAGAAGAACAGTCAACTACCACTATCACCACCACCCTATAGTGAAATAAATTCTCTTTCATCCTAACGACGACAGCCATTACTTATCTCCAAGTGCCTTGGAGGCTATGCAATAGTGATGAAGCTCTTGTGGAATCTGATATATCTCCGACTCTATGTATGTCAACTAGGCTTCTATAGGGGTTGGGGATCGCAGCAGCATAACCCTGTGCCACTCTAACAGGGCTACTTGGATTTTGTCAGCAAAATCACCGACTCAAATCCTAGCAGCATGGGGGAAGCCGGCCAGGCTGGAAATGGGGGTTTGGATCTGGCCAAGGTTGGCCAGGCTGATCCCACCCACCCCGTCCTGGGCCCAGTCTACTCGTGGACCTGCCTTGACCCCACCCAAATCTGCCTTCTTCCTGCCCTCCTTCCCCAACCCCAACCCCTCACCGGCCTCCCTTGGCTGGTGCAAACTCAATTCTGCGGGCCCAAGAAGTGGCACAGGGAGGCCAGTGCACATCCTTGCACTGGCCTCCCCAACACCTGAGTCAGGGTACTCCTTATGGCATGGTTGTGTCATTCCTGGTCTGTCACAAGAGACTTGTGCAGGCCCAAAGAGCACTCAGGATTGCGCTCTGAGTTACTGAAAACAAAAATGTTCTTCAGTAGTGCTGTGAAATTCAAAAAATTTAAAATGAAAAGTTTATGCCAGTATCTGCTTTGTTTGCTTTTGTTCTGTGTGTGCATGCATGTGTGTGTGAAAGCAGCTACAAAAGGGAAAGACTTGCCTTCATCAGAAGGAACCTCTTCCTGGTCATTCGAGGATGGAAGGAGAGGTTGTAGAGGCTCCATATTAATGATGAGTTGTTTGTTCAAAGAGTGAGAGCTGCGACTCTGAGTAATGCAGGTTCTAAGAAAGCAGGTGGAAAATTGAGAATTTTTTTCACTCAGAAATACTTGCAAGGAAATAACAAATGCAATGTCTTAAAAAGTGTTACCAAAGGCACAACAGGAGTGACTGGTGCTTTCTCATTTTCTTCAGAATACTTCTTGGTACAGAAACACATGATGTATACATGATGTATAGAGTACTTTTAAAAGGACATCATTCCCTTAGGGTGCAATTCTAAACAGTGCCGGACTGACGAGGCTGATGGGCCAGTGTCACATCCAACACTGTTTAGGAGAGGCTGGAGCCTCCCTGTGGCAAGGGAGCATGTGCCCCCTTACCGTAGGGGAGGCTCCAGCCTCCCCTATGCGCTCCTCGGATCTGCACCCGCTAAAGAGCGGGTGCAGATCTGAGGAGACTGCGTGGCCCGAATCGGGGCTGCGCGGCCTCGCTGATGGGCTTAGGACATGGCCGTAGGCCAGGTCCTGCCTCCCCCCTCCCACCAATCCCTGTCCCAATACAGGACAGAGAATTCCTCACACCAGCCAGCTTCGGCCAACGCAAGGGAAGCGCTACATGGGTGCAGCAGGACCTGCGCTGCCAGCGGTCCTGTTCCTTTAGCGCTGACACAGGGGTGCTAGTAGGCGCTCCCGTGTCAGCGTTAATGGCGGAGCACCAACGCAATGACATTGTGTCAGCGCTCCGCCTGCTCTAGGATTGCGCTGCCTTTATATGCACAATAACAACATGCCAGTATGTTCACTAGAGTATTCCTGTATGATATTTGACACACACACAAAAATAAATTAAGTGTATATTTGATAGGGAAGCAAATTAATTAGGGAAGAAAAGAATGATGGCCTTGGTTCTTAAACTCCTCAGGAGTTTGAGAATCAAGGTAAGTGTGTGCTGGGGTAGGGCAAAGGCAGCAGCATGATCCCAGGATCGCGATGCTGGCAGGGATGAGAGAGGGTGTTTTCCACTTACCTAGTGAGCCCCAGCTTCATGGGGGTGTGGGGAGTCCTGCAGACCCCTGGGTGGTGGGGAGCAGAACAATTGTGTTATTCTAGATTGATCAGCTTGTGACCAAAGTAGAGTAAGTAATGCTGCTGACATTATCTATACAAGAGGAATTGTTCAATTATTACTTCCCTGTTTTTTGGCAATTTGATTGGCATTTGGCATTTTGACTGATTGAGGGTGCAATCCTAAAATGAATCAGGCTGGCATAAGCTAAACCAGCAAAGTTTGGCCAGCAGAAGGGCCACCATATGTTTGGACCACTCTCGGAGTCGAGAGGCCAGCACACAGACATATGCCATCCTCCCTGACTCCGAGAGTGGTCCAAACATGCTTTACGGTTGCCCTGGTGCCGGCCAAACTTTGCTGGCTTAGTTTATGCAGGCCTAACTCCAGTTTAGAATTGCACTCTGAAACACAAATACAAATCATTGATAATGGATTTTTCAATATGAAGTAGGTAAGTCTACTGTAATTTGCATAGCAAGGGCCAAGACTATGTAGCAACTTCCTGCTTAATGGCACAGGAAACAAATATACATTGTGCAGTTTGGGAATATATAGCCCAATTATACCAATTTGTTAAAGGGTGAGAATTTCAGTGCTGTCACTATGTTAGGACAACAGCCAGATTCACAGCTAAGAACAGGAGCATCTCAAGATAATCGAAACATTAGAAGCAGCTTCTTATGATATTATTTAAATCAGAAAATACCTAATCACTTCAGGTGGATCCCTCTGGATTTTAGAACTTGCTTCAACAACCTCTTCAGCAACTTTCCCACTGTAACAAAAGAACCCAACACTGAACATAAAAGGTATATGTAAGCTGAATTTACAGTGGAGTAACTGAATATTTAATATCTGAATACAATTAATATCTATCTATATTTAGAGAATATCAGAGTAAGTAAATGTGATCATCTTTAAAAAGAAATTGAACTCTCATGAAACATTCCCAGTTAACATCCCAGCAGAAAGCAGATATTTAATTTGCAGTATAAATTCTATCTTTGGTAAGTGGCAATATGACCTTCATCTGCCTTCACAATATTGCCTGCCAAATACAGTGTGCCTTCCAGCTCAATTCTATCCTGCCCTGGAGCCTGAGGAACAGTGGTGCCACTACATCCTGTGGGCCCAAGGCAGGTGGCAAAGCCTCCTCGGAGTAAGGGAATGTCTGTTCTCTTACCCCTTGTAAAGCCCTGGTAGCCCCAACGGATCTCCTCAGAACTGCACCACAGCCCAGGAGGGCTCCACGGCCTAGGAGAGGGGTTAGGGCAGTAGTGTCATGTAACCGGTACGCTGGGCGAGAGGAACAGGTGAGCGGCAGCCCGCCCGTTGTGTAACGCTCTGCCTTCCCCGCCCCCACAGTTACGTCTTCCCCCACGCCCCACGCCTCCCGCCCAGCGTATGGATTACATGACACTACTGGGTTAGGGTTTGCCAGCAGATTCTGATACCATCTCCGCCCCCTGCCAGGTCCAATCCTCCCCTTGGGACGTCCTTCCTCTTCCCAGTTCTGCCCCCTCTCCCCCTACTTACCACCACTGCCACCATTCTCCACCTCTAAGGCACAGCACTGCAAAGCTAGTGCTAGTGTTAAAGTTCCCTACGACACTTTTACAACAGCCTGCATCAATAGTACAAGTGTACTGCTGGTGCTGTAGCTCAACAGGATCTCTTTATAGAGCCCTTCATTTCTTTATAGAGACTTCAACCAATGCTGACAATTGGATGCGTCAACCAATGCTTAGTAGGATTCAGATGGGGAATCCTGATGCTTTTTTTTTTAACTGATGCTACCCACACAGTTCACATACGTTAGCTAAAAGACATTATTGTTACTCGCAAAAGAAAACACTCACCTATACCGAAATCTGCTGCCTTTAAAAAATATTTTGCTGCTGGATACAGTCTTGATTTGGCTGGATTTTGCATACCTTCATAGAAAGAAAAGCAAGGCAACACTTGCTTACTACACAGAAAAAGAAAACTTTGTTTCTACTTTGGTCATCACAATAGCCCAGGGCACAACACATCACAAGAATATGTGTCATGAATCTTAGATGTCTGTGATACAGCATCTTCGTGCTATCTTCTTGGGGTTCAAAAATCCAATGGAAGTTTAGGCAGAATTAGTGCTTTAGTACAGTTCTGCACAGCTCTCTAGTACTAGTATTTTTTGCTTCTACTGCCTTGCGTCTACTGTTTGTAGATTTCATGGCCTTTACGCTCTTCATTTTACCATTTGCCATTCCAATATTTCTGATAAATTCCAAATTCTATGAAGCGTCAATTTTAAAAAACAGGACAGCAGGACCACGAGCTCTGTAGAAAGTTTTGGGAAAGGCATAGTAGAAGGCAAGACGGGGGAAATATCCAATGTGTTCAGTGTGTGAGATGGTTTTACAGCTGAGCCAAGAATATCAGAAATCTCTTCAAACCACCTCTTTGCTGTCTAAAACAGCTGAACAAAATCTATCTCATCTAAGTTTAACTTACACAATGGAATTGGCCAACACCTTTTTGGCTTTCTACTTCATAAGCTACCAAACTAAAGAATATGAACTTCATATGACAGGTACTTTCTAGAAGCCAATTTGCAGAATAACTTGCACCCATGTCTTTATAACATGGTCACTGCAATTTGAAAGGAATCTCAGGCTGCAATCCAATACACACTTTCCCGGGAGTAAACCCCACTGAACTCAATGCACAGAATTGAGGAGACATGCACAGAATTGGGCTGTCATATTGCTTGATGCTTTCTGTTCATCTTCACATTTTTATTGTACTTGAATGCCCCCAAGGACACTAATCAGAGTATGTGATCCTGCGCTTGCACAGTCAGCCACAGTCTCTGTTTCTGACTGTAGCTGCAAGTTTCACTCACTCATGCACCTGTCTGTGCTGTCAGTTTCACTCTGAACTTACTCAAATTCACTCAGAATGCTTTCAATGTTGCCAGTTTCACTCAGAATGTTCATTCACAATTTCACTTGGGATGCTATCTGTGCTGCTATAGAAAGTGTTCCCTGACTTGCGCGGTTTCAGGCATTCACAGGAGTTCAGGAATGTAACCCCTATGTACTCAGAAGCATTGCAGTGTATTAGAATTACATATTTTTACTTACTTGTAGAAAGCCTGATTCTCCACTCCACACTTCCAAAGATGCTTGCAGGCTGCTGGTGTAGAGGTATGGAATGACAACATTGCCTTTTTCTGAGCATGAACAAAGGTAGATAAAAGTTGACTTGTTTGCTGGTCTATGGACTATGACAAATCCATTGTCCCTAATCAGGTGGAGAAGGACCTCTGTTTTGGGTAATTTTGAAGAGATGCACCAGGTACCTTCTAAGGCCACAGTTCTAGTTTCATGTACTGTTAAAAAAAAACCCTCCTCATTTTTAATTTTCTTTGAACTTCCCTCCAAGTTTCCCCAATCCCCATTTTCTTCAGAGCAGGCCAAAGGTGTGCAATATCCTGATTTGGGGCGGGGTGAGGGTTTTTTTTTTGCCCCTTTGCCATAATCCTTTCCAGGTTTCTTCCTGAGACTGAAAAGAATTCACTTAAAAATCGAGAGAGGAGTACTGTATCTTGAATGAGCTGCATCACAACAATTTTGGCATGGTTCCATTTCTGGATACTTGTTCTGATAAATAATTCAAGGTCTAACAATCCCCATATTAAATTCCCACATTTAAACCATATCTAACATGCAAGCCGAAGATGAAAAGACATACCATCAAAAGGACAAATAGTTTGCAGTAGAACAACAGAATATGTATGGATTTGTTCTATCTCTTTTTCCAACTGCATTTTTTTGGGAAGTGTAAATAGGACAACTCTCTTAAAAGTACATTCTATTTTTATTTAGAGGCAAACATTAACTGTTTTTCTAATATATAAGGCAGCAATTTATTTTGGAAGATCAAACATAAACATGCATACTGTCCATTAGAAATGCCTCAATTTAATATTAGAATTTAGAATTGTAGGCTTGTATCCTAAGATTCACATCTGCAAACAGAACACACTTTTCCATTTGAGCAAAGGTGGATGATTTTTGTAGATCTTAATTTTGCAGCCTTCTATAACCTTTTCAGTCCTGTCGGAGTCTATGTTTTCCAGGCACAAAGACTACTGTGCTGAGGAGAGGTAGGATTTGCTTTTGTGGGTTTCCTCCACATCCACTTTACAGGATACAAGACTTAGAATGCAGGAAACACAACAGCCTACCTCCTTTTGAATTCCAATCACGTAGAAAGTCTTGCCTTCGAACTTTAATTTACAGACATCAGACCTACCAACAAAGTATTTTCAATTAAATGAAGAAAATAAAGTACACTTTAAAAGTCTAGCACTTTTATACATACAGAACAAGCTGCTGTGGAATAAATCATTCTTCTCCATAGAAAATATATACGTAACAGGAAGGTTCTGCTTACCTGTGAACTCCCCAATCCGTAGTTCCAGTCAGGGTCAGCATGGTACATCTGGGAAGCTCCACCCCCTCAGACAGGCAGGTCAGATTGACAGAAGACTTGCGCACAGGGGGAGGGGCTCCTGGATTCACCCAGTCCATTCAAAGCCTCCAAAATGGTATCCCCACTCTGGAAAAACTCTGTACTGGTTAAATCCATGTCTTGTAACAGATGAACATTCCACTTGCAGGATGCAGAGCTGAGCGGCAGACCCCCACACTCCAGCTAAACATCTTTCTGGGAGGCCTAATCTACACCCTCCTCCCAGGAAGTTTTTTTTTTGGGGGGGGGAGTGCTAATGCCTCAGCCGTTAGTGGGTGGGACGCTGACCCTGACTGGAACTACAGAGAAGGGGAGTTCACAGGTAAGCAAAACCTTCCCGTTCTCCCATAGTTCTAGTCAGGGACAGCGTGGTACATCTGGGATGTACCCAAGCTGTACCCACAATGCCCAGGGAGGGACTACGCTGAGGCCTCCTGCACCACAGACTGCAGAACCCACCTAGCGAAGGCTGCATCCCATGTTGCAAAGTGATCTACTTCGTAGTGCTGGATGAAAGTGTTGGGAGACCACCACGTAGCATCCCTGCAAACCGCCTCCAGAGAAAGACATGCCTTGAAGGCCATTGAAGTCGCCGCCCCCCGCAGGGAGTACGCAACGATTCCTTCTGGGACTGGGAACCCCCAAACTCTGTATGCTGACACTATGGCCTCTCTAATCCAATGGGACAAAGTAGAAGAAGATGCCTTAGTTTCCATCTTTGGGAGTCGGTAATGAATAAACATCACCTCCGATTTTCTCATAGGCAGTGTTCTAGAGACAAAATAACTAAGAGCTCTACGCACATCTAATGTGTGCCACTGTCTCTCCTTGTTATGCCTGGGATTTGGACAGAAGGAGGGAAGTACCAACTCCTCTGACCTGTGGAAAAGGATGGGGAGTAAGGTAGGGTCTAATCTTAGAGTGACCCTGTCATCCAAAAAAATACAGAGCTCCCTAGCTACTGAAAGGGCTGCCAGTTCTGATACCCTTCTGGCCGAGGTTATTCCTACCAAAAAAATGGTTTTGAGTGTGAGCTCTCTCATGGGGCAAGAGGCCATAGGCTCATATGGTTCCTTGGTGAGAGTTTTCAGAACCAACAGCAGGTCCCAGGTGGGAACCCTATGAACCGTAGGTGGGTTGATGAGAGCTACCCCTCTCAAAAAATTTTTGTCGTGGGGATGGGAAGATAGAGCCCACCCCCGTGGGTAACCCAGGATGGATGCTATTGCCGATACCTGGTGTCTTAACGTGGCCGTGCTGAGGAGTCCAGCTTGAAGAAATTGAAGGAGCTCCTTGACTCTAGGTTTTTTTAGGGTTCATCCCCTTACCTGAACACCAGGCTGAAAAAAACCAGGCTGAAAAAAAATATTATAGGCCCAATTGGTTGATTTCTTTCTGTCCGACATTAGAATGGACAGAACAGCCTGTGAATACCCTAAGGTGGCAAGGGCCTGCCGCTCAACCTCCAGGCTGTCAATTGCAGGAAGTCCGGCTGTGGGTGGAAGATTGGTCCCTGCATCAGAATGCCCTTCCTGAGAGGTAGACGAAAAGGCGGAACCCTGGCCATCTCTTCGAAGTCACTGACTAATGCGGCGCCATGAAACTTCTGCTTGCTCGTCTCTTATTTGTACAAGTACTCTCTGGAGGATGTTTAGCGGTGGAAAGGCATACAAGAGGCCCCTGGGCCAGTGTTGCTGCAGAGCATCCACTCCCAGAGAGCCTGGACACCATCCCCTCGAGAAGAAGAATGGTGTCTGGTGGTTGAACTGTATAGCGAAGAGGTCCACCTCCATTCGCCCGAATTTCTGGATCAGCATCCTGAAGATGTCCTGATGTAGCATCCACGTACCCAAGTTGGTCTAGTTGTTGTCGACTTAGCCAGTCTTCCTGAATGTTCTCCATGCCTGGCATATGTTCTGCTCTTAAAAAGGCGATGTTGTTTTCTGCCCACTGAAAGAGTACGCACGCCTCCCTGTGGAGGGAATCGACTTGCCCGCCCCCCCCCCCCCCCGCCGGTTCACGTAAGCACAGGCCGTCATATTGTCTGTGTAAACCAAGACATTTGTTTCCCTCCTATGGGGAACAAACGTCCGGAGAGCTAGATCTATGGCCCTTAGTTCCAGAAAATTGATGCTCTTTTTCTTCTCAGTTGGGGACCAAAGACCCTGTAGTACCTGACCCTCCGAATGAGCCCCCCAGCCCAGGAGGCTGGCATCCGTGAAGATCAGGGTCGGATTCAAGATCTGAATCGGCACACCTTGTGCCAACTTTGCTGGTTCCAGCCACCACCATAGATTCGTCCGTACTGCCTCGCTCAGGTTGACTGCTTTGGGCCTATTGGTGGAAATAGCCTTCTGATGCGGCAGCAAAAGATGTTGTAGGGCTCGGGCTCTGAACCGCGCCCAAGGCATTACTTCTTCACATGACGTTAGCATCCCCAGTAACACGGTCAAAGACAGCACATTGGAACGGTTTGAGTGCAGGACCTTGGTGGCAAGGGTCCGAATCTTGTCCTGCCTCTCCTGGAACAAGGTTACTGTGAACCTGGCCGTATTGATGGTTACTCCAAGATGCGAGATGGTCTGTGAGGGAAGCAGATGACTCTTCTCCCTGTTCACTACAAAACCACGTTGCTGGAGACATTGAATGGTCAGGTCTACATGTCATGCCCCCTGATAGTAACTCCAAGACTTCACGAGCAGGTCGTCAAGGTAAGGGTTGACTGCCACCCCCTGCAGACGGAGATGGGCCACCAGCACAACAAGGACCTTTGTGAAGACACGTGGGGCGGATGACAGGCCAAAAGGCAGCGCTTCCAATATTGGAAGTGTTGGTCTTGATAACAAAAGCGCAAGAATCTGCAGTGTGCTGCTCTGATTGGTACATGAAGGTAAGCTTCCTGTAAAGCTTTTTAACTGTTGACAGGTTGGCTGGTTGGCTGGCTGGTTATACTTTTATATTTTATGATCCACATGGCTTGTTTTAAACTTTGTTGTTTAATTTTTTTGTTTTATTGTATTTTAATATTGTTTAAATTGTTTTTAATGTTGTTTTTATATTTTTTATTGTTGTAAATGCCGCCTTGAGTGCCTCGGGCAATAGGCGGGGTATAAATTCAATAAATAATAATAATAATAATAAATCGAGAGAGGCTAGGAAGTCCCCTTTTCTCATGGCCAACAGGATAGACCTGAGTGTCTCCATTTTGAATCTGGACTGTTTCATCCAACGGTTGAGCCATCTTAGATTTAAAATGGCCCTCGTGACACCTAACTTCTTGGGCACAGTGAAGAGATGTGAGTATACCCCGGAACCCTCTCCCATTCCGGAACTGGTTCTATTGCGCCAATTTGGAGTAGATGTTGGATAGCCTCCAATGTCTTCTGGTGTGTCTTCTGGTGTTTTACTGGACATGGTGGCCGCAAGACTTGAACAAACCGGTTCCGGGGTAGGAATTGAAGCTCCAAGGCATACCCCCACCTCACTGTGTCCCAGACCCAGCGGTCCAATGTAGTCAGGTCCCATTTGTCGGCGAAGTGTTGCAGTCTGCCGCCAATTTGTGGGGAACCTTGGGTGTCAGGCTGAATGGGGCTTGGACCCCTTGGAGGCAAATTGCTGCTGAAACTGCCCTTGGGGCTTGAAGCCTGGCTTGCGTTGCCATGGTCATCCAGACCCTCAAAAGGAGGAAGATGCCGTGGCCATATCTGTGGATTGGGTTTTATTACCTTGAAAAAACCAAGAGGGTTGCTTAGTCTGAGGTTTGAAAGACTTCTCCCGGGTGGGCAGAGCTCTTTTCTTCCCCTTGGTCTCCACCAGGAGCAGGTCCAGATCCTCTCCGAAAAGCTTGTCTCTCTTAAAGGGGATGCCCACAACCTTGGCCTGGGAAGCTGCGTCCATGTCCCAATGCCACAGCCATGTATTGCGGCGAACCATGACACTGGCGGCCATAGCTCGAGCCGATATTTGCATGGCGTCTGCCGTGGCATCTGACACAAACGCAGCCACTGTAGACATTTTGGTGATATCCTTTCTGGCTTCCTCAGGAATAACGAAATCTTTAATAAGGTCCCAAGTCCAAAGGTCCAAAGTCCTGGCAAAGAGCCATCCAGCCACTGACACCTTCAGGGCCCCTGCGGCTGCGTCAAAAGCTGTACGAATCGCCATTTCAATGCGGCAGTCAACCGCATCCTTGGGGAGACCCTCAGAGTCGGTCAGGAGTACCACTGAGGAACCCAGGGCAGCTACTGGAGCATCTGTGACCAGAAGTTTGAGATGCCTCATATCATCGGGGTTAAGAGCATACAACTTAGTAGATGGTCTTTGACTGTCCTTATTTTTTGTGGGTGCCTGCCATTCCTTGTCGATGAGTTGACGGAAATGCTCTGGCAACCCCTTGGAAATCTCCTGCTGAGCTGGGAAAGCCTCTGCCGTGCACCACACTTTGTCTGAAGAACTGGGTATGGGTTCCTGATCCTTTAGCAATTTGACGACTCTGAGGACCTTCGGAACCATTGGAGGGAATATCTCTGCCTTGAAAAGCCTGGTGCTCTGGGTCTCTGGAAGGGTCTCCTCCTCCGAGAGCTCTCCCTCCTGCATGAGAGAGGTGGACATATCCTCCACCTCCTCTGTAGAATCCGTCTGTCTGGGGCGCTGTGCCGATGGAATAAGATCCAGACTATCCACGCTTAGGGATCTGGATCTCTTATGGTGAGGGGGGGTTGAAAGCCTTTTGCGCTCCAGTGCCTCCTGATGTGGTCTGACTTGGCATGCTGCCAGAAGGTTGCTGCTCTGTTTTAGATGCGGCAGCCTGCGTCTGGGGCTGCGACTCCTGTGCCCCCCCTCTGTTCCGAGCCTTCCAACGCCTCCTCACCCGTTGTTCTGAGTGGTGATCGGGGCCCGCGGAGCGAGCTGCAGACCTCCCAGGGCCAAGTTGAGAGCTGCGGTAACCATCTGCTGGGGGGTGGTTTCAATGTCCCCCCAAGGCAGCGCGATGGGGACATCTGTGGCTGGGCTCTGATCAGGGGTCCTCTCAGGGGTAGCCATCATCAGTTCTGAGGCTGGGGCATCACTCACCGAGGCCTTGACCAGGATCGCGGCTTGTGATGCTTGCAGAACACATGGCAAGTCAGCAAAATGGCTGCCGTCGCCACTCCCGGCTGGAGGTGGGGGTCGGAGCACTGGGGCTGACACGGCCTTCAAATGAACCCTCTCCCCACCTCAGACTGAGAGAGGGGGTCGGGTGGTTGCCGATCCGCCGCCCGTCCCCATCTCTGAATGAGCACAGGGGTCAGGTGCGATCGGTGCAGCTGCGCGCCTGAACTCCAAGATGGTGGCTGCACTTCGCGGCTAGGTCCGATGGCCTCCGGATCTGTGCCTGAGGGGTGCCTGTGGCTGAGAGTAGCCTGCACGCACCCAAGGAGTCCTTAAAAGGGCTGTTGTGTCCAATAATGAGCCGTGAGTCGGCTGTCTTCTGTCTTCTCCGGTAACGTCTTGTTTTTTTTTAACTAGCTCTACTGAGCAATGGAGAACACGGAGAACACGACCTACCAGCCATGAGAGTAGATTTGACTGGGTGGATCCAGGAGCCCCTCCCCCTCTGCGCAAGTCTTCTGTCAATCTGACCTGCCTGTCTGAGAGGGAGGAGCTTCCCAGATGTACCATGCTGACCCTGACTGGAACTACGAGAGAACTTATTATTTATTTATTTGAAGAATTTATACCCTGCCTTTCCCATGCTGAAGCAAATGCCCACGGCAGCTTACAGAGAACAAAGTACAATGTAACTACAATAAGTAAACAAAGACAAAAATAAGAACAAAACATGAAAGTCAACGGGAACACAGAGAATGTTCAAGAATGAAGTTCTCCTCATCAGACTGTTTGGAGGATGGGAAAACAACTGACCAGAGGACTAAACAAACTATGACAGTATTCCAGAGGGATAGAGGGTAGACAGCCTACCATCATCCAAAGGCCAGACGAGATAGGTATGATTTGAGCCCTCTCCGAAAGGCCATGGAATAAAGTGAACAGGACAGTTTAGTATTTTTCAGGTTACACTTTCCTATCTCTTTAAAAAATGGATTATATGCCTTCAGGCAGGGGAATAATGTTTTAATTTTTGTATGGTGTAAAGTACAGCGATAGGCAGTATAAATGACAGAAGATGAAAAAACATTTTAAAACACATTTGAGAGGAAGCAAAAATAAGTTAATGGGAAGTGTTCTTTACACCTCAGGATATGTTTAATTCTTGAGATGTTAGGGCTTGGGGAAAAAGCAGATAATATATTGTCTCAAAGCCGATGATGCATAGAAAGGTTTTATGCTCTAAAAAGTCATGCACTTACGCATCTTTTGCATTTGCACTGCTTGTTAAAATTGCATCTTTATACTTAACAAAGAGTACAAGGACATGCTGAATCATTTTCAACTTTTATGCTATTTCGAGCCCAAACCCGAACTACTCAGCAGTAAGTCACAAGGAATTAATGATTTTACTAATAAGCACACTAACAGCCTAATCCTATTCAGCACAGGAGCAGCAGTGCTAAACACTCGGTGCTGCATTCTATGTTGGATGCGAGCAGCCTGGAAGTGTCCTCTGAGTAATATAAGGTGACATTCATTCACTTACCCTGAGTAAAGCCGGGCAGTGCAATCCTGCCCTTTACGTAGCATTGACACAACATTGTTATGTCGATACTATGTCATTAGCACCAATGTGGAGGCACCAAGTGGAACCCCCCCGCATCGGTGCTAATGCTCACAAGGCCAATGCTACGAGTAGCATCAGCCTGAGAGCGCCAATGGAGAGCTTTCCTTGCACCATCCGAACTTGGCTGGCACGAGGGAGGTTCTGGGAGGGATGAGGGCGGGGAATGGGTGATTCTGGGCAGGGGCTGGGCAGGCCAGTAGGCGTGCCGGTCTGGGGAGGAGGCGGGGCCAGGATGCAGCCATTAGGATTTTCCCTCAAATACAGGCATACTGATTTGGGATTCACAGTTTCAGTTATCCACGGATACCATGGAGACTGGTATGCTTTTTAAAAAGACAGGGAACATTAAACAAATCTCTTTTTTTTTTTAACCTTATTGCAGCAAAACCACTGATGTTCCCCTATCTTTAAAAAGGCATCCCTTCATACATTGAAGAAGAAGAAGAAGAAGAAGAAGAAGAAGAAGAAGAAGAAGAAGA
>JAJKFI010000001.1:21591588-21632426 GCA_029204185.1 Lerista edwardsae
AGAAGAAGAAGAAGAAGAAGAAGAAGAAGAAGAAGAAGAAGAAGAAGTTTTATTGTATAACCATAGGTCATTACAAGCAATTAAGAAACAAACATTACAAGCAATTAAAACAGCGGAAAACAAATATAAAAATAGAATTAAAATTAGAATATAAAAATACATTCAATTTAAACAAAACAAAGTTGCATATATTGTAACCTAATTTTCTGCGCCGCAACAGCAAATCTAGCTACATTAATAGTAATAAAAGGCATCCCCAGTATCCACAGTTTCAGGTATCCACGGTGGAGTCCGGAACAGAACCCCAGCAGATACTGGGGCATTCCTGTATATTTATATTCATAGGAATACCAGAACTATAGTTTTTCATTAACACTGCCACAACTTCAGTAGCGCATGGCTCATATTGGGGGCCCTTAAAACATGCTAGGAAGCAGCAACGGGGAAGCGTCTAATAAATTAGCAAGTTTCAATTTTGACTAAACTACAACAGAGAGAAGGCAGCATGTTTCAAACAAAATGGTGTTAATGGTGCAATCCTTCAGTTTCCTATCTTAAATCCTATTCAAGTCAATGGGCTTCTGCAAGAACTAGCCTCTATATCTTTGTGCAGCTGCAGATGTTTCAAAGTGGCTTTGTGCTCAGAACAGTTCCCATGTACTTTAATCCAGCACCACTGCATTTATGCAGCAAGGTCACTTTCACAGGCAGAAAATGAAGGAGCTTCAATGCTTTATCCGAACCTGGATTTGCCCGTGCAGGAAACTGACTTCAAAAACTAGCATAATATTACACTCAATCTAATAATGGTCAAGCTACACATTACACAGAATGCATAATGTGGAATGGATTACATTTTTGTTTTTTACATAGTAGTGAGGGATTAGGGGGGACCTTCCCACACACTATTTTGTTATCTTCCATTGGCAAGCATGCAGTCCTCTACCTCCCTGGCAGTAATGCCTCAATGTATGCTATACCACATTTAATCCAATATTTTCCTCTTGCTGAAATATACAGCTCCCATTCTCCCTGGGGATAGATCAGGAGGTCAGGGAGCAGCTGCACTCAAGTAATGTAGTACAGCCTGGATCAGATGTACTTTCTCCTCTCAGTGAGAGGACAGGAGGGAGGTTTCATATTTTGTTTCTGCAATGGGATAATTTCCACTAGAAATTGTTGTCAAACACTCTTGCACCATATCAAATGATATGAATCAGATCTTCTGAAAGTACCAGAAATAGTCTAATGTTACAGTGATTTTCACGGTATCAACTCACCATTTTAGCAAATGTATTCTTTTATTTCCCTGGAAAACTACAAAACCTGTGGCTGTGAATCCTAAAAATGTTGTGGTCCCGGTTGAATCCTGGAAAGGGTAATAAACAAATACATGAGAAATATGTGCAGGGAGTCTAAACTTACAGAAAAATATTTCTTCAATAACTCATATTTCTTTCCTTTTAGGACACAATCTGATGTTAGGCTGGCGTTTCAGAAAATAACACCTATTTAAATTTATGACACAGGCTACTATTTTCTATTTTGCTGCTACTTCCCAGACCACTGCTTTATTTTTTGTTATAACAAGTGGTGTCATCCTCAAACGACATACCGGAACGCTAGGCGGGACTTACCGCCTGATTGGCTGCCCGTCCGTGACGTGTCGCTGCCTGCCCGCCCGCCGCACGGGCACCCCTGGCTTCGGAGGGGGTGCCCGCTTGCCTGGGGACGCGCTGGGTGCCTGGGCAAGCAGCGGAGGGGTGTGCCAATAGGAGGGAGCCTGCGCAGCGGGCAGGCAGGCAGCGACACGTCACGGACAGCCTGTCAATCAAGTGGTAAGTCCTGCCTAGCGTTCCGGAACTTAATTTGAGGATGATGCCGCTGTTATAATAAGCTGCTCAAAACAATAAAGGGAACACTTACACAACACATCTGAGTGAACGAAATATTCCTATTAAATACTTTGTTCCTGACATAGTTGAATGTGCTGACAACAAAATCACACAACAATCATCAATGGAAATCATGTTTATTAACCCATGGAGGTCTGGGCTTGGTGTCATACTCAAAATTGAAGTGGAAAAACACACTACACGCTGATCCAACTTCGATGTAATGTCCATAAAGCAAGTCAAAACGAGGCTCAGTAGTGTGTGTGGCCTCCACGTGCCTGTATGACCTCCCTACAACGCCTGGGCATGCTCCTGATGAGGTGGCGGATAGTCTCCTGAGGGATCGCCTCCCAGACCTGGACTAAAGCATCCGCCAACTCCTGGACAGTCTGTGGTGCAACGTGGCGCTGGTGGATGGAGCGAGACATGATGTCCCAGATGTGCTCAATTGGATTCAGGTCTGGGGAACGGGCGGGCCAGTCCATAGCATCAATGCCTTCATCTTGCAGGAACTGCTGACACACTCCAGCCACATGAGGTCTAGCATTGTCTTGCATTAGGAGGAACCCAGGGCCAACCGCGCCAGCATATGGTCTCACAAGGGGTCTGAGGATCTCATCTCGGTACTTAATGGCAGTCAGGCTACCTCTGGCGAGCACATGGAGGGCTGTGCGGCCCCCCAAAGTAATGCCACCCCACACCATTACTGACCCACTGCCAAACCGGTCATGCTGGAGGATGTTGCAGGCAGCAGAACGTTCTCCCTGGCGTCTCCAGACTCTGTCACGTCTGTCACATGTGCTCAGTGTGAACCTGCTTTCATCTGTGAAGAGCACAGGGCGCCAGTGGCGAGGTTGCCAATCTTGGTGTTCTCTGGCAAATGCCAAACGTCCTGCACGGTGTCGGGCTGTCAGCACAACCCCCACCTGTGGACGTCGGGCCGTCATACCACCCTCATGGAGTCTGTTTCTGACCGTTTGAGCAGACACATGCACATTTGTGGCCTGCTGGAGGTCGTTTTGCAGGGCTCTGGCAGTGCTCCTCCTGTTCCTCCTGGCACGAAGGCGGAGGTAGCGGTCCTGATGCTGGTTTGTTGCCCTCCTACGGCCTCCTCCACGTCTCCTGGTGTACTGGCCTGTCTCCTGGTAGCGCCTCCATGCTCTGGACACCACACTGACAGACACAGCAAACCTTCTTGCCACAGCTCGCATTGATGTGCCATCCTGGATGAGCTGCACTACCTGAGCCACTTGTGTGGGTTGCAGACTCCGCCTCATGCTGCCACTAGAGTGACAGCACCGCCAGCATTCAAAGGTCACCCAAACATCAGCCAGAACACATAGGGACTGCGAAGTGGTCTGTGGTCAGCACCTGCAGAACCACTCCTTTATTGGTGGTGTCTTGTTACTTGCCTATGATTTCCACCTGTTGTCTACTCCATTTGTACAACAGCATGTGAACTTGATTGTCAATCGGTGTGGCTTCCTAGGTGGACAGTTTGATTTCACAGAAGTATGATTGACTTGGAGTGACATTGTGTTGTTTAAGTGTTCCCTTTATTGTTTTGAGCAGTGTATATTGGTCAGAGGTGAATTTAAAAAAACATTCAATATGTGACTTTGCAAGCAGCATGACTGCTCCCTCCCCTCAAATGAGATATATAAACCTTGGATTGCTGGTTAGCCCCATCTGGTCCATCATATGCTTACAGCACATTCCTAGGCATGTCTGCTGAAAAGTAAGTCCAATTGTGTTCAATTCATTTACTCCCAGGAAATTGTGTATAGGATTCCAGTCCTAGGGACCTGTTTTTTCCTGAGCAATTTCCTGATATTTACCATGTTGCAGCTTTGATCATTTTTGACCCAGATGCTGCTCCAGTCATTATGGAGCAGAATTAAGGAAGACAATTTTGTCTGACATTATGTAATTCTTATAGGATCTACAAATCATTTAACCTAACATTCAAATATTTATCCAGGTGGAGGGCACAAAACTAACCTGCGCTGGAACTAGTTGGGAGGCCACTGGGGCCGCCATGGGCAGGCGCGTATCTTACCTGTGGCCCTCCATGGCGCGAGCCATGGGGCACTGGGCAGCGGTGGGGCACCATCGCGCACGGAACCATGCGGTTTTTGGCCCTCCCACCTGCCCACGCTTCCCTTAGCTTGGAAATGGGCATTTCCGGGATAAGGGAGGTGTGTCTGAGTGACGCGCGGGGGTGGGGCGACGTGAGGGGGGTGCGGTTTCAGCGCCAGCCATGGGGTGCTCTCAGGCCTCCGTGCGCGCCTGTCCATGGAGCAAGGGAACATTTGTCCCCTTATTCCAGGGTGGGCATCAGCCACCTCTATGGGGCTGCTTGGATCTGTACCTTATATTTAGCAGGCATGAGTCTGACCAAGCCTCACTAACCTGCATTGGGGCCATGTGGCCTGGGGACAAAGCCTAATGGCTACATCCAGGCTCCTCCCGCCGCCTTGGGCCATCCTGCCTATGCCCCGAACGCCCTCCCCATGCCACCCGCCCTCCTGCCTTCCCCTCACCCAGAAATTGCCCCGAGCTGGCCGAACTCGGATAGCATGGGACCGACATACCTGTTGGTCCCAGTGGCTGTATTGGGCCAACACAGCTGCCTGCATCAGCTCAGCGATTCTCATGCTGGCATGCATATGCATTACAGTATGTGAGCCACAGTGCTGGGCCAACACAAGTGGCTTGCATCATCCCAAGGCGGGCATTAGGATTGCTCTGCCCACATCATTCGCAGAACTAGATTAAGTTTAAGTGAACCAATTTCGGATGCTGATCTCAGTTTATGACAACCTGTTCATTGTCCTGAGCTAGTTCTGAACTTTATATTGTCTACAACAGGGAATCATAACCAGGTATAGCCATACTCCTTGGGGATATTGGAGCCAAATGATGGGAGTATGGGGCAATTAAAAAAATGGTTGTTAGATTATTAACAATCACCATTATCAATATTGATAGAGGTGTTCTGTTCCTTGCTATCCATGTGTAAAGTAAAACCAAGCTATTGACATCTTTTGAAGTTATATTGGTACCTAATAGGACTGTTGATGATAATGACTTTGTTTATTTTCTTACAGTGCAATCCTATTCATATATACTCAAAACTAAGTAAGACGTTGAGTTCAGTGGGCATACTTTCAGGTACGGATGCAGAGGACTGCAGTTGGCGTTCTCCCTATGGGGTCTATGCCAGTGTGCAGATGCCTGCAGCAGCTGCGCAGTATTGCAACGTGTTGCGACGGCATCTGCATGCTTGGTGATGATGTCATCACATCATCGCCAAACTTCCAGGTTGCCAAGCTTCATGCTGTGTAGAGCTTGGCTGGTATGTGTGCACCTTAGAGGGAACATAGATTGCAGTCCCATTTCCTAAACCAACCTTCAAATCACTATAAAACCACTTATTATTACAATAAAATGCACAGTCAGTGATCACTCAATGTTTACTGCACTGTGTACATGATTGTTTACTATGGAAATGATCCAGCCCTTTGGTGCAAGCTTCCCTCCTTCTCCTCCTGCATGTGGTGTTCTACGCACTGAGGTCCCCACTGGTGTGAATGAGTGCATGCAGAGAGTTGCACCTATGCATGGGCTGTGTATACACTAATGGCCCACATAGAGAAGGGACTGGATCAGGTCCTAGGTATGGAAAATAGAATTTGCTATTGTTATTAAAAAAAACATTTTACCTTGCAAGGGTGGGGATCTACACCATAGGTTTCTAAAGAATGTGCTTTCAATAATATATTAAACTCAGCAGCAGCTGGACTCTGACCCCTAAAAACCACACAAAGAAAAACAATTTGTTAGGAAAAATATGAACAGTTTCAACCAAAAATATTTGTCATGAGAGGGGGAAATAGGAGATCTCTCATATGATTCGTCTTCTACTTTGCCATAGCGCCTAATCCCTTTGGATTAAGCTGAGATGCTTTTGACATACTCTCAGGACTCCAGTGAGCTGTGCAGTTAATCAGGGACTATCAAATAGCCTCCAAATATTTCCTATCTTTTGGCATACACAGAGTGGTTAGGGTTTACTAAGAAATACGCCGCAATTTCCAGTTTCCCCTGGTCTACTTCCTAAATTCATTTATAATAATTGCCCAGATGAAGACTCTGCTCCTTTCTGCTCTGGAAATAAACAAGGAAATAAACAAAGATATTTTAGTGGTTGCTGCCTCTCCAGCAATTGATGGGAACCCATCAGCACTCCTATGACACACTCTACACTATGCACACCACTTTTTAGATGAATAATGAAACCATGAACATTCATTCTGCACCATGACATGCAAATCTGATATGACTGGCAATCTAGAAGGATATTGAGGTCAATGGCATCAAAAGTCACCGAGAGATCCAGTGAAACCAACAGGAATGTGCTTGTGAAGTCAAAGTCAGAACAAATGTGAGAGACTATCTGCAATTGACTTCACATATTAGTCACAGCAGAAAGTGACTGCTTTTGGCCTGCTTCTGTGTGGACACAACGGTGATAGAAAAGTGCACCTTCTTTACTGGCATGATCTACATATTGATAGTTCCTGAAATGGTCTATGTCCAACTGAGGTAATCATGACTGCTTTACTACCATAGCTCTGGTTCAGTGATTTTCAAACTCCCCTGGAGTTTGAAAAGCACTGTAAATGCTTGCAGGGGTGAGGAATGGCAGCTACGCGATCCCCAGGATTTTGTCATGCTGGCAAGATAATGGAGTTGAGAGGATTTACTGCTGCATGCCCCAGTGTCCATGGGGTCGGGAAGCCCCACAGTCCCCTCTGCAGGGCTCCTCGTGCATCCAGAAACTGAAAAAAAAGATTGCAACCCACTTGTTGCAATTGTGAAACCAGAAGTGGACTCCAATCCTTTTTTTCCTGGATGCACGGAAAGCCCTGCAGAGGGGTCGGCAGGACTTCCCAACCCCCATGGACACTGGGGCAGGCAGTGGTATGTCCCCAGCTGCATTATCTTGCCAGAAGCAACGTGATCCTGGGGGTTGCGTCACTGCCCTTGCCCTGCCCCGGCCTCTTAAAGGTAAAGGGGCAGAGGTTTGTGTCCCAGTATGAAAACCTCTGCTCTAGTTGCTTCCCCAGTAATTTCACCACCAACCGTTCTCCAGAACACCAGAAGGCCAATTTTGCTCACAGAGGTCAGCAGTCAAGGGCAATTGCATCAATGATCTGAGTCATTTCCCCATTCCATAGGTCAACCAGGGCCTCAACGGGACTGCCAGCTATCACAGCAGGAACATTCCTCTGAATCATCAGGTATCCATCCAGATCCATTAACCTCCAAGGACACACCATTTTAATAACTCCCCACTCATCCAGAGGGAAGGAGCCTGGATAAGTCTATATGGGAGGAGTGGAGGTACTTCTGAGTGCACATAATGGCTGAGACAATTGTGAACCACTCAGCATTTCCTGCACACAGTCAAGGGCTAATGGAGAGGGGAAAGAGAGAACGTACAGCTGCATCAATACTAGGAAAGTTGGATAGGATCAAATAATGGGTTAGGGACATGACATAACAGTTAGTGTTCAGACATAATGTGAAACTATGATTTACCATATGGATCATACTGTGTCTATGGATCTATGATCCAAACTAAGGATCATACTGTGTCTGAACCCAACAATACAGCAACACAAAAAAATACATGAACAATCTTTATCAATCCCAGGTTCAGTGGCAAAATTAAAATAATGTATTGTTTTCCTGAGGATTTTGCAACGGCACAGGTTTGGAGTGTTTAAGGTTTATACAAGATAGGGCTCTCCCAGGTACCTGCTGCACTGATGTCCCTGAGAGGAAAAAATGCTGAGAATGTTCTTTTCCATTTTAAGGGACTGAGCAGTGGTTAATGACAGGGGCAGCCCATTTCTAACAAGACTGCCTATGCCGCAATACAACAGCGCTGGGCATCTTGTTTGGGTAGGGAGGAAATTAGAGGTCTCCTCAAGGTAAGGGAACATTTCTGGGTTGAGCCCCAGCCTGCCCAATGAGGATACTCAGATCTGGACCAGCTCAATTGCAGGCATGGAACTGAGTAGCCCCATGTAGGGCTTTCAGACGTGGGACGGAGGAGCCACTGCCACTGTACGCCCACTCCTCGCAGGCCCCCCTCCCCACCCTCTCCCATTTAGTTTTGTCCCCTCCCAGCCTTCCCCCCCCCCACCAGAATGCCCCTGCACCACATGATGGCTGTCTCACCACCAATGGTTCCTAGGGCCTGTCTGATTCACACAGAGGCCCAGCATTCACTCGCACTGGCCTCTGAGCAAATGCCTCCCTCTTTCTGGCCACCGCAAAATACTTTACGGCACTTTTGCAATGGTCATCTCTCTGGCAGTGGATGCAAGATTGACACTGCCAAAGAGCAGGCGCAGGCTGTAAATCTTCTCAGGGTAGTTTCAGACATGCAGTTCTCATGCTAATGTCTATGGCATTTTGTGTACATTGCAGCTGGATGTCCAGAAACTTACTTTTGGATACCATGCTACCCAAAAGAGGACAAAATTTAATTTTTCATGGCAGCATTAGATCTGTAAACATAAAGCCACCAGCAGAATCTATAACTTCACTTCATTGCAACTCGAAATGGAGTTAGCAAAAAGCCAAGAAAGCCAATATATAACAATTTTTGGTTTGTACTTTTCGAACAAATGAAAATATTTAAACGAAGGCAAATTGTAAAGAAATTACTTACTTCAAAGAGAATATAAAATGTTCACAAATGAGAAAAAGGAGCCAGGCACAGTAAGGACTAATTTAAGATTTTGATAGGAAGGAGAATTTTCTGATTAGATAGGGGGTATGTGTTTTTTGAACAAAATACAGGCCTACCTTTGGGCCATGGGGACTTTAAGTTAGTGCAGAAGAAACAGGAGAGAGAGCAAATATTCTGCAAATAGTGCTGAAGAAGCTCTCTAGAGGAACACAGAATCCAATTCAAAAGGGAATAGACTTTCAAACACTGTTAAACAGGCAGCAAAATAGGAAAAATAATTTGGACATTGGCAAGACTTTTTACACTAGCAAAAAAAACCCATTGGACCTATTTTTAAAAATCTCAAAAAAAAAGTCTATTGGACTAAATAGGACCCAATCCTATCCTCCACTAGGTAATAGGGTATTTGCATCCTGGATTATGGTGACTTGGCCAAATGCATCCCAGTCATTGGCAACCTTGGATAGTCACATCTGGGTTTTTTGGCATCCCAGTACATCAAAATGTACATCAAATATAATTATACATATATTGGAACACAGATGTCCAGAACACAAAAAAAAGGGAGGCAAATGTCCAATACTGTCATTTGCCTGGGACACAGTTTCCAGGATACAATGGTTCTGACACTTCCTTACTAGTGCATTGAGCACAGCACCATTGTTGCAACATACTCTACATGCAACCAGATGGGAGCATGGAATGGGGTGTGAATCAGGCCTCTGCCATATCCTAAATCCCCTCCCTGGCCTGCCGACTTTACACGGGGCTGCTTGGACTTGCACCTGCTATTTAGAAGGTGCAGATCCGAATAGCCCCATAGGGAAAGATGGGGCATTACTCAGGATAAGGGGCAAAATATCCCCTTATCCTAATTCAACCTCCAGCCTGCTCTTAAGCGGTGTTGAATACAGCGGAGTCATGCGGCCTCGCTGTGCCAGCACACGTTAGGATTGGGCAGTCAGTACCTTAAGCCTGAGTCATACTATTTTAACACTTATACAATAGTTATCTCTCCCTGGAGTATAGAAGAGTGCCTTACAGCATTCACTGTGAAAGCCTGCTTTAATAGCACCCTTGCTTATAGCTCCACTGAGGGGTCAGCAGCTGAGCAAGAGTCTTAACTGTGTCACATTAGTGCGTGAGGGGAAATTCTGAACAGTCCTTGCTGACGCGCAATGCTTGGAATCTAGGACAGCTGCTGGTCTCACACTTGCATTACAAACAAATGTAGAAGTCACAAAGATCAAAGTAGAACTGGAATAAAAACTGGGTGGCCGGCATGTAAAGGAGTGGCAGCAACGAATACAGAGTGTCGAACTAGTATTAAGTCCAAATCCGTATTCTTTACTTTAAATACATCTTGATGAGGGTATGCACTTTACAGATATCTTTTTTCAAGAGGAATAAGCAGTGCTTCAGCAAGCTAAAATTATGGTGCCCTCAAATGGTTCATTTAAAAAAAACAAAAACACCTTACAATCTGTACAGCGGAGAAAGAAGCCTTAATTTCTCATAACCCAAGTTAAGTTAGAAACTGGGAAGTTATATAACTGGAAAGAAACACAATCAACTTGGCTTTTATTTTCTCAATGCTGCTTGTAAATGAATCACAAATGAATGGAAAAAATACAGTGGGGTTTGAAACAATTTAGAAATGAAAACTGGGTACTTTTTCAGACATTTGTTGCCATTGTAAAATATTAACACTTTCATAAATGCCCTCAATTGCAAAGGGACCGTGGTATTACCTTACTTAGAAATCAATAGCTCAACTGGGAAACGGGAAGGCGAGTTCAATGGAAAGCCGAGTTCAAGCTGTTTCAAAACATGGACTTTTACATTCAGTTGAAGGGGCTTCAAAAACCAGCCCTTACAGAATGTACACTTGACTGGCATCTGAATATGTGAACTGATTATTGGAAGCCATTGGGACTGGGAAATATGAAATAGAAGAAAAATGTAGATCTATGTTGCCCAATTATATACCCAAGTCATTTTTTTCCCTCACAAGTCACTCCTGTTATTAATAAATCCTATTAATAACATTCTAAAAATTATAAATCTACTAATTCTTAATCAACAGAACTTATTTCTTTGCCAACATGTGATTATAGATATTCTCTTTTCCATCTATAATGAATATGTCATGTATTTTTAAAGGCGTCTTCATGATGACATGAAAACAATGAAGGCTGAATATCTACTAGACCAGTGGTATTCAAACTTTTTAGACTGGGACCCACTTTTTAGAATGGCACTCATGTCGGGACCCACTGGAAGTGATGTCATTAACCTGGAAGTGATGTTGTAGCAGGAAGTGACATCATCAAACAGGAAGTGCTGTCATTGGAACATAATAAAATGATACTCCTGGAATGTAAACTGGCATTCTTGGACTACAGCAATTGGACAACCACGAAACATCCCTGACAGAAAGCAATATTAGGACAAAATATGTGGTTAAAAACACTGAACACCAAAAAAAAATTTTTTTAAACCTCATTTGAAAATTCAAGTTCTTAACACTCAAAAAAGGAATATAACAAGACTTGGGTCTGCAGTTTCCAGAATGGCTGCTCCCAGCTTTCCACGACCCACCTGAAATCAGGTCGCAACCCACCAAGTGGGTCCCGACCCACAGCCTGAATAACACTGTACTGAGATCTTTAGTAATTACACAAACTGATTCAATTTGAGAATATCCATTGCCATTCACTAAGGTGGACAACCACTAATGAAAACATTACCATACCTAATGAATCACAGACTTCTAAAGCGGTCATGTGAGTTCTGTCACCACCTTCTTAGGAGATTCAATTTGCATACTCAAATCAGGCTCAGAGAACAAGAGTTTGTGAAGGTCACAGTTCCATTAAAACTCAACAATGTTTTCACTACTTCAGAAAGGAAACAAGAGGCAGGGAGACTATAACGTAGTATTAATAAGAACAAGCCTTCTGAATGAAACAAAATGTGTCATCAAACCATCTGAACTGTCACTGTTTGCTATCAGCCACACCCTAGACCAGCAGTTCCCAAACTTTGGGTCCATGGCCCACCAGTAGCTCACAACCTATTTTTGGTGGGTTTACAAATGGACACAGCAGATTGGGTTAAACACATCAAAGGTTAAACAACCTACTTGGGAGGGGGGAGAACTGCTGCCCTATCATTGCTGTAGTTACAGAGGCTTGTGCGGATGATAAATTGAAACTTTTTTTTTAGGTGGTTCTTGATACTAAAACATTTGGGAACCATCTGTTTCTCTGTTCTCAATATCTTGTCAAAAGATAGATACTACTATTAGTATTTCATAAATACTAATACTTAATTTCCATATGTTAGTGGAAATTAAGAAAAAATGAACAACAGTTCCCAAAGTCCTTCCTGGACTATGAGGCTGTTGTAAGCTGCTGTGGAGGTGGGGCTGGAGCAGCAGCACTGGCATGGCTTGCGCTACATCCTGTGGGGGAATATAGCAGGTGGGCCGTCTCCTTTTAGGTAAGGGACATTTGTCCTCTTGCTCTTGCAGTTGCAAAGGGTCAACCTGGGCTTGCACTGGCTCAATAACTGGCACAGTGCCAGCACAAGTCCATGTTGCCCCATGTTGGCAGATCAGGCCTGGGAAGGGGGATTGGATGTGGCACATGCCAGCACTGCCAATCCTACATCCGGGCTCAGTTCACCCACCCTGCCCACAGCACCACCTTCCCCCACTTTTTTCTCAACTATCCTGCCCTTCCCCTACCCTGTGTCGGCCCCTGCATCAATCAATGCAGAAATCACTGCAACTAGTGTGTGCACCGCATATGCCATATGCGGTGATTTATGGCACTTTTTCTATGGCTAGCACTGGCTATCAACTGCAGAAGGAGGAACAAGGCCATGTAGAACCATTCACAGCTAGCTATATTCACAGCTTCACTAATGTTCAATAACAAGTACCATGTCATAAAGATGAGCAGAGAGGCTAAGATAGCGACAGAGACATTTAATTTGGTTTACTTGAGGTTGCTTTTGCATAGATCAAAAGAAGTGTGCGCTCCACTATTCAGTGTTACCGGAAAGTCTTGCAAGAAGAAAAAGTGAAAGCCACACAAAAGACACTGTTAAAGTACTTCTCCAAAAGATTGTAAGATCTGACATCTGACAACCATTAGCCATCAAAATCAGCAGCGGCCATCAGCCTCCTCCCCAATTGGCAAAGTGATTGTTTGGTGACTTTTCCTCAATTATACTGGTTCCTATGAAAAAAAGTAGTTTCAATTTATGCATTTTCAATATATGCGCCAATTTTTGAGATAATAAGTGGATCTTTACTAGCAATGGAAAGGGCAGGTCCTGCACATTGGAGACACTATACCCTACACTCTCTTATGCCTGCCTTTAAACTTTCCTCTTATTTTGCTAGCACAATTTATCATAGGTTAAATAAACGTCTGACTTTCTCTAGGTCATGGAATTCACTAGTCATTACAGGCACTAAATAAAAAGCAATGATTTTCTTGACAATGCTTCAGGGCACTTCCTTCATCTATACTACTGAAGAGGAGCCAGAAGCGTGTTGATTCTTCAGTGGGCCTGAAGAGGATGTGCTCACCCAAAGCAGTTCTTCTCCAGACAAATAAGATGCTGCAACTCACTATGGCAAGCAGTGCATTCAAGCAGAGGAAGATTGTTTATCCTTTCTGTTCTGGTTTCAGTTTCGCTATAAAAAGATAAGGTCAGAAGGGGAAAGTGCTCAGCATATCAACTACTCCATGGAAGACATGGAATGTGATTTCTGCCTGTCTCGTATAATTTTCTTCAGCATCTAAAAAAAGAATTACACTAGGGAAGCAGGCATTAGCCTGTGAAATCTCATGCCACGGTAAACATAATAGGCTCCAAGGTGCCAGAGGGTGCAACAAACGAACAAAGCTAATCTTCAGGAAAAATGTAAAGTGTTAACCAAGAAATGTAAATATTCTAGGGTAGGATGATCAAAGCGATAGCACATCAGTGACAGTAACCAGGAGCCAAATCCTAGAAAAAAGGCACTTGAGGGGAGACATAATTGAGACGTACAAAATTATGCATGGGAGGGATAGAGTCGATAAAGGGATGTTCTTTTCCTTCTCTCACAGCACCAGAACCAGGACCAGGGGACATCCACTAAAATTAAGTGTTGGGTGAGTTAGAATGGATAAAAGGAAATATTTTTTTACCCAGCAGGTAATTAATTTGTGGAACTCCTTGCTACAGGAGGTGGTGATGGCAACTGGCCTAGGTGCATCTGAAAGGGGATTGGACAGATTTCTGGAGGAAAAATCCACTGTATGCTATAGACCATGATGGCTTGTGCAGCCTCCTTACATTAATGGTAGGCTACTTCAGAATGCCAGATGCAAGGGAGTGGCAACAGGATGCAGGCATCTTGTTGTCTCGTGTGCTCCCTGAAGCATCAGGTGGGCCACTGAGATATACAGGAAGCTGGGCTAGATGGGTATTTGGCCTGATCCAGCAGGGCTCTTCTTATGTTCTTAATCCTATCTGGGTTTTGCACTGTACAAACTCCCGCTCTGGCAGTGCAAAGGCTCTTTACGGCAGATACAAAAGCTGGGCCAATGTTGCATGCTTCCAGGCCACTGCTGCAAAGGATGAGCGGCATGGTTAACATGGCAGCAGCTCCCAGAAGCTCTGCTACTCCAAGTAAATTGGCAGCATGTTGTGGGAGGGATGGTTTCAGGGCAGAGAGGGAAGAGGCGGGGGGGTAACGAAGGGGAGCAGTGGTGGATTTTGGTCACACCAGTGTGCACCAGGATTCTTTCCTCTTTTCCAGCCTGCCTCACTCCTTTTCTCTTCTCAGAGCAGGAGGCCTACGCAGAGGTAAATAGAAGTATTTTTACTTACCTCTGGAAAGCCTCCTGATCACCCTCCCAAACACTGAATGCCGCGTGCACTCTGTCAGCACAGCAGCATTGTCGGTAATGGTGCAGGATAGGATTGGGCAGCAAGAGTCCTTCTCTTTAAAAATATTTTTCAAGGACAGAAAACCTGTATCTGTTTATATCAGTGACATTTGAGTATCATGAACCAAAGTTTGCCACATCTTGGTTAAAAAATTATAAATGTATGCGCATGCACATGCGCATGCAAGTATGTCTATTATTTCTAACTTGAAGTATACACAAGGTCCCTCTACCCAATTCTCAGCTGTATACCTGCAGCCTCCCCATCATATACCAGCCTCTTCCTCAGGGTCTCTCAACCCTTAGGAAAAGCTTTTTTTTTAGTGATGAAGGGAACTGGAGTGAGGAGGGCTTAGAAAACTCCCTTTCTGCAAGCTATTTCCCACTTATGCTAGTCGAAGTCTAACCTGCCTAAATTATGTTTAAATATTTACCACATCCAAACAGTTCTACACCATGCATAGCCTACAATCCAAAGTGGAGTTCGGAATGCCTAAACCAATTCTAGTCCATGAACCTAAATGTGCTTGATTCTGTGTTGCATTTTGGCCATAGCAGGGCATCACTTGAAACACATGAGTCAGGTTTGCATTCCTGTGGCCTTTTCAAAGTATTATTTGGAATTTTCACCTACTACGCTTTTGACAATAAGGATAAAAACACCAGCAAACAATACATTAAAAATCTTATTTACAGCAGCAATTTGAATTACCTGAATTCATTTTTGTGTATTTCAGCTATTTTTCTTTCCAGCTTTTGGGATTGTTTGGGGAAAATCTTAAAATCACCAACATAATTGTCCAAGTGCTCATCAGGATCATAGTCACCAAGTTCAGCTGTAGAAATAAAATCAGGGGGGAAAAAAGTGGAACAGAAGCACCAAATAAAATTGTTACTTCAATAAACCATTAATGGCCCAGTCCCACTCACCAGCTATGCCAGCACCGGCTGTCACAAACATGCTGTAAAACACGTTTTTGGCATTGGACAAGTTGGGAATGCCAGTAGGAAGACTTGTGCCATCTTGCTGGCACTGAGGGCACAATCCAAAGCGCACCCTAGGGCCGATGCAAGCTGCTTGTGTCAGCCCTGTACAAGCAGTGCTGACACGAGGGCACCATCTAGGCCACCTGCACCAGCGCTGTGTCCGCAGGGCAGATGCTGGCAGCAGCGTCAGTCCCGCAGCAGAAGCTGGTACTGTTCTGCTCCTGCGCCAGTCGAGTTTGGGTGGCGCAGGAGTGGTTCCAAGTGGTACAGGAAAGGCAGGAGGGCATTTCTGGGCAGGGGCGGGCTGGCTGGGAAGCGTGCCAGCCTGGGGAGGAGGGTGGAGCTGGGATGCAGCTGTTAGGCCACAGGCTGCGTGGCCCCAATTTGTGCCTTTGCTCCAGGGAAGCTCCTGCCTGCTCCCAACGTGCTCTGGAAACGGCCTCCCAATCGCCCATCACCACCATAGCTTGCAGGGGAGCCCATTTTAGCACAGATGCCTGCTATGATAGGGAAAATTTAGGATTTGGCTGTTAATTTTATAAATATTTCTAAGGCCAGTGATGATACAATGAATATATCTGGAGCAAGATTCTGAAAGGATTTCTCAAGATGCTGTTGGCTGTCCTCTTACCTTGGACAATGCATGCACCCAGGTAGGCAGCATCAGAAAAAGAACACAGCAAACGGCCATGAAAAATATCCCTTTTGATTTGTAGATACATAAGGTACCTGTATATAGAGAGAGAAAAGAAAAACTTCATAAGACAGGCACATCTTATAAGTATTCTACATCCATTGTTGAGCTATCTTTAATCCCACTTCATCACGGTAGATCATAAAATGAGAAAATGCAAAAATGCAAAAATAAATAAATAAATAAATAAATAAATAAAGAGATGAAGTGCAGTGCGGATTCTCATAAGAATCAGATTGCTGACAAGAAGACAGGTGTTCACTATATCTCCTCTCCACTGGTCAGGCCATGCCCCAATAAACGATTTTTATAAAGCAATCACGAACCCAACATTCACAGCACAAACCTATGCAGTCTGTGCAGAAATAAGTCCCATTGTGTTCAGTGGGGCTTACTCCCAGAAAAGTGTGCACAGGATTGCAGCCTAATGGCCCAATCCTATTAAGCGATGGCACACGGCTGCCAGTGCATTGGGGTGCAGGGCTGCCAGTGCGTTGGCCACTGAATCCAAAGCACAATCTGGAATACAGGCCAGGTGAGAGAAGGATCTTCCTCACCTCATCTGCTGATGTAGCTCTGAGGGGCATGCTTGGGGCATGAACGGCCCAGGACAGGGATTTTGGATCTGGAAGCAGCTGACTCTGTCACATCTTGCCCTCTCCCATCCCCAATCCTTTCCCCTCTGCTGGCAGAAACCCCAGTAACACGTCTGTGCCATGCTGCTGACAGCATGTGGCTTTATGGCTACTGCACCAGCCGAGGGTGTGCCATGAAAGTGGGGTTCTCATTATGCTGGCATATGTCACGGTATGCCAGCACAACTAGCCCATAGGATTTGTCAGTTAGTATATTACTTATTAACAAAGGAAAAGTGCAATATCCAACTTATATTGTATTTGTAATAATAATGCTATAAAAAGATTCAGAAGTTACTGGATACTGGTAGAAGACCCAACACAATATAAACTGTAAACGTATGCATTCCTTTTCCATCTATGTACCTAATGTTTCTGGGCCAACAATTTTGCCTAGATATTTAAATAGAAGCCTTCCATGGGAAAAAATATAAAGAGCTAGGCAAAGGACAAAACATGATTTCCCCTTTGCCTAAACCTCACTGTTAAAGATTAAGGCTGAAATGACAATGATGCTCAATTCCCCCAAAAGCTGCAAGATGTTACAGCATTGAACAAAGGCTCTAAGGAAGGGGGAAGGCTGCATAATTCTTTCACCTCTTACTGGTTTTCTGGTCAAAAGCACCCTCCAGTGGAAAAGATAGGGGCATGCATATATTTTCTTCACAGGTGGAAAAGCAGTTGGGAAGGCTGAAAAGGAAAGGATTAAGCAGCTATTCTTCCTTTTGGTCCTCTGCTCAAAATTGCAGCTTCCTACAGTTGATGTTGGTTGGGAAAAAAGAGATCAACGACACATGAAATTGATCCTCACACACCAAATCAGTGTAAGTTAGTAGGAAGTTACAATCTGAAGCAGGTTCCAAAGACTTGTGCAACTAGTCTCATGCACGAAAGAGAACTTTGTTCAGATTTCTCAAACAGCTGTCTTTCATGGCACACAGTAAATGCAAACTGAAGAGTTGTAAATGGGGTAGCCTGCTGTTTAAATGAAATAAGTGAAAAAAAATCCCCATGGCCCATTTAAGTCTGTTGGCATGATGAAAATATCTCTTTGACATACAACTCTGCTCTGGAAACTAGTGATTTTTTTTATAGTTCAAGAAGTGTTTTTGGTGTGGTCCAACATTGAAGATTACTGAAGGATTCATTTTTGTTTCATTTGTAATTGCCTCTTTTTTTTTTGTGGCGTCTCCTTTATGTAATATTTGGCCAGTTACAGTTCATTAAACCCCTTTGAAAAATTCACATCACTTGCGTGTAGGTAGTTCTCAAGAGAGAAAATTTGTTCCATTGTAGGGAGCTGATACAAAAGTCCTTAATCCACAATGACAGTGTGCTAAAAGACTCTGCAGTATTATCACTTTGCGACACACCACTATCCCCTAAAGCCAGTAACTTTTCATAACACTTTCTAGATGCGTAAATCAGTTTCCACTGCCTTGGGATTGACAGAAAGCCCAAGAGCAAACCTGAGAAACTGTGTTTGCTTTCTGGTGAGAGTTGATACAAGTACCATGAAGAGGCATTTAATATTTTCACCTGAATATTTGTTATAATGTTCTATATCTACAAAATGTGTTAGATCTAGCACTATAAATTGATGTTTTCAAGAATTAAAGGAAAGGCTCAAATGTGCTTATAATAAAAGCAAAACAAAACAAAAAGATTGCAAAGGCATCAGTAGGGGGCAACATTATGCATTTTGTATTGTCTATATCAGTCTGGGTATAGTTTAGTTTCCAAAACTATATTCCCTAATAGCTGCACAGGTCTGTATACTGCCTGAAGTATACAGTGGACAGTACCGGACTAAAATGCCTGGTGGTTTATGGTAAACAATGTCATGTCTCCCCCCTACCTATCCAAACCACAGATCACTCCGTGTTCTTCATTCTTACCAACATGGGCATACAAAGACAGGCATACAGACATCAAAATGCAATGTCATACTTCCGGCCCAATCCTATCCAACCTTCCAACTCTGATGCAGCTGTGCCAACAAGGTGAGCCCTGCATCCTATGGTGGAGATGCAGTCACAAAGACCTCCTCAAAGGAAGAGAACATTTGCTCCCTTTCGTCAGAGCTGCATTGCGGCTGCATCAGCACAGGGACGTTGGAGAGGATTGGGCTCTCTGCACATCGAAACAGCACAATCTTAACCAACTTTCCAGCAGCAATGCAACCACAACGCGGCCCCAAGGTAAGGGAACAAATGTTCCCCCACCTTGTTCCCACCACAAATGTTCCCCCAGGAGCTCCCCCACTACAGGATTAGCACGGCTGCATTGGCCCTGAAAAATGAGTTAGGATTCGGCTGAAAATCTCCTATAATTCAAATAGCTGGCACGTTCAATCAATCTCTCAGGCTGTTCAGGGAACAGTACAATATTTTAGAACTTCCAAACTTGGGATGACCTATGATTTCTGCAAATTTTGAACCCTTCAGAACCTTTGACTTGACGTGTGAGCTTCAGTTGACTGAAAACTTATCTCAGGGAGAGTTGGGGTGGGAAAGAGCAGATATGCTCATGATCTTTAAGGTAAACTCACAAAACCCAGCACTAAGGTTGGTTACCAGTTACAGTACTAAAGTAATTTAAAAACTGTACCCAGTTTCTGTCTCTAGTAGTGCCTGGTCAGTGTCTACCTAGTGCATAACAGTTTGGAGATGGGGGAAGTTAACCCCTGTGTCACCAAGGTGTGTCGCCGCTAGTAGACTCAACCTCTGAGCTGTTACATTCAGCATGTTTTGTACTTGGAAATCAATTCCAGAAAACAACAAAAGGAATGTGCACACTATTAGGACAGCCATTTGTATAAACTGCAGCTTTTATCCACACAACAGACAGGAGCACATGTAATATGCAGGCAAACAGTATATTGTCACGTGGTTGCCATTCAGAAATGACACTAGCCATGTATGTTGTGTATTCTGGTATTAATTCCCAAGTACAGAATGTAATCTATGAAAGCAGTACTCAAGTTAAAACCACCCTCCTTGAATCTTTCTTTCCTCAATTTCTAAACAAACCAACAGCATTCAAAAAAAAAATTCTTAGCTCTGCATGAAAATAAATTATAACCCACAGTGGTAAATTGTTCACCTTGCTTGTTTTATTGTACTGTATTGTGCTGTTCTAAAATATGCTGAGCTCATCATACAATTCTGCTTGCTACTGTTTTAGGGACAACTAGAAATCAGTTAGCAAATATCAACTCCCTTCAGCTTCTTGAATATCAACTTCCATATAAAAAAGGACTTTCTTGGAGACAGTGTCAGGAAACCTTTGTATTTCAATGAGACACTTGACATCTTTCAAGATCCCTGGTCAAAATGCTTCTAGCTTCAGGAAAAAAGGGAGTTTAAAGTTAATGTGACATGCTTGCTTCTGCTACATTTTATAACTCTACAATCACTTTTCTTCCAGATGTTTAACAATATTACTCACTGCACTGTGAAAAGTTCCTTACAACCTACAGAGGGAAATATTTAATTGGCAGTGTCAGCAAACAGAGCAAATTGCTGTACAGTGTGCTGTCAAAATAAACAAATATGCATTGACAAAGCCTCTCCCTGGGGATGTCATTGTAATTTTTTTTACAGATAGAAGTGATTTGAAACAGCAATGCCCTTGACAAAAATAATTTAAAATGCTACCTGCCAAAAACACAGTACTGGGCTATTTTTGTTTTGTGATGTTTTAAGTCCTTCCAAAAGAGTAACTTTATTTCAATTTCCAAATAATTGGAAAACCCAAAAATAAGCAACCCCATTACCTATTTGCAATACACAAGTTCTAGGAATATTAAACAATGTAAGGCATAGCATAAATATACCTCGGTAAATAAGGGAAAAGGTATTAATTCAAAGAAATGAGTAAGAGTTTCTACAGGATAGTCAGACTTCTTTTGTTCTTTCATTGCACGCTTCCAGCTGCAAGGCAAGCACTTCAGGAAGAAAAACTGGTCAAGACCGAGGTCAAGAAGTCAGTTACCACCCAGACTGTTACTTGAAGATTCATTGACATCAGAACAATGTCTATTGTAGCATCTTCCACTCATAAAGCACAGGCTGTTTCACACATTTGGGAAGAGCATAGAATGATTGTGTGGAAGAGCAGGATCATATCTACTCTCTCTTCTGCCAATCTCCACTTGTTTATTGCCCCATTTTGAACAGAGCACATACACAATTGAAAATACACAGGCTCCAAGTGCACAATCTGGGATCCTGCAAAGTGGAAGATTCCCCATTGCACAGAAAGAGTCTATATGTATACAATTTGAACACATCATTCATGAAGAAACAAGGGAAGTCAGGAACCTAGAAGTGGAGAGACTGAAAATGATCCAGCTCCCCACTCCATTCATTCTATATAATCCTTATGGAAAAGACATAGGTTCCATTCTCATGATGACAGCAAAAAAAATTTACATGGAAACTCCTGTGCTTCTGTTTAGAACCCACCTACTAGTCTCACATTTCATCTTATGCCTGGCTGTTGCCTCTATTATATCTAGCAGCTAACTCATCCACAAGGTTCACACAAAAAGCTATGGGCTCATGAACAGTAAATTCAATGGCTTCAACCTGTTGCGTAAACATTCTAAAACACAAGATGGGGAGTTGGTCTGCTACTCAGTGGCATTGCTAGCAGCAAAACCTGGAAACACGATTATTATCCACAGTGGAGCTTAGACTCATTTTTAGCACAATCATATGCTATCCCACACTTGCGGTTCTGAAGCTTATGGCATAATTTTGACCATGTTTAACTAGAAGGAGGTCAAAGATAAATCCAATGCACACTTATATGGGCACAAAGCCCAGTGAACATAGTGGCACAAACACCAGGAAACATGCCTAGTTAGACTTTCAAAGAAGCTTTTCACAAGCGGGAGAGAGAGGAAGAAAGCCTCAGTATATCTTCAGAACCCCTTGTACCCACACCAATGGGTTCTCTGGAACTTAGCCAAAAAGTCTAAATCCACAGTCTCTTTGCAACAGTAACTTCAGCATATGATACTTCACTGCACTGTGAATATGATTATTCACTCATGAGAAACCGCTTGTAAAATTATTAGAAAATGTGTGCAAAAGAAAGCTAGCAAAACTGCAAATGTTTAGTACAGCATTCATGATGATACCGTTAGCTGTGTTCCTAAAAACAGCATCTAGATGCACAGACAGAAAAAAAATACCTGGTGAGCTCTTCTTTAATCTTCAAGGGTTCATGTGGGTAGAATTTCACTCTAAAGCACATGGTATATGGTGGATGAGCTGAAAATTATAAAGAAAAAGCATGAGAACAGCTGTAGAAAACATGGCTTCTTCTGCACTGCAGGAAAGGTTCCTGACAGTTTTTCAGAATAGCTTGTGAGATGCAGTGCAGCAAATAAAGAAAACAAGCAAAAGGCAATAAAGTGTGTGATAAGGAAGCTCAAAGCATAAGCATACAGTTGCCTAAACCAGTAGGTCTCAAACTTTCTTTTTTGTTTTTAATACAGAAATGTCAACACAAAGTGAAAAATCTTTTAAAGGGAAAAACTAGACATGCATCTTAATTATTCAATGTGGCCCAACAGAAGGTTACTTTTATTTGTAAATAGCAAAAGGGGTCCATTTAACATGTCATAACCATGGCAGCGGATAGGGGGATTTGGTACTTTGCCCCCACCATGGTTTTGGTCTCCATCACACATACCCCAAATGCTATTTTTAGTGGGGGGGAAATTCCTCTAAAATTCTAGTGATATTTTGCCTACTACATCTAGTACATTGGATGAGATTACCAGAATCATAATGATGGCAGAAAAAATGACAAAATGGCAGTGGTTTTGCCACATTTCATGAGCCCTACTTGCTATTTATAAACCCCTCCATGAGATTACATTTGCGGCAGCGTAGGAGTTAATGTTGCTGATAGGATGGCCTATATCGTCCCACAGGTGCCAGTGCAGCTCTCAATGCATGCCAGAGCAGGTAAGTCCCACACTTACCATAGCAGGGGCATGGCGGACAGGAGTATAACAAGGTGTGCGTGAGTGGGTTGGGCTCCGGAGCTGGTATCCTATCCCCATTCCCAGACCTGATCCGCTAACATGGATCCACTCGGACTAGTGCTAGTGAATTAGAAGACGCAGGTCCAAGATGCAGTAGCCAAGGCTTTCCCTAGGGCAAGGGGACAAATGTTCCCTTTCATTGAGGCAGGACCAGCTCTAGGACCGGCAGGGTCCTAAGCAGGGCATTCCCGTGGGGGACCCCACCCACCTTGCGGGGTTCCCGTTCACCAAGAAAAGTGTTTGTGGTGCTGTGTGCGGCACCTAAAAATAGTTGGTTGTGATATAATGACATCACCGCCAACTATTTCCTGGAGGTCCGTTTTGGGCAGTTTAGAGACAGGGACAGGTGGGAGGAGGGAGGTAAAGCTGTTCTACTTGCCCCTCTGACTTACAATCCATAGAGATCCCATCTGCAGCAGCAGGTAATATGCTCTCTGCCCTAATGTGGGGGGCCCCCAAAGTGCAGGGCCCAATGTGATAACATTGGTCACACTGGCTTAAGGCTGGCCCTGCGTGGAGGAAACCAGCACGGGGAGTGTTCAATAGGATTGGGCTGTTAGTTTGGAACTGGAGCCAGAAATGAAGGAAGAAGGTGGTTCTGCTTTGCTGGACAGCCAAGGTCAGAAGGCCAGGCTTCTAATACATATTATATGTATTTTGGTAGAAAAGCCTGTACCAGTTTTGTTATTTGGCAGACTTCATCCAGGGGCAATGCTACAGATATTTATTATTGATATTTGTAACTTTAGAGGTAGAAAGTTATGTGAAATAAAGTATTGCTTGTATCCTTATTAACATGGTTTTTCTTTACTGCTGATTTGCAAGAGACTGTAGGGGTAAGTCTCCTTGTAATTATCTGATTATTATATAGGCATACACCCGCATCTGCAGGGGGTCTGTTCGAGACCTCCCCGACTCGTGTGGATATCGTGAATCCCCGAACACCAGGGACACTTTGAAAAAGTTGTGAAAGTAAACATCCATAATAGCTACCTTATAGTAGTGAAACCATTGCATTTTGAGGGCTGCAGGCAGTTTCCCAAACTAAAAAATGACAAAAATGAGCGGACTTTGCAGGATAAACTGTCAGGGGAGGTTAAGGAAGTTAAATTGCTCATTGTTACTTTAATCTCCTTATATTATTACACAGATTTTAATCTATCTTTTCGAAACTCAGTTAATTTTGTACATGAAAATTGCAGCAGTGTGCTTTGGATTATTTAAGTATTGACTTTGGCCAACAATGCAGTGTTTGAATATTTATATTAATTGATCTTTAAGTCAGCTGCAAAGCCTATTAGAGTGTATGGAAAGTCTCCTATGAACTGAAATGGGTTTAAGAGACCGCTTCCAGTTGTCAATAAAAAGTCAGTCTCTGCCAAGGGTGATTACTGCTGAATTGTAAGGGACAAGTAGCTGCACTTTTGAAATGTTATCATCTAGTGCAGGCAAAGTGTGAGGGAAAAGACAGGTGGATTAGTGCTATCAGCATCTTAAGTACAATACAGTAATCCTCTCCCTGCTTCCCTATCACCTCCAAGACACACTGTCAGGAATTTACAAATCTGGTATTCCCTCTGACACTATACAGGTGAAATAAGGATAGTCTTGGGTACTTGCAAGGATCCTTGAGAGCCCAATCCTATGCATGTCTACTCAGAAGCAAGCTCATTATAGTCAGTGGGGCTTACTCCAAGGTACATGTGGATAGGACTGCTGTCTGAGTGAGTTCCAGCAGCACAAGGCCCAGGTTGAATTGGACCATAAATGACTTATATTCCTCTAGTACAGTGGTTCCCAACCTTTTTAGCACTGGGACCCACTTTTTAGGTATGACAACCTGTAGGGACCATCTTAAGACCAGAAGTAATGTCATTAAGCAAGAAGTGATATCATTGCGTTCACAGGGCTAGGAGTGATGTCATTGTTTTAAGAAATCACACTTTTTAGATAAGTCACATGTTGTACTCATAATCATACACATTTGAAAAAAATGGATGGAAAATAAATGAGACTACAACCCCTCTAATTTTGCTATTTCTGCATCCTGCAACACCTAAGCTATGTGATCAGTAAAATCATGTGGAGGTTTTCTGGAGTGAGCTCAGCTTTTTTGCATGATTTCCATAGAAATTAATACTCAGCACCCAAGACAATGCCTGTTAAAAACCTGTATATAGACTACCATAGGTTACCAAATGCAACAGCTGTTTTCAGGTACATGGAAATAGCTTAAGATTTATTCAAAAACACATTTCTCTTTGGAGGTTTCCTGAAAATGTTACAAAAATGCAACTTTTTAAATGGCACGCATCTGTAGTAGAAAATAAATTCCATGGCACACTGAAAATCAGCTTGCAATTTAGAACAACTGCTCTAGTAACTCAAAGTACTGTGTCTATGTCTGTACTTAAAATCACAATAAGAACATTTATTTTATACTACTCTAGTTCTTAATAACATTTAGGACTTTACACACAACCATCCCACTCATTTCTACATAACATTTAGTTACACACAACCATCCCACTCATTTCTACATAATATTAGATAGGATTTTTATTTAGTGGCATTTCTTCCTCCCTTCCCCTTTTAAACACATCAGATTTTGCTCCAGTGATAAACTGCATGGTAATATTTACATTTAAATTTGGCACATGAACGAACAGAGTTTCTAAAATAACTCCTGGACCTGTCTGCATAGTTGTTATTACTATCTCATTTTCTCTTGCAATGATCATTCTCTACTCCCCCCCCATATTTCATCTTTCCTTTTTATTTTTGTTCCTATACACCTTCATTTTGCCTCTTATCTATTAATCTTTTTCTATACCAGCTTCTTCTCTTGTATTTTCCCCATGAAGCTAAAAATGTGCAGGTTTCAGGTGTTTTCCATACACAGTGTTTTTGCCAACAAGGAGAGGCAACTGTCCTGCTGATTGCTGCTAGTTCTGATGATAGGTAAAATCTGAAACAGTGGCATTTTAAACAGCAGTGCAGTAGCGGTTGGGGTGCAACGATCAGCAGGAGAGTTGCCGCTCCTTGTTTGAAAAACACTCTGTATGCAAAACATATATGCCATATGAATAAGGCCCTTGAGAAGCAATAATGCCATGTTTGGCAAAGAGAAAGTGCCTGGAGTATTTTCATCCCACAGGTGCCTGGAGGAGGCTCTCATAAATTATAATAGAAATGCTATCTAAGTGAGACACTTAGGACCCAATCCTATGAAGGCCCTGCACTGCCAGAATCTGCGTTCCAGCAGTGCAGAGTACTCTCCACTGGCATGAAAGTCAGGCTGCCATCACATGCTGCTGGGCCGCTGTATCAAACAGGCAACAAATGGCATGCAAAACAGCATCAATGCTCGTAAGATGTTAGTAGAGGTGTGACATAGGTGAGCAGGGGGAAAGCAGGGGGAATTTCAGGGCAGATCCGATTAGGGCAGAGGGTGAATCTCTGCGACACAGGCATACACCAGACCATAACCCTTATAGGCATTAAGGCAGCCTACCATGTGTAAGTTTTACTTACTTTACGCTGGTGATCTGATTCCCTCTCCCTACATAGCTTTGACAACAATGGTGAGGGATAGGATTTGGAAGCTACAGGCCTACAAAAGGAGCTGCAGTCTGAAGCTATGGACAGATGTCAAATTTACTCCCTTTAAAAGGTGCACATTGCCCTGGATGTTGTTTCATCTATGAAATATATCTCTGGGTCAAAAACTATTTTTCCTCATCGGTACGTCCACCTCCTAAAGTGCCCACAGTCTCCTTGCCTGTTTGGTCTTCTAATCCAATTCACTCTTGTTGACTTCTTGTCCATGCTGGCTGGACAACTGTACCATACATTCTATAGCTGATCATACACAATGCATGAGAAACTTAATTCCAAATAAGATTTTCCCTTCCCTCTTATGAAAGGCAAGAATCTCTTGCTTTTCATTTTCTGAGAGTGCAATCCTAACCCCAAGCTGGAATAGGCAGGCTGACTAACCTACCCCATATCCAGTCCAGGGTTAGGACTGGCTGCAGCACAACCTGGTGAAAGGGGAATCAATTCACCTTCTCCTAGGTAACACAGCAGCAGCCCAAATGGGGCTACTCAGATCCACCAAAATCCAAGCAGCCCAGATCAGGCCTAACCAGGCCAGGGACAGGGGCTAGGATCCAGCCTAAGTGCCGGATCCTGGCTGCACCCCACTCCCTTGGCTGGTGCGCCCACGAGCCTGTCTGTTCCCCGCCTTCCCCTGCCCCGTTCCACCTACCCTCCCCCAGCCCTCTGAGCTGATCAAGGTTGGCTGCCCTAATCTGGATGCTGCCAGGTGGGAGTATCAGTGCAAAGTGGCCAGCACATATTCATGCCTAACTGCCTCCAAAGTGTTGCAAATGTGTTTTACAGTGTGTTTGCAACAACACTGGGCCAGAACGAGGGGTTTTATGCTGGCCCATTGAGCACTCTTGTGCTTTGGTACTCTTAAGGACCAATCCTATCCAACTTCCCAAAGCTGAAGCGGCCACAATGCAGCCCCAAAATAAGGGGACAAATATTCCTTTACCTTGAGGAAGGGTCCATGACCGACCCCTCACCACAGGATGCAGCACATGCCCTGTTGGCACAGCTACATCACAGCAGGAAAATTAGATAAGATTGGGCTCTTAATCTCTCACAGGCTGCAATCCTATACATATTTACCTAGGAGTAAATCCCATTTAATTCAGAGGGACTTGATGATGAACACACATGTATGGAATGAGCTATAAATCTCATGCTATGCAGATCTAACTACCAAAATCTGGATTCCTCTGATTTCATCTATCACAATTTTTTTGTTCTTTTTATTTTGATGATGCCATTCATCATCATCATCATCATCATCATCATCATCATCATTAATTATTTAATTTATACCCCGCCTTTCTGCCCATAGGCACCCAAGACAGCTTACAACAAAAACAGTAGAATACAATAAAATTCACAAGTTGACATTAAAAAGCAGTAATTTAAAAAAACAATATTAAAACAATTAAAATTTAAAACAACAACAAGCCCTGTGGATCATAAAATATAAGCAAGAGTATAAAAACCAGCCAGCCAGCCTGTCAACAATTAAAAGCTTTTCGAAATAAAAAGGTCTTCAAGCCCCTGCTGAAAAGAGGGAGCAGTTCTCAATTCTAAGGGAAGGGAATTCCAAAGTTGGGGGGCTACCACCGAGAAGGCCCTATTCCTGGCCGCCTTCCCTCTCACCTCTCCTGGTGGTGGCACAGTCAAAAGGGCCCCCCCAGATGATCTGAGAGTACGGGTAGGTTTATATGGAAGGGGGCGGTCCCTCAAATACCCCGGATCCGAGCCCCTAAAGGGCTTTAAAAGTCAAAACTAGCACCTTGAATTGGGCCCAGAACAGAACTGGCAGCCAGTGTAGTCACTGAAGCAACGGCTCAATAGAGTCAAACCGATGTGCCCCAGCAACCACCCAAGCCGCCACATTCTGTACTGGTTGTAATTTCCGGACCATCTTCAAAGGCAGCCCCACGTAGAGCACATTGCAATAATCTAATCTAGATGTCACTAGGGCGTGGGTCACTGTGGCCTTTTTGTTCATTCATTGCATTGCCACCCTTGCTACTCATTGATTGTTACATAAAATATACTGCTTTTTCTCTGATGTTTCTTAAATAATGCGTTTTTTAAAAAAAATAAAGGCATATTTGAATCCTGAACAGCTGTATAACAGAACAAATGCCTTTTATACAAGCTTAGTTCCTCTGTGTATTTGTAACTGAAAATAAGCTTTGCAAGAGGTAAACTGTAAGTCAGTTATGAGATGATACAAAGAACATAAAGAGGGAATGGGAAATGACAAGACTTAAAATACGCAGGTGATGATATTCTGTATTATAATAATCTGATAATCTTTATGCAGCTGAGTTGAGTTTTTAACCTACGCAGCGGCGTCATGCAGCCGGAACGCTGGGCGGGAGGAACGGGTGAGCGGCAGCCCATGGGGGCGGACGGCGAAACGGAGCGGTACGCAACGGGCAGGCTGCCGCTCACCCATTCCTCCCGCCCAGCGTTCCAGCTGCATGACGCCGCTGAACCTACGGCTATTTCAGATATAGCAAAAGTAGGCCTAAGTGTTCCAATGCTACCCAAGCCAAGTACACATAATGCCATCCCTGAATGTACATCCTGCATGAACTTCCTGCCATTGCTGCTTCCTTCAAAAAGTAAAATAAAATTGCACATGCATTAGCGCACACCTGTCTGTGGGTAGCTGGATGGAGGGGAGGGGAAGAAAGGGAAGGAATTGAACCAGGCTTGAACCACTCACAGGTGTAGGGAAAGAGAGCCAAGCAGAGCCGAGTCACCTCCTGTCCCTTTCTCTTACCTACAGCTGTGGCTGGACACAACCTCCTTGCTTGCCCAGGTCCTGTTTATAATTGCCCAGAAGTGTGGAACATCTTTGAGCAAGCAGGAAGGGGATTAGAGAACAAGTTGTAGGGCCTCCATCTTCAGCAGGACAGAGGGAGTGGTGAGATGACACAAGATACAGGGCCCCTGTTCATTCCTTTCGTCACCCCCTCCAACTCACTGCCCTATGCGAGGGCTTCAGGTCATATCATCTGTGTGCTGGCACTGAAAGAAGGCAGGCTAATGCAGTTACCACTAAAGGTAATTATGAAGGTTGGCTGAAGCTTTTCTGCAACATCTGAAATGCATTTGCAAGTCTAACAACACAAAATATACATGTGACTGGTATTGTAACCTTGGTCAATTATAACTCCCAGGAGACATTTACCAAGTGTTCTCAGACAAGTGAATGCTCTTCAAACAGTGTAGAAAACATGCAGTGTCCTGCTCTGGAAACATTGGCGGCACATTTTTTTAATGCATGAAGAAGCTCATGACGGCAGTTGATAAAAATTTTAGTGTGTGAACTGTGAAGCGAGTGAAGGATAAATTATTCACTCTTTCTAAAAATACGAGAACTCCGTAAAAACTAATGAAAATGATATAAAGCAGTACAATGCATAATTAATCTATAGAATTTACTGTAACAGAATACTGTGATGGCCCCCTCATCATTTTTAAAAGAATTAAATAAAGTCCTAAAAGAGAGGCCTATCAGTGACTACTAGCTTAGCCTAACATCTAAGTGCTGGGAATAAGTAGAGGAATGGATCATCATCTTAGCATCTTTGAGAACTTCAAAAGTGGACATGTAGCACTGGGCCTTGTATTTTCCAGCAGCAGCAGAGATAACACAATCATTGCTCTGACACGGGCAATGCTACAATCTGGTTAGGAATATATCTGTGTGTTGATGAGGACTTTCCCTCATATGTAGCCCTATCCTTGGGTACAATGCACACTTTCCCTGGGTGACAGATGTGCAGCTCCAGTCAGATTCTTGCCAATAATACTGGTTATCTGTTTGAGCAGCAGAATGAATGAGAATGAGAAGCATGAATGCCACTAATGATACACCAAAACCCCACATATTCCTTCAGGAAGGCTGAAGTCATTATTTCCAAAGCACCCTTGTGGGGAACTACTGCCAAATACAGCACAAACATCAGGGCAACTTTTAGACCAATATTTTTTTAACCTATGTTTTGCCTTTTTGTAGCATGGCAATGGGAGAGATGGGCAGCCCATTTCTATGCAATTATGCAGCTGGGTTGCGCAGTATATCTCACTGAGCAATTTCAAACCCCAAAGTCTCCTCCATGTAAAGGAGCATTTGTTTCCTTGGGTGAGAGTACACGCTCACCACCTGAATGGGTCTACTACTACACAACTTGCACCAGCTATACAGCTGGGGCAAGTTCGAATGGATCCAGGAAGGTAGATAGCAGGGGATAAGATATCCATGGTGCTGCTGCCACAAATTCCAACCATGTTCTGCTCCCTATTCCACTCCAACACTTTCCTATTCCTCTCCTTCCCTGCCCCCCTCTGGCCCCCCACTCTGACTTTCCAGCACTGGGAGACATGAAGGAACCACTGGTGCATTGCTGTGGCTGATCACTGCCAGTGGCGGTGGCCCAGCTCTGCAATACGGTGAGTCACCTTTTATGACAGCTGTAAAGGACTTTACACTGCCGGAATACTACTTAAGGCAAAGTAAGACCCTTATAGGGCTGAGTCAGGGTGGGCACTGACCTGAAAGTCAGACTTGATTGTCAAAACACTCAGATCTGATTGCCACTTTATTCAGCATGAACTAACCTCAACTAATAATTATCATGCTACATTTTAAGGAAAAATGCAAACTACTCAAGACAGAAATATACTTTCTCCAACAGGGGATTGCGAGCAAATTAAACAGCCATTGAGAGCAGCGTATCTCAACTGTTAAAACAAAAATACACACATACACCCAAGCTCTCTTCACTTTCTCAATCCACAATACCCATTATAATTTTAAGTTAAAAAAAACTGGAAGTTTCATAGAATTTAGCAAGAAAACACATTAAGGTATTTCAGGCCGAATTTATAAAATATTGCACAGTGCAGTCCAAAGTATGTCTTACTCAGAAGTACGTCCCATTGTGTCCAGTGGTCCTGTACATCCAGGAAAGTATATCTAGGATTGCAGTTGCAATCACCTTCAAAGCACTGTGCCTGACAGAAACACCATGAAAGAAAGAAACTTCAGAGGCTCATGACAAATAGCACCAGGTCAGATAATCACACACATACACAGCATGCAACAGACCAATTGTCAAGCAGTTACTTTAACAACAGAAAGTGAAAACTGGAACAGAAAAAAAGTAAGATGCCATTTTTGTAAAAGCATTCACATGCAACAAAAGAAGCATAAATAATCAAATTTACTGTAGCAGTGGGGCCTTCCTTTCAGAATATTCTTTTATCTGTCTGATAAGGCCAGCTGGTATATCAAAAGGCCCCAAGGCTTTGTCAGGCTTTCTGGCATCTGAGACACAACCCTTTTGCGGAGATGGATTCATAATCATAATCGTTTTAAAGGATTTTGTACACCAAGCATTATACTGGGTGCAGCATCTTTAAAGGGAAGCTAATAGCTGACTGGCTTATGTACCAACAGTATTCAAGAGACAAAAGAAAGGGACAGATAAAAGCTCCTCATAAGATGCTATGCAGAAACTGCCGACTGCAGAGAAGCCCACATGCAAGGACAGTGCAAATCAGCAAGCCTGTTTCTCTACAATATACAAAAAAAATGCTTTGAATTGGGGGGATAACTTGTGTATGCATTTGCACAATGCCCAGGTGAATTCCATGCTGACTGCTGCCACCACCCAAACTTTTCTCCAGTACAGATCTGGGTCAGAAATAACTTGGTCATCGTGCCCACCACTTCCATCCTGGTTCTCACTTACCTTCCCTGGCATGACGCTTATAGCAAACAATTGCAACAATGTCAGCAACAGAAGAGAAGATTTGGGAACCTCAGAAACACCCTTCCCCTCTCCTTCCTGGTGACAAGAAGGAACTCTAGTTTTCCAGGCCCAGGGGCTCATGGGAGTTAGAGTTTAGTATAGCTAGGAAACTATATCTTCCAGTATCCTTGGCTACTGGTTCCATGTCTCATTTTCCTTGGTTCCCATTGATTTTTTCCTTATGCTTTCACATTTTCAGCCCTTCCAAACAGCTTTGCCCACTTTCCTGAAGGGGATCAGACAGGCATTTTTAAAGTACCCTGATACTTGTCTGGAGGCAGTTGGGGGCTGGATGTGGGCGAACAAGCTGAAATTAAATCCGGATAAGACAGAGGTGCTCTTGGTCCGGAAATCCACGGCTCGGGTATTGGATTATCGCCCTGCTCTGAATGGGGTTGCACTCCCTCTGAAGGAGCAGGTTTGCAGCTTGGGGGTTCTCCTGGATTCACAGCTGCACCTGGAGTCTCAGGTGTCGGCGGTGGCCAGGGGAGCCTTTGCTCAGCTTCGGCTGATCCGCCAGCTGCGACCGTACCTGAGCTGTGCGGACCTGGCCACAGTGACCCACGCCCTAGTGACATCTAGGTTAGATTATTGCAATGCGCTCTACGTGGGGCTGCCTTTGAAGACGGTCCGGAAATTACAACTAGTACAGAACGCGGCTGCTCGGGTGGTTGCTGGGGCACAGCGGTTTGACTCTGTCGAGCCGTTGCTTCGGCGACTACACTGGCTGCCGGTTCTGTTCCGGGCCAAATTCAAAGTGCTGGTGTTGACCTTTAAAGCCCTTCACGGCTCGGGCCCAGGGTATTTGAGGGACCGCCTCCTTCCATATAATCCGACCCGTACTCTGAGGTCATCTGGGGGGGCTCTTTTGACTGTGCCGCCACCAGGAGAGGTGAGAGGGGTGGCGGCCAGCAGGAGAGCCTTCTCGGCGGTGGCACCCCAACTTTGGAATACCCTCCCCTTAGAGCTAAGAACTGCTCCCTCGTTGGCGGTATTTCGGCGGGGACTGAAGACCTTCTTGTTTAAACAGGCTTTTAGTTGCTGACAGGCTGGCTGGTCTTGTATTTCTTGTATTTTTTATTTTTTTTGCACTCGATCCAGGGGATAACAGTTGTATTTGTATATTGTATTTTTATATTGTTTTTAATCACTGTTTTAAATTATGATGTTTTTATTCTGTTTTTTAATTGTTTTTGTATTGCCGCCTTGAATGCCTTTTTAGGCAGAAAGGCGGGGTAAAAATCTTTAAAATAAATAAATAAATAAATACATTTGTCTCCTTAACAGAGAACCAGATGCTAAATATGTCATAACCAAAGCAATCAAAGAGACGGAAAGTGAGTGGTTCAAATATGGTGTTCTCAATATGAAAACAGTTCAATTCCAGTGATTTGAGACAGTGTTCTTCTGCTCCACATTTCTGTCAAATTTCATGGCTCTCAAATATTCTGTAATTCTCTTAGCTACAGTTGCAGTTACTTATGTAACAAATATCTCACTCATCCTAGTGCTTCTCCAGTCAGGCCTCAGTTAATTTCAAGGAAATTACTGGTTTCCCAGATCATTCATTGACACCAGAGGTGCAAAAGCAGAGATACGTTACTATAATTAGTTTTGATAATTAGGTTGGATCGGTTATTTAACATTAGCATAACATCATATGTGATAACCAATCAAAAGACAGATCCATCCTGAGGCTTTTGAAAGATAAAAATTTAAATGGGAGTCTTGAAACACACACATACACAAATGATGTGCTTAGTATCATCAGTTAATTGTAACTATTACACTGTTACGTGTTACATGCATGTTCAACATTACACATTATGGATAAGACAGACAGACAGGAGTTCTATACACACCTTCCTGGGAGTAAGTCTCACTGGACATAATGGGGCTTACACCTGAGTAGACATACCTAGGCGTACACTGTTACTTCCTAATGTGCTGTACATGTCCTGTTAAGGCTGGCCAACCTATGGGGCCAACAGAAGTGGTTACTTCAGGAAGCAGATTAGTGGCGATGGCTAATTCTGTCTGCCTTTTTGCCTCCACCGCTCCTCCTCCTCGTCTTTCCACTCCCTGGATTGGAAAAGGGACAGACAGGAAGAGGAAATGGGACTGCTGAGCACACATTGGAGATTGGGAGGACCGGAGGCTGGCACATCATCAGCTAAGGGGGGGCAACGTTTGGCATGCTGCCTAAAACATCAGGCGGTAGTGGTCCAAGCCCTGTGTCATGTAAAAATTGCTTTATTCTAATAAAGAAAAATAGGGAAATCATTCCGGACCACACAAAACAACCATCAATAACTTAATTTCATTCATTTGGGTAAACTAGTTGAATGAGTTGTCACACAATGCTAGCTGCTGAAGTACTTATACTTTTATTAAAAACGCACAATACTACCAAGGGTACGTGGGCAGAAGTTTCCTCCGCTTCATAAATTAAGCATGTTGCCAAACAAGAGGTGAGTCTTACTGTCTAAACCAGTGGTTTCCAAACTGTGGGTCGGGACCCACCAGTGAGTCGCAAACCAATTTCAGGTGGGTCGTGAAGTACATAGGGCAGCCATGGAAGTTGGGAGAAGAAATCTAATGAGCACCTTCTTATCTTCTCTGAGACCAACAGCCTGTTACCTCCACATACCTCTACATTGTCTTCTGATGTTTTCACAATGCAGAATCTGCATATATCCACAATGCAGAAGGCCCATGGGTTTCTGACTATGAGGAAAACCCGCATGGAGACAGGAAAGCCATGCCTCTTTAAATTGTCCCCATGTGTATAACCTCTTAGTGAATATAGATACTCATATTTCAGTAATTAATCCTTAAAAACTCCTCATATTTCTATAATTTAGGAGGAGATTGGAAGAAACATACAGTAGAGATTGGATACGAAGGATTAGGGTTGAAAAGAATATTCATCAGTCGCTATTTTTATCATCACTGATAGATGACAAGGTCAAATTTTGCATTCAAACTGTAGGCAACATATGCCAACAAACAAAACAACAAGATCTTTTCAGGACAGTTTCAAGTGGAACAGCTTCCCAAGCCCTAAACAAATTAGGTGTGTTTAAACGTAAGAACATAAGAAGAGCCCCACTGGATCAGGCCATAGGCCTATCTAGTCCATCTTCCTGTATCTCACAGTAGGCCACCAGATGCCTCAAGGAGCACACAAAACAACAAGATACCTGCATCCTGTTGCTGCTCCTTTCCACCTGGCATTCCGGGTAAATTTCAGCAGGGCCAAAGCTGAATCACTTCCATAAGCCAGGCTTTTGGGGTTAGGTTAGAGACTAAGGCTGCAACTCTATCCATACTTATCTGGGAGGAAGCTCCACTTACTATAAAGGAACTTCTGAGTGGACATGAATAGGATTGGGTTCTAAATAGCTCCCTTTTGAAATGCTGGATGGTATTTTCAACTTGGTAAGAATGACAGAGGGATTGTGAAAACCAAAATGAAACTGCAAGGATTAGTTTTGTTTCAGCCTTTCTTGGCTCTTTCAGAATGAACTGAATCACTTCACTAAACAAAAAGACTAGAGCCATGAGAAATGGCTTGAGATCTGTAAAGTGGCAGAAATCAAGCAAGTATAACTGAAAGAGATATAAAAGACTCATCTTTTAAAGTAGGGAAGGGATTGGCACCTTAAAATAGCACATTGGATTATGAAGCAGGCTGTCAACACTTACACTTCATTTGCTTGGAGATAGACTTGTTGGGCTCGAGCCAGTGCTGAAAAGGAAGGGCAAAGATCAGTGGTTAAAGTATTGCAAAGGACTTTATTTACTTGCAATCACAAGAGACTGATAAACTGACACGCAGTTTTCTTGCCAGTGAGGATTTCTATTACGCTTTGTGTCAACAACTTCAGATGGGTGCTTGTATTTGTGCACAGATAGTTGAAAAAGGAGCAACACTATGATGCAAACAGTATGGCAAATGTGATAAAAAGAAATAGATAATGGATGTTCAAAATTGCTCAGTGCCTGAACAAGGGCAAAAGGAATGGATACACACAGTTAACGATTGAGGAGCTGTTCTGGGAAAGGTATCTGTTCTGGGAAAGGAAGATATTTACAGCCTCTTAGTACAGTAAGATGGATAAAGCTAGATCTTGGAGTAAAATCCTACCTCAAGATAGCTAGGATGTACGGTACCTCTAGAAATTTTATTTAATAATATCTAATAGTAGTAAGTGCTGATTAGGAAAAGGATGCGCTGACACTGAAGTACCACTTTTGCTTATGGTCAGTGGGATTTGCACTGTTTTTTCCCCTGTAAGCAGAACACTGCTAAAATGAAATATTAGCTTTGCAAAAGAAGCACCTGTAAGAAATAGTGCATCCAGTTACCCTAAGCACATAATTTCATTCTTTTTTTGCAGACCTAAGTAACAGAAACACTAACTCATTCTATGCTATCTAAAACTAACAGAAAATAGAAACAATATAATTAGGAAAACACAAAAAGGTTTTATTTATTCAGTGTTGATGCAATATCCAAATACTCGGCTGTGAAAGATGCAATCAAGTCTGACACCATCGCATTTTTAAAATCAAACTACTGTATTTGATGTGATGTAAAACTTAGATGGTGTTACAGTTATATTACACAGAGGGCTGTAGCTCAGTGGAAGAGTATCTACTTTGCATGGAGAAAGTCCCTGATCATCACCAGGCAGAGCAAAGAAAAATCCCGTCTGAAACACTAACAATCAGTCAATACCAACAATACTGAGCTGGCTGGACCAGTTGTGTAAACTCAGTACAAGGCAGCTTTCTAATTTCACACCAGTTGTGTATTACTGACTGTTGGAGGGTTTGTAAAACATCCCTAAATGCAAAACAGAAATTCTTCTAAAATAAATAAAACTTGTTAAAAACAATAATGTGAGTGATTGAAAACTTCCTTCAGGCTGCAATCCTAAACACACTTAGTGCCCAATCCTGAGCTGCCGAACTGCCGCGGACACAGTCGCCACCAAAAGGCTACTGCTGCATCCAGCGGCAGCCAGGCAGCTGCTGGAGTCTCCCTGGGAGAAGGGGATGTTTGGCCCCTACCCCCAGGGAAAGCCCCGTCACCCGCAATGGGGCTCCTTGGCTCATCATCAGCTATTTTGCCAGTGGTGAATCAAGCAGCCGCGTGTCAGGCTGCCCAGGCCACCGCCGGGGATAAGATCTGGTAGCGGAAGCCACCGCCAGGTCCCACCCCTCATGGCCGATACAAATGTACCACCGGCGATACGCATGTTCTGGATTGAGCCCTTATACTGGAGTAAGCCCCATTGAATGTAGCAGAATTTACTTCTGAGTAAGGATGCTTAGGGTTTCACAGATAGTAATGTCTGAAGAGGTCTGTGGTCCATTGTAAATCTGGTGACGTAAGAAGAGGTGCATGGGCCAATATGCTACATTTGTCAGAAGCAAGATACAAATCGCTCTGAGCGCAGGGCAATTTTTGAATAATCTACCCACTATCCTTTGCACAAAAGCTTACACCCCTTTCTTTTTCCTTTTAGTACACTTGCTCTAGAAAAGCTGGAAACTAAATTTCATGGTATTTGTACAAAGCTGGAAATATTTTTCTTCTCTATGTTGATATTGCATGCAAAATTAATTAACTTATTAATTAGTTAATAAGCTTTTCCATCAATGTTCTCGGAGTGTCTATATGCAATCAGCTAGAAGCAGCTTTTCTATAAATACTTGGGATGGTATAAAGTAAGAGAAAATAAAATGTGTAGAAAAGCAAATTAAACCACAACAATTAAATTCCAATCCAAGAATAAGTTAAAAAGAATAAAAGATTTTCAGTCAAATATGATACATTAAAATAACCATGGAATTAGCATTTTCATATAGGTAAATATTTCTTAAATAGTCTTACAAATGATACTAGAGCTGAAATCCTATACACATTTACCTTGGAGTAAGTCACTGAACTCAAGGCCTTTACTTGTAGTTTTGTTGTAGGTGTACATCACAGCTCAGTTAAATAAGCAAAGTGTGTCATGATGAACTGGAGAGAATTGAATAGTTAAAGCCTGTTACGTGTTATTTTCAACATTGCTGCAGCTCTCAGGCTGAAATTCTTTCTGTTTAGGCCAGGGGTAGGCAACCTTAAATACTCTAAGAGCCATTTGGACCCGTTTTCTGGAGAAAAGAAAACCTCGGGAGCCACAAAACCCTTTTGACATCTAAAATGAAGATAGTACTGCATAGTTTTTTTACCTTTATGCTATGTATAAAAAAAAACTATAGGGAGTGGCAACAGGATGCAAGAATTTTGTTGTCTCATGCCTCCCTGGGGCACCTGGTGGGCCGCTGTGAGATACAGGAAGCTGGACTAGATGGGCCTTTGGCCTGATCCAGCAGGGCTCTTCTTATGTTCTTATGAGCGATCGCGGCTGAAAATCAGGTCTCGACATTCGTCATTCGCTGTCTCCAGCTTTCTCTCTCCCCCACCCCCAACCCTGCTGCCAGTCCTCCACAGCCTTCCAATCGCGCATAAAAAAAACGAACGGCAGAACAAAAACCAGCCACCACGCTGCACCCTGCAGGGCAACGCGGCAGATCGCCTGTTTGCAAAGAGCACATGCGACAAGCAGCAGCAGGATGGGAGGGCAGGGCAGACCCCAGAGCCGAGCCGAACAGCTGCCCATGCAACTGCTGCCACTATGGGGTGTGTTGTTGTTTTTTCAAAACGGTGGAGGATTTTTTATTTTTAGGTTTGCAAAAGGGGGATTCCAGGCTCGTGCACAGGAACTTTTGCAACTTGCACGCCATTGATGCAAACAATCCCTCCACGTTGCAGAAAGAGGGACCGGGCAAAAGATCCTGGAAAACGGGCAGGGGACACACACACACAACTGCGAGACCCAGCGCTTTCCGTGCTTGTAAGCGGGAGCTGCCCCAACGCGTGCAAAACCAGGGGCAACTTTGCAACCCAATCGAGAGCGAGCCAGAAAGTTTTCCCCACTGGCTCTCTGCTGCATGCCACCGCCCCCCGCCACGCTCCATCCCAGCTCTGCGTGCAAAGCAATGCAAACACATGGAACAGTCAACACAAAAAGCCACGCACCCTTCCAGCCGGCGGATCAGCTCTGGAGCTTCGCGGGTTGCCTTCTGCACAAGGCTATCCACGGACCGAGTGGGAGCCCAGCCGCCGCCGCTGCCAGCACGCTCTCCCCGCTTCCCGGAGCAGCGTGCAGCACAGGACTGGTGCTGAGCGGAGAGGCGCTCTTGGTAGCAGCTCCCGGCTCGGGGGGCTCGGAGGGAAGGGGACGATTCCCAACCTGCAGCCCTGAGCACAGTGCAGCCTACCGGGAGGGAGAGCAAGCCCGCGGTCGCAGCCAATGCTGGGAGCCTCCTTTGCTACTTTCACCCGGACTCCGGAGCCGCAGCAGATGGCTAAAAGAGCCACATGCGGCTCCAGAATCATAGGTTGCTGACCCCAGGTTTAGGCAATGTGACCTACCTGTCTTCCTTTACTAGGATGGAGTTGTACCTGCAGTACTGTTTCCTGCTGCAAGCTATGTTCTGAGCTTTAATGGTCTAAGCATTACTCCCTGATCAGCATTTTAATGTTTCTGAGCAGCCATTTACCAGGCCAGGTGCCCTCGTGGTTATTTACATCACAATGCTGAGTAGCATATTTGTTACACATGCCGCCACAGCAGAAATCTTCAGGGTTGGAAAGGTCTTATGCTTAAAGCGATTTTAACAAGGCAGGTAATTCAACATTATTGACAAATTTCCATTTCTCCATATGTGCATATTTACCTAAATATGCTATTCTAATATTGAAATTAATGGCATTTTAAGGCTGTTCCAAATATGTTGAAGCAAAAGGGACGAGTGTAAGTTACAAATGGCCAGTCCTATTAGGGCCTTACAATACCAGATGAGTGTTTCATTGGTGGAAGTTCATTACAGAGTGTAATATCTTAATTTTAGCAAAAGTTATGGCCAAAAAACAGATAAAAACCACCCAAAAATACAATGTCTTATGCATAGGTGTCAAACATGCAGCCCACAGGCCTACATAATGAGTCCACAAATGAGGCCTGCAGAACCTTTATATTTGCCTTCTCCTTGCTTTCCTTGTCTCCTGGAATCTGGCAGTAAGCAAGCAGCTACAGCAGCAATTGGTCATTCGGGCCAGCTGGGGGAGCTGAGAGGAGGAAATGAAGCTCCCACCAGTGAAGGCACAGAGAAAGGCCAGTGCAGGAATGCAGAGCAAGCAAAACATAGTAAGAAACTAATGTGTATGTTGCTCCTAATCCACTCAGGCCTATTCCCTGGCTCTTACTGCCAGCCATGCAAAAACCAGCTTCTCCAGCCTCAGTAAGAAACAGCAAAAAGATGGGTGTTTTTTTTAATGGAATGTCC
>JAJKFI010000001.1:21636488-21666511 GCA_029204185.1 Lerista edwardsae
AGAGAGAGAGAGAGAGAGAGAGAGAGAGAGAGAGAGAGAGAGAGAGAGAGAGAGAGAGACATACCAGCTGGACTTTGTTGTTGGGAAAAAAGGTACATTTTACTCATGTGTAGACGTCAGCAAAACGGACACAAGATGCATGCCTCCAAGGAGGTAGTACAGAACTTATGCAAATTGTACATCTTGGGTTTGCCCAGTTATACAATTCAATATGCAAAATATGGGATTGCTAACAGCAAGGAAGAACATTTGCCCAATGTAATTGGCCATCTGGAATGTGAGCCATCTGACTGGTTGATTCTCCCTCCAGTTGCCCCCCCTCCCATCTCTTGTGACCTGGGTCAAGGAGATGCAGACATAGGTACATTTGAGACAATAGGTTGGCACACAAAAGCAGATAAGAGACATCTAGACCAGACAAGCCCTTGACACGTTTGATAACAGTTAAGTCTTGAGGAGTGGCCACCTATTCTGATGGGAAGGAGCTCTTGGCATGATTGAATTTAGGCAGGACTTTGCATAAGCCCTTTATTACGCCAGATTTGGATTGTTGTTGTTGTTCAGTCGCTAAGTCGTGTCCGACTCTTCGCGACCCCATGGACCACAGCACGCCAGGCCTCCCTGTCCTCCACTAGCTTCCTGAGTTCGCCCAATTTCATATTCATTGCTTCGGTGACACTATCTAACCATCTCATCCTCTGCCGCCCCCTTCTCCTTTTGCCTTCAATCTTTCCCAGCATGAGGGTCTTTTCTAAAGAGTCCTCTCTTCTCATCAGGTGGCCAAAGTATTGGAGCTTCAGCTTCAGCATTTGTCCTTCCAGGGAGCAATCAGGCTTGACTTCCTGGAGAATTGACCGATTGGATCTCTTTGCAGTCCAGGGGACTCTCAAGAGTCTTCTCCAACACCATAATTCAAAAGCATCGATTCTTCGACGCTCTGCCTTTCTTATGATCCAGCTCTCACAGCCATACATGGCTACTGGGAAAACCATCGCTTTGACTATGCGAACCTTTGTTGGCAGGGTGATGTCTCGGCTTTTGATTAAGCTATCTAGGTTCACCATAGCTTTCTTCCCAAGAAGTAAACGTCTTTTAATTTCATGGCTGCAGTCACCATCTGCGGTGATCTTGGAGCCCAGGAAAATAAAGTCTGTCACTGCTTCCATTTCTTCCCCTTCTATTTGCCAGGAAGTGATGGGAGTGGTTGCCATGATCTTAGTCTTTTTAATGTTGAGCTTCAAACCAATTTTGGCACTTTCCTCTTTCACCCTCATCAAAAGGTTCTTTAGGTCTTCCTCACTTTCTGCCAGTAAAGTGGTATCGTCTGCATATCTGAGGTTGTTGATGTTTCTCCCAGCAATCTTGATTCCAGCTTGTGAGTCATCCAGCCCTGCCTTCCTCATGATGTACTCTGCATATAAGTTAAATAAGCAGGGTGACAATATACAGCCTTGTCGTACTCCTTTCCCAATTTTAAACCAGTTGGTTGTTCCATGTCCAGTTCTAACTGTTGCTTCCTGACCCGCATAAAGGTTTCTCAGAAGGCAGATCAGGTGGTCTGGAACTCCCATCTCTTCAAGAACTTGCCACAGTTTGTTGTGATCCACACAATCAAAGGCTTTAGCATAATCAATGAAGCAGTACAGAGGTAGATGTTTTTCTGGAACTCTCTTGCTTTCTCCATGATCCAGCGAAGGTTGGCAATTTGATCTCTAGTTCCTCTGCCTCTTCGGAAACCAGCTTGTACATCTGGTAGTTCTCGATTCACATACTGCTGAAGCCGAGCTTGTAGGATTTTGAGCATCACCTTGCTAGCATGTGAAATGAGTGCAATGGTGCGGTAATTCGAGCAATCTTTGGCATTGCCCTTCTTTGGGATTGGAATGTAAACTGATCTTTTCCAGTCTTGTGGCCACTGTTGGGTTTTCCAAATTTGCTGGCATATGGAGTGCAGCACTTTGACAGCATCATCTTTTAAGATTTTGAGTAATTCCGCTGGAATGCTGTCACCTCCACTAGCTTTGTTGTTAGTGAGGCTTTCTAAAGCCCACTTGACTTCACTCTCCAGGATGTCAGGTTCGAGCTCAGTGACTGTACCACTGTGGTTATCAGGAACATTTAGATCGGCCTTATAGAGTTCCTCTGTGTATTCTTGCCACCTCTTCTGAATCTCATCTGCTTCTGTTAGGTCCTTGCCATTTTTGTCCTTTATTGTGCCTACCTTAGCACGAAATTGTCCTTTGACATCTCCAATTTTCTTGAAAAGATCTCTAGTCCTCCCCATTCTGTTGTTTTCCTCTATTTCTTTGCATTGCTCATTTAGAAAGGCCTTCCTATCTCTCCTTGCTGTTCTCTGGAAATCTGCATTCAGTTGGGTATATCTTTTCCTTTCTCCCTTGCTTTTGGCTTCTCTCCTTTCCTCAGCTATTTGTAAAGCCTCGTCAGACAGCCACTTTGCCTTCTTGCATTTCTTCCTCTTTGGGATGGTTTTAGTTGCTGCCTCCTGTACAATGTTACAGACCTCCGTCCAAAGTTCTTCAGGCACTCTGTCTACCAAATCTAAGCCCCTAAATCTATTTGTCACCTCCACTGTATATTCGTAGGGGATCTGATTTAGGTCATACGTGGAGGGCCTAGCGGTTTTCCCTACTTTTTTCAGTTTAAGCCTGAATTTGGCAAGAAGAAGCTGATTTGGATCAGATTTGGATAGATTTAGGCTAAAATAGCCCCTTGCAATGCTCTTTGTGTCAGACATTAGATTTGCATACAGGACCCTCAGGGAGGGAGACGCTAATCTCCTGCCATCTTCCACAGGGGTTTACCTCTTGTGACCTCCTTGCAGGATAGCAGTTTAACTCCCAGGATTTTGAAATCCAACATGGAGTCAGACCTGTTCTTATTACATTTCTGGTCTTAGCCCAACACCTTCACAGGTCCCTGTGCATTAGGTTATGCCTCCATCTGACTATTATGAGCATGGCAAATGAGCACCATTTTACCTATAAGCCAATTGACCACAATGGGGTGCAGAGCCAGGCTCTTAACAGTGGCTCCTGCCAAGAAGTGCTTTTCCTCACCAGAGTAGCTGTTCTATTGTTGCCCAAACCTCCATTGTTTTTACAAGGGCCAGGGTTTGCAGTTCTTCCATGGTACAGGCTTGCACTGTTGGGTGAAAGGAGCTTAGTGGTTTCAGCATGGCTGCAGCAGTGTGCTGTGAACCAGGAGAGTTCATGAGGGTTGCACGTGGCTATGGAAGCCAGGAAAAAGCTTGGTTGGTTGCAGACATGGCTGGAGCTGGAGCAGAGCACGGCCAGCCAGGAAAAAGTCTAACAAAGTCTGAGAGAATCCTGGGGGGGGGGGTGTCTCCCACAACAAGAGACCTATGACAACTTAAAAGTCCAGCTAGATTTATTATGGCATAAACTTTCATGGTCTATTATCATTATTAAGAATGTATAATATCATAGCGTTTAAAAAGGAATAAGAGAGACCCCAGCAAACAGCAACTAGAAAAGTTTTGTTATGAACAAAGTTTCACACACACTTTGTATGAAAACTATTTTACAATCACTTCTTCTCACTTGTATCTGGAAACGAGTCAGTGAATTTTTCCCAAGAAATACCAAAATCTATCGCACTGTTTACTGAACTACACAGGATCTGAGTTAGCATTCCTGAACCACGCAAGATTTTTGATTGAATGTGCAAAACCATTCTACAATAAAAAGCAAGCTGGATCATTTTAAGTACATATAAGCCAGTTGCCCAAAGAAACAACAATCAAGGTTGTTCCTTATTCTGGAATTCTGCTCAAATGAAAAGTCCTGGTATGAGTAGTTCAACAGATTAAGAGACAAAAGCCCCAAAGAGCGCATAAGATTTAGTCGAGAGGGTTAATGCCTCCGTTTGCTTGAAGAGCTGAAGAGCTGAAGGTTGCCAGTTCCGGACAGCCGGAAGTCTCTGTGAGCGGCAGACCTTCTAAATTGCGACTGATTAACAGCTGAGCTGTCTCTGGCTGCCTTGTGTGAGGGGAAGGTGTGCCAAAGTCAGCCGCTTCTCTGGCGGGAGCAGGGAAGCTGCTTATCAGCCAGCAAGAAGACAAACGGGTGGCCAGAAAGGACTAAATCCAGAAAGATCCATCTGTATGTGTGTAGTTCTTGGAAGATAGAATGTTTCTGTAAACATTGTAAAAACCTTCGGGTTTCTGAATAAAGTCTGCCTATGTAAACCGCCTTGAGTTATAGTCATTAGAGAAATTTGGTGACCTAAGAAAGGCGGTATATAAATCCAAGTATTATTATTATTATTATTATTATTATTATTATTATTATTATTATTATTATTATATTGAATTCCATCAATTTTGAATGGGCTGTTTCTGAACTCACATAAACCTTTTTTAAAAGGTGATTTAGAGCTCAGGCCTGAGCTCTAGTGCTGGGAGTATGGGCCTAGTGCCAGCGCTGGTGTCACAAATGTGTGGTAAAGTACTTTGTGGCACCCGGGGAGGAGAGAGCACTGGTGCTGGGCCAGCGCCAGTCAGCACTGAGCCTCAGTGTCATGCAGACCTTGTTGCAAGCAACTGGCAGTAAGTTTCTCCGCTGCTAATTGGTGAAGCCTTTTGGGGCAGAGGGTGGCAGGGAGTGGAATTGGGTGGCAGGAGGGAAGGATCAGGCCTGGGAGGAAGCGGAGATGACAGCAGCCTCTGCTACCATATCCTATCCTCCCTTCTGGGCCAGGCAGCCCAACATGGACCTCCTTGACTCTGGGCCTGCTCAACAGCAGGCAAGGAGCCTAGGACAGTGGTTCCTAACCTGGGGGTCAGGACCCCCAAGGGGATCACGAATCAATTTTCAGTGGGTCGCGAAGAACTTGAGGCAACCATCTTAAAAAGCTGGACACCACCATTTTGGAAGCTTTAGTTTGACTAGGGAAGAGGCTTCCATTGAACTGCAACTAAACTGCCATTTCCACAATGCATGCTGCTTAGCCTTGCTATGGGCTTGTCTTTACGTGTGTGTGTGTGTGTGTGTGTGTGTGTGTGATTACGTCTCTCCCAGGTCTCTTTGCCAGCAGACATGTCACACCTTCCACATGCATTCCTAGGTGAGTCTCAGCACATGGGGAAGTGGAATGTAAATACTCTGAAGTCTATTTGGCTTTACCACCTTGATCGGCAATGGCATAGAGGAGCATAATACAATCTGTGCAATGTTGTTCTCAGTGCTGAATCAATCACTGAACTCAAAACTCAAACATCACTTAGATACAAAGCATTCAGAACATTCTAAAAAGGATGTGAAGTTCTTTCATATTTAAAACTATGTTCCTCTGAGTTACTATCATTTCTGTAGGGGCTTTTGGCAATACTACTCCAAATCCAGACCTAACATATTGTTTTACATAATTTTCGGAAGCAAAAATGAGGAACTGAAAGGAAAAAAGAGACAAACTGAGAAAGAAATAAAAGTCCTACAGAGAGCAATTCCAAAGAACTAATGTCTCCGCTGTTATCAAAACATTCCTAATCCTATCCAAACAGCTGCACGTGTTAGTTCTTCCACTGGAGGCCCTTGACTTTTGTGCAATTTAGGAAAGAACTAATGTACTCATAAACATGATGAATCCTTTAATATGGGCAATAAATCTTAGCTTAAGCCACATGGCTCAGGAGCACAAACACCTGCACAGACTGCAATTAAGCAACTCAATAGTATGGAAAAGGAAGCAAAATTCAGAGGCCATGATGGTGCTGGGGGTAGGGAGGGGAAAAAGTTCTACAGCAGGAAGAATTTTACCAGTCTCAAGACAATTTACTCAGTGGTGTTCCTATGGGGGTGGGACCACTAATTGTTGCAGGAGCCTGAGCTCCTGTGTAATGTGGCCCTTCCCCTTCACCTCCAGAGCCATTTGCAGGTCAAAGAGCAAAGCCTCCAAGCTGCTTCTCTGAGTTGCAAACGGCTCTGAAGATGAGGGGGAGAGACTGCATTAGCATTACACAGGAGCTTAGGTTTCTGCAACACTTAGCATTCCCCCCCCCCAAAGGAACACCACTGACAGCGCAATCATAGAGCGGGCGGAGTGCTGATGCAATGTTGTTGCGTTGGCACTCTGCCATTAGCGCCAATGCGAGAGTGTCTAGCAGCACTCCCGCGTCGGCACTAAAGCAACAGTACCAGTGCTGCTGGCAGCGCCGGTCCTGTTGCGCCCATGCAGGACTTCCCTCGCGTTGGCCGAAGCCGGCCGGCGCAAGGGATTCTCTGTCCCTTATCAGGACGGGAATTGGGGGGGGGAGACGGGACTTGGGCGGGACCTGGGCGGGCTTGGGAGATGGCCATATGGCCACATCCTAAGCCCGTCAGCTCTTTAGCGGGTGCAGATCCGAGAAGCACATAGGGGAGGCTGGAGCCTCCCCTACGGTAAGGGAGTACACGCTCCCTTGCCACAGGCAGGCTCCAGCCTCTCCTAAACAGCGTCGGATATGGCGCTGGCCTGTCGGCCTCGCCAGTCCGGCACTGTTTAGGATTGCACCCTGAATTTACTTGTGTATCCAAAATAATTTCAATTGCTCTTTCTTTGTTGCCCATCTCATCGCTTACAATGCAAACCTATACTAGTTTACTCAGATATACGTATTACTGTTTTCAATGGAGCTTACTCTCAGGTAAGCATGTATAAGATAGAAGCCTTGATACAGAAACAAAAATACAACCAGTTTGCCATGTAAAGCATGCCAGTACATCCTCATGCATTATTTACCATTTTTATTGGCACATGGAACTTGCAACACCTTGGCAGGCATATGGTTTTGAACAAGGTATGCATAACAATGACATACCCCCCCCCAACTCAAGATTTTAATTTGTTTTTCAGCTAGCCTTGAGAAAGGGAACACGGAACCTTCGTTTAGGTAAAAGGAGAATGCATTCCTAAGTCCATGAAGTAGTGAAAACATTATGCAGGGAATTTTTTAAGAGACCAAAGGTTATGCTTGTCAACTAAATGAATGTTAGGCCTTTCTAACGCTGGGGCAGTGGGGCTGCCAGGCCCATGCCATATTCAACATTGGATTAGAGCAGGCAGGAGCTCTCCTTGGGGTGAGGGAATGCTTGGGGCACTACATATTCCCTGTGTAGCACCCAGCTTGCTCAATGAGACAACTTGGATCTGTGCCAGGTGTTTAGAACCATGTAACACTGGCATGGATGCAGTGGAGGTATGCTTCGCCATCCCCGCCCCCTCCTGGGCCTGAACTGCTCTTTCCTTGTCCTCTTCCTGTCCCAAAACATCCCTTCCCTGCCTCTGACCACCTTCCCAATGCCCTCCCCACCACCTCCCCCTGCCCCTCTGCAACCCAGTGCAAGACCTACATGCCACAGCGGTTGGCAGGTGGGATGTGATGCCCAGGGGTGCAGGCCTTCCCGCCAGCATCATGAGCAGCCCAATCCTGAGCTGCCTATGTGCCCGTAAGAGCAGTGGTAGTCTACTGTTACTTACTACCAGTACCAGGCAGGCGCCAGAGGCTCCTTAGGGGAAGGGGATGTTTGCCCACTGTTTTGCCAGCACAGGGGCAAGGACCTCCGTGTCCAGCCACATGGCCCAACACGGAGGTCAGGTCTGGCAGTTAATGTTGCCACCAGTCCCAAGCCGCACTGCCCCTCCCCTTGCCCAAGAGCACCATCTTACCCACCCCCTGGAAAGCGCACAATGCTGGCAACCGACACACTTACTGCTCACTGGCTTGTATTGACGCCTCTAGGTGGTGTGGGGCCGGCACTGGCGGTAAGGCCTTATCATGGGGGGTATAAAGGTGCTTTATGCCACCTTCATGACGGGGGGGGGGAGGTACACACGTACTGCCCATGGTAAGCCCAATAGGATCAGACTATTAATCACTTGGTGTCAAAAAGCAACTTACGGTAATTTTATGACACTCAGCACCAGTCTGTGAGATGCTTTGTATCTCACAGAGACGAAGGGTAATTTGGCTGTACTATGAACTTTCTAATGCGCAGCACCTTACCTAACCCAACCTAACTTCTGTGATATTAAAATAATCATTCAATTAGAATGTCATCGCTTTAGTTTGTATTTCCACTGTTTTACTTTTTAATTGCATTTGTAATTAAAAATTTAATTACATTTGTAAGGAAAGGGGAAATATGAACGTAAGACAGCAGCCCAACCCTAGCCTGTGTCAGCTGGCCTGAACTGCATCCTACACATGGTATGCAGCAGTGGGCTCACCGCAGGGCAAGGGGACATGTGTTCCTTTACCCCAGGGGTAAGCCCAGGCAGTGACTTGGGGACAGGGGTTAGGATCCAGCCACTTTCCATCTCCCTCCCCAGGCCAGTCCACCCACGGGCCTACTCTCCCTCCACCTTCTTCTGCCCCCTGCCTTCCCCCTGCCCTTGCAAAGCCAAAGGCCTTGGCTGGAAGGTGTTTGAAAGTTTTGAAAGGAACTTTTTTTTGAGGTTTTCTATGGTTCACACATTGAAGGCTGTCAATGGTCATTTTTCAGCAGACGCTTCTTTGCAAAAACAAACAATCTGCTACATTTGCAAGCTCAGAGGCTATACTTTGTCAACACACAACTGACATACTTAGGTCCCCACTTTTATAGACCAAGAAGAATAATTCAGATAATTTTTAATTATTTACTTCCATGACTTCCAAGATCTGCGAACTGTTGCCTTTGCTTGCACAAATGCAAATTTTATTCTTATTGTTAAGAACTACAATTGGGACAAATAGAACTAGGCTCTTAGAACTTCTTTTCCAATGTACAGTATACACCTTCAAAATCATGACAGTGTCACAGCTCTGCCTGACAAATCAGGAAGTTGATTTGCAGTACTTCAGCATCTGTAGATGCTGCTCTGCTCGTTCTGCTATAAAAAGGGTTGGAAGAGCAGCAGGGGAGAGACAACGCCAGGCTACACATTATAGCCACCACAGGGATGCTGATCCCCATAGCAACCATAATTTATAGGCAGCCTCAGAGATTGTCAGGGGCCTAGCCATCCCACTCTTTCACTCGTCCCTGTAAACTGGTTATTGCTCATCCAAACTGAGAGTGAGAAAATGAACACTTACCCGGGGCCCTAGGACACCACTGTTTGGAGCAGCAATGCCAGTGCAATGAAAAGTCAGGTGAAATGCCACATTTTGTGTGCCAGCTTAGCATTTTATTTTATTTTTTGTGTACCTGAAATTAATTCAAAATAAATTGGGCAGGAATTCATATACATACTCGCTGCTTTTCAGGATCCACATAGCGAATGCCAAAGTAGTCTTTTTCCAGCAAACTGTAGTGATTGCAAACATGATCGATGAGAAACTGACCTTTGGTCTCCCTCTAAAAAGGAAAAAAAAAGATATGTCTATATTAAACCTATGTCATTTTTATAGACTTCCTATTTGTCAATGACATACAAATTCAGTGAAACTGGCCAATACAATGCCAGAGAGTTACTTCCCTCCTGGACACTACAACCAAGATATTTGGTTGGATACACTGAAATTGGACTCTGCAGTCAAGATATTTGAAGAAATACTATTGTTGCTAAAGAAAAAAACATCATTTAGCCTATTTTTAAAACACCACATCTTAAAATGGTAGTTTTATTACAGATACTATACATAAATGCCCAAAACAAGAAGGATGGTCAATAGGTCCAGAACCTTCCTGGATTTACTCTTTAACTGGAAGCCCAATTCTAACCTACGTTAGACCAGGAAGGCTGGCTGGCCTGTGCTGCACCCAACACAGGCTGGGAGGCAGCTGGAGCTCACCTTGGGGTAAGGCTAAGGGTAAGCCACTGCCAACCCTATGGTGCAAATCCAAGCAGCCGAACTGGGGTGGATTGGCTCAGGGACGGGATTTAGATCCGGCCTAACGGCTGGATCCACACTCTGCCCCCCTTCCTGGGCCAGCCCGCCTGCTCTCTGCCCTCTCTCCACCCCGTTCACCCTCCTTCCACCTGCGCCAGCAGCAGAGGCGTGCCGTCAAGGACATTTGTGACACTGCTGGACCGGCAAAGGGACTTCCGCCAGCCCAGCAACCAGGTAGGATTGCGCCCCCAGTCATTCTATTTGCAGTCTTCACCACCCCAATACACAGCATTCTTGAGTTAATTAGTCAATGATCAAAGGCTGAATGGAATGATTTTTTTTTCAAGCTGAAGACAAAGCTCTTTTTCGAAAGCAAATACTACAATAAACATGCACATGAACAACAGACTAGTTTGAACAAAGGACGTTCTGATTTAGATGCACTGCCACAGTGTCACTCATTCAGAAAATCAAATGCAACAAGTACCAGAACCTGGTAAGTAGTGAAAGTGAAACTCTCTGTCAGGTTAAGGGCTTATGTTCCAGTAAGTATTAGAAGAGTTACAGTATATCAGCTTTGCAATTTAGTACAAGCTTCGTTGCTTATAAAAATTCCCCTAAAGCAACCAGAAGTCTCATTTCCTTACAGCACAATCCTATGAGGGCACAGTCCTAAACTGAGTTAGGCCAGCATAAGCTAAACCAGCAAAGTTTGGCCAGCACAAGGGATACCATAAAGTATGTTTGGACCACTCTCGGAGTCAGGGAGCCCAGCACACAGACGTGAGCCATTGTCCTTGACTCCGAGAGTAGTCCAAACACACTTTATCATGGCCCTTGTGCTGGCCAAACTTTGCTGGTTTAGTTTATGCCAGCCTAATTCCAGTTTAGGATTGCACTGTGAATTTATTTTGGAAAAATTTACCCTGCTTTTCCCTTACAAAGGCAAATGCCCAAGGTGGCTTATAAAATGTATATAACAAATATAAAATATATAAACATATATAAAAACATGTTTTATATAACTCTACCATTGTATCCTATGCACCCTCCCAACCCAGGAGATCCAAGATGGCTATCCTCAGTTATGCGCCCAATCAAATGTGGGATCAGATCTGAGTAGACCCATTGGGTCCACGGTTGGTTGACATGGGGTAAGGGAATGTTTGTTCTATTACCACAGGGAGACCTGCAGCTGCTTCCCTGGGCCCTGCTGGAGCCCCGTGCACTAGAGAAGCATAGGATTGGGCTGGTAGATTGCTCAGAAGCAGTGATACAGCTGTGAATAGTCTTCACAAAGCAGAGAAGCATTGCTATGAAAACTGCCTGTCTTAGGATGTACCTGGCTGGCTCTGCCAAGCAAGCAGAACTGGCGGTGGCAGCAGCATAGGTATGGGGTGAAGAGCAATAGCAGGAACAGAAGTGGGGGACTACTCTCTGCAAAATCATAAAACTTCCTGATCCTTGAAGCTGGGTTGGTTGCTTTGACTATCTCTGCCTTTTGTGTTTCTGCATTTTGTCTCTCCACCTTTGGGGATTGCATCTGGCTCTCGTAGCTACAGGCAGCTACAGGCATTTTTATTTTTATTTTTGCATTTTTTTACCCCTTTTTTGCATTTTTTTTACCCCGGTGGCCATTTTTTTCTGGCTCCGCCCACTCATTGCACTGACGTATCAACCAGACTACAAAGCCATCAGCAAAACCATGCAGCACCAGAAGTCGCATTAATGGTGAGAAGTATTTTATTTATTATTGGTTAGCTTCAGTATAACAACGTTATTAAAAATAATAAATTCAGAGATTTATTATACTCTAAAATTGTTGGTCTTACTTAAAAATGAACGCATTTAGTTGTATTCAGTGTTAAAAAATATTATATGACTCTTATGGAAATACATTTTAAAATATGTGGCTTTCATGGCTCTCTCAGCCAAAAAGGTTCCCGACCCCTGCACTACTGGAACAATAAACACCACAAAATATAGGTAACAGCACAATCTTAGGCAAGTCAACTTAGAACTCCCAACTTACTCCCAAGTAAGTATGTACAAGATTGCAACCTTAGATCCCAATCCTATTCCCTGCTAGCCACTCTGATGTCGCCCACACCAAAAAGTTGCACACTGGATCTAGCAGTGGTGGGGATGACCCAAGGGCTTACAGGAGATACGTTTAGGTGTTTTATAGTTATCTTCTGGTAAGCTTTGGAGCCACCTATGAGTCTCCTCAGACATACATCATCACATTTGGTGGCATATGTCCAAGGAGAGGAAAGGGAGCATTGATACAAGGGGAAATAGGATCCAGAGTACACCATTGCTGCTGGATCCACCACCTCCCATTTCTGGATAATCCCCCCCATTTCTCCCAGTCCCTGACCAGTTTTGCTCCCAGTCCACCCATTCCCTCCACCTTCCTGCCCACCCTCATCCACACCACAGACCTACAAGCTCTAGCAGGCATGGAGAAGTCCAGTGACAGAGCTGCACCACTGTCATGTCTCATGGCAGTGTGCATAGAATGACAACTGATTAGTGCTGTTTTTTTTAGAAGAAAATTGCAAGCATGGCAAAAAACAGCAAAACTCACCATTAAATGCAGATACAGTTCTTAGCTATGGCAGCAAGTTTCATTCACTGGAATGGAACTCACACAATCAGTTGCAGTTGTTTAGAATCAAGGTGCAAGATGGAAAGCTTTTTTTTTTTTTTACTTGATGAACCTACAACTAAAAAATCTTCTTCTGGAAAATAGAAGGACCTTTTATGGATGTGACCTATTTAGCTAGCAGAATTTGCTAACTCAAAGGTCCCCAAGACATAAACAATTAACTTGTTGATAAACAATTTAGTTCCAAAAGCAGGCATGTCCTGTAATAAAAAGGAAAAAAACTATCTGGCATTACAGGGCCCAGAGGAAACAGAATCAAGTCGGGCAGGTATGCAACAGCAGCAGGCAGGGAGAATGGGGAGGGAAGAGAAGATGATAAACACAGAAAGCAGGGCAAGGATGGAGATGCACATTAAAGGTTACCATAAATATGGTAGTCTACTATTCAGTTTGTAAGAATTAGCAAGATCTTATATGAATCATTATTTTGTGATGGCATACCTCATCACACCCTAGTCCCACATTTTAGTCTATTCAAGTCCATTTCCCTGATTTACCTGAAAGTCCCACATTTTAGCTAACCCAGAAATCTGGGGATTACAGAATGCATATTGGTCAGGCGGTAAAATGCTTGGTCTCTTTGCAAGACCATGGAGCGCCAGTTATATAGGAACTGGGGGTGGGGTGGGGAACAGCAGGCTGCAAGAAATGTGTTCAGGCACATTTATCCTTAAATACAGTTAGGAAGATTTGAAGCCTTTCATTCTTTACTTAGGGAGGATTACCTAGATCCCTGCTAACTGCGCAAAAAGGCATATTTCAAAGTGATAGTTGCCTTATATTTCACAGGGGAGGAACAACTGTCACTCTTGACCCCAGCTTAGCAACTTTTCCAGTTGCTGTTTGCTAGTGTTTCTTCTGTATCTTTTTTGAGATTGGGAGACCTTTTGGGAGGGGGAATGATGTGGTTATTTATAGCCTATTCTATGTACAGCTATTCAGAAGTAAGTCTATTCAAGTCCATTTTCATGGATTACCTGAAAGAAAGTGTGTATAGGACTACAGCCGTGGCTATATAAACTGCTTTGTGAACATTTTTGTACTGCTTTTTAACAAAAAAGTTCACATACGTATTCTTAATAATAATACCATATTAGCGGTTCTCAAACTTTTGTCAGTGACATACTTTCAGCAGCGGAAAATACCAGTCTTCAAAAAACAAAATATATAAATGCCTACAAATATCGTAATTAGGATTTCCATATAATATGTACTGTGCTGTAGAAAACACCATCAGCAACGAATATTTTAAAAGAAGTCTAGAATTCTGAATGCCTAAACATGAAGATACGAAGACTGAATTTGATTAAAAATTAGTTTTGTTACCTAACTTGCTGAGAAATTTCAAAGAAAATTCTGAATCCTGTTGTTACACTAGCGCTTAAGATTTTCATGACTTATAATTAATCGGACAATTTTCTTTTAAATTAAAGTATGAATAATAGGGGTGAAAGCCAATTAATGCTTTTTACTATCTGTGGCAAACTTTATTAATTTGGAATTTATATAAACATACTTCATAAAATTAATATACACATATCAGTGGAAGAGCTGTTTAGATGAAAGGAATGTTAACAGCTGAGACCAAGATTTTCTGCCTCAGTACATAATTAATTCATATTAATAAGGAAGTTTGCCTTGAAGATATGTTCTGCTCTTCAGCTGGTCCCAGTTCTTATCTTAAATTTAACACCCTGAAATAATTTCCCAAGGCTACAGTGACTCATCTCATAGTGGAGAGAAGGACCAGCCTTTCGCTATGAGTAGTTTTATATTATCTTCAACTTAGGGATGTATTAAGTAACTCTTCAAAGCTTATTCTGAAAGACTGACTTTTTTATTACAATCTCCTTTGCTGCTTGCCTTCTTAGCTCTATTACACGTTTGCCCTAGAACAGTGATGGCGAACCTTTTGGGCTAGGCGTGTCAAAACTTTGGAAAATGCTTAACTTGAGTCTGCTGGTGGGTCAACCCCTGCTCCCAAACAAAAGAGAAAATTCTTTATATTCATTTATTTAAAGAAGAAATACAGTCCAATCATGTGTCCAATCCTCCCCTTCTATGTAGTACATAAAGAAACTTCAAATAACTACAAAAATGAAAAATGAGTTAAATAAACCCGGTTTTTTCAGCTGTTGGTGAACACTGGTGTGTCACCCCGAATGTTGTGGTGTGTCACCTTTGACACACGTGTCATAGGTTCGCCATCACTGCCCTAGAATATTAATACACACACTTCATGTGACCAACCAGTAATTGCTGCAGGTACCACTCAACAACATGATTGTATCAAAAAGCTATCACAGATAAGTCTTCCTTATCATATGAGAGCAAGACATGCAACAGGAAAATTTACCTAATGAATTTATTATTTGATAGCTTATTTTCCCCTACTGACCAGCTAAAGAGATTTGGAGCTAATCACACAAAATAATAAATCCACATAATTCATTTACTAGAGGGTGATACATTGTTAAGTACTGTTCTTCACTCTTGGGTTCATACAATATTCCAGTGGCATAATTAATTTCATGAACACCAAACCATTATAAAGTTGTATATTCTGTCCCAATACAGCCCCCCAAATGGCTTTTTTTATTAGCGTCTTTCAAAAGGGCATTGAAAACAAATATTATAAATACAGCATTTCTAGAAACTTCAGAGCAATAATTCCTTCTAGTACCAAAATTAGGTGCTCCTGTGCCTAGCAATTTTAAGTGACGCAAGAGAGCCCAAGTTTTAATTGTTTCTGGAAACTTGGAGGCATCCCTAGGAATCTAGCAGAATATTTATCAGTAAATTAAAAGACAAAAATGTCCCAAAAAGAACTTACAAGCTTTCAGAAATTGTAGGAAATAGCGAGCTCTTGAGCAACAGAATGTTGAGGGTATCTGTCAGAGGAAAATGGCATGAGAGAGGGTTGGTCCCTGCACAGCCCAACCCTAAGATGCACTGGTGCAATGGGACTGCATGGCCTCTGCTTTATCGAGAGCAGCCTGGGAACAGACAGGAGGTCTATCCAAAGTAAGGGGATATTTTGTTCTGCCCAATGGGGTTAATTGGATCTGCATCAGTTATTCATCTGGCGCAAGCCTAAGCAACCCTGTGTAGGGCGTTCAGGCCCAGGAGGGAGGGTAGGACAGGGCAGAAGCCTGCTCTGTTGATCCTCCTCCCAGGACTGATCTGCCCCTTCCCTCTTTCCCCCACCCAGAAATGCCCCTCCCTGCCTCCTATCCATCCTCCCGCCGCAACCTCTGCTGCCCAGTGCAACTCTTATCTCTACCAGCAGCCAATTCTGTAGATGCAGCATCAGCAGGACAGTCCAGGCCTCCCTGTCAGTGTTGCTTGTTCTCCAGGTGCCACAGAACATGCTTTATGGCACATTTGTGACTCCCTCAGCTGGTACAGGGATCGCTGTGCTGACTTAACCTCTGGTTTAGATTGTGCTATCAGTATCTAACGCCTTATTAGTATTCTAGGGGGCAGATAAGAATCAAGAGGGTACATATCATGAAGTATATATTAAAAAAGACACCTGTTCCCTACACCGACAAAATTTCAGGAGGGAGACAAGAGATTGAGGCACTGTTTCTCCTTGCCACTATCCAGAAACCTTTCTACTGTAGCAATAATGAGCAGAGACTCAGAGCTGACTACCAGCCCTGAGGCTGTGCATTTTATTGCTATATATTGGAGGGGAGATGCTTTCCCAGTGACTCCCAATGTGCACTACAAAGGTATCCTGTCCTAGGCTGGGTGCAGCCCTGGACAGAAATGTTTCTGTAATGGGGTTAATATACCCTACAACATTTTATTTTATATGAAACCTTTGAACCCCTGCTAACTGGGCAAGAGGCACTTTTTCAAGTAGTGTCCTCTTATATTTAGCAGGGGGAGAGCAATTGTCCCTCTTCACCCCAGCACAGTGTCTTTCTCGTGGCTGTTGCTGGTGGTGTTCTCCATTCCTTTAGATTGTGAGCCCTTTTGGGACAGGGAGCCATTTAACTTTAATGTTATTATTTGCCTGTAAACCGCTTTGTGAACTTTATGTTGAAAAGCGGTATATAAATACTAGTGATTGATTGATTGATTCTTGTAAAACACTTGTCACCTGAACTCTAAGGCATGCCCAGCACATAAGCAGCGCCACAGCGGTTTGTAGGTATGGTTTTATTTACATAAGAAAATTAGCTGTAAAGGTGATTTTTCTAAAGATTATGGCAATGTAAGAACAGGAGAAGCATTTGTGAGCTTCCTCCCCTTTGGTGTATTTCAGGGACTAAAAAATTCCTTGCTTGGATCAGAACACCACATTGCTTTAAACAAGGGATATTCACATCCTATACACTTAGTAAATCTACTACACTAGATTCAGTGCCTCTTCTGCAGCAAACCCCTTCCAGAGAAACAAGCTTATATAACTGCAGTGTTTATTCCTGACCATGGGGCCCATGAGACAATAGTTATGCTACTGATTATTATGCGCAATTTATGCAAATTCACCTCTTGCCCCTTATCACAGAGGCTGTTTCACCAGAAGGGTTTTAGATTTGGATTAAGTCTTTTATCTGAAATGCTGGCGCAAATGTCAATGCACCAGAGGATGGAATGGATTGAAGCTTAGATGGAAAATATCTGCAGCATATTTTCCTCTTGCATCCACTTTTAAGACCATTAGTCATTTCTTCAGTGCCCGTGGCGTCGGTTGGTAGCAGGGAATGAGCAAGAAAAAAAAATATGTGCCTGCTCTCATGTTAATTTTGTTTATCTCTGAAGCAATGCACCAGGGATGTGCCTAAGGGCGCAATCCTATACTGCACTGGATTAGCAAGACCGGTTGGCCTGTGCCAAATCCAGCATAGTATAGGCGAGGATGGAGCCTCCCCACGGCAAGGGCACGTTCACACCCTTACTGTAGGGCGGGCTCCAGCCTCCCCTATGGGCTCCTCAGATCTGCGCCTGCTAAACAGCAGCCCAAATCGGGGCCACACAGCCTCCCAAACGGGTACAGGATTTGACCTTATGGCCAAATCCTGGACCCGCCTCCAGCAACAAAGATTAAACTTAAACTTAAAAGATAGGGATTCAAAGTCATTTCAAGTCCATTGCATTGTAATTTTTTGAGTCTCTGCCCAAGAGCTAAGTCACCCAAGGAGGCGGTGACTTAAGTGTGACTTGAGTAGAATCACCTGAGCAGAGTGCTCATCCCTGCAATGAATGCAATGAATCCAGAGGATTATTTTCTTTAGTCTTCTATAGATAGGAGTGAGCACACACTTTGCAGTCTCCCCAGAAGTTCTTGTTTACAGGCCTGCCAGGTGCATGTCCAGTAAAGTTCTGGATACTGAATACTGAATATCCAGTAAAGTTCTCCAGCCTTAAGAAGAAAATTCAGGCTGCAGTCCTAACCAATTTTCCAGCACCGGGGTAAGGGTGATGCAGCTCCAAGATAAGAGAACAAACTTTCCCTTACCTTGAAGATGCCTCTGTGACTACTGCTCCACTGCAGAATGCAGAACAGGCCCCACTGACACAGCTATATCAGTGGTGGAAAGTTGGTTAGGATTATGCCCTCATTCCCTTCATCGTGATGCACCAGTGGAATAATGTACTGTAATTTTATCATAATTTGGAAGGGAAGAAGAAAAAGATGGAAAGTTTCTGCTATTCATGTCAAAAAATAAAATCAATTCATTTACAGGTGAGCCTCTATAACTGAAATACTGGAAATATCAATATTTCTACTGAGAAAGTTGCAAACAAGTTGGTAAGCCTGACAGATGTACACATTGTCAGCGCAATCATATCCTTCTCGCCCCACTGATGCAGCCACTCCAAAGAAGGTTTGTGCTGTATCCTGGTGGGGGGAAGAGTCTCAGAGGTCTCTTCTGGATAAGGTATCATTTGTTCCTTTGCCCACAGGTAAGCTTCCAAAGTCTGGATGGATCTATATGGACTTGTGCCACTTGGACCCGAGTCGGAGGACCAGGTCCAAGAAAGGGATTTGAATTTGAGTGTTGCTGCTGTCATCAAACCTGCCCCCTTCCTGGATTTGATCCACCCCCATCTAGCCCCTGTCACCACCCCATTTCAGCCACCCCTGCTTCCTATCTCTCAGATATGCTGATCCCAAGCCATAAAGGGCTTTAAAGGTCAAAACCAGTTAAAGGTTGAACCGTAAATGGTAAAAAGAATACAACTGAAATCAACTGCATTCAGACAAACAAAAAATGTGTCTGGCTATTACATTTATGTACATGTAGGAGAAATACATGATCAATTCTGATTCTATCTTGTAGAAAAAAACGTTGACTTATGAGAGTTTTCTTCCACTGAGCCCTTTTAGAGCTCTTCATGTAAAAGTAATCAATTTTTCCAGATGGCTTCCCGAGACCATTACTAAGTCTTCTATAGTATCAAATGTGAAGCCTTGTATTATGTGAAAAATTTAATAAAACAATACGAAGCTGCATAGCAGTCCATCTCTGAAAAGCAGATAACTTATAAATTCATACATAGCTGAGATTGGAAAGCAATCAGATAGGCAGCCCAATCTTATGGGATCTTTGGCTTGCTATGTATCCAACACAGGATTCAAGGAGGCTGCAGTATAACTCGGAGAAAGGGGACTTATGTCCCCATACCCCAACTAATGCTCCAGCCAACACAATGGGGCTACTCGGATCCACACCAGCATAATCTCCGGCGCAGATTCGAGCAGCCCAGTGTAATGCCGGACTGTTCAGGAATGGTGGTTAGGGAGGTTAGCCTATGTTCTGGAGGCCGGTCCATTCACCAGCCCATCCTTCCCCACCTCAATTCTCCCTCATTCCATTCTTCCTAACCTCCCACACTGGTCACCCTTAGCTGGATTCGGCTTCTGCAGGACCAGCACACATCCTCACACCAGCCCAGTCAATTCCTGAGGAGACACAAATGTACCTTATGGATTGTTTTAGGATTGCATGCTAAATGAGTTCTTGAAAGTCTAAAAGGCTATAGGGGTTGTTTTTGCTTTCATTACTGTTTCAGGGTATTGTTTAATGCTATAAGATTACTGCAGATTTTTATTTTTTTTAAAAAAGTGAATGCTTCACAAGTAGCCTCAACAGTTATTCACAGTGTAATGGTACAGGTAGTCCCTGATTTAGGTTATACAGACACCCCAACTTAAGGACAACCTTGTCATGTTTGCATGCAGGCACATTCTGGCTGCTCCAATGTTTTTGCGCAGGCAAAATAGCATTGGTTTTGGGTGCCAGTGAAAATGTTGATATTTTATATCTGGATTTTCGGAAGGCGTTTGACACAGTCCCTCACCAAAGATTCCTGAGAAACCTCCACAGTCAGGGACTAAGAAGACAGAAGAGACATCAGCAAACAGCCTCTGGAAAAAATACCATGCTGGGGTGAATAGGGGCACTTGCTCTCTCCCTGCAGCCAGGAGCACAAATGCCTCTTTGCCCAGTTATTAGTTAGAAACTACATTTCTATTCTTTTGATCTTTCTCCACTGATGTTTTGGCTTGCACGTTTTATGATGATTGGCTGTGCTTCTGTCCAGATGACTACTTCTTACATTTAAAAGAAACAAGCCTAGAGAAAAGTAAATTAACAACACAGTAAATTAACAGTAAATTAAGGCCCGCAATGGGCCGAAGGAAATCCACAGAGGGTGCAATCCTCACCTGAAGTTAGGCCTGCACAGTTAGGCAAACTTTGGCCGGCACAAGGGACACTATAAAGTATGTTTGGACCGCTCTCTGAGTCAGAGAGGCCAGCACACAGACATGCACCATCATCCCTGACTCTGAGAGTGGTCCAAACATGCTTTACAGTGGACCATGTGCTGAACAAACTTTACTGGCCTAACTGTGCCAGCCCAACTCCAGGTTAGGATTGTACCCCGAGTCAGCCCAAGCATACCAAGGATGGGGGCAGGTAAGTTGCAGCTGCGCTGGCTGAGTTCAGCCAGTGCAGGGGATTTTCTTGGTGGGGAAAGGCAGGAGGGAGGTAAAGAGAGGGCAGAACACGGTGGAGGGTGATCCTGCTGGTGGCACAGCACAGGAGGGGGGAGGAGCTGGGATCTGGATCCTAACCCCTGTCCCTGTGCCACACAGCCTGGATCTGGGCCACAGTACGGTGCTTGGACTTGCGCTTGCTAAATTTCACCCCGGCCGCAGCAGCATTATCCTGTTTGCAGGGGGTGGGATTTCACACGGCATGCCCAGGTTGCCAAAAAAAAAAACCCAGTAAGCCTTTGAAGACCTGTTCAACCATGCCACCAAATCATTTTTTCAGGATCATGTCAGTCAATCAATATAAGCTAGATCAGTGGTATTTAAACCCACTTTTTAGAATGGCACTTGTGTTGGGACCTACATGATGTCATTAGTGATGTCATTAACCTGGAAGTGATTTTGTGGCAGGAAGTGACATCATTAAGCATAATAAAATGACACTCCTGCCAATGTAAATTGGCATTCCTGGACTGCAGCAATTGTACAACCATGAAACATCCCTGACAGAAAGCAAGATAACATAATATTATATAAAAACACTGAACTAAAAACAAAATTTAAAAAACCCTCACTTGAAAATTCAAACTGTTAACACTCACAAAAGGAATACAACAAGAGTAAGGTCTGCAGTTTCCAAGATGGCTGCTCCCAGCTTTCCACGAGCCATCTGACATCAGGTTGGGACCCACCAAGTGGGTCCCAATCCACAGTTTAAATAACACTGAGCTAGATCATTTCAGTCAGTCAAATAATCACCTGCCTATAAGATTGGTGACAGTAAGTTGACAATGTCTGTGCTATTGTACTTTGTCATTTATGTGACATGAATATGAATGAAAGTACAGTGGGTTTAATGTCTATGAAAATGCACCTCAAGGACAGAATGCAATGTGTCCCCCCACAACCCTATATACAGTAATCAGCTCTGCCAAACATCTGTGGGAGGTCACATATTATTGAGCTTCCCACTTACATTCCAAGATTTATATATAAATCACAATGTAATGCTACAGCCTCTGCTGTAAATAGAATCCAGTGTGATCTCTTTCTCATGCATTTTTATGAATTAGTCTTCATTTTATTTTTGAGTTCATTTTACAACATCCTGCTATCTTTCCAGCATTCATCAAGATGCAGAACCCTTCTTCTGTTTGCTTTTATAAATGGTTTAGGGTGCAAAAATGTATGGGAATATTCTGGACATGGGTAAAAAAATACAAATTTAGAAGTCCAGTGCAAACATATTTCCATATATCTTGGAACTGATTTTTTTAAAGAAAGGACTTCTTCTCTCTGAATACAGCAGCAACTTATACCAGGATTCTATCCTCTCCACCCCAGGCTATCCCACCCCTTTTCTCTCCATGGACTTGTGCCAGGTGGTGTGGGATCAAGGATAACAAGCGGATCCCTGTGGGTTATGGTGGATCACAAGCCATAGGTGGCCAGGAGACCTACCTACCATTTTTACTTACCTCTGATTGGCTTTCTGATTTAACCACCACCATCATGGCAGGCAGTACAGACTCCACTGGCATGATTGCAAGGTGTGGACTGATGGTTGAGCTGCTGGTACTGCCTGAAGCTAAGCAGGAAAATCTGTGGTTTGCTTTTGGATGGGAGACGGATGCTAGGTTGTGACAAGCTGCAATACCTGTGGTGGCTGATTAGCTCACTGCAAGTGAGAGCTGCGGTGGAGTACATGAGGAGGCCAGTCGGCAAAGAATGGAATACGACCTTGAGGACCTGTCCAGGCTTGACTTGCGATTGCCGCTGAGGCTTGATGGCAGGCAGCCAAAGGAGAGAACCACACTAGGAAGGCGACATCTGGGACTGAGGATTGGCGGATCACAAGAATACTGTAGATTTTAAAAAACCCATTGGAAAAAAAATGGTGGTTTAGACTAGCCTGCTCATGTAAGCCGCCTTGGGCATTTGCTTCAGCATGGGAAAAGTGGGGTATAAATTCTTCAATACAAAAAAAATAACATGCAAACAATATGGGAAATAGGATTGGGTTGTTATAGTTATGCTTATAACAACAATGTTGTAACAGTTTAACTACAATGTATCACTTATTTGTAAGTATATTTATAGTTTTGAAGATGCAATGGGCAAAAGAGAAGGGTGAGGAAAAGGAGGAGGAGGAGGTGGCAATGGGGAATGAAGGCTGGAATTTGACACAGATTAGCCTGGAGACAAGAGAACCACTCCATGAAGTCCCATCCTATAAGAAGAGATTATCCTTGGCATTCTTAACCAGGGGTATCTATACCCCTTGGGGCTAAGGGAACCAAATGATGGGGGTGTTAAGGTGGAAAGGGTTAAATGGAAAATTTAGGAGAATTTAGGAAGATATGCAGTCTTACATCCTTGGGAACGGAAGGATAGATCAAAAGCCAGGAAAGTTGGGCTTTCAATAAAGTGGTGATTCACACTTGCAAAACAGAAGTATGTGAAGCTATGTGAGAAATGGCCTTGAAGTGCAGATAGCAGGGGAAATGCAGCTGGGGCATGAATTAAATCAGAAAGAGTCTCCTGCGGTAACAATCCTTGGATAAGAGATATGAGAAGGGAGGTCAGATTGTTTACACCTGGGTTAGAACTGGTAACGGTTCTGGTACGTGACATGAGTGAGGATTGGCTAATTGTCTATAGTTCAAACTGATACATGCACACATCATTGGAGAATGTCCCTCGTGGGGTATCGAGAGAGCCCTATAATTGAAGAAGATTTCTTTGTCTCGGGGTCCTACTCCATCGAGGGCCACAAGGCTCCAGTCTGGCAGTTTGAGCAGGGCATCGGCCGCGGGAGCCTTTGCCACCCAGAAAGCCTGAGGATGGTGAGAATTGTTGAGCAGATTTAGAACAGGTGTTTGTTAATTTTGTCCTGTATGTACTAACCCGGAAAGTCCTTGAGAAGCTCTGCCGGCTTTCGGTAGGAGTGGCTTTCCTTTTCTTGTGCCTTAATCTAAATAAAAGCTTATTTCTGCTTAAGAATTGGTGTGTGGCTTTTCATGGGAAATAGCGTCACAAAGTAGATTTAAGACTGGAACCCACGGTTGAGGTTGGCGGTGACAAATAGCTGATGCTCTTTGAAGTGGCTCTGCACGTTGCAGGTGCTCAACCTTAAGCTGAGGTGGTCGGTGAGCTAAAGTCCAGGAGAGACTGGCTGCACATGACGAGGGAGTTCAGTGGTTCAGAGCTCAGTGCAAATTTGTCATTTCGGCAACTCAATCACAGGGGGAATGGGATTTGATCTATTAATAATTTTTAAAATTATTAGATTATTAACAATCACTATTATCACTACAGATTGAGGCATTCTGTTCCTTAGCTATCCATCTGTAAAGAAAAACCAAGCTATTGACTTCTTTTGAAGTCATACTGGTACCTAATAGGACTGGTGGTGATGATGTCTAGCAAAGTGGGTATGGGCACATAATGTGCAATCCATTGGAGGTCTGTAATCTTAAAAGGATTAAGCACTACCACCTATCCGATGAGAAGAGACCATTCCGTACTGAAACAAATACATCAACATAAAATACCCCTATATTTTTCCCCATTTTATCCTTGTTTCCACTTTCCTTCCTCTTTTGTCTCTATTGTGCTGATTTTTGCTTGCAAGCACACTAGGACATGGAGCTTTCTTCTCCTTGCTTGAAAAGTAATATGTGCTAGAATGGTGCAGTGACAACAACAGCAACAGCGATGAAACAAATCAGGCTTTAAATAATAAAAATTAATAGAACAATAAAACACAAAATGTATTTCACATCCCAAATATAGAATTCATTCAACAGTTTTATTCTCACTCTGATCTGTGATGCAGTATAGGAAATATCTGTTGAAGGGATGTTACTGTTTTTATTCCCACATGACACTGGTTTTTCCATAGCTACACACTAGCTGCTTGCAAGAGTAATAGCAACACATAAACATTTCTGATAAATTAACAGCCCAACCCTAGGCATGTCTACTCATAATTAAGTTCCACTGCTGGGACCTACTCCCTGGAACAAGACTGCAGCCTAGCCTACTAAATACCTTAGGGGATGTCATCTTCATTGACTGCAAGAAAGGAAGAAAGAACAACCAAATTACAGTGCAGGTCTTCTAAATCAGACTCATCTGTGCAGATGACATAAATCTGATTTGAGCAATTGTACCTGTCAATTTAAAAGTTTGCTTAGGAACAAAAGAAAATGATAAGTCTCTTCCCAAGATAAATTTATTATAAGCAGCCTATTTATTGAACAGTCCCCCCAAGAGACGAAAAAAAAGCAAGATACATTAGTGCAGTGATGGCAAATCTTTTGGGTTCAGTATGTCAAACCTTTGAAAAATGCTTAACTTGGCCCTGTTGGTGTGTCAACCCCTCCTCCCAAACAAAAGTAAAACAATTCTTTATATTCTTGTATTTAAATAAAAAATACAGTCTAATCATGTGTGATGCTATGTATTATATAAATACACACAAAAATCATCAAATAATTGCAAAAATGAAAAATGAAAACAAACTCAGTTTTTGTCAGATGTTGGTGAATGCTTGTGTCATCCCAAACATTGTGGCGTGTCATCTTTGACACACATGTAATAGGTTCGCCATCACTGCTTTAGTGTAAATATAGAATTTTCCTCACCATAGCATGCAGCTGTTCCAAAACAGGCAGCACTGATGTTGTCGGGAGATGGTGTTTATCAGGAGGCTTGGGAGGGAAAAGGGAAAATTTCCCTTGTCCTTCCTTAAGCCCTTCAACTGTCAAGAGATCTCCTTAGACCAGGGGTAGGCAACCTTAAATACTCCAAGAGCCATTTGGACCCATTTTCTGGAGAAAAGAAAATCTCGGGAGCCACAAAACCTTTTTGACATCTAAAATGAAGATAATACTGCATATATAGTTTTTTTTTACCCTTATGCTATGTATAAAAAAACTATAGGGAGTGGCAACAGGATGCAAGAATTTTGTTGTCTCATGCCTCCCTGGGGCACCTGGTGGGCCGCTGTGAGATACAGGAAGCTGGACTAGATGGGCCTTTGGCCTGATCCAGCGGGGCTCTTCTTATGTTCTTATGAGCGATTGCGGCTGAAAATCGGGTCTCGACATTCGTCATTCGCTGTCTCCAGCTTTCTCTCTCTCCCACCCCCAACCCTGCTGCCAATCCTCCACAGCCTTCCAATCGCGCGTAAAAAAAAGAATGGCAGAACAAAAACCAGCCACCACGCTGCACCTTGCAGGGCAACGCAGCGGATCGCCCGTTTGCAAAGAGCACATGCGACAAGCAGCAGCAGGATGGGCGGGCAGGGCAGACCCCAGAGCCGAGCCGAGCAGCTGCCCGTGCAACTGCTGCCACTATGGGGTGTGTTGTTGTTTTTTCAAAACGGTGGAGGATTTTTTATTTTTAGGTTTGCAAAAGGGGGATTCCAGGCTCGTGCACAGGAACTTTTGCAACTTGCACGCCATCGATGCTAACAATCCCTCCACGTTGCAGAAAGAGGGACTGGGCAAAAGATCCTGGAAAACGGGCGGGGGACACACACACACAACTGCGAGACCCAGCACTTTCCGTGCTTGTAAGCGGGAGCTGCCCCAACGCGTGCAAAACCAGGGGCAACTTTGCAACCCGACCGAGAGCAAGCCAGAAAGTTTTCCCCACCGGCTCTCTGCTGCACGCCGCCGCCCCCCCCGCCACGCTCCATCCCAGCTCTGCGTGCAAAGCAATGCAAACACATGGAACAGTCAACACAAAAAGCCACGCACCCTTCCAGTCGGCGGATCAGCTCTGGAGCTTCGTGGGTTGCCTTCTGCACAAGGCTATTCAAGGACCGAGCGGGAGCCCAGCCGCCGCCGCTGCCAGCACGCTCTCCCCGCTTCCCGGAGCAGCGTGCAGCGCAGGACTGGTGCCAAGCGGAGAGGCACTCTCGGTAGCAGCTCCCAGCTCGGGGGGCTTGGAGGGAAGGGGAGAAAAGGGGGCGATTCCCAACCTGCAGCCCTGAGCACAGTGCAGCCTACCAGGAGGGAGAGCAAGCCCGCGGTTGCAGCCAATGCTGGGAGCCTCCTTTGCTACTTTCACCTGGACTCCGGAGCCGCAGCAGACGGCTAAAAGAGCCACATGCAGCTCCAGAATCATAGGTTGCTGACCCCAGCCTTAGACCTAAGCCAGTTCTTTAGCTGGCACAAATCTAAGGAGATAAAGGAGAGTGTTGATTGGCACTGAAGGGGATAGCATATGGCACAAGTCACTTGAGCTGGGTGCCACTCCCTCCTGCCTCTGACACACATCCACACACACCACTTTCTGCCTACCATGTTGACTTACCGAGGTCGGGGGCTCTTCTTCACCGCCACTGTGTGCAAGATCCTTTCCCCTGACTGCTGCGGCAATTCAGAAGCACATGGCTTTTTTCGCTTCCATTTGCAATGCCATAAAAGCATCAAACTGCTGCTGGACCACTAGTTCTGGGGGCAGTAAGGCCCAATAGGATTGGGACAGTTTTATACAAAGACTTGGGTAATAGGATTGGGAATCTTTACATAAACATGGTCCCAGGTTCAATCCCTGGCATCTTCAGGTAAAGCTGAGAAATACCCCCATTTGAAACCCATGGAGAGACACTGCCTGTCAGTGTACACAATACTGGGTCTTAGTGTAAGGCAGCTTTCTATGTTGCAGGAAACAGGCAGCAATTTCCAGATTTTATATAGCTACACCTAATTTGAGAGGTGTACGCCCAGCATCTTTTATGACTAGATTTTTTAAAAAATTAAAAGTTTAAACACCTTCAAGCAGACCCTAAACCAAGAGAAACGCGCAGTGGAAAAAGGCTGCTTGTAGCAACCTCTTCAAGGGAGTTACTTACAGCCACATCCATAAGAGTCTCATGGGAGGGAACTCCATAACCTGAATTTGTCAATAAAAAGGATTCTCTCCCAAGTGCCCAACGATCCCACCTCTATTTGTGGTGAAACTCAAACAGAGCCACCCTAGATAACCAAACTGCTCAATTCTATCTGGACACCATGCAGATGTCACACAAATGCTGGCATGATACCTGTCATATCCTAAGCCCATCCTCATAATGCCATGCTAAGGGAGCACTAATGCCACCACCACAAGGGCCAAATCTCAGCCTGTCCTGGCAAAGCAACACTGGCACAGACCTTCGCAGTAACACCCCCAGCATTCATGGAAACTGACACAGTCCATTATCCATATAGCAATGTTCCAGCACCAGCACATCATCAGTGCGACATTGTCATTGGTGCATTATCACCGTTGATGTGTGACATCAACGACATTGACACTGGTGCGTCCTTACTAACATCAGCATGTCATTGTTTCTTATGAGGTTACTCCTACCTATACCATTTACGTAGTGTTTCTTCTGGCATCAGGGGCATGCTCATTGTCTGAAGGGAGATTAGGATATGGTGTACATTGACTCCTCTTTGTCCCTCCCATATACCAAACATGGGGAGATGGGCCCTGGGGGCCCTGCTCAGGCTCTGGTTAATAGTGGTCAGCTCGTTCAGTCTCACAGGGCTTCTCCCATTGGAACATTTCCTCCCTTGCAGGAATTGAACTCATTCCTCATCTTTTTCCAGTGCCATTGGCTCATCGTCTTATTTCTTCCACCCTTTTTTCTTGCTCATCTTTCCCCTCTCTGAGGCTCTTCTTCCCTCCTCCTTTTCCCCCACAACCTTCTCCAAGCTCCCCCCTCTCACATTCCTGCTTCCCTTCATTTACTCTCTTGTCTCTTTCCTCCACATTTCAGTCTCTTTACTTCACATAACCCCTCCTCATCTCTCTCTCTTTTTGCCCTCCCCATGCCTGCTCTAGCCCTTCTCTTCCAGGATTGCCATCAGCAGCTAAGCTGCCAGCTTCTTTATGGATGGCGCTGAGTGATGATGTCATCAACCCACAGTCCATCAGGCTGTGGCCAAGGAGGTTAAGTGACTGGAGTCGGAACGACGTCATTTTTTGAAGCATCCAGGTCAACAAATATGGCTGACTCAGATCATTCCCGCCAAGGAGGATTGCCGCGAATTCACAAATAAAAATCTCCCTGCACGTGTGTAAAAGTTAATTTCAACCTCTTTAATCATGCCTGCGTGTTCTGCATACGGGTGTCCGAATCGCTGTACGAAAAATTGGATTTAATTTCCACGGATTCATGTATTCACATTACATCAGTTCAATAAAACTACAGTTCAGGGAGTGCATTATTTTTGAAGCTGTGTAATTTCTTGTTGTTCCTAGCAGTCTTATTCACCATTTTCTGACACCCACTGTTCATGGTCTAGAAGGTAAAAAAAAAATATTTCCCCCCTCCTTTCCCCCCCCCTCCCGTTTACACTTTTTTCCCGCCTTCCATTTTCTACTGTAATATTTTCGAAATTCTGAACATTAACAGAATTTGTTTTTGGGGGGGGGGAGGTGAGTGTAGAAGTTTAAACAAAACTCTTAATAGTCTAGAAGTAAAAAAGAACTACTCTCATATTGACAACTACTTGTGTTATGAAGATATTTTAATGTAATTTTCCTACATATTTATCTAATTTTTGCCCACCCTCCCCCTTTTTTTTTCTTTCCTTCCCGTTCACACTTTATTTTTGGTTGTGTAGATTTCAAAAAATAAGTCTGTCAAAACAGTGCAATCTGTTTGTTTGCAAACAGTGCAAAACAGTGCAAAACAGTGCAATGGTACAGCAAGTACCATTTCGTCAGGTATGTTCAGTAATATAATTATGAGGAACTTAACCTTGTAATTGCATATTAACTCATAATAAGGTTACCAATAACGTTTCTACACGATCACACGTTTTTATTTTCGTAAGTTTTTATTTCAGGAGTAAACTATTCAGTCCTAAACAGTACGAGCAAAGCAATCTGAAATGCTTGGAATGCGGATTGTTTTGAGTCAACCAACATGGCTGCTAAGCCCGCCCCCTGGCTTCAATTCGCTCCTATTAATTCGATGGGCATGCCGACTCCAGTCATTTAACCTCCTTGGCTGTGGCTGGCTCTGAGTACTCCTCACACCAAGGCTCAACAGATCCCACAACTGCATAAACGCATAAAGGTCTTGGAAATTTTTTTAAACTGTGTTGTTTTGGACCCTAGCAGACAGAAACATAATGCAAGAATTGGGGTCAACAACAAATAACTGCAAACAAACATCTCTCTTCTTTTTTTTTTTAAAGCAAGCAAACGAAGAAAGAAACCTGTAACTAAACAGCTAGAAAGCAGCCTTACTTCACCAAATTGAAAATAATGAGGAAAAACAATACCTACATACCAGGATATGTATCCCTCTTTCATAACTTACAAGACAAATTTAGGTTTTTATTGCAGTTTTGCTCCAAGGCAGAGAGACTGCTCAGGGCTACACCACAGAGCCTTCACTGATAAAAAATGGGGAGACAAGGAAAACCTTACTTGGGCTGCAATCCTATACACACTTTCTTGGGAGTAAGCCCCATTGCACACCA